>CM074435.1:13880748-15120748 GCA_037101425.1 Elopichthys bambusa
AAAGTGAATAATTTCACACCCAATTGGACATGGAGTGACGTGTTATAAACTTTTTTTTTAAGTATGCTATAACTTCTGTAAATTCCCTCGAGTGTGGAGCATATGTGAGTATGTCAAATGTGCATTATTAAACATTATTAATACACGTATGTCTATCTTTTCTAGTCTGTTTATATAATGAATATGTGAAAACATTTATTGACGGGTTTTAATTTTTAATTTAATTTTTTTTTTTAAATGGTGATTTTAAAGTTAATCCATTGATTTAAAACTCTGTAAACGTGTTAAATATTAAAATATATAAAAAGAGCTCACAAGTGTCTCTTTGCTGCACTGGTGTCAGACATTTGTTATAAGTTACGGATTCATAAAACTGAACATTTAAATTGACGTACAGGCCATGCACCAAATGCCGTGTCTCCTTCGTGTACAATATGTGTTTTTAAATAAATAATTGAAGGCGCTTTTAGGTTTCCTTTAAATTTACAGTACGACTGTGGTTGCCGCATTTATATCATATATGCTGTCTTCACACGCTTTAATTTAATTTCAGTGCATTATTTTCACAATAACTATGCTCACGGTTTCACTGTTTATCATGTCCCCTAAATATTGGAAGCTCAGTTAGAAATACATTTTATGTATATGCGTTGTTTGTATTTGGTTGGGATACTATTTACAGCAATATATCTGCTAAATCAAGTTTCTTTTAACAAATCCGCATGCATTTTACTTGTCAAAAAGTCAGGGAGGGGGGTGATCCGCAAACTCTTGCCTTAAAGCCTGCTGTTAATTTATGAAAGCTCTACCACATGCTAAAGTCAAAGCAGTGTGCAATAAATGCATGGCATTTAGATTTAAACGTGCGCGTATGTATGTAAAAATCCGAGAAGTACATTTTTGACAACATATAAAATAAATGGAATTGTCAATTTATAAATTAATAAATCAAACAAGAAACAGCCCGTTCTTTGTGTATTTCTATGTTCGTATCAGATTTCAGTAACATCATAAACCTAAGTGATAAAAGCCTTATTGATTTTCAGAAGCTTTGTCAGCCACCCATAACTAGGGATTTCTGAGTTTGTGGATAGTAAGAATGCATACTGTTCTCTGTTTTCAACAACAATAAATACGTTTTTTTTTTTAGGTTGATCAAATAATAAAACTAATTTTAATTTATTTTAAGCCATTTTTAACTTATTTATTTATTTATACGCTAACAATAATTCACAGTCTGTAATTATCCATGTTCTGAAATGGCATAAACCACTGAAGTTATATATGCCGCCCAGCTATGCGAATAAAATGAGTGACTGTACTTTTTTTACATTATGGAAACTCAGTCTTGTGACTGGAATTGCTTACAAATGATTTTACTTAAGGTGCAAAACAGCAGAGCCGTAAAATATACACAAAGACTAAAAGAGACAACCCATATCACACATTCACTCTTTACGACATTAAACAGGACTCATACAATTGCCAAGTATTCCCTCCTCCCTCTCACTTTTTCCTCTCTCTCTCTCTCTCACTCTTTCCGGTTACTATGCCCACTACCAGTCCAAATAAACACTTATTGCTTGGAGTATGTACTTCCTAAGAGAGAACGCCAAAGAAAAAATAAAAAAAAAAAGGTCAGCATGACTTTAAAAACTGGCGAAGGATGTAGGCACACACAGCTCGGCTCGCACTTAGGCCTCGACGCACTTCATTCCCTGTACAATGGAATAACCTTGGAGTGGTCAAATGCTGATATTCTGGATAGATTACAAGAAAGCAGAGATGAAGGAATATAAGCCCTTCAGGCCACGGTTTTTTCTCAGTGAGTGCATGTGTGCCACAAATCTCCCCCAAACGCAGACACATCAAAGAGCAGCAAGAACAGCTAGGAGAATTTACAGCCCCTACATTCTTTTACGTTTCACTGCCACCGGGCCGAGAACCCCTCCCTGTCTTTCCTGTTATCTGCGGCTGCAATGTGTGTGCATTGCTGCATACAACATTTAAGAGGTTTTATTAATATTTAAAAGCTACAGCACACATCTGTTGGTGAGTGGCGAATGCTGGTGTGACTTGATAAAAGTGGAAGAAAAGATACTGCGCGCACACAGTCGCACAAGCACTCACACGGCAATAAAACGTGCTTTAGAAGAACACTAAAACACATTCTCACACTGCCATAAAACGTCACGTCACGCGCTGGCGTGCGCGCGCACGCACACACACGCACACACACACACACACACACACACAATAGAGCTAACAAATGCGCACTGTAATAAATTCTCTCTCTTACACACGCGCACACACGCACGCACTCAGTGCAATAAACACACCCTCTAAGTTGCCTGTTTTGGCGAAATGCAAGAATGAACACTAGATGGCGCCAGATAGCGGGGAAATGGTTTATGTGCTTGGATTTGTGTCAGCAGCTCTCAACAACAGGCTGACCAGATTAATGCACCTCAGAAAATGAAATTAGGAAAATACCGAACAAGTTCATTTAATGCACATACAAGTTTTGATATAGTATAAAAATACTAGATAGCCTATTTCGTTATTCATTGTCTACTAGATGGATTAGGATTACCAGTAAGACCGTATAGACTACCAGTCTGCAAGCATAGGAAACAGAGAGATCGTTCTCAGAGATGTGATATATTCCAAGCATTTTAGTAATTATGTACAAGTTATCTTAAATAAAACATCTGTTTTCTGTTTAAGGAATACATGTTTGTATGTCTTGTTTTTGCATAAAATGGCTCATGATTAATTTCCAACATTATCCTTGTTCCGTACAGTAAATACAGAAAAAAAAGCATTTTAACAAATTAACAACAAAACTCCAGAAACGATACAAAATTCCTGGATGGGCTGGAATGGATGAGAACCGTGAAAAGAAAATATGTCAAGCAGAGCCGCGAGGAATCATTACGTTGTTCCTCTCACAGCAGCCGGTAGAATAACCTGGAAGGTTTGTTCATCTGATCTGGAAGTGAAAGACGTCCTATCCAGAACAGGAGACCCTTGGGTATTTAGGGTATTTTGAACATATAATAGCCTATATGTTTTACATAACTCTAAAGATTCAATAGAGGCCTTCAAATATTATTATATTTCTGTCTATCAGTTTTTATTTATTTTTAATAAAGCATTTTACCCAGTATATGTAAGTTTTAATGTCGCTCTGAATAAAGAATTTCACCTAATAAATGACTCGGGTAGGCTATATAGGCTAAAATCCGATTGGCAAGACAGCAGCTTCTTCAAACCTCGCCCTCTCGCCGCAGCCATGACTGCGCTCCATATCATAAATACAGTAATGCAGTGGAAAACCCGAAATCAACACAGCTGAATCTCCGTAAATGCACACCATGCATTAGCTCTAAGCACCTTAGCGCTGACCAGGGGAAAAAACACATGGAAAGGCACCAAAACGCTTATTCTGCTCCATCCAAGCTGGAAATGAATAATTAGATTTAGATAAGGTGTTTACTTCTAAGCTGTTGTGCACGCGCGGCTTATTAGTAGAGTACATCCATCAGTGCGCATGATTAGACTTGGTCGAGCTCTTACCTCAGAGAAACGAAGCGGTTGCGAGACAATGACAGACTTACCTTTGTTGATAATTCGTCACCCAGCACCAGGACAGAGAGGCGCAAACCTCTCGCCGTAGCTCGCGCTCGGTAAGTCCTGTTGCTCTTTTTGGTCCCGCCATTAGAGCGAAGCAGTGAAAATGACATCGGCACCACAGCTTCCATCCGTTTCACCCGCTTCAGTCAACAGGAGTCAGACCCCCGTATGAAAAATTAGATGAGACACTACTGCGTGTCCAGGTCTCAATAAGACTCCATCGCAGTGCTTATCCCAATCATAGGCGGCCACATTAGCATAGCAGAGAGGAGAGGAGGCTGTTCTCTCCCTGTTCCATTTGAGAACATCAGCCTGAACAATGCTCTCCGACTGTATGAATTTTCAGTGCTGGCCAAAATATATTATAAAAAAAAAGAAAAAAGAGCAAGAACCTTTAAGGAGCACAGTGAAGCTACATTAAGTGCCGCGGCCAAAAGAATGCTGCAATATAACCACTTGGGAAATCATAAAAAGTTCATGTTCACGGTTACTCGTCCACATGACCATCCTCGGCCAATCCCAGGACCCAGGCACTCATAAAGTTCTATCACAAAGTTGTAAATTTTCATAAAACAACAAGGAATTTATTGCATTTCTTCATGACTGTTTTAACAGCAGTAGCTCTGCAGTCGCCATCTTTTCCCTATACAATCGCAAGGAAAATCGCATATTTTTCGTGCTTGTTTACATGCACTGCTTTACTTCAGCTATAGCTAAAAAGCGTATGGGTCGAACATGTAAGATCATAGGCTCTTGAACATGTAATATTTGTGCTTTTGAAGCCGGAATATAACACCAACGCGGTTTGACATTGTTGTAATATAATTAAAGTAATTTACCACGGTTGAGCTTTAATATAAAATTAAGCCATCCAAAACAATGTCGCAAATCAAAGGAGATCAAAGTTACAACAGTGATGTTATAGGTTTACGATGCTATAAACTGGTTAGTGGCCAAGTCAAATTATTTTTAATAGGACTGGATATAGTGTCTAATTCAAAAGAGGATGTTTGCTGAGGATTATGTTAAAAGCGGAGCCATAATATCATACAGTAATATGAAATAGGAAAAAAGAATTAGCCGAGTAATTGTTAATATTTTTTTAGACTGATTAATATCTAGAAAGAATGAAAGAAAGAATCTTGATTCAAACAGAAAGACTTCTCGTTAGCATACCGTAATACACATGACTGAAATTCTGTTGTAGTTAATAATAAAAAACATTTCAGAACGAAAAATTTAAGACAAAAACATATGACACGTTGTGGCAAGTGTGCCTACAATATACCCCACACTGCACTAAACTACACATGCACGAAAATTTCGCAATGCGACAAAAAGCAGATAACATCTAAGGGTCTAGAGATTGCGGCAATCAAAATAAGCAAATAAAAATATGGCTCACGGTGTTACAGTTTTGTCTAAATCGGAAAAGGTATTGTCACCAAAACTTTAATTGCTGCTACAAGATCTGAAGCCAGAAAAGACCAACCGCTTTCCCCATTCTACAGATTTTTTTGTCCCTTTTATGGCGTTTCCGGCTTTTTATTGATGCACTAAACACATTAGTTTACAACCCCATAATATAAACGCCTTCTTTTGGTCTCACACGACACAGAACCTGTCACATCCCTACAAGAACTCGGCTTGACCTGAGGAAAAAAATTAAGTCACAATAAACGAAAACTATTGTATTGATGTTCACGAGGCAACGACAATGACGAATCAAAATAATATTAGGCCTATAGTCTAGATTAAAACAAACAATACACTGGTCCTCATTTTTAAACTGCTTTGTGAGATAACTGATTACTAAATCTGCTACATTAAATAATAATTGCTGTAGATTTAAAACGTTTAAAAATATATATTATTACAATGATATTATTTTGTCCTCAACAGAACAATTGTAATTCCCAAATAATCTAAAAGGATTACTAAAACCTCGCAAAACATTTTAGTAACATACTAATGTAAGTGTTAATTTAAAAACATATCGAAGATATTTAACCCGGTATTGAATAGAAATGATTAACTAATAAAGAACCACCGTAAAAAACAAAGACAGGCGAGGTTGCTTCTGATTCTGCTTCTGAAATAATAATAATAATAGTTATTGTTGTTATTATTATTAATCACTACTGAGTGGCGGCACTGTTTTAAAAAGGCATGGGTCTTTAAAAGACATAAAAATACCTGCTCGTGGTATTATCACATTTCTTTGGCACAACAATATTGTGATTTTAATCCGATTAGAAAAAAAAAGCAAGCAAAAAATACAAAAAAGAAAAGTCCTCGAGAGGCAAAAAATGTAAACATCATGTAGTCAGCAGTACAGAATTCGTTTATTTTAACACTTAGCCTATGAACAGGGGAAAATGCTTATACATACAAAAATTTACACATAGATACACAACAGGGGTATACCAAATTTAGAAGTAAAAAAAAAAAAAGAAGCTTGCTCCCTTCTGTGTTTTACCCCGGAGGTCGAACTTAACAGGCCACAAATATGTCACAAATATATGAAAAATATGATATAGTATTATTAACACTAGTATTAAGCCTATATATATAATTTAGGCTATTATACAGTATGAGTGTTGAATGTATACATCTATATGAATGTGTGTTTTAAAATTACTTGTATTACTATATTTACGAGACATTAACTCCTCTAACACAAGGTAAACGACGTTGACACTTTATCCACAGTACTGTAAGTAGCAACTTTTTTTCAACTCAGTGAATCCTGAATTAAAGCAGGTCGAATCGATAGTATATAACAGTCTATTTTTATGTCACTTTCGTCGCTACTCATCTTCCTCTTCGTCGTCACCCCCGATTTGGTCAGCAGCAGGAGAGCTGCGGCCCGTTGATTTGTTCTCTTTCTTCCATTTCATCCTTCTGTTTTGAAACCAGATTTTAATCTGGCGTTCGGTCAAGCACAGGGCGTGTGCAATCTCTATACGTCGCCGTCGTGAAAGGTAACGGTTGAAGTGGAATTCTTTCTCCAACTCTAAAGTTTGATAGCGGGAATATGTCTGACGGCCTCTTTTCCGGTCAGCACCTGTGGAAAATGCGGAAGGATGGTCAGAAAGCGTAAATGTGAAAATATGTTTGCCAAACACACCAGTAAAGAAGAAAAAATAAAAATAAGAAGTGTTCGAATCTTTTTCGATGGTTAAAATGAAAAAAATGTCTGCCTCTGTGAATGGTCTGAATAAAAACGAAAGATTTCAAGAACTAATAAATCATTAAATGCATTAAATGGCTATTATATAGTTATCGAAAAATCACTCAGATTTAAGCTAAATAAAAATTAAAAAAAAAAACTTTACACTTCAGTGTGTGAATTGTAAAACAACAGATTCGACATATTTTAGTATTTTCAGTAATATTAGCCTACATACTGGGGGAAAGAGGCTTCAATACGCATGCTGCTTGATTCTTGTAGGTGTATTATTATCTTACCATAACAAAGCGGCCGGTGATTATACAAACACATTTTCTGCTCTTGAGATTAGCGATTGTAAATATTTAGATACGACTTATTAGCTTTTTTGCACAGTGCCTGGTGAAAACCATTATTAAGGGGGGGGGAGGAAAAGCGATCATCAAACCCAAACCTGTCTGAAAGGCTTCTACATTATATTTTGAATGTGTATTTCTTACATCGAGGTCGCATAAACTAGTAAAAAAAAATAAAAATAAATAAAAAATAAAAACATGAATAAAGCAAAACGAAATGCACACATATGCAATTTAACCGTGCGTCTGAACTGTTACATGCATTAAGATTAAGACACACAACACTGCCGAACCAAAACTTAACTTTGAAAGGGTATAATGCATCTTAAATATAAAAGTGTAATGTATTTCAAAAGCAAAATAAAAGTACACAAATACCCCTGCTGTAAGTGTATTCTCTGGCTTGCACACTCCCGTGACTCTAATGGAGCCCTGGCGTTCAGACTTCCTTCAAAACATGACCAAAGTCAACAACATGATCTAGTTCCCACACACATAAACGCTGAAGTGTTCGTATATCCATCTAGATAAAGAAGCCATCTACGTAAAGTATCCATCTTTTAGCGGCACGTTTAGAGAGAAGAAATCTAACTAGACTTTAACAACCTTGCCCATGCACGGTCAGTGACTCTGCTGTCCCTGCGTTTCCGTTTCCAGCAGACTGTCGACAAATGGGTACTGCTTTGTGCTTTTTGAACTTTTTTTATTGCACTCTTCAGTCGTTTGTATCTTACTTCCGTGTTGTCGGCAACGCCGTGACACGTTTTGTTGATACTATCTAGCACAATCTGCGCAAAAGCATGAAGAAGTTGGGTGAAAAGCAGAAGGCAAGAAAGTAATAGTGAGAGAGAGAAATATAAGTACTGTAGGCCTATTAAAATCCAAGCAAATTATACCGCTATTTCGTTCTTTCAGGGGTATAAATTAAGTGCATAAATTATGCCTGTCCTTGCAGAACGAAAAGCTTTTACACGAGTTAAAACAAGGACGAGCATTGTGCTCGGTCACTGTTCAGGGTCCCTGACGTGCACAGTCTCCCGAATGATAGACATGGAAATAGAATTTCATCTGGTCTGTGTGAATGTGTCTGTCTGTGAATAGTGAAAGAGAAATAAAGCGAGGGACAGAGCCCATCTATGTGAAATATCCAACGAAAGCACGAAATTAACTGAAAAGGCAGCTGGCCCTAATAAATAAAGACATAAAACCCAGTGGCCGGGGGTGCAAGGCCCACCATACTGTCTGATATATCAAAAATGTATAGGAGCAAAATGATTTCTTTTTGTTATTATATGTGTTTATGTACTCGTGAATGTTTATTGTAGCGCCTGGTTTCCTTCCTTTCAAATGTGTGGCCTTTACAGCAGACATGACATGATATCAGTGGACTAATCTGATCTTTTTCTAAATAAATAAATAAAATGTTTGAAATATAAACAGCTTCCCTTTTTGAAAGAGGCTTAATCGTGTTTAACATCGAAATTCGATTTACAAAAGTAAAATAACATGGCAGTATTATTAAAAATAATTTAAAATAATTTAAAAACAACTTAAGATGCCATGTCTCTCTGTATACTTAGTAATAGGTTAACTATGACTCATTAGTGTTTCATAAAATGACAATGGCATTTCACACAAATCTTCAACGGAGTACGAAAATGTATACACCATCGGCTGACCAGAACTATCTGCCAGGAAATGTCATCAACTTCACTAATGAGGTATCTGTTTCAAAACTATTTATGTTGCTGTATTTTTACACTGGGAGCTAACAAGAGAAGAAGTACCCTGGGTTGACAGTTGACTGATAGGAACGTCGGTGCTCGTGGGGAGTGTCTTGAGAGGCCGCAGAAAATCATTAAAAAAGAACTTGTCGACCTACTTTTCAAATGCCTCAGCCGGGACGTGTGGTGGCTACGTGTGAAAAGTGCCATTAACGCAGACGATTTGTTAAAAACCCTTGTTCAGCGAATGGGGAACTGGATGCAGATCTTGAGTCGAATGTTTTGTGAAACTTCCAACACATGCCCACGCGCGCGCACGCAGACAGGCTTATACATGTATAGCACAGGCTATACTACATGTATAAAACACACACACCCACACGCAGACACGGTTAAATTACTGACAGTAATCTAAAACAAAGGCCCACCCAGCAGTAGCATACCCTAGAAATACAAGGCTCCGCCCTCTATATAAAAAATATAAGGATTTTTAATGCCAGTGATTGCGAACATACTAACTTTACGATGGATTCATCTTCCTAACTAACTTAAAGGTGGATTCAACCATGATGACACACAGTCTCAGCAGAATCTTGGATATTTTTTAAAGCTAATATGATTCATCCAGACCTCTCATACAGTCCCCTCCCTTTTCCACAAAACGCGAAATACTACAAACAATGTAGTATTTAATAATGTCTTGAATTATGGCGGCTAATTAGTCATAAAAAAGATCTGAAGAAAAGAACACTTTCTGAAATGACTCGGTCGCTCCCCTTAACCTGTTTCCCTCCCCCTCAGGCATACATAGACACACACCCCTGTCCTTAAGAAACATTCAGATTTCACAGACCTGTGCTCCTCATCCACGGATAGATTCGGAGGTTGTTTTCGTTGTTTTGATGGTAGACCCTCTGCTCTTCCTTACCACTGCTTTGCGCTTTACAGAGATCGCCAGCGCTCACCATGGGTAGATTCGGATGGTCAAACAGAGAGCTGTGCATGTTCAAAGAGACAGCTCCCAGCTCATACGTAGTGGGATACATGCCTTGAGTCTGGCTGGAAAGACTAGCACCGTTAGTGTACATGCTCGACAGGGAGACAGAAGATGTGGAGGAGACCGTTGCACCGGAAGAAGCCGAGCCGTAGCCGCTGGCCCGTTGCGAACTGCACGAAAAGGCGCAAGAAGTTTGCTCGGGAAACACGCCACTAGAGAAGGCTGAACTCGCCACTTGGTATTTGGAAAACAACGCGTTCGCGTAATACAATGAACTCATAATTCGAGAAGTGATTTATATGCCAAGAAGTTTTAGTGTCGGTTTTACGAGGTCCAATGATATATTACAGAATTACAGTCTAGATTTACACCAAAAATCACCCCTTTTTCCTCAGGGGCCACGTGATGGGCAGCACGTGATAAAATATCCTCCAATGGGTGTACGGCTTCCCAGAGCCCTGTCTAATGTGGAGAAAGGCTGCACAGCTGACCATCCACATAAATTTGTTAAATTATTCACTTACAGCCAACGGTACCTACAGTCAACGCAAACGCACAGGAGAACACACAAATCGATAGGCTATTGAGAAGGTTTCTGTAATCACCTAAATCCGTTCCAAGCAATAAATAATTGTGGGATGTACAAACTTATAAATGAGTTCAGGTTGTCCAGATTTAGGAACGTACCTCCTGTTTGGAAGGGCACCACACAAATAACAAGAAACCTATTTATTTCTGTATTGATTTTCAACACTATTTCCTCTTGTCATCGGTGCTGTGCCCCAATCTCATCACTGCATTTTTGCAATGTCTGTACAGTGTGTCCGTGTCAAGAGCATGATGACTCTGGCCCTTACTAGTTTCTGCTTCAAAGCATCCGTATAGCCTAAGCATTCACCACCAACTAGCCATTGCCATGGCGACAGACTGGTTCAATGCATCCCAAACAGTTTCCCTGCACATGGTTATTGCTGCTAATGCATGTTCAGCTCTGAATCTTGTCGTGGAACTTGCACTCTCTGGGTGTTTGAGAAGCCCACATACTCTTACAACAATAATTCACCTGACATGATGTGCTCCCACAACTCAAATACCCACATTTAACAGAGTTCAGCACGATGAAATTTCGTTTTAAGAGATTTTTGACGTAGATTCACGATAATACATAGTCTGTTTTTGTTTAGTGGCATATTATATCGTGTCGTGTTACAGTGTTGGTCTGACAAAATAGTAATGAGGTTTTTCAATTGTGGTTTCACATGCCGCCTCTCTTTTAGTCCACTTATCTTGCTATAAATCAAGATTCAGGCCACACTACATGGTACTTTGGTGAGATTTGTAATCATTAACAACTTGTACTTTTCAGTCATATAGATTCCTAAAAGTTTTTGACTGAAGCGGGCCTCGGAACCGCACATTAACGTGAAATGATGTCGAGGACACATGGTGTCACGAATTCTCGCTTGTAAACTTTATTGTGTCCACTTTCTTCCGGTGCCTCCAGACATTAGAATACAGTTAAGAATGACAACAAAACATATAGTCATCTCATAAACTACTTCACCAGCAAACGTGAACGACAACAATTTGATTCATAGTAAACAATGGGTCACATGACATAATTTTTAAAATGATTTTTTATTATGTTTATTCATTTTTTTATAATCCACTGTGCGCATGCTTACCCCAAGAAAGGAAGACAACAAAAATACCATCGATTTAAGAAGAACCAAAGAAGTGTAAAAAGAGATTCTACGGCATAAATAGGCAGTTTCATGTTGTTGGAAGTCATTAATTTCTACGTCATCATCATAACATATAAGTGAGAACAGTTAAAAGTGCACCATTTAACTTAAAACTATACAGCTGCCAAGGTAATTGTTAATGACAATATCCTAACAATAGAAACATAAGTTTCACGATAATTATTTCACAAAGAAAGGAGACTAGCTTTAACACTATCATACTCTCTGAACAACAGGTAAAAAGTAGAAATGCTTCTTTGTCCTTCGTCTTCCTGGAGTTCTGTGGTCACCATATTAAGTTTATAGTAATTTGTCTAGTCCCAGTCATTTTTTCTGTTCCTTCCTCGAGTGAAAGATGTAACAACTCGGCTTGATTAAAATGTCTCTGTTTGACAAACTTCCCATGCAAACACCGTTATTCTCTTCATCATTGTCTGTTTTATTTTCCCTATTTATTCTTTGCCGTTTCGATTGACTGGCACACTTACACACACAAACACACACTCTCTTGCTCTCTCTCCCTCACACACACACACACACATACACACATCCGCTCTACATTTGTTTAGCCTTGTCGCAGTCTTCGCCGGCTGACTGTGTCCCGGATGCCTGTTCTTTCTCCCGTTTCTCTTTTTCGATCTGCTCTTGTTCAGACTTGCTGCTTGGAAACTTGTCCTTGTTGTTTTCCTTTTTCCATTTCATGCGACGGTTTTGAAACCAGATTTTGACTTGTCGTTCTGTCAGTCCCAAAGCGTGTGATACCTCAATCCGTCTCTTGCGTGTTAGGTAGGGATTGAAGAGAAACTCTTTCTCGAGTTCGAGCGTCTGATAACGGCTGTAGGTCTGGCGGCCTCGCCTCCGTCCGGCAGCTACTGGCAAAAAAGAAGTTCACAGATGTTAGTCAGAGCTCGAAACACGCACCAAATCGTCATTTTACAATCAAGTTCAAACATATTTGTGAACCAACAATCTACAAAGACAGTTTCCACGCAAAGTAAACATCTACAGTTCATAATCGCGTTACATTATTAGTTCATGGCTAGGCTTTTAGTGTAACACAGAGACTCCCCACAGTCTAACACAGTAATTAATGTAAAAAGCTCTACCATTAAAACATATAAGTACCACAACACTAGCACACAATAATGGGCAACACTAACCCCACAGTTGAGTCCTCAAAATCAGTCTATACTGTTTCACACGTTCAAAGGATTAGGCACAGCCATAAATGACATAATCATTGTGAAACGACCACTGTGTAGTGAAATAAAGTCGAGGCTCACTGTAAGTCGTTAAAGCCTGCAGTAAAACTTTGACCTGGGTGAGAAGTGAGAGATCAGCTGTGGGGCAAAGTCTCACACATGGAAACACCAAGGCTTTTCTCTCGCCCTCTTCTTCCTCTCTCCCACACTCCTGCCTTTCTATGACGGGGTCATTAAACTGTAAAGTGATTCACAAGTTTTGAACACCATAAAACAATAAAACCAACTATTGTCCCCCCTCTTCTCGTGCACACAGGAAATGCAATTCTAAACCTAAACTGCACTGAGATTTTTTTGTACTCGTCTTTATCTCACTTCCACAGACACACACAACGCGAGCTGATCGGCTTTTCTGTCTACCAGGCTCACCTTGAGGTCGCATCCACGGGAACAGCTGTGTGGGCGACGGACTCTGTTCTGTGTTGTCCGTCTCGTCGCCGATGCCCCCCGTGGCGAGTTTGCAGTCGCTATACTGAACCAAGTCGGCGTCTTGAGCACCGAAAAGTGTTTGCCTCTGGAGAGCATCATAACTGTAGAAGTTTCCCGGCTCGCCGTGACAAGTTACCGCACAGGGACTCTGCTGGTAAGGCGCTGCGGAGAGCGTGGATGCGCCGTGATGGTAAAACTCCTGAATCTGAGGGGCATGCTGAAAAGTGGCCCCTGTGCCTGGACCGTACACGACGGTGGGTCTCGTCCCTAGGTCTTGAGCAAATCCGCACTCGTAATAGTTCGGCCGCAGAGTGTCTCCACTTTTGTATTTAGTGAAGAGAGAGTTGACGAAATATGAGCTCATCTTTTGATGTTGTTGTTGGTGCTGATTTTGTACAAGAGTTTGCGTTTGAATGTCTTTATATCAGCGCTGTAGCTTCAGAGACTTGTCAGTTTCCCAGTTACTGAGGTAAGAAACAATGCAGCAGCAAAGCGTTGAGTTCCAATATCTGAACGGTTTGCGTTTGTATACCTTTGTTAAAACAACTTATCTAAAGCTTCCATAGGCATGTTCCCAGTGTAGAGTTCCAGCATCACAATCCCTGTGAATTCCGGTGCCAGTTCCCAACCAGTTTTCTATGATTTACTCGGCTGCAAACGAGTAGTTTCATATTTTGCGGTGTGTTTTCGGGATCATTTGCATCTTCTATCGGATCCTCGTTGCATTGGCTTCTCGCATCCCCACACGGACACCGCTCTGTGCGATTCTGATATGAAGGGAGCGGGAGAATGAAAAAGAGAGAAAAAGAGAAAGCGAGTGAGAGAGAGCTGAGAGGGATAGAGCGCGAGGTAGCAGGAGAGAGAAGGGGGGCCAAGGGAGAGAGAGGAGGGGAGAATATGCACATTAATATGTTCAAGCGGGTAAGTTAATGAGAAATCTGCCTCTTTGCATCAGATCAAGTGCATAGTCTCTGCCCCTCCCCCCACTCAACTTCTCCACTCCAAACCCCTTTGAAAGATTGATTTTTTGCATGTTCATCACAGACAACCTAAAGTGATGCGTATTTAGTCGTTAATTTCCAAATCTCTAACGAGGTCGAGTCTTTTTTTTTTAAATGTCAGGGTCGAGACGGACAATTTTATAAGGTGCACGATTTAATTGGTATCAGTTTAAACATATCCTATAAACCTTGCTTAATTTTGCAAAAGCATCTTCTGCAGCGAGTGAAGCGCGCGCATCGAAAATAAGCAAGATGGCCATATTTGATATTTTGATAATTGTATTTCTATTAATATATTTACAGAGATATGAGGATGTCGACATGGAGCTGCACGTCAGGTGTAATGGCAAATGTGGTTGTAAACGGTTTTACAAACTATAAAATGCAATAAACGCCCCTGCTGTTTGTTGTTGACGTGGTGCATCAAAAAGCTGTTAGGTTTTTATGAGGTTGCGCGACCAGTACTGTAAATGCTTCATTCCGAATTTTATACATGCAGAAATAGTAAGTCCTTTAATTGTCATTTTCGTTTTGTTTTCCGTTCAGTTTGCCAGTATTATTAGTACAAGTAAATCTGATTTACATTATCTAGAAAATCCAAGGGATGCATATAGCAATAAAAACAAATAGCTGTACATAAATAAACAAACAATATATTTTTACGTGTTCGTAACAGTTTTAAATGTCTCTGGATTCGTTATGATTTCGGGGGAAATTTTTTAATTCTAATTATAGAATTATTATTATAGAATTATATTTTTGTCATATTTTCTAGAAAAAAATATTTGCAAATATTTAAAGTATCCTTAAATACTGATTCACCTATAGCGCACAAAAAAAGTTCTCTATTTTTCAAATCAAGGCTATATGACATATGAACTAATGCTGCTGCTTGTCATTTTACAACTTCACTTGCGTCTATAATAAATTACTGTCGAGGATTTGAGAGCAATTTTGTATTAAATGTGATGAATTCTATTGCTTTATTTTGAATATGAGGCAGACTATTTATATTTCAAAACATAGATTATGTACAATGTTAATGTTTCTGTTACTGAATGTTTTCTGTTTCGGTTAATCTTAAGCACATCTTGTTTTTACACTTATTAAACGTTTCTTCTCTTAAAAAAGACAAAGAGTTCACCAAGCGTGAACCTCCCCGTTTGACTAGCAAAACTCGGAGGCTTTATTAAAACCTCCCTACAATTTCGCATGCTATAAGTTCGTATGTAAAAGTCACAAAATAATGCAAACATTCTGTTGTGAACAGTAAATAATTAAATGAATGTAATTTACAGAAAGTCACACTATTGTATGTTGTTGTACAATTTCTTGTTTCAGTGCAATAGTGTTTTTGCTGTCAATAAAACATTTTATAACCCAAGTTTTGTGTGGTGATTTTATATTGTATTTAAATAATATATTTTAAATAATCACAGAAACATCACATCTCTACATTTTTGAGTCATATAAAAATAGTGATTTAATTTATTTCAACATTGCTCCAATAATTCACAATAAGCCCAGCTGAAAACTTTTAATAACTATTTTGTTTAGGATTTTACATAATTACAAAAAAACTTATTGTATTAAAGTTTGTATATCATAAAATTGAAAGATACATTTGTTAGTACTCAAAGAGAAAAAAAGGAAAAGAGAGTCTACTTGTTTCTCTGGACCTTTATCACATAGATTAAAAATCCTCTGAAGTTAATGATCTTCTTTTTTTTCCCTTCAAAAGCTTCGCTGTGACAGAGGAAAATTGTGTGAATCTTACTTTAGTCAAGTGTAATACCGCACATGTCTGCAAATGTTTTGGCCCCAGTGTTTCCGGTTTGGGGGTGGAGGGTGGCCAGCCAGGCTCTTTTTGATGGACCAACATTGCCATCAAGCGGCAATTGTGTGTTACTCCATGAGCAAATTCAGCTGTAATGAGACGGAAGTTCAAAAGCTAATGGTTCTATAAACAACGGACATAAAAACAGAATGAGCGAATTAACAGCTCAGTAAGTGCAAATTCAATGATGTAAAGTACTTATTTTAATTCTCTATAACAAGGAATCCATTTAAAACCGACCCCTAGGATCTAGTCTTGTGTGGTTTTTCAACATATATAGAAAAGTAATTCACATTGGGCTGGAACACTAACACTACCTAATTTTACACCATAAAAAAGAGTGAAATAAAGTCACGCTTCTTTCTTACCCACATTTCGCTAATATATTTAACTGTATTAGATTTATGCTCAAACTGGCATTCCGTCCGTGTATGATATATGACACTTTTTTATTTGGGTTGCACTCGTTTTATTTATTTTTATGCACTACTATTACCACTGTTAACTATACCATTAAGCGTGCTGCTGCTGCTGCTACTACTACTACTACTACCCTAATAATATTAATAATAATATGTTTATTCTGCTACTTTTTAGTTGTAATTACAGGCTACACATTGTTAGAAAGAAAAATAATTTAATATTCATGCCACGATGTAACTTTCCATGCACAAATCCTTACTTTTCTTATTTGGGCTGCGCTCTTGTGCACTATTGTACCACCATCATCACTAAAATAATTAGTTTACTTCTAGTAATCATCATCATCATCATCATCGTCATCATCATCTCACTGACTTGCCTTTTGTTAGTTGTCAGTACTGACAGGCTTTAAGCTTCCGACCACAGAGATCAAAAGATTCATATCAAAAGAAAGAAAAAAGATTTGGATTTCTATTTATTCGAAAGCTTTATTGCATTATTATTTACATCATTTATAATGCACACAACAACAAAACTACACATTACAAAATTACCATAATTCTTCACATATTATTACTATTTAGCAACTATGATAAAGACAATAAACTTCTATAGAATCAAAAGAATGTAATGTAAAGGACGGTTCTGTATTAGTGATTTTTTTTTTTTTCTTTTTCTTTAGCAACCAGCCTTTGTTACCAAGACACAATCGGATGTGTGCCCACAAAATGGCGAAGTCGAGCCCGGTCCCAAAGGTTGTAAAGAAATTAACACTGGTCATCCCAGACGTCTCGCCAGAAATCCTTTTTGTGGCAGTTTATGGCCCGCTATAAGGCCTGTAGTGCGTTCGGAAATGGAACAAAGGGTGGGCGTCGATTGAATTGGACTCAGGGCTCTCATGTGGAAGTCCAGATCTCACCCATCCCGACCCCCTACTCTGTAAGGAATCTCTGGACGTCGAAAGAACAAACGCTGTACACAATAAACGACAAATGCGAGAAAAGAGAAGAAGAAAAAAACAGACTCCCCCAACGGAGACGCAGTGTTTACGCAAATGATTTTGCCTCACAGTTATTAGAAGCTTGAAACGTTTTTCACGTTTCCTTTCTTTTTTTTCTGGCGTAGTGTTTGCTTTACAGCCATTTAGTTCTTAACCTTCAGAAATTTATACCCTATAAAGTTTTATTACAGTCATATTATTTTATTGCGGCACACCACATTGAATTTCTTTCTCTTTTTTATGACAGTCGACTTCCCATTTCCTCCGAACATCGAGCGCACATCCTTTCTGCAGTTTGTTTCCTTTCAAAACACCAAAATAAAGGGCGTCAATAGTGTGGCAGGACTCAAAATAACTCCGCACCCACAGAATCATCAGGACAGACTTGCTGAATTAATATGTGACGAATGAGCATTCGTGAACACATCTGTGAGCCAGGACAACTGGCAATGTCCTCAAAAATATTTAATTGTTACAATCTGTTGAATGCCGCCTCCGTTCCTCTTTCAATTTGCAATTCAGTTTGATAATAGGTAAGATCCTGGCTCTCTAAATCTAACGTCAAACCATTTTCACATTATTTCACAATAAAATGCTCCAAAAATACTGTCAAATAAGATCACTGCATTTCACAGTGTTTCTCTTCACAGTGGGACTCTGGCCTTACTTTATTGACAATTTAGAACTTCAACCCATGCTGAAACATAGACCTACCTTATCCCTTTTAGTTTGCATAATTTATTATACATCGCCTCTGCCGGCAAAATATCTTCTTGGTTCTCGATGCATAGCTTGCATCTGGAGGATGAGATATTGCCAAATATAACACGATTAATATCACAGGGGAATCAAATAATACGTTAAAAAGAGAGCCAAAGCAAAGATGAGTCATGGTTATTCGCAGTAATTCTTCTTTCCACATATGAGCTGCACATTTCTACATTTTGATTCAAGATGAATGCTCGAGCTCACGATAACATATTTACAACATATGACTCTCATTATAAAATGCAGTAAACATCAAACTAGTATGTCGCTGAAGCGCAAAAGGACGAGATAAAGTTTGGGCTGGTTTACAATCAAAGGCATAAAGGGCAATTATTGGAAATGGTTCCAAAGAGAGTAGTTTGTCACATGCTATAATAAAAAAAAAAGCAGAAAAGACTTTAATTTCACCATAATGTGTGTATATATGTCCATGTGTCTGGCTAGTATCGTAACACATTCATATCTCATGCATAGCCTCGTACATTTGACTTTCAGGTCTCGAGAGAGTTCTTGTTGCAACAATACAACCTTGTGCGCTCATTTAGAAAACAAAAACATTAAATTATAAATCTTATTGTATTTGGTATCTTTCACCAACGTGCCTTTTTGTTGTGTCCATAGAAATGACAATACCTCTGTGTGGTCTATATGTAAACTTTTAATGAGTCCAGCATCAACAGTGCAATAGCACAGATTAACAACAAAACAATAACACAAAAAGAGACGGAGCAGTCCTGAACTAAAACAATTTAGACGTTGTGTTGCGAGTATGTCTTTGCATGTTCTTCAAAATCTTGCGATGTTACTATTTGTGTTTTAATAAATGCACAGAAGCCACAAAACAAGCGTTAGAAAATAGCACAAGTGTTCCTGACTAGACGTGCCTCAAAGAAAATGGGAAACAGTTGCGTCAATGACCACTAACATTTTTGACATTTGAAGATAGACTCGCTCGATTCATATCACAAAAACATAAAACAATTCTCTAAACCAATAAAGCAATATGAAGGAACGAGCAAATACAGAAAAAAAAACAAAAAAACATTACTGACAATGGACAACGGACATGATTCTGGACATACATGGAGAGTGTAAACAAAATAGAAAAATTAAAAGGTTACGTGTATCAGCTCATTCAAGTATGAAGTATTTTTTGAAATTCTTCTTACAACATATAAAACATTCCATTCAAAAGAAAAAAAAACTATTAACCTATTTACAATAAATTAAAATTACAATCCACATAAAACAACTTCGAATTAATACTAGCTTTTCCGATAACAAGTACATAAGAAAACTACACAATACGAGGCATGCGCAAATTTATGTAAACAACTGCGACCGAATCTGTATTGAAGGTTGTTATACATTTAAGCAATTAATTCTATGGTTACTGCACGCTACAAATACACACATTCGGAACCTGCACTCTAATTTTCAAAATGATTATTTTGGGATATTTGAAAATGATATGGTAAAACAACTCAGTTCATTTGTCTTTAATTACTTCAGTTTGATTCTTGATTTTAACCCCAAACGATACAAACACTATTGAACGAAGCTAGAAGCTATAAAGAAAAGATCTGAGAGCAAATTTGGAAATTATTATTATTATCCTTAAATTCTAATCAACCAACAGATGTGACATTTTATTGTGCGCATCTACCATAAATCTTTGCACACAAATAAATGTCAAAAGGAAAGTATTTATAATATAGTAAACTTCAAGGTTTTTAAAAACCCGTTAGCGTGTGCACACTTTAACAACTGCTTCACATATGATGTAGACACTAGGAAACGAGCAAAATGCTGTTTTATTCCCCTATAATAATAATAATAGGCTAATAATGTAAAAGAGAGCTCACGTCAATTAGCAAACAAGTGAACATGCTTTACCGATAAGCAAAACTTCCCTTGTATATTGAATGAGGCTTATGTTTTGTTAAATACATTTTCTCTCAGCACACGTCCATGACAAAAGGAATGATGAAAAATGCAGAAATATAGAGAACAACTTTATAAAACACAATATTTCAGCTGTTCTTAGCCTGTTGAAACCAGTTCCTTATCACCTGTTTATTTCCTGATGAAGTGTTTGTTTCTTTCACACGAGTCATAAAATGCAATAAAAGCAGGGAGAGATGACACGACGTTTTCCCCCTCCTCTGCATCGTCTCGCCTTCTTCCTTATACTCTATGCCTAACACTGTCCAATCATATGGAAAATGGTGTGCGAGTGCTTTTTCTTTTTGATGCAGTAATACACTCTTGCATCAGCTTCCAGATTTCAAAGACTCTTTGTAGAAGGCTTGAACGCCTGGCACCAGTCTGCGTTATCATTCTTTGGGTTGGTCCTTATTCATTTTCTTCATTTTCATCCTTCTGTTTTGGAACCATATTTTTACTTGTCGCTCTGTCAAGTTCAGCAGGCGAGCTACCTCATGTCTCCGGTCTCGGGTGAGGTACATATTGAACAGAAATTCCTTCTCCAGCTCCAAGGTCTGATATTTCGTGTATGGACATCGCTTCTTCCGGGATGATCGAGCGTGTAACCAGTTGGCAGATGGGTCGTCTGCAAATGACAGTCAAAAACAAGAAGTGTAGATCAAAATATTAGTATTGATTCCATTTTGAAACATGAAACATTTCACAATGCACTTCAGAGTTCCAACCTTCACGAAGACGATCAATATTATTAAAATAAAGTGCTCTGGGCGCCATCATTTAATTGCATGAAAACCAACACTTTGATTTATGAAAATAATGAGGAAAGCAATGCAGTTTCAAATTATTAAATTGACATTGTCATACAATTATTCTGCAACCACCAGTAAGCAACAACTTTGTACAAGAAGCCATCTAAGTTCATCTGTGATAATGTATATTATGCATCTCCCTGCAACGGAGAATGTCAAAGCATTGAACAATATACCACCATGAGTTCATTTGATAAGCTAAGTGTTCTTTTAAATAAATAAGAAAACGACTTAGAAGGGAAAAAAATATTGAATTTGGAACTCTACAGGGAGTTTAAGCATACTGGAATGCACTGTAAAAATGTGGCCACATGTGACATGAAATTATCTCCTTTTTAGGGAGAAATGTGGGATGAATTATGGAGGAAGAGCATCTCTAACGAGGCGTCTTCTCCCTCAGTGGTTTGGTCGGGAATGCAGATGGGAGGCTAAAAAATTTCCGTTGTGCTGACTTTTGTTAACATGCACACTTAGAAGCTCAACGTTACAGCGACTCGAGATTCGCTATGATGACAAAAATTGATGTCACCTGTGTTTCATTAGCCTACCTGTGCGTTCAGTGACGTCAAGGGACACATGCATTCCGCAATAAGTGCACACTAATGCCGTTGCATGAAAAACCTTCAACTTTAGCACATAACTCGTTTGAAGGCGTTAGAAAAGGCCACGCATATGTAGCTGCTTCCCATCTTAACTCCATCGCTTCTGCCTCAAGACGTACACGTCACATGCACATCAACTTTAGGATATCCTAAATCTTATGACGCATTTGTTTTTTTATAATGATGGAATGACATACATGGATATAAAAAGATTAATGTGCGTGTCATGTCAGCTACAGGCCTCGCGGACACATCTGTGCCTTGCGACTTACGAGACAGCTCCGAGACATGATCCCTAACAATGAAACACTAAGAGGGTCAGGCTATATGATGAGGAAAGTGACGTGTATTGCCATTAAGAAAAATGAACCAAACTCCACCTATTACACAAAGTTTAGAGACTAATTTAATTCCTCTGGGCAATTTGATCGAAAACGTTTTAAAAGAAAATGGACCTCTGACCTTAGGGCCCTTATTAATGAGTTTGCCCTGTACTGGATTGAACTGTATTATCCCAAAGACCTCACGTACGACTGATGGGGATGCTGGCTTCTCTGATATCTTAATAAACCTGAGGGCTATAACTTTTTCTTTCTCATAGGCAGCCATGAGCACAAAGCGGGACGTGTAACTCCCAACATCATTGCCTTTGCCTACAGTTTATTCTGGAATGCCGCCCGGGGAAGCACATTGGGGATTTCTATTGCGCACAATTCCATTAGTTCACAGCCTATTTCATGGATTAAAATCAATGGCTTTTTCAAATTCATCGCGACAGAAAACGATCGTTTAACAAATCTCTAAGATTAGCTGCATTTCTAAACTTACTGGAATACTTCAGCAATAAACATGCTTATATGGTCATGAGTGAGAATTATTCTTTGGATTATTCTCTGCACCGGCTCAAACCCACTCTTGAGGGAGCTCAAGAACAGGCGAACGGGTCAGGAAAAACATTCAACTCCCCAGCAGCCAGATATTTATTTAAAAACAAACATTCATGCAGTACTAAAATTTATTTGGTGGTCTTTTACACTATACAAGGATTTATATAAAGATTATATACTGTCAATTAGAGATTATTAGAGATATAGAGATTATTACTGTCATAGATTTAAGTACAATTAATAAATTAAAGATTCAGACGAAAAAAGGAATAAACGTTAAAATAGCCTATTCTTGTCAGCCAAGAGCTAAACATAAAACAAACATTTGCACTATTTAGTATAACCAAGAGATACTTTGGTGAGTCACTGCACAAAAAAAGCTATTTACAGCCGAACCTAAAACTGGTTGGTGCACTAAAGTGCACTGACGCGCAAATAAGCGACTCTAACAGAATCAGAGAAGGAATAAACTAAAAGTTACTTAAGAATGGAATAAACGCAAATAATATGATTTGGAAACATGAAAGCTTATTTTATAGTTGTGTGAAATCTCTGCATGACTCCAAATGGGGAAAAATCAAAACAGTCGTCAGCGATGCTATGCATGTATAGCACGGCTAAATCAGAGCCATATCTGGGTAAAAACACAGATTCGATTTAAAAAAAAAAAAAAAAAAAAGCTCTACATGCTAGCGAAAACTTGAGAATGCCACATGATCATACTAGGCTGCGTGAGGAGTCTGTTGCTCTCCGTTGCTTTGTTCTAGTTTTATGACAGCATTAAACGCTTTACAGAGTGTTCACTTCCTAGGTTTATAACTTACTTTGATCCGGTCCCTCTTTGTCCTCGCTGCCTTCGCATATGTCCTTATTGTCTTCAAATCCGGCGCTGTGAGCAGAATTCATCTCCCGTGCTGTAGAGGACTCCAAGATATACTCATGCTGCCCTACGAGTTTTGGTGGTTCCCCGAGATGTCCCAGGAGCGGCTCCATCTTGACCTGTCCTTGTCCGGGTAGCGGCTCTGCTCTCGGTGCACAGTCGAGCCATGTGCGGAGGTATCGAGTATCCGTTGAAGGCACTGGCTGCGTCGGTATGTAGGGATGGTAGACCGCGGGTAAGCCATTAGAGGCGTGGGAACTGAATGGACTCCATGACGAACTGAACACTGGAGGCTTAGGCTGGAAGCTACAAGAGGGGAACTCGGGATGCTCGCCGGGTCCCGGTTGTCTAGCGCTGGAGTACTGTACATTGGAGAAGCGGGATGCGTTCGGATCTTCTCCCTCATGACTTATGATAGAATCGACATAGTAGTTGCTTAGAGTTCCAGAAATGGACATTCTCGGACATTATATAACGTACTGTTCATTAAATGGAAAACGTGTACAATAGAAATGTGCTTTACTCTCCTCTTTACGGTACTCCTCTCTACTCGCTCGCCAACAAAGTAGAGCCGGGCTGCTATGGTGTGCGCTCCGAGCGAAGTGATTGGTCAGACTTTTTTCGCGAGCCTGATAAAGCGTCAATGGGGTGTAAATCAATCCGCCAAGAGGCTGTACGGAGCTCTCCTCCTCTTGCGCTCTCAATATTTCCCCTCTAAATAAATTGTCTTGTTTATGCAATATGCAAAATGGGAGTGTGTCCATATATCTCCAGATATCTACAAGCAGTCGGGAAAATGTCAGTTTAAATTATGAAACGTTTTGACGTTATGTAAAAATGCATATGCGGGGCAATGGCCCACAATAATAAGTAAGAGAACATTTTTTCCCCCAATGAATTGATGTGGTATTATAACGTGGTCAACAGCATAAGTGCTGAATGGGAGCTTTGTCATATTTACTTGATAAAAATGTATGACAATTATTCCATATAGACAATTTATAGAGATCTTCAACATGACTTCGATAGACACTACAAATAGCAAATTAAGGCATGACGTTTGCTTATATATAGTTTACTTTTTTTTTTTTCTTAAAATATTTTATACCCCCCACGTGTTTAAACTTTTAAACCTCCAAGGAGGCAAACCTCTTCCTTCTTGAAGTAATAGGAGTATGTTGAGATAATGAACAGCTTTATTGGGAAATTAACAGTCATTTTTTTCTTAACGAGGGTATTAAACACCACCGTGCGACAATCCCCTTGTATTTATGGAAGAAACTACTTGAACTTTTTTTGGTCGTTTAATACTATAATAAAATACTACATCAGGCAGCTTTGATTTTTATAGGCCTGATATACTGCCTGTGGCGAGAACCGTGAACAACTCCGCTGTAGTATTCCATCCAGTCGCTCATTTCACACACTCAAAATAAACAGGTTTTTTTCTATTTTATCACAATGTTGCTTTATTCAAATATACACACGTACATTCTACTCTCTCTGCAACATTTTGTGGCAGAAATTCTGAATTACGTTTGTAAAAAATGTAAACCGTTTTGGAGAGGACTTCACTGTCTACATGTTGTGAATATCTTGTGACCAGCAATATAATGCAGTGATTTCAGCACTGGCTGTGCATCTTGGCCGTGTCCAATAAATAGCTTCCCCTTAAAAAATATGAATGAATCGAGTGTATGGTGCTGCTGTCTATCAGCAAAAGGACTGATAACAAAATTTGTTTCTGATTTACAGAGCCATTACAGACACTGTTGAGTTAACTGAAAAAAAAGACAATTAAATCAACTATTCTCTTACCATCTTATTTCTTTCTGACTTTAGGGGCTATACTTGGCTTCGTGCTAATTTTATTAACCACACGCGTAACCATGCGTAAACAGGGCAAGTTGCATAATGAGATACATTTGTGCAATAAGTTGTGCTATAGACTCACTAAAACCACTAAAATGGTAATTACATCAGGAAAGGCTATATACTTAAATCACAACCTAGCCGTTTTCAAAAGCCATTTAACAACACCCTGTAAAAATCAACCAGTCAGCGGCGCATTGCTACACGTTATGAATTCAAGAAGCTCTGCCTTCTGTTGGAATTACACAGAGGGAAACACAATCTCAAAAACTGACATTGAATGTCACACTTTAATCCTACATTGTAATTTAGATTCTACTTCTTTACATAACATTGGAACTGTAGCCTAGAAATAACTGCATACTGTGGAACGTATATCATATAGGCCTACTATCAAGCTAGTTAAAGTGTATGACGTGATACTCTAACAAAATGACACGTATTATGTCTAATAAAAATGTCTAATAAGTAAGTATTTATTTTACTGAAAGTTTGGAGTAGGTCTACTTATTGCCCTATGTGACTACACCTGTCCTATAATATATATATATATATATATATATATATACATACATACATACATACATACACACACATATATATATTCAAGAAACTCTGAAATATACATTACAAAGTTATTATATGCATGGTAAAGCCTATAAGCCTATGACAATCTTTAATTGTGGATTTCCTAACACAACCTCCAAAACGACAAAAATAGTATGTTGTAAACGTATATATATGGCAATATTATGAGGCCGAATAGGCCTATATAACTATTAACAAGACTAACATATAAAAACGATTTTGAATATCGTCAAATGGTTACGGTCTTTCAGCTGTTGAGCATGACTCAGTATCTTGTCCACAATTTGGGTTTGATATCTTGTCCTCAGATTTCTTCAAGGTGAAACTCAACGCATCTGAAACTATATATGTATATATATATATATATATATATATATATATATTCGTTTCTGCTGTGTTTGTGTGTGTGTGTGTGTGTGTGTATGTGTGTGTGTGTGTGTGTGTGTGGCTGCACACAGAATTGTTTGTAAGACCACGTCTCTTCTCAACTTGTATGCAGAGCTTTTTGTGTGGGGATCCTAATTGTAAGATTTAGTTAAATACATAGCTAATAAATACATTCTCTCCATAGTTTTCGCTTGTATGCCAATGACTTCAGCAATGATAGCAAATTGACTAATTGTCAGAATATTGTTGCCCGCTATTTTTAGCCACTACAAAGCAGGCACTCTGCAAACCTTACGACACAAATTGAAATCATTATAAAAAGTAAGTTTAAGAGATTTTATATACAAGTTCTTTCCAAATGATCTAATCTTTTTTAAAAGAAACATTACAGTTATTATATGATAAAGTCTATATGACAATCATTAATTGTGGATTTCTTAACCTCCAAAACGACAAAAATAGTGTTCTAAACGTATTTTATATTTCAGCGTTGAGACTAAACCTAAACAAACATAAGGTATTATGTCATATTATTATTGTTTTAGCAAAATTATTGTTCTCTGTGTATTCAAATGTGAATTTAAAAATTATTTGTATTTTAACGATCTGTTGAAAACTCATCTGGCAGGCTACAGTAGGCCTAACGTGTAACATTAAAAGCTTTGAAAATACACAAACCAGCCAACAAATCAGATAAGTACAAACAATTACTCACATACACTTACTACAAAAGTAAATATATAACCAACTTTATACACGAGGAAAAAAAAGATGAATCGTGTTTTTGTTATGTTTTTTCTAAGAAATTTGTATGCGTGTAGGCTAATATATAACGCAAGAAGTGTGTTTATTCTAGCCTACTCTAACTGCAGAATTTCACAAGTGAACACAATTAATTAACATTAAGTGTTCTAAAATATTATAGAATAATCGAATGAATGAAGCGTTGTGTTGGAATTTCTAAAACTTAAAATGTTTTTTTTAAATTGTGCAGGACTCATGTCTTTCAACTCACCGCGCGGAGTAAAAACAGGCCATTGTAAAATATGAAAAACTATCGAAGAAATGCTGTGAGTGAACAGATTTACAAAGTACTGCTTGTAGCCAAGTGTTCATCATTAAAATATATATATATATATAAGTGATAGTTAGAAAGGAATATTCTGTATATCCAAGATATTTAGCGTGGAATCTGTCAAAAAAACAAAATCACGATGTCTTCGCTGCAGTAATAACATTATCATGATCTGTAAGAATCGCTCATTTACAAGTATTATTAAATCAATATTTTACAGTGAAGGTGACATTGTATCCTCAGTCCATGTCGAACGGACAATGGTGCGTTTAACTGGAGCAATTCAGGCAGTTTCAGGTTCCTGTGAAATTAAACGTACAGCCCAACAACTTGAAACTACCTAAATCACAGACCAGCTTGGTCTTCTCCGTGTTCAAAGGCAAGACCCTGAAAGGCTGCCAGCAGTCTAGCGTCCAAAAGTACTGAACCAGATGAGCACTCATATTTCAGTGCTATGTCCTTTCACAGAGCACCGTTTAACTGAGGAACCGTATTAGAGGGCACTAGAGTTAAAATTTCAAGAAATCAGCTGGAACAGTCTGACCCACTGCGGAGAAAAGAGATACTGGAATGGCGAGAATTGTTTAAAGACGTTGCTTGAAAATAAAGTAATTTAAGTTCACAAGCATATCCGGTTCTCTCCAGACTGTCGGTAATAAAAAGGTCTATTGCCCCCTGTTGTAAAAAGAGGCCCCTGCCTGGCCAATGACGTTGGGGATTGTCCCATCTCAACATGGCGGTTCACCAAAGCAAAGACTCGCTTAGACAAAAGAGGAGGAACTGTGTCAAGTCAAGCAATATCAACATATGTTCATATGGAACAAAAGTTAAAAAAAATCTAATACATTCATATTCAATTAACTGAAACCTACAAAAATATAGCATGTCATAACACAATACAAATTTAATAATAAATATCATTTACAGTGCAAATTAACATACCAAACGTTTCAAACATCCATAGGCTACCTAACGCTCACATGCTGTTAACCATTATGCCCGGTTAAATCTTCTTATTACACATTATTTATATATATATTTTTGGCCATTCAGATAGAACTAGTTATGCAAACCTTAAATATTTTAATGAGTGCAGATGAAAGCATAACGTAAAATGAATCCAGATGCGTAAATATATCTTCATTTTTAAAGTTTAAATAGCTCCATTTGAAATCGATCCCATGCAGAGACAATATAATTTGCATCTGTGATTCACTTACGTTATATATTTAATTATATCCCTGGTTAAAAAATTATATAGACTAATAAAATGAATGTGTGTGTGTGTGTGTGTGTGTGTGTGTGTGTGTGTGTATTTTTTCTTTTTTTTCTTTTGAAGTTAGTTTTGGCAACGACTATTCAAATACAATTTCAAAACATTCTAATATAATCTATTCATCCAAGATCAATTAGCCAAAATTGTTTTATACATATCTTAATAGAATAATACCTATCAGCTCAAAAAGTTAAAGTTATGGAATTGTGTTTTTTTTTTTTTTTTTTTTTTTTTTTTTTTTTTTTTTTACAATTGCCAAATGCCTATACCTTTAAGACTGGAGAAAACTTAATGCTTGGTTCTTCGACTCTCCAAGCCAAGCTGTATGTTGTCATGAAATTCTTGAATTGTATAAAACAATATTGGAAAATATAGGCCTAATTTACAATTTAAAACTTGTAATCAATTTGACAACCTTTGAATTTGATCAATATATGTCTACTTTTTTTCAACTTCCTGTCACATCGCTAAATCAAAACACTTCCGATGTAATACATAATTAGTAATTCGGGTAATTTTCAAAGTGTCCACGGTCTAATACCGAACAATCGTTTTATTTTCACGTATATGGCAATCTTTTATTTAAAATGCACTGCTTTTCAAAACACAGCAATTTTAAGTATCACAGTTTAAGTACATTCAACCACATAGTTGTGCCTTTTCACTCGAGCCAATATAACGACTAGACAACAAACAACATTAAAAACAAAACAACAGTACCTGTGCTTGATGTAACTGCTCCTCTGACAACGGATTCCCTTTTAGAAATTTTGTTTACTCGGGAGTGTCCGCGAATATTATTAGTTATATAAATAGGCCTATTATGCTCGGTCTAAAGAAAAAACAACAACCGCTGTGACACTTATAACCTTTTTTTTTTTTAAAAAAAAGAAAGGAAAAAAAAGATAGCCTATCGAAAATTACAAAGCTAAAAAGTAGGCCAGAACTTAAACGACATCAATAAACAGTGTTCATAGGCCTGTGTGAATATGACAATCGTACACTTGGCGTGTTTTCATATTTCGTTACACTTTTTGTCCTTCATGCGAGGTACATTTGCCTTATAGAACACATATTGTTGTGAACCACCTTAGTAAGATTTAACTGATCGCTTCCTCCCGTTAATCCATCAGAAGTAGCAGTTGCATCATTCCACTTGCAACGGATGATAGCTGCAATGATTTGTGCGCTCTTTTTAACCGTCTTACATAACATATTAGACAGTGAAACTTGTGCCAGGGTCCCTTGTCCGGTGCTCTCGAGTCATTTTTTTCATTTTCATCCTGCGATTCTGAAACCAGATCTTAACCTGGCGGTCGGTGAGATTTATGCTCCGGCTAATCTCCAGGCGGCGCTCGCGAGTCAAGTACATGTTGAAAAGGAATTCTTTTTCCAGCTCTAAGATTTGGTGTTTGCTGTAAGGACATCGCTTCTTCCTCCCTGCTTTCGCCGACAGCCAGCCATTTGCAGCGTTTTCTAAAGTCACGTCTTCAGATAAAAAGAGAAAGAGAGACAAGGCTATATTATTTAGTCGCCCTTCACAGTGAGCAAAGAGCCACTGAGCTTGACGCTCGCGGCCATTACCTGGCTGTGTCCGACATTTTATGACAGGAAATAATGTCAGCACAGACTACGTACTGTGTCTGTGTTGCTTAGTGAGAGGGGGGAGAAAGCGAAAAGAAACAAACGAGGAGAAAGGGAGAAAAATATGCACAAGATGAATAAATATTTTGTAGTTCAGTTTTGTTGCAAGTATTATCTTAACAAAAGTGACTTAAATTGGTTATATTTTGCAAATCCTAAGGGGGAAAAAAAGGTATTTTCCTTAACATTCCAAAAGATGGAAAAGCAAATAGGCTCCTTTAAAGTTTTGATATTTATACATTTTTACCATTTTTAAAAGCTTAGTTCTTTCATTAAATGTTTTGTTATAGGTTCATCATAAAAATGTGGAAATAAAAAAAATACTGCACATTTTGGGCTAAACAAATAAAATGCATAACAAGGGAATAGTCAAGATATGGGCGAAAAATCGCAGAACTGTCAAACCTAAATCAAATAGGCCTACACACACACACACACACCTTAGTGTAGACATTTAGGCCTCTGTCACGTTTTTAGTTCCTAAAACGCAGAAATGGCTGTATTGGTCTAAATATATATCCTATCCATATATATTATTTAAACGTCTGTTCTCAATCTGCTAACGTTGGTTTATCTTTAGATAGCCTATATTCTCCTAATGTGTATGCTACACCAATCCCTAATTCTATAAGCGCCAGTTCTGAATCCAGAAGTGACTTTCTTCTTTTCACTTCAATAAAAAAATGTCCTAAAGCAATACCACACCTGGCCCACACTACAGTTTCCAGTTGACAATGGATCCTTCCGCTGTTTTGATGTTCTGAGAAACGACGTGCAATTTAGTCTGTCTGGGGTAATTCGGTGCAATAAATTCATTCCCAAGCCCTTGTTGTCTTTGTGTCTCAATGGCTACACCCTTCAATTGCTTTCGGAAAGGAAAGAGGGGAAAAAATAAAACTCTGTTTTGGTCTTTGATAGGCTTGATTTTTCCACCGCTATCTCTTTTAACCTTGTTTACCCACCTTGCGTCTTCTCTCTGTGAGTTTTATCGCTCTCGGTAAAGTCTGTCTGGAGATTCTTCGGCTGTATGTCGTCTGTACTTCTCTGACTAATGCGTAGTGTGGTGATGATGCTCCTGCTGGTTCTGCTTTCACTCCACTGACTTGGGTATTTAGTGCTTTCCATCGCTAAATAATGCGTATCAGGCTTATTGTCAGTTTCTGAACAGGATGGAGCGGAGAAAGACAGACTGTGCAACTGTTGGGAGTCTGAGTGGGAAGACAGCGTCGGACTCTCTGGATCCGTGTCGGTGTTAAGTGATAAGAGTTTGTGTCCGGAGTAAAAAGACGGTTCTGGGTGATGGTGGTCCGTACCATTCAGAGAGCCCATATCTGTCATGAATCTGCTGAAGGAGGAGATGTCAAGAGGCTTCCTGGCTTGCCCTGTCGGGTCCAGAGTAAAACAGAAGGGGTCCTCTTTTCGACCTGAAGCGGAGAAGGGGCACGCGCTGACATGAGGAACCTGGACAGGACTCACGTGCTCTCCATCCCAGTTCACAGCTCCATGGATAAACTGGTGACGCGGCAGAGCCATGGCTTACAGAACCGGGGATGTCTGAATCTGCTTTACTGTCTGGAAGGCGATCAAATACACTGGGGTGGTCCCGCTATTTTGGACTTGGCAGTCCAGGTTAGGACGTGAGCCTCCGTACGCCCCACGCAAAGGATCCTTTAGACCTGGGCTATCGAAAGATTTCCCTTTAGACAGTGTGACAATCACCGCAGAGAATCTCTTGGAGCATGACATTGCTGGAGCATATTTTGGGCCAAGGCAACAGTGTCCCTTACAATTGGCTTTTCAACCAGTATGGCGCACGTACGTTTCCTTCTGCTGCGAGCTCAATAGAGACTGACTGGGGTTCACGTGCAAGCTCCTCCCCTTGCAGAACTGCTTAATTCAAGTGCTTTATCAAGCTTCCATCCCAAATCATTGTGATTTCACCTTTTTTTAAAAAAACAATACTAGGAAAATATTGGCAAAAGCACCCATGAAGATAATCGTATTTGGAGATGAACATTATAGTCAACGCGAACGAAATACATTTTAGCACTGTCTTTGCAAAATAGCCTAACCATATATGTTACAAAAATACTGGGCTGAGCACCGGGGTTTGCGTGAGGTATTTGATATGTTAATAAATATTTAACCAAAAATATTAATTTAATTTTCTGACATCAAAAGTAAAATTATAGGCCTATGTTTTTTAGACAATCTGAAGATGAGCAACACAAATAGCCTAGGTAAATGGACACAATGTTTTTTTTAAAGTATTCACAGTGATACAAAATCAATTTTAGCTGCCACTACTTAATAATATCATTAAAATGAATTAATATATTATAGTTTAATACTATAATTTAATTACTATAATTTAGGCCTAAATTAATGTTGTCAATAATAAATTAATTTGGTTTCATACATAACTGAAACTATATTCTAATTAAATTTGTTCTTGTAATAATAATAATAATGAATGAATGAATGCTGTCATGCAGCTTTATGCTTATTATATTTATTTTACTATATTTATTTTACATATGACATTAATTTATGTTTTCTAAAAGAGGAACAACGGATTCTTTGCGTATAAATAAAATAATTACCTTTGTTGGTAGCGTTTATTTTTGGTCAAATATTTTTCAGTAAAATGGTTTAATTGAATCTATGTTTTGTTCAGAAAAACAAGATACTGAGAGAGACCAAAATATTATAGCAAACGCTCTGTAAAGTTAGATCTTCAAAATATTAAGGACGAGTTTGTCCTAACAATCAAATGTCTAGATTCTGGTGATAAACAATGTTAAATAAATAATTTTATGAGGAGATTTGAAGTCGTATAAAGTAAAAAAAAAAAAATATAAATAATAATAATGTTGATACACAACAAACAATTATTTAAATGCGTCGTGGGTAAAAAAAAAAAAAATAACATCAAGCCACAAATCCACAAATGTTACATTTGATACAAACTATATCTTAAATCGTAGCCTTCACTATTACGAATGCATCGGCCTAGACTGCTCTCGCTTCGCATTTTTTTATCAATAGTACAAGCACGTGAACCTCAAGGCCAAACCACATGCTTCCTCAACTTCAGGATTGGATTTTGTGATCGAATTAGGCCTAGTAATTTGCTAATGACACAATACACTAGATATTAGACGACAGCATTTCATTATAATTTCTGGATGAGCGAAACCCGTTTATGGATAACTGAAGTTTGCGCGTAATGTCCAGTTTTTCAAAATAAAATACAACACAACTGACTTAATATTACCTAAAGCAAACATACTGGGTGTCATTGAGGTCGTTTTCGCCTACATGCCAAATATTAAGCCATCGGTACTATTGCCCGATACAGAGTATACATTTCCTGTATGCAAAAAAAAAAAAAAATAAATATATATATATATATATAATGCAATATGATGCAAGAAAATAGTTTATAACAAATTTTAAAATAGTATATATATATATATATATATATATATATATATATATATATATATATATATATATTAATTTGACGACGAATATGATACAATAAACATTTATCACAAATGTCTAACATCGACATATCGTCCATAATTTTTCATTACTAAAAGCATTTAGTTAAAAAGGTAAATAGATGGACGTGTCATTTAAAGAAGAGCAGGCTCGCATTCATAATCACTGGGTAACCTAGACAATATAGGCTACAGTAGTACAAATATAGCCTACAAAAAAAAACAATTTACAAAACAGTGTAAAAATGCAGTATACACTTACATTGTTCTCAAGCCGAACTTCTTTCACAACTGAGAAAAAAATAAAAAATAAAAATGGAAAAATGAAACAGGTTTTCATAAATCCAAATCGCTTCGGCACGACCAGGCCTTTGGTTTTCTATGTCCCACTAAAGATTGCTTGCAGTAAAGGTTTGACGTTGACATCACCTGTCTCGAGCAATTGTTTACTTATTGTCTGGCGTGCTGCACTAAAACTATTCAACATTTACTGATTGACATGCCTTGCGCTTTTTAAGAACATCCCAGAGACCTTTCTTCATCGACTCCTTTTCACTAACAAATAGCAAGAAAGAAAGAAAAAAAAGGAAACCTCGAATTTTCCTATATTCTACACATTCCAGTTTTATAATCACAACCAGAATCGCTGGCCCCTTCCAAATGGTGAGAGGATCTTCGGTCAAACTCGTATAACAGTAGCCATGACAACCAAGCCACTCCATTTGCTGTAAAGTTTTACTACCAAGCCGTCTCTAAATAGCATGTGTCTGGTGTGTAGGGAGAGGGGAGTGAGCTAATTCTGTTTTTTTGTTCCTCTTAAAGTTCAAGATTGTGGTTGAATAATTAACAGTTTCTTTGGTCGGATCTGCAGAAATGTTTTAAGGTGTAGCAAGAAAATGAAAGATCGACTGGACTATATACAAAAGATGCTGTGTGTGCTGACTAGAGTAGACTGGAGCACTGTAAAAAATGATTTTATGGTGAAGGAAATACTACAAAAAAACAAATGTAATTTTTACATGAAAAGGTTAGTACAGGCAAGAAAATTCAGGCAAGTAAATTTTATATTAGTACTCGATTTAAGCTTGTAGAAATTAAAGCGTAAATATCAACATTATAAAATTAAGTAAAACTACTCAACTTTTCTGATACTGGTGTTCCCATCATGCACTGGGCCTTGAATAATTAATGAGGTCTATTTTTCGCTGTTTTGCAGCTGTTTTTACACTGTTTTATCATTGCTTTTGTGGTTATGTTTAGTAACTTGCCATTTTGTGATATTTGGAGTTCATTTCCTACTCAAAATGCCACATTCACACTCAAAACGATCCATCGAATGTCACCGTCATCGTGTATTGTGTACCAAGTACTGAGGTCTCTGTGTTCAGGTGCCGTTGTTACTTCTGATATGATGATATTGTATTATTGGTGCTTGTAAGTAAAGCATACACTTTAAAAGTATGGTTTACTTCAGTGTTATATTGTTTGAGTAAAATATATTGCAAAAGAAAACTTCAACAAAGTAGAAATTAGACCTTTTACTGGTCAAGTTAAAATTACTTATTTTCCCTGTTAATTTTACTTATTTTAGATAAGTAGAGTTACTTAATTCTATATTTGAAATTTACTTTAAAAATATGCATGCAAAAAATAAATTTTACTTATTGTTTTTTACAGTGAGCGACAGATATTGAACTTCGAATCTACGCATCAGGGTTTTGTGGCATTCGTGTCATTTTATAAATAACCTGCAGCTTAATGCAAGACTGATGGCATACATAAAACCGGCGATGAAGGTTTATTTAAAAGACGTCCACTGTCTCTGTGTGTGTGTGTGTGTGTGTGTGTGTGTGTGTGTGTGTGTGTGTGTGTGTGTGTGTGTGTGTGTGTGTGTGTGTCTGCTGTTAGCCTACCTCTCAAGTCTTAATTTAAAAACTGCGCCACATAGTAATTGGCTGCGAGAAAGGGTATGTTAATGCGAATCAGAAAATTCATAATTTCACTAACATCTGTGCAGAGGCTGGAGACAAAACGTTAACCATTAATGCTTTGCATATAATCCTCAAAAGATGCGTAGCGAATATCTTGGCGGTGAGATAAACCTACAACTGTGCCAGTTCTGCAAACAATTACAAGTTCAAATGCATTAAGCTACATATCTGATGAGAGCAGCATGTTTTCATCTATGAATGTCAGATGTACGTCCTGTTGTCTTCGGTGAAGTATTTAAAACGTATTTTTGCAAAATAACACAAGAAAGCAAAGCTTGCAAAAAAAAAAAAAAAAGATTCATGCGAGGATTGCTTGTAGCCTATCATTGGGTCAATTGTAATATATATTTTTAAACAAAAACGCTTTGAAATTAGTGCACAGACGTTCTAAAATTAAAAAAAGTTCTAAAATTATTTTTTCTGAATGCACAGCCGTTCACGTGAATATTATTGAAATTACTGCCAGAAAAAAAAGAGAACGAAAAATTAAACAAATGCATATAAGAGCACTTATTACGACGTTTCCCCATAACACGTGTGACATTTAAACAGGAAATAATGTAATACAATAAATAGTGAATATTGTAATACAATTATAATGTTACACAGGCGATATGTGTGAAAATTAAATGCTTATTTCTTGCACTGCAGAATGAGGTGTTCTCTAAATGTGCTTCTTATAAATCATACCCTTTTAACTACTAATCTTTCTGACCTTTGGAATCAGGAAAACAGTTACCTTACACTATTGGTTTATGACACCGTGTATTTCATTTCATCATACTATTGTATAGCCTACACCCTCAAAGCGTACTTCTATTGATTTTGACTTTCTTTCGCCAGTAGGAGGCAGCGTAATCGCAAAGAAACGTCAAGATGGTGCTTATGTTGCATGGTGCATTAGGTGTTCAAATTAATGTGAAACCCAGTCACATTAAAACCAGTTTCATTTGTGAATGCGAAGATAATGTTAAACGACTGGAATTTTCCTATAAACAGTTCATCTGCATGTCTGAAGATGGTAATCAAACATTATTCTGAATTTTAAAACAATAACATATTCATATACCACTCTGATTTGCTGCCAAGCTACTTAATGGTGCTAAAAGAGTTGTGGGGAAACAAGCATTCAAGACTCGCTATTGACACAAGTGCAAATGCACTGGGTGCCTCCCTTTCTGCTGGATGTGAATATTTATGATTTAGGATGCTGTAGACCATATCCATATGCCACAGAGAAACCAAACACTGCACTGTATTACCGCCACCTGTGACCAATGCAGGCATTCCCCAACCTCATTACTCATGTGTTCAGCTCTAAACCAGATAACTGGTCTTTTTAATTATTTCAATTTGATTCTAATTCTTTAAAAGCTATCACAGATCTTTTCTGTCTTCTTGTATGCGATCCAGTTTGATAATCTGCCTATTATGTCAGTTTTTGAAATCAGAAACCAGTTTTGCAATTGGCATGACAATGTGCTGCAGTGCACCAAGATTTGTACATGAGGGACTGGTTCTAGATTATAGATGAAATCTTCCAGTAAACACAACAATCACTACTGCAAGTTTACAGATAGTGACTAAATGTGCTAAAATGCATGCAAAGCGGATGGTAAACTTTTTAGTCTATGCAAATGTGTTTGCAATAATTCAAAGAATTATTATTATTACTATTTGCAGTGCTTCTATTTTATTTATTTATTTATTTTTACTTTTTCTCTGTCAGCTGAAATGGTGTAGCTATACATGTTTCAATCAGTAAATATTTAAAACTATGGCACATGCAACAGCCATTGGAGGGGACACATCCAAAAAGCTTATTTTATAAACACTAACTCACCTGAAAAATGCAATAGCTAATCCTATAATGGAAGCTTCCAAAAAGACAAAAATCAAACAAAATTAACGTCTTGCTCATGCATGACAGACCGAAGAAATAACAGTGTCGTTTCATATAATGACCACAAGGTGGAGCAATTGGAGTGGACACACCCAGAATGCTTATTTTATATACACTAACTCACTTGGAAAATGCTATACTTAATCCTATGATAGAAGCTTCCAATAAGACAAAAAGGAAACAAAATGAATGACTCTTGATAATCCTTGACGCAGTCCGAGAAAATAGCGCATAGTGTTGTTTCATATAATGACCACAAGGTGGAGCTATTGCACTAAATTTCATTTAAAAGTTGTCTTTACGTTATGGAAGCAGACGGAAACAAAGACAAAGAGAAAAGGAGAAAGCGAACATTTCCTGTCAGCATGTTTCTCAAACTGTATTATACTGTCATCATTTGACTTCAATACACACGGAAAAAGCGGTTGGAGTGAGCCCAACTTGTGCTGACTAGTGAACTCATTTATTAGAAGTCAATGTTATGAAATGTCTGAATATAATTTGTGTTTTTATATAATTATCGAGGTATCAATGATGAAAACGATAATATAAAAAAAAAAATCTTAAAAAGCGTAGTTATGAAAAATGAGATCTTCAGCTGGTCTAATCATACCCTAAATTAATAATTGTAAATTGAGTTTTAAAAAATGCATTTCTAATAAAGCTTTGAATTTAATATTCCATTTATATGTGAACAGACAATCTCTATCAATGGACATGGGTGAAGTTTTTATTATTGTGTATTTCAGTGACGCTTTACAGCCGCCAATAGACAATTAAGTCAAAGAACACACGCCCAATGTCCTGGATGACTATCAGAGCGAGAACAATTCAATAAAGAGGCTTCCCGTAAACCCCGCAGTGGGTGTCGTCACCGAGAGACTGAGCGCCTTTTTCACAATCGTAAAATTCCAAGTCGCGTTCAAATCAGAGGCTCCACAATGAAATCTGGTGTGACCTTGCTGGACTGTGAAGGGCAAACCTCCAAGAATTCATGGCTTGACTACTTTAGTAGTGCATTTCTCCCTGCTCTCTCTCTCGTTCTTTGCATGTTCTCCGACAAAGGCATCTTATAGTGTTAGACAAACGGTACTTTCAAAATTAAACTGACATTGCATTCCACAACACAACACAACACAAAGCAAAGCCGAGTGTTCATTTAATCAGAATCACAACCTCTGAGTTGTAAACAGTAACAATCTATCACCAGCAGATGTCAGCAATGTTCATGCAAACTCATCAACTCCGCACATTCCTCAACTTTACCACTCCTCAATTAAAGAGTAACGCAGAGTTAAATGGCATCTTACGTTGTTACATACGAATGTCCTCCGAACCAATGCGTATAGATCACGTGTTACAAAGCAGAACTTGAAAATAAAATTGTGTCGTCATTTACACGCCATAATGTCATTCCAAACTTGTAAGCTATGCATTGCTGCATGTCTTCTGCAGAACACAAAATATTTTGAAGAACATATTCTATATTCTACTCTATTTGTAGTTCTATTATGAGTGCTTATGATGTGATTCACATCATATGAACTCTGTAGTATAAAATACTGAATCCAAACGTCCAGCAGACATTTCATTTGAAGTTCTTGTATGGAAAAAAAAAATCTCCCTTTTTTTACAGCAGTAACCTTATTTAAAAATAGGCTAAATTTAGCAGACCATAAAACATTACAAAAAGGACTGATCAATAATAAACAATATAAAACTAAAACAAATTTGTAGTTTCATTTTTATAATAAAAGCAGCCACTGCACTGAAAAAAAAAAAAATAAAATAAAAAAAAAAAATATATATATATATATATATATATATATGTTATCACAACATTTTTTCTTTTGTTAAATCAACTTAGATAATTAATGTGGTTCAGATAACATCATATTTTGAGTTTCTGTTGATTAAACCAATCACCTTCATTGTATTAACTCAATTTTTTTAATTCAATGAACTCAAGAGATTAAGGCAACCAGGTAACTTCCTTTAAGTTAAATCAACTTTCTTTTTTTTTACAGTGTGGTAGCCTAATGAAATACGTGACAAAAAATGCGATCGATGTCAATTAGGCATGGCTTTTTACCTCGACACCTAACTGCAGATGGTACAGTCGCATATAAGCGCGCGGATGGTCACATCTGGATCGCATCCTTGGAATGCCAACGGGCTTATGCAGCTGCCCATTACAGATCCCTGCACAAACCATTCGGGTGTTCTCAAGTCTGAACTTCGAGCCGACAGCAGTTATATAAAAAAAATACGTGGATATGTGTGTAGAATTAGCGATGAATTTATTGGATCTCAGGTCAGGAAGCCACGCAAAACCATAGCAGAAATAAAATTAGGCCTACAAAAATTCACCACTGTTTCCTACTTAATACAACAACAAATGAGGATGTGGTTTAAACCACACAAATCAACCAAAGCGTCTAAGAAAGGATATTTCGAGTGCCTTTAAAACAATTGTGCGCTACACCACATACAGCTCGCCATAATGATTTCAGTGACAGAAAATAATGGAATAAATTAGAGCTCACACTATCAGAGAACTCTGTTTCTTCCAAAACTCCGATTTATAAGGTCAGCATAATTGTATGTGGCCTGTAAAATTTCACACATGAGTTGCATGTTGCATGCCAATACATTTGCTAATTTTACTGCCATACAGTTATGTTAATGCATGTTCAGACGGGTTGGTTCTTCTCTCCACCATGAGGGCTATGACCAAGTACCACGTGCTCAGTATGATTATTATCACTAATCTAAATCACTTTCTTTCATAGCCTTAAAATGAAGAATGGACTCCTAAACAATTGTTTTTGCAGCCATGAAATTGGAGGTGTGGTTGAATTATAAAACAGTTTGATTTGGAGATGAAAAAATAAAACGAGACATAGGTGCATTGGCATTGCCTTTTCACGCAAACATCCCATTCTTGATCAAATATAACCTGTCCGTGTTTTCACTACAGAACCGTTCCCAGAACTCTCTAAGATAAGCAAAAACTAAAATGTATTGATTTGATTTTGTTTGTAAATTTAATTTAATATATGACAGGTATTGGATTTTATTTAGACGAGATAGCATTTCTCGGAATTTTAATGCTTTAACCTTAATTGGTCCAAGTCATATCCAGCTGCACTGATAATGAATGAATGGAAAAGGAGGCTCGTAAATAGGTCTGTTGTTGACATCACTTCAAGAAAATTAAGTTACGTATTAGATGGAAATGTTGGCAACACTAAAGAGTGTTCAATAATATAGCGACTACAACTGCAACAGATTTCTTTTGGTTTCGCCAGATGGATCAATTTATTAAATTGAAAGAAAATCTCTAGGACTTTGAATTGCATTTTTAACTGCTTTCCACGGCATAATGAAAAATGAAGGGGAAAAAATAGTTTGCTAATGGTTCAGCATTTAAAATGGCTCAGACAGTAGTTACAACTTGACATTTACCCAAGTACGTCTGTTAAATACACTGGTTTTATCAACATACAGTCATCTGAATAAATCTGTTCGCGTCAGAATCATCCAAACTTATAAACTTATAACCCGGGCAAATAATGTCCAGATTCTACTGAATTACGAATAAAATAATAAACTGTAAAGTAGTAGCCTAGGTAAAAGTGGTAGCCTATCATTAAAAATGTTTTCTGGATATATATATATATATATATATATATATATATATATATATATATATATATATATATATATATATATATATATATATATATATATATATATATATATATGTATAGCCTAAGCAAAATAGGCTCCTCACACCGCATTGCTTCATTGTGAAAAGCATCTACGCCAATGAGGTATAGCAGAGAAACTAAAAAATAAATAAATACGAACACGAAATAAATAATAAACACCAAGATAAATTTAGTAGAATTTTAGATTTTGTACTACACAAGCATGTTAGATGCACTTAACTTGAAATACTCTATAACCAGTGCAATATTTTCTGTCAATTAGGTTAGAGAGTGATTTGTTCAGGGTGAATATGTACCTTTCAGTGAATTGCTACATTATCCTTATTTCAGTTAAATTTTCATTCCATAAAATGGATTTCTCTTGATATTAAATGCCTATCTTCCTTTCACCAGTTTCTGTCTATTTTTATACTTTCTCAGACGTGATGGCTCGATAATAATGGTCAACCATTAATATACCCTAGTTACTGCTGCTCTCGCATTAACACGGAAGTGGATGTGTTTGTTTTTGCATAATTAAATACATGTATCTAAGCAGGTTAAAAGAAAGTATCTATTCTGAAATGAAACTATATGCAAGAAGATATCATCAAAACAATCCATACAGATTAGGCTGCTATTCCTACAACGAAAGTATTGAAACAACCGATTCAAAAATGTTACGTTCAGTCATCCTGAAAATATCAATTTCATAAAAACTTGGTAGGACATAAGAGAAGACTAGAGCAGAGCAAAGAAAAGAGTGGAGTTTCCTTACAGTATTTAAGACCACTCTGAACACCAGTTTGTTGAGAAAACCTGCCAATAAGTTACATTGATTTTAAAAGCTAAGTAATCGAGAGAGGCATTGAACTTGACCGTTACTGCAAAGATGCTCGCCAGCGTTTAAGCGCTGACAAAATGTATCATGACAACACAATATATCAATCAACTTTGACCGTGAACATTTCTCCGTCTTTGGGGGCCTTTCGTGTGAAGTCGTTTCCTCTCCCCTTTTTCCGGAGGCCTCGCGTTCCTCTACAGGTCTATTGACAACCTCTGGCCAGACAAGGTCCAGACTACTTATTGTTTACAAGATGTCTCAAGTTCAACTGTGAAGTCCGTCGCCTAACAAAAGCCTGTCCGAAATGCAGACGTGGGGGAAGAGTTGTTTTGGGGCTATAGATGCGACAGATAGCGTGGAGGAGGGGAGCTGGACATGAACTTGAGGGAGACGAGTCTGACATTCCTCACCCAAATTTGTCGCCTCGCCGCAACTGCAAAATTTCATCTCTGTATTGTCACATTTTTAGTTTGAAAAAGAATTGGAAAAACAATATATATTTTAAACATTTTATTTTCACCTACATATTGGCCTGTACAAAGGTCTTATTGCAGTAGGCCTAATACAGTCAAACCACAATGTATTCAGGCACCTTGAACATGTCATTCATTAATACAGTTTATTCATTATAGTTAAAAAAATTGGTAATAATATATGACAAGATCTCAGAGTTAAACTGTGTCAGAAAACATTAATCTTAATTATGTCAGATAACACTTAAGCAAAACATGGTCAGGTCAAAGTGTCTGAATAATTTTTTGTCCCACATTTTTATAAATTTTACTGGTAGTCCACTGTATGAAGAATTTTTGGGTATAATATGTCACAGTTTACTTTATTTTACTATCCTCACTTACATAAATGAACAATAGTGTTCTGCACCCACTAGTAAAAATATATCAAAAATATCAAAAATGTCTGAATAATTTTCGGTTTGACTGTAAATATATATATATATACATACTTGTGTCTCATGTATATTGTTTGGATTCTTGATCCACGTCGACCTCACAGAAAACCAACCCTATCTTATTTAGGACGACAACAAACAAAGAATTTTAGTTCCCAACAAAAGTGGAAGTTTTATTGATGATGTTGAAATTTGGGCGAGCTCTGCGCTTTGTGTGTTTTCAAAAGAGAAAATAGGGCCGCCATTAAATCACAATGTAAACTCAAAAGCAGACGCACCGTTTGTTTGAATGCTTTTGTCAAGTTCAATGTTAACTAGAAGTGGAAGGAAGGACTTAGACATTTTATGGCCCCCTGGGCTGTCTGAGGAAGGTACAAGTTATATTTATCAATTTGTGTGAAAAATAAAGGAATTCCTACATTTTACTTTCTTTGGCAAAAACATAGAAACTATCTTTAACTAAATTTAGGCCTAATATTGCCGTACAACAGAAGTGACAGTGTTTTATTGATCCAGAATTTTTTAGATTTTCATGTGATTAGCTACATGCTATGAGCTGATTAAAACAAAAAAATCGAAAAAATAAATAAATAAATAAGTCGACGCGAAATAACACCAGGAGCTATGGCCTGTGCATATTGTGTAGTTCGAGAGAAGCTTAGATATTTTAGATTTATAACAAAATCACATGTCACCAGAAAGTTCATGTTCAATCTTAATGCTCAAAACATATTTTCAAAATGCATACAACTGTGCATTTACTCATGCATGGATGAGATACGTAAATTATAAATTGTGCATTTAAATTTTGTGCCGTGACCACGAGAACTAGCCACCGCAGAACTTTACCATCCATTCATTACAGAATTAAAATTGAGCCAGTATCAGCATCAACTGATTTTTGCTTAGTATAATTTTGCTTATATAAGATCTTTCTGCCGAGCTTTAACAGCTGCGGGTGTACACTGAATAAAGAAAGAAGGAAAAGCACAACTTGAAAGTGGACTGGAGCTTGCCGAAGGTGACAACGTGAAGCCGCTGAGTAACGACAGACCTTTTACACCCTTACTAATCTAGACCGACATTAAGTGCAGGTTGCAAAGGCAATAGGCTGCGTATCTGTTCACTGTCTGACAATTAAACTGTTCGGACTTGAGCAGAAACGTAAATTAGGCCTACTGGAGACTATAAACTAGATCATCGTGCATAAATCTGCGAATAACGCGGACAGAGGCAAATTTTAAATTTCTGAGCGCAAGAGTTAATCTAATCTGTTACTTAATATATAGAATTATAAGAAGACACCCAAAGTATGCTACGTTCATTAATGCATGCAGCACCAGAATAAAATCACTAGCGTTTCATTTGGCTTGAGGGAATTGACAGACAATTGCGTTCAAACGTGAAGAGCCCCCAGGCAAACTGTGATGGGAATATGCTGCAGATTTAATGGTATTCATGAATATTCATAGTTTCAGGAAAGACAAAAGCTATTTCTTATCTTTAAGTATGTGACTTTCAAGGTCAAGGTTAAGGGCTGATTTAGTACCTACATCTTCTGTAGTCGAGCGCCCCCTCCTTCTCTGCCAACATCAAAACACTCCCGCTCGAGCTCTAACCGTGAGGAGGAAATCCCATAGTCAAGTTTTAAAACCAGAGTTCATTCTTTATGAATGTATATGAAACTGTTACAGCGACTATTAGGTGCTCCAAATTGTTATAAACATTTTTTATAATAAACTTTACTTTTTTAATTAAAAAAAACAAAAAAACAAAACAAATCTAAGGCGCTTTGAGTTCAAACGCTGCACATTGTAAAATGATAAAGGCCTTACATTCCCAAAGGCTCCAATAACAAGCAATATTTCTGTTGAATCACGACTACATTTGATGTACAATGTCAAGAGATTAATACGATTTTAAATTGAAATAAAACAAAAGTTGTCTACAAAACATCTGGCAAAAAATCGATAACAAAATGCTGCAAATGGCAAAAACTGTTTGTTGGTTCCACAAGCAAATCAGTAATTTGGCAACAGAGGACTGAAAAGAGTCATTACGCGACGCTCAATTAGAATAATACATGAATACACGTACTTTGCTATATGTTTCTTAGAAAACACTGAATGAAATTAACACATTTATTAAGGTTTGTGATATATATGTTATTATGTTTTACAAGCGATATAAACATAGTATATAGGTACTGACAGGTATTGAGTAATAAGGTATAGGACTACAGCAACAACAACAATAACAACGACAACAATTGACATTTAAATGCAAGCTAAAAATAGACTAAAAGACTTTAAACGAACACAGTTACATATAGTCAGGCACGTGCGTTATATACAAGCTATACTGTCCTTGTTTTCAATTTTATTAAGATTATTCATTTTGAGTCCCATCCATTTATTTGTTTGGTGTAAATGCGCTGGGAAAAGAAAACATTCAGCCCCCAGTCCAAGAAACGTCCTCGCGATGACTTTTTTGCTTGCCTTAATTTGAAGTCACCGAGAAAAACACAAATTCAGCTTTGCTCTATGGCGCACTGTTCTTAACTTTGGCAATGAATTTCTTTTCCTTAACCCTCCTGTTCTGAAACCAAATCGTGATTTGACGCTCGGATAAGTTGGTTACCGCTGAAATCTTTCTCCTCTTGTCCTTTGTGATGAATTTGTTGGCTGCATATTCTTTCTCCAGTTCCTTGAGTTGTACTTTTGTGTACGGTATCCGCTTCTTTCTACCTCGACGGAATGAGCCCCCGTCATGTTGGTGGGCCACAACATCTGGAACGAATAACAAAAAAGGTTTATTATTAATGGGCTCATTCATTGTCTACCTAAACTACGTTTCAACAAATTCAGCATTTGTAGATTTTCGGATTTATTCCAACAATGTAGACATCGTTTTAGACGTTATTTGATTAGTAAATTTTTACCTTTATGTAAGCGTGTTGTATTTTTGTGCTTTAGAAAATGAAGTCACATTGTTGCTCTTGTTTCTGACATTTCAAATCTGCTTCTAAAATAAAACCTGTCTTCTGTCTGACTAGAAGAGAAATATCTGTATTACTGGATACTTGTGAGATCTTTGGCTATACCTTAACGTTTATACATATTATTTATTTTGAGCACTCTCATTTCAGTTGAAATGTAGTTTAAAACGTACCTGCTAACGCAGACTTCCAGAGATGACCCGCCTGGCTCTGGTCCTTGGAGCAATACATCTGACTACCCCATCCGTTAGCCAGAGCCCAAGGTTGATAGCTGTCCATAGGTAGGAGACTATCGTGTCGCGGCTCCCCCGTTCCAAGCGTCTGTACCACCGACACGTCCAAATAACTTGCCATGGACTGGTAGGGACTGGGGTAGCTGTGGTAAAAGGCGAACTCTTTGGCCCTGCTAGGATATTCTTCAGATGTGACCGGGGTATCCATGTATTTTTCTGCAGAGTAGCTGAGTGCACTCGGCTGCGTGCAGGACTTGAGGGAACCCCGCCCCATTCTGCAAGGATAATAGCTGTTGCCAAAGTAGCCGTACGGGATGGGACCGGTGGACGAGGCCTGTGGAACCGTTGGGCAAGGTGTGCACTGCTTGCCAGACTCTGCAGAACTTGATGTCGATACGTCCACAGTGGAATAGCTGGAGCCGTGGACGAGACTAGACGGGTGGCCACTCAAAGCCGAGTGGGCCATCAGATTCCTGCACTGGTTGGCCGCAAAATTGCCGCTTCCAACCAGACCCTCCATGTTCTTCAGCTCATCCAAGTTGTTTTCATACACAAACATAACCGTGTCCGCCCAGCGAGGATTCAGGACCAGGGAGGTGGTCATAGCACGCTCACCATTCGGACGGGAAATTATGTTGCAAAGACTCAAGTCCGAAGCAGGACACTCAGTTACATTGGTACAGCTGCATTGACGCAATGGACTAGGGTCTGCATTGGAGTGCCTTCATTGGATAAGAGCTGCATCACGTGACGCATAAAATAAACCTTGACTGAAGAATGTCAAAGATTTTTTTTTTTTTTTTTTTTTTTTTTTTGGTCAAGACCGAGTTAAATGTGTGAAAATGCTGCCTTGCATTGCCTTTATGCATTATTTCCCTCTAATACACTTTTTGTTCTTTAACTCACTGAGCAATTCATCGCATCTTCGGTTTTGTGGAAAATAACTTCTGTAGCCTAATTTTGCTGCTATTTAATATTTTAATGTTAAGTTATTAAAAGAAGATGCATACATTTTAAATATTTGTTCAACAAATATGACCACACATAGGCTGTTGATAACACATTAAAAGGGATTTTGTTTTTTATTTCTTCTTATACATGTACATGTGATTTTACGCATGAATATGCCTATACGCGCTACGCGTATACTTGCTACATGAAATAATATAATTTATATAGATATATTCATGACAGCTCCCTTGCTAATCATCAAATACTATAACGATTTCTCTCAACATCTCATTGCAAAAAGCAATAGAAATGTTTAAATGGGTCATACTTTTTATTTAGGATTTAATTACACATTGGCCAAGCACACGCTGGAAATCCTTTAAATCATTACAGACATTTTAAAGGCCCATAATCAGCAGTGCCAGATTTATAAATTATTTATCATTACCATAAAAAAATGAAAAATCATAACTTGTTTCATACATAAGCTTGAACAACGTCTCGAACCATTTTATGAAATGCCATATACTTGACACAATCCGCTGAGATATAGAGGCAAAATAGCTACTTTCAAAACGGCTCCATCAGTTGTTATTCAAATGTCTCCATCGCTAATATAGAATTAGAATTTCAGCTGTACAAACCACAAAATATAAAAATTATTATTATAGAGTTTGCAAGGTGGTTAAAGCTTTCAAGATAAACGAGTTGTGCGCCTATTTTAGCGTCACATTCTATCAGTGAATGTACGTTACCAATAAAACATTTTTGACTAAAACCGTGAACCCTTTTTCTTCAAACAAGACACTCACTATCAGTATTTTACCTCTTAAAACTGATCCGGTGTAGGCGACAAAACAATCAAGAACAAAATTCCTGTGAATTTAATCCAAACTCGAGTGAGATTCGCCTGAAAGCAAAATGCAAAACTATTAATACTACAAGAAAAATGTCCCTAAACGAGCAAATGAAGAAATTTGATTGACAAATAAATGTATAATGAAAATATTTTACTGTTACATACAATGTACATTTAACGTGTAAATTCTCCAGGTTATCAGTGTTGTTGTTTGTTTGTTTTTTGTACCTTTCCCTTCAGAAATACCCTTAGATACTATGCATTTATATACTGATATTTGTCCTAAATATCTGGTATTTGATATTTTGGCCTAAAACGTAATGCACGTCATTGTGTGTGAAAAATGAATATTGAAAATTGTGTACAGGGAACATCTAGATGCTTCCCCTTTAATCCTCCTTCCCACACACACACCTCCCCAGACTGTTGTCTTTACATAAAGGTCAGGCAAGGCCCTCAAGGTCAAGGCCAAGTTTAAAGGGATGAGTATAGCCCTCCCTGAAGGGCCTGTTTAGGAGGCAATGATAGACGCAGTCCCTCCTTAGGCAAACTATCCAAGTTCAAGGTCTCTGAATGGAGCAGTAATCATAAAAAAAAGGCCTACAGGCAAACAAATTTGCTCAGATTTCAAAGAAATAGCTCAAACAATCATATTCAGAATATAATGCACTTGTAATTCAATAGATCTGTCCTAAATTGGACAAAAATGATTCACTACATGCTTTTCATGTTGTTTAAACACTGAATCATCGGTGAATTCCCAACACCAAACAGCTGTTACTCTGGGTTCAAGACACGAGCCTTTCTGCGTTTGTAGTCAGAGCTATAAGCAGCTTCACAACACATGTTGTGCTTGTGCAAGGCTGCTACTGTACCCAGGAAATGCCTTAATGGTTTAATTGTAAAACGCCCTGCCCACATGCAAGGGGTCTTACAAGAAACTCTGTGTACAGTCTGTACAGCATGAATTAACTTACATCTTCAGAAGACAGGCGCATATTCGTTATGGACAAGGTAAGTTTAATAACCATCATATTAATACATTACTTAAAACAATTTAAACGTAATGGAAGTAGTAAAGTTCAAATGATAGATAGTTAAAGAATATACTATTAAGAGAACTATAGCGCCACGCGAAAGCTGATAGCTACGTTTTGCGTTGTAAGTTTCAAGTGAAACGATGTAGGAGTTCATAATATCAAAAACAACATTTAGTTCAAACGTAATACGATAGCCCTACAAAAGGATGTGTTCAGCCTTTCTTTAGCAAACAATTTACGTCTACACTAGAGACAACGCCTACATAATGAGGTGGTTCATGCGACGAGAACTGCATAAGTTGTTGCGCGCACATACAAAAATATTATGAACATTTCGGTGCAAATTTTCAAATGAAATGACAAGTGCAAGTTAATTTCTCTAAATCGCCCGTTTGGTACATATCACACTACAATAAATGGTATAAATTCAGTATCATTAAGTTTAACATTGTTTATGCACGAGTTTAGCCTACTGGTTTTCGAACTGGTAAACGATAAAAACTCCTGAAATCCTATTACAAAACGTTTGAACGTTTTTCTGTATGGACTGTTTTGTACACGAAGCAATTATGTTCCAATAAAGCGACGATATAGGCTATACAACGTGATCTCTCCGTGAAAAGTATAGAGTGCATTGTGCAATTTGTCGTTCTGTCCTTTGTGAGTCAAGCGGCTAAGATATGTAAAAGTAGCCTACATATCTTAGAAAAACAATAGACGTTATGGTTACTGTCACTTATATACTCTCAGTACTGTTATGTCCTCTCTCGAATTCAAAGTTCACAGAAAAAAATTACCACTTTATCAATTTACTCATACTCATGTCGTTCCAACCCTTTGTGGCTTTCTGTGGAACACAGAATAAAGATTGGAGATTTGAATAAAAGATCTGAATAAAGTTGGGGTCCAAACAACATTAGACTACATTGACTTACAATGTATGGACAAAGACGCAGATTGTTTTTCATTTTTGTGTGAAATAATCTTTGTATGTAAGTCTAAACTGTTTAAAATGATACAGGAAACACATGGTAAAGAATTCTGGTGATTACCAAAGGATAATTTATTAAAAAAAAAAAAATTTAAAAAAATCATTTTGACCAGATGTATACCCGTTATTGTAATTTTGAATATTTAAAACTGAGAAATGTAATCTCACTCATAGGATTTTATTATGGGGTTACCAAAGCACTTTATCGCATGTCATCTAAGCATAAAAACAATGCACAAATTAAGAAGCGCCCTCGCTTGACCACTTGATATTGTATGCAAATCAAAGGAACTTCATCATTACTTCCACAGTTTATCAGAGGCAGGGACAAAGAATACAAATATTCGATATTAATGAATTGTGATTATTACCAAAGTACACAATATCTAAGATTTTACTTTATTACGGTTAAAGTATAGTAATTTCACATGAAACATAATCCTGCAATAGTGTAAATAAATAAATAAGTGAGTGAGTGAGGTAACATAGGCCTATATGTAAATAAGAGGCTCCCACAGGCATCATAATCTTCTAATGGCAGGTTCAGATCTTCCCCAGTAACCAATTCTGTTGCAAGGCATTCACAAATTGCATATTTTTAATGGCAGTCACAACAATGCTTTGACAACTCAAACCAGATCAAGAAAAGTCACTTTATATGCATGTAGTTCGCTGCAATGAGGATGCGGGTGATGGTGTGAGCATAAATATATTACTGTTCTACACAACACTAAGTAGCCTAATAACCACTATAATAAGCCACTATAATAATAATAATAAGTTGGCATCTAATCACTTTAAAATTACATTTTCATTTAGTCCCAAAATCCAGTTTCCGATCATTATAAATACACTACGTTAAAGAAGGCAAAATGTAGCCTAAAAGGCATACATCCACGTATAAACCAAATACTGTGATGGCAATAAAATTGGAAATTGTGTCGTGAAACCAAAGAATTTAATATCGCCTATTAATTTTGGTATTTTGGCAACACCATTTGTGGCTCATAGACCCACATTTTAAAAATAAGTTTCCATTCAGTTCAATCATATATTCTCTTCTCTGACCGCCGCGTCCTTCAGTCTTCAGAGGCGACTTACTTGCGTGAGTGTGAGCAAAGAGCTGGGGAAAAATCAATATCAAAGGTTTAAACCCCAAACACCTTATATTTTGAAACACTGATTTACAAAACAGTTGTCAAGGTATTGCTGCTATTCATTCCCTTTTACAGTTATAAAAATGAATAGGAACTGTATATGCATCTCTATAGGCCAATTCATGTAGCCTATATACAGATAGCCAGAATATAATTTAATATATTCACATAGTCAGAATGAAATCAGATCTAAAAGGTAAATGCATGGACTAAAAGCTTCTGACAGCGTGATTATGTAGGAGACAAGGAAATATTGAAAGACAAGTAGTGATAATGTGAGGACAATTTATCATGCCAATTAAATCAGAATAGTTCTGGAGTTTTTGACAATAACATCTATGTGAATTTCATAACACCAGCTTACCTTGATGTAATGTCCTTATGCCTCTGATCTAAGAACAGTGGTATCTGCCTTATGAATAAATACAATATTTTGTGTCAAATTATCTGAATTTGAAGCTTTAAAGCCCTTTGACATCTGTGCAGAATGCTTTGTTTCCATATGTACATTTTAGCAAATCTGACTGCTGCACTTGCATGGCTTTCAAAATAATTAGAGAACATCATAAAATCACAAACATCCAAAACAGGTTCCTATAGGCAAGAAAACTGTCACAGCTTTCTGATAATGACTGATCAATCTAAGAGTGTAGGAACGCTCAAAATTCCTAAAAATGCTCTTTACATGCACAAGATGCAAGAATGCTGTCTGTTCATTATGTACTGACATACATGTGCTGTGCTGATGAAACAGCACATGACTGTAACTTCATTAGGATGAATACATGTAAATATATGTGGGTCACATAAGCTTAATCATCTTTATCATTATGTAAATTATTTCATTCCTAAAACAACTCTTACAAGACAAATACAATAGCCTTGCACTGTCAGAAAAAAAAATGCTTTGCAAATAAATTACCTTCAGGAGGTACAACTGCTTGTCACAAGGGGCAGCCCTTAAAGGGCCAACTTTTAGGTAGATCTAATATAACTAAAAGATGCATATTTAGTATATTAGAATAGCACTAAGGTATGAACCCATTTAGGGGTAAATAAGGGACAAAGATGTCCTTTTGAGGGTTTTGCCTTGAGATAACTCTAACTTTTGCCTGTTGTAACTGTTGTAAGGTACAATTTTTGCCATTTTTTTCTGAGAGTGTATAATGATTCATATGATGGTTTGTATCTATTTCTAATCCTCAAATGTTTCATTTTATAATTAATTTAATAGGACATATTAGGGCTGATATTTGCAGTACATCACAAACAAACAAACAAACCCGAAAACTGACGTCTTCCAGAGGATAATGCAGGAGGATAATGAATTTTTATTCTATTTTAAACAAAGATTTTATGGTTCCACTTTATATTAGGTGTCCCTAAATACTAACATTTAAAATAATCATTTGATACAATGCACTTATTATGTACATACATGTTTTATATTGTACTTATGTTTAAAATGTACCTGCATATAAATACATGTAATTGATTTCTGTAATTACATCTATAATTACACTGTTGACTCTCCTTGCCCCTTAACCCACCCTTAAACCGAACCATACCACCAAACCTGTCCCTAACCTTACCCCCACCTCAATAGCAGCAAAAGTGTTTTACAATACAATATGAACACAATAAGTACATTGTACTTATTTTTTTGATGTAAGTACATAGTAGTTAAAGCCACCTAATATAAACGATTTCATTAACCAAGTAAATGTCTTATTTCTGATGTTCAACGGAGAAGAGGTACTAAGAGAAGTTTAAACTAAAGTTATAATTAGCATAATCATGGAATATTGAAAAGCTCAGACATTTTCGATCATTGTGGAATTAATTTTATCTGCACTCAAACTTAACTCAAATATAATTTTAACTTTACTTTATTTTAAAAACTCAAATATAACATTTAGGCTACTCGTATAATCATAATCTAATAATAATAATCTAATAATAATTATTATTATTATTACCTATTACCTTTCCTTGAACATTACAGCCAGGTGTGTTGGAGCAGGTAACTATACTCTGCCGATCACCAGAACTGAGTTCCCTTGCGGTACGTTGAAATTCCTGGTAAACGTAAAGCCTGGTGGATCACTGTATATGAATGTCTACAAATGAGAGTTTATATAGGATAGCACTCTACATAAGCGGTTAAGGAGGTAGGGGATGTTATAGGAGCCCTGTTTTCTGAAATAAGAAATATGAACGTATTACTTTAGGCTATAATATATGCTATTAGTAACTAACCCTAACCTTAACCCATTATAACATTAAGCCATTTTTCAAGCAAGAACGTCACGATGAAAGTAGATTACGCATTTTGGACGAAAGAGTTCTGAATCAGAGCAATACAGATAAAAATGTGCGCAGCCAAGGTTGTGTTGAACGCTAATAGGATCCGTTAACGGTTTGTTCAGGTGCACCTGATCTGCCCCAATAAAATACAGCTTTATAATATTGAGTGGTCGCATTGCTGTGCGTAGGGAACAGATTTAAACCTTTAAAGGAAGATGAGGACGAAGAGGAATTAAAGCAAACGGATAGGCAGACTGCAGAGCAATGAAACGCGTAACAGATCCTCATTTAAATACCTTTAGGTTTTCTTATATGCTTAGCCTATAATAATAATTTTACCGTTTTTTGCCCTTTATGGTGAAAAATTAAACTGCATCTGTTGTGAAGCTGTTTCAATATTTCGAATATTCATAATATTCAAAATGAACTTATTAATGCAGGTACCTAAATAGGCCAGTTAGATGCACTTTCATAAATTAATTAATTAATGTTTTATACAATTAAGGTCATAAAGTGCACTAATATAAAACTACAGTTGAAATAAAAATTGTTTAAAAACAATAACTAAAAAAAACTTTTAAAAAAATGTATCTATGAAAACAAAAGTATAAATTACTAGGGGAAGAGAGTCTGCTGACATCATGTAGCCTATAGATTCTTGCAGTTTTATGCTAAGACCCAAACGGACACGCCCACAAACAGTGCATTTAGTGATCATTGTGTACGGATCAGTAAAGGGGGCGTATTTATCAACATCAATGCAGACAGTGTCATTTCAGTACAGCCAAAATGAGTAGCCTACACAACACACAGGTTTGTCTGTTCATGGAAGCGTAATTTCTGTCACCCCTACGTGATATCTGCACCAGCCTCTCTCCATATACAGGCTGCAGCCTTAGTGGAGCCTTTCCCTTAACTGACAAGTGATCAAAGACTGGTGTATAACAATACACCACTGGTCAATTTGATATCAGGTTAATCTGAAGCGCCACAAATGGGAGCATATGGTCGAGATATACTGTCTGTCACAGTCGTGAGTAGGAAAGAAGAGAGGGCAGCTCTTTTTGTTGCTAAATAAATACTGCACAACGTAAAACAAAACGTGAAATCCTCAAGTAATGTTAACCACGTACCTTATTCATAATATAAAACTGCTATTCTGAAACAGGAACGGGAAAACAGGAACTGAATGCTAAATGGCAGACAATAACTTAATGGAGATATACTTTTGTAGGCTATATAACTCACAAGAAATAGCCTATACAATTTTAAATAAATAAATACGCACATAAATGTTAAAACATTAGATCGGAGTAACATATGACCTTAATTTAAGATTAATGTCCATTCTGTCCAAACAAGCTTAACCACAAACACAGTGATAACTGCATAGCCCTTAGTGATCCACATCGCCTGCAGTCACGTGACATTTTTTATCTTGGTGTAGTACATTACTGTGCTGTTTCTTTAAAAGGGTCTTAAAACCATGACAATAAATTAAGAAATTAAATAAAAAATATTCAGCAGACTTACTTCCTATAGGATGTTCAATCGCAATGTTTCGTGTTGACGAAAGTTTCAGCGTTCGTTCAGCACCTTTTGAGCATGACAGCTCCTATGACAATGCACTTAAAGCGATGATTCACCCAAATATGAAAATTCTGAATTCTGTCATAATTTTCGTACCTTTCAAACCTGTATGAAATTCCTTATTTTGCAAAACACAAAAGAGGACATTGTGAAGAATGTTTCAACACTTTTTGTCTATACACTCATAGTCAAAACCAAAACAACATTGGACCTCATTGACATTCAAAAAAGTAGGCTACACTTTTTTTTTTTTTTTTGTGCTACAGAAGACAGAAATGCATTTAAATTTGGAATGACATGAGGATGGGTAAAAGATGACACAACCTTCATTTCTGGATGAATTAACCCTTTGAGCTTTTAGCGACCATGAAACAGGCGCTACTTCGTTGTAAAATAAGGTGCGACGCGCATATTAAGCAATTTCAGCACGTTATGTCTGGCAACATTAGTTAATGTTCAAATTCTCTGACAATTTTCCAATTAATTGTCTTTTAAAAATTAAATACATTTTCCTCACATATTTATACGGCTCCTGAAACGCTTTCATCTCTATTATAAACTGTAGACCTCTGCAATTTGGGGACATAAGGATTCTAATGATTGACTTCCAAAAATACAAACATCAAACACCAAGGAACAATCAGGGTTGGCCTATCTCAACGGGGAAGCCACTGTGACAGTATGCAAAGGGAGGTCGTTCTTAATTCTCCATAACAAAAAAGTACAAAGGCCAGTCGGAGACCAAAGTCAATTTAACACCTCCCTCTGTCCGCGCGCCCCGGCGGCGCCTCAGCGGATAGAGCGCGTCTCTCATTAGGACACAAGATGGGACGACCTGAAAGATGCAGAGATGAGGGAGGGGGGGGGGGGGGGGGAGGGGGGTGGACAACGACTACAAAAACAACTCATCTTTCCTTCATAAACATACTTGGCTTGGAAGACAGCGGTGACGAGAGAGAATTCCTTTTTTTTTTTTTTTTTTTTTGGTAGGGCCTGATCTGGGACTGTTTTGAGGACTATGAGAAGTTTGTGAAAATCCATTTGGGGAATATCTGGATTGCGGACGTGGATATCAACGATAAAATGCGTAAGTAGCCTACAACGTCCATATTCAACAGCAAGCTGAGAGGAATGTACACTTCTTTTTTAAAGAAAAGGCTCCCGGTATATCATGTCGTTTAACACTGAAGTCAAGTCTTCAGTACAAAATCAACATCTGTGTAGCGAATTCATTTAATTAGGAAATTAACGTGGGGGGTTTACTTGAAAACCCCTTCTTTCTGATTGTAAATGTGATATACGCAAAGTAAACGAATGCATAATGTGAAGTAAACCTTTCAGTAGCAGAGGGCAGGGAGTCGCCAGTGTCTACTGTTGCTCATGCTGACAGTGATCAAGGAGAGGAAGAGTGCCCTCGTATTTCACTACTGAATGGGATAGACCAGAGTCGGAGGCACCGGACTGCTTTCACGAGGGAGCAGCTGACCCGTCTTGAGCAAGAATACTGCAAAGAAAGTTACGTGTCTCGACCCAGACGATGCGAACTGGCGGCAGCGCTTAACTTGCCCGAGACCACAATAAAGGTAATTCACAGAGCAGACCTTTTCATGCTACACTCAACCTCTGGCCCAACAGACAACATTTAAAGAGCATAAAAAGTTATATTAAAAAGTGCTCATTTAAGAATTAATTTGAGACTAACTTCTGCTATCCATGAAAGCCCATTGAAGTTCATTTTTTTAACTTTAAGCTCGTTTAAGAGAGGATTGCTTGTGTTTTGTGAGACTGAGGGTTACAGACAAGCCAAGAAGCCGTAAAATCAGACACCGGATCTCCATCCCTGCTGAAACCGAAAATTTTATTGTACATCTACCATTACCTAATCCCACCAACATGCTGTGTCCTTCACTAAGACCCTTTATCACCCTATTTCATTATAGGTCTGGTTCCAGAACAGGAGGATGAAGGACAAGAGGCAGCGTCACAGTCTGCACTGGCCTAACCCACTGGACCCAAACCTGTGTGCCTTCATGGTGAGTCAGGCAGCTGCTGGACTCCCCTACCCACTGCTGCCCCGCTTACCCCTTCACCTATACTCTCATCTCGGAATGGGGAGCCTCTCCGGTTTCTCAAACCCCTACAGCATCAGCACAAGGCCAGTGGACACTTTGCATCTCCCTCCCTCAACCTACCCCTGGCAAGGTGGACTTCCACAGCCGGCTTTCTATTCCCCTGTCCAGACAATGCACCATCCCGCAGGATGCCACTGCCCACATTGCCTACAATGGAGACCGGACCACCTGCTTAAACCTAGAGGGGGATCCAGGACAGGCACGCAGCCCAAAACCTTCGGCAGTGCTTCGGGATAATAGGATAGTGGTGCATTTACCATGATAAAAGTAGTTCACCCAAAAAAAAGAAGAAAAAAAAGAAAAGAAAGTTCTATCATTCTTTACTCATGCTCATGTTGATCTAAACCTGCATGACATTATTTCTAATGTGGGATACAAAAGAATACATTTTGAAGATTTTTTTGCCCATACAATGAAAGTTTAAGGCTGTTGTGTATTTATGCATCTGTGCAGTTATTCAAAATCTAGATAATGTCACTCATGAAGAACTATTTTGTTGTTTAGAAATCTTACTGTAATATAGATAACAGTTTTGTTTACTTTCTTAAAATACTTGATCTTTACAACATTTTTTTATCTATTGACATTTTTGCACCTGAACACTGTGTACATATATGCTTTCCAAAAATATATATGACAAAATTGACTATTAAAAATATTTATGGAAACATTTTACTTAATGTATTTCTGTTTTTTTCTTAAAATAATAGCAATAACATGCAAGGACAGAAAACGATTAATGCTCTACTCGTTAACATCCTCAAGTTAAACACAGCTCTTGTAATTCACACCAAGACTTTTGTCATTGTTTAACACCAACCTGTTGACCAAACAGCACTGTAATCTTAAAGACTACTTATCAACTTACAGACACAAAGCTCCTGTCATTATACTCCTTGCTAGACACAACCTACTGAATTATGATCTTGAAAATCTAAAATCAAACAGCCTGTAACCAGACAAAACATCAACAGGTGGACAGAGCTGTCTCAGACTCCAGGGCCTCACAGATCTTGATTTAATATATAATGTCTGCAAGTGTGCAAGTAAAAGGCTTGAATTAATGCATAAAATGACATACAGCCTACAGGAGCAGCAAAATGGACTTAAGCCACGCTTTCTTGAATTTATGAATACACATACTTGTATATATACACATATACAGTTCAAATGTTTGGAGTGAATAAGATTTTTTTTTTTTAATAAAATACTTTTACTCAGCAAAAATGCATTCAATTGATCAAAAGTGGCAGTAAAGACATTTTTAATGTTACAACACATTTCCACATTGTTTTCAACATTGATAATAATAAATGTTTCTTGAGCAGCAAATCATATTAGAATGATTTCTGAAGGATCATGTGACACTGAAGACTGCAGTAATGATGCTGAAAATTCAGCTTTGACATCACAGAAAAAAAATACATTTTAAATTATACAAAAATAGAAAACATTTATTTTTAAACTGTAATAATATTTCATAATATCACTGTCTGTTTTTACTTTGATCAAATAAATGAAGCCTTGGCAAGCATAAATCCCACCAACCCCAAAGTTTTGAACGGTAAAGTGTGTGCCCAAGTATATACACTGTAAAATAAAGCAACCACATATTTTCCAGTTTACGAAACCCTTTTAGTCTCAAATACGAATAAAAACTACATAAAAACCCACGTCAGACCAACAGAATTCTCCCAAATGTTTTCCCAACTAGTCAAACACAGTTGTCTGAACAAAGAACTTCATATTGCTGAAATGTTAAGGGTTTGTGAGTTCCCAGCATGCATTGCAGCATGAATAATAGCATGAATAGCGGACTTTTTTTATTGTTATTTTGTCATTATTGTTAGTTATTTGTTGTGTTGTGATGTAAAGAGCTCATCTTTTTATATTTGTTCATCATTCTTCAGGTTTGTGTGTCAAGTGTTGAGGCCTACAGTGTGTTCAACCATTTAAAACTATATCCTGGATTTATATCTTTGCTTTATGGGATGATTGTTCATTTACAATAAAGATAGCATAGTTCACTTAACATATAAAGTGTCCTATAAGACTATACACAAGTATCAAAACATTATGATGAATAAATGATGAATTCATTTTGCATTTAGTAAACGAACAAATTCGAATTGACAAAAAAAGTTGGTACGAATATTTAGACAATAGTTGAGAGAACTTAAAAATCTAAGGCAACTTTTCTCAACAATTTTTTTTTACAGTGTATTTATTGTTTAATTCACTGCTCCCATTGTCCATGAAATTATGGCACATGACTTTTTAAGAAAATCCTACTGAAAAAACATACACACAACCAAACAGGGACAGACACCCCAGCTTTTAACACACTCCACTAGAAATTAGGAATTAAGCAGTTAGAAGGTGAACAGTGATACAGCCATTGTTATGTGAATGAATGAGGCACCTGCTGAATATCCAGGTGTTTTGGCTTATTTTACCTCCACCTGCTACAGGTGAATTCTAGTTGAAAGGCTTCTCAATCTGTGTCTCAGCGTAAATTAACCTTGTCTGGCTTGTGTCATGATAACCCTTACGAGAACATGAGCTGAATGCTCTACATTCAAATTTATTTGTAGCTACCAAAACAATTTCTGTGATGTAAAAACTACAGGGCTGTTTCATATGGATTAACTATTCAAATTCATGTATTTGTAAGGAATATCAAAGCATTACTTTAGACAGAATGCATTTTAAAACTTGGTATTTGTAAAATAATTATAAAAATTAGCCTACATAGTAAAATGTATCCTTAATCTGGGTGCATGTAACACATCTATGCATGTTTAGCGGTGTAAAAACCAACACTTTGGATGCTTAGATCATTAGAGACATCAGCAGTACCCTTGTCTGAGTCTGACAATAACTCAATGGGTGACGTCTGCAGTAAAGCCCTGGCAATAGGTGGGAAATGACAGTAAAGAAAAAAACGACTGCTCCTGTGAATTGCGAGAGATGTGGTAAATTGGGACAGACTGTAAAGAGATTCTGCTCTATGGTGACTGTGGGAACACCGATTGAGCACACAGCAGCGGATCCTCTTTTGTCTGGAGAGCACTACCGTGTGATTTTTACAACTTCCTGCTCTTAATACTGCCTCGGCCCTGAGGGAAGTCAGAGGTGGACAGGTTGACATGACTGCAAGTTCTCCATAAACCTTCCTCATCCAGCCTCATTATATATAATAGTTAAAAAGATGCCTCTTCTTATTTGAAACATTTTAAAGAACATCATAGTCTATATATTTAATCAACGCAGCCACACGTCAACATTTTTTTAATCAATTTATTATAATTTAAGGAAGCTGCTTCAAAATGCATCATACTCAGATCAGTCAGTTTCTGTTTTATTTTTAATATTGGGTAGTTCAGAATCTAGAGACGTAGTTGCATTTGCAGCAGTTTTACAGGATTGTATTTCTATTTCAAATAAAATATGTTTATTCGAAATTTCTTTTCATCAGAGAATCCTGGGGGAAAAAGAATTATAGTTTGCATAAAAATATTTAGCAGCACAACTGTTTTCAGAATTTATAATAATAAGAAATGTTTCTTGATCACCAAATCAGCATATTAGTATGATTTCTGAAGCTTTGCCATCACAATAATAAATTGAAATGAACTTTTTTGTTACAATATTACTGTTTTTACTGTATTTTTCATTTTCGCCACATTTTATAAATGTATAGCCAGAGCTGGGTGTAATGCATTACTTAGTAATCAAAAAGTAAAGTAAGAGATTACTTTTAACTTTTCTGTAATTCTTAATTAGTTACTTCTGATTTAATTGCATTAAATACTGTATAGACCATAGAACAATTCTATATAAAACAATAGGGGATTTAACATCATAATTTACGACTAATGATAAAATGTATGTTTTTATTATAAACTTCTCCCTTTAAATACTTTGGTCAGTTCAAGAATAATTTAGCAATTTTTTTTTTAAAGAATTAAAAGAGCCATTTCATGTCTATCCATGTATTGTTCCACTGGTCGAGGTTGATATGTGACTTAGAAAGTAATTAGTAATAAATAATGCAATACTTACTTTTTAGAGAGAGTAATTAGTACCATAACCTGTTGAAAATGTAATTAGTAGTAATTTAGTAGTAACTTAGCCTTGGTGAATATAACTTCTTTGACTTCTTTCAAAACAACAACAACAAAAACAGTACCAATCCAAGCATTTAAACAGTAGTGTATATTTACTTATTGTTCCACCAGCGCCTGAAAATGACTTAGATTTTTCCAAACATCTTCCAGTGCTGGACTTCCCACACTGTCACTGGCCACCCATCTTGATTTTGCTGCTTTTTCCTGCACATGAAAAAAACTGCAAAAGGCCAAAAGTGTTAAAGGAATGAATTGTATTGAACGGCACAAGTACAAGTTTATCACACAAATAAAATGCAACTAAACATAATGTTATTTTGTTTATGAACAGCAGTAAACATGTTCATCTGGGAGTTGAACACGGAAGACATAGCATTCGGCAAGCATAAGATATCCACATATTCACATTCTCGTTCCCCCGGCTCAGACAATAAGTCCAGACCTTTCACTTCAAGAGGCCCAAAGCAACAAGAAAGAAAGAAAAAGGAGTAACTGTAAAGAATAGTTTACATCATACTCTAGACCTTGTGGGTCACACTTCAACCTTAAATAAAGAAACAAGATGAGGAAAAGCCACAATAAGTTTAAAAGGAAATTAAGTTAATTATGAAGTCAATTAAGGAAAATGAACTCTGAGAGACACATTAGCACTTCAGGGAAACCAGCAGTCTGTCTTATCCAGGGAAACAGATGTATTGTTAACAACACTGTAAGAGCCAAATCTCCTAAGTGTAACATTTCCATGGGTCTCATACAATCAAACATGTGCACTGAGCTTCACATATTGTTATGGGGTACAGAAAGCTTTGTTTGGTTCACGAGGAAGCCACACTGAAGCAGCTGTGTTTGCCAACAACCACAGCTGCATCGTCTTATGGCTGAATGATCGCCTGAAGCTGCCTAAAGCAATTACCCAATGAATATGCAAGCGTTTGTCCCACTAAAGAACTTCCCTGTACAGAGACAAAACCCTAAGGTTATGACAATTGCTTAAATTAACAGAATTATTGTTCAATATTTATTGTTAATTAACATTTAGCTATTTACTTTTAGCTAAAGTATCTTACAGTATGCTTACAAGAACAGACCTATTATGCCCTTTTACAAAGTCTGGATTTTGTTTTGGGCTCTACTAGAATAAGTTTTCATGCTTAAATGTTCAAAAACATTCTTTATTTTTCCACATATTTTTTCCAGTCTGGGCTGCGTTTCCCAAAGAACGATGTAACTCGTACCATACGATGCATCGTTGAACAAATCAACTACCTAGTCACGACTGTTTCCCGAAACCGTATTGTCGCAAACTTGTCGTTCAACCACGTTGGTGAATGACGTCACGCAGGTGTTGAGGAATAACTTCTTTAAATGAATCTGTTTGAGCACGTACGCACATGCGCACTCTTAAACGGTGCTTTAAATCTCTTCACAAACTAAAATATGTAAATGATATTTTTATATATACGAAATAAAAGATATACATTGTACGTAATATCAGCTTGCTTATTTTGCTCAAGATAAGGATTTATTAAGTCTATGTGTCATAAAAACAAGAAACTATGCTTCTAACCACAGCTCGAGAGTTGTCGTTTCAACCACACAAGTTTGCGATGCAGTTTGCGAATGTTCGTTTGAACTGTGGTATCGGGAAACACCAAATTGTTGAACTATGTTAGTAACAACGAAACCCTCTGGGGTGCGTTTCCCGAAAGCATCGTTAGTGAACCGTGGTCGTAAGTCCCACTGAACTCTATTGGTAACGACGGAACTTGCGACCATAGTTTGCTTTGGGAAACTCAACCCTGTTTAGTTCCAGTCTCTCTCTAAAGCCCCTCCTCCCGAAAAGCACAATGTGCTCTGATTGGTCAGCTGGATCAGTGCGTTGTGATTGGTCAACCACTTTAAGCGTGTTTCAGAAATGCCACACCGCTTTTTACCTAACCATTTTAGATTCAGGTGTTACAAACAAGAGTCTCTACTACACTACTAACACAACTCAACCAGTCCATGCCACCTTTATTTTGTGTATGCCTTGGGCAGGTATTATTTAAAATAGGAATATTGTGATGTGAATAAGAAATAAGAATAAATAGGAATAGGAATAAGAAAATGGGTTAGTTCACCCAAAAATGAAATTTCTGCCATCAATTACTCACCTTCATGTCGTTCCACACCCGTAAGACCTTCGTTCATCTTCAAATTAAGATATTTTTGATGAAATCTGAGATTTTTTTGAAAGCAATGAAATTACCACATTCGAGGTCCAGAAAAGTAGTAAAGACATTGTTAAAACAGTTGATGTGACTACAGTGGTTCAACCTTAATGTTATGAAGCGACAAGAATACTTTTGTGCGCAAAAAAAAATAAAATAAATAAATAACGACTTTATTCAACAAATTTGTCTCTCCCCTGTCATTCTACTATGCTATTTATGTTGCAGAGCCTCTGTGTTTACATCCAAATGTCAGCTCAGTATTGGCTGGCTCTGGTCACGTGAGCAGCATGAGGCATGCGTGTGATGTTGACGCAGGAGCCGGCCAATAATGAGTCAGTGTTCTGACATAAAACCTGGAAGCGCTGCAATGTAAATGGCCTAGCCGAATGACAGGGGAGAGATAAATTTGTTGAATAAAGTCATTATTTTTGTTTTGTTTTTGCACATTAAAAGTATTCTTGTAACTTCATAACATTAAGGTTGAACCACTGCAGTCATGTTGACTATTTTAACAATGTCTTTACTACTTCTCTGGATCTTGAATGTGGTCATTTCATTGCTTTCTCTTGGGGATCAGAAACCTCTCAGACTTTATCAAAAATGGTAAACTGCCTATGTTCCCCAAACAAATACCAGAAAAAACAGTTTACATGCATCATAACTGAATCATCCTCTTTCACCACCATGTCCTTGAACAAATGAAAATCTGACCTTGTCTCTCCTTACATAACGCTGCAGGATAGCCTCAGTACTGTTCTTATTTCTGTAATCTTGTACTGTTTGTTGATAACATAATTAGTCATATGCATGCTGACATACTTCTAAGACAGAAAAAGCAAAGGAAAGCAAGCAAGCAAGAGAGTTATGAGTACATATGATGTATCTATATTGTTTCTAGGACAAAGCTTTATTGCAGCAGTAAAAACTACAGGCTTGGCCTGTGTCAACTGAAGCTATTTAAATACTGTAAAACTCAGATATAGAGACGGAGTGATGAAATCTGTCTGTGTCAAGTTGTCTGTCTTTTTTTAACTGTCTTTTCAAAGTGAGTAAAAATTTAAATAGAGAAGATCATTCAGTCAGAACATTTTTTCAGAGAAGTATTTGAAGAATCATGACCTCAAAGTTTAAAGTTGGCAAGAAATAGAGGCTGCAATAGAATTTCCTTTCCTATTGTGACATATATTTGAGTGAAACAGCTTCTCAAACAAGAAAAAAAAATGTAGAGTGGGACTTGATTTTGTCCATGGGGAATTGATTGGATGGTTGTGGTTTGTTATTGCTGTGATGTCATGTGAGTGACAGGTTGCCCCGCGCTCACGTCTGTAAACACGTCATCAGAAAAGAGAAGAGATGAGTTGCGAGAGGGAGAGGAAGTTATTTTGATTAAAGATTATGAGGGTACATTAATTTTAAATAAATAATGATGTGCATGGATACATCTTTTATAATAAATAAAGATTCCATTGTGATTTGATTTCATGCTGACTAGTCAAGTCAAGTCACCTTTATTTATGTAGCGCTTTATACAATATAGATTGTAATGTAACAGGAAAATGATTCAATGATACAAACAGAGTTATTTTTGGCTGTACAGCAGCTCTAAAAGGAAATAGTGTCATTGTTGAGCTGAAGTCAGTTCAGTGTTGATTCAGTTCCATTTTAAAGATCATTAATTATTAAATTAGTTCATGTCATAAAGCAGTTGATGTCATCATCCAGCTCAGTTTAGTTCTCATCCAATAGTGTCAGTGCAGTCAAATCAATAATATTTTTGAATATTAAGTGTATTCTTGACTAAGTATTTTTGACAAAGTAAATAAAAAGGGCAAAACATATGTCCATTAAGTTATTGACTGAACAACACTGTATTTTATGTAACACATGCACAAACATACAATCACAACATTGCATGTACAGTATATGTCAATACAGGAGCAAAAATAATCATCTATTTCACACTATTTGCCTGCTGTAAACAGTCATGTAAGCAAATTTAAATTTAAAAAGGAAAAAGGCTTACATGTGTGGAAAAAAAGACAGAAAAAACATTTTAATTCTCAAAACTAGTTTATTCTCATTAAAAAAAGGTCATTCTTCTAGGTATTACTTTGCTACAGTGTTTATATATTATGATTGACAGAACAACCAAACACCAGGGGCTGTTTCAGAAAGGAGGTTAAATGAAAACTCTGAGTATGTTAACCCTGAAATGAGGGAAGCTCTGGGTTTTCCGTTTCAGAATGGGAGGTATATCAAACTCAAGAAAGTAGGGTAAGACAAGACTGTTTCTGAAAGAGAGGTAACTTATACTCAGAGTCAGTTACTATGGTCTAAACTTAAGTAAAATTATCTGCCAGTGTGGTAATAAAAATAATAATGGAAATGGAAAACAAGATTATTCAGAGTGTCTATTACTAGATGCAAATTTACACTAGCTCCGCCCACAAATGTCATACAGGGTTAAAAACGATGCGCATAATTCAACGGCCTCAGTGGTGTAGGCAGTAGCATGTAAGGTGCATAGAACTGGCTTATGACGCAACTGACCTGGGTTTGAGTCCGCCTTTTGTCAAGCTTGCTCTTTTGCAAATTTCTTTTTTTTGCAAAATAATGCATAATACATGGGATACCATGAAAATGAATAGTTCAATAACTGCCAGTTTTTACCTTTGATATTATAACAGTGATAAGAATTAAACTTTGTATTGACTCTGAAGTATGCGGATGTTAATTTGTTGGGTGCTGTTGCCATGGTGAATCGTAATATTGGAGATCCACTGATCGTGGCTTTTCAGAGTCATGAGGCACGCACTTAACTCAGAGTCAACCTACTCAGAGTCGATTGAACTAACTCGATTCAGTTGTTATGAAACCAAAAACCATCTCAGAGTAAGTCAACTCCGAGTTCAAGTTTTAACTCAGAGTTGGTTGAACATCATTATTGAAACAGGCCCCAGGTCAAGTTTTTGAAGCCTCATTACCTCCAATCAGATATTTACCATTAAACAGCCCACAGCACCACATTAGACCACCCACCTAGACAACAGACTGTTGCAGTTTTTTGGCCCTCAGACTATTTTTATTCCTTCAGACTATTAGGCTCCTCAAAGTCCTGACATCTGCTTCGAAGAAAAAGACTGAACTGTTGCACTGATAATAACAACCCAACTTTGCACTACTGTATCAGAACAAATCACAAATATTTTAATAAATATATTTTTTACATTCAACTGCACAAATCACTTTCTCTGCCACCTGCAATGATGTCTGCAGACCTGCACATCAACAAAATGCTATGCTACTGCAAATATCCTCAAGTCTAAGGTAAGATATCTCTTATATAAACTAAAATAAACTTAAAAGGGGGTGGGGGACATACTAGAATATTATATTTCACACAAAAGCTTGAAATGTATTGTATGCACAGTCTTCCAACGAAAACTCTTCATCTTTGAGGTTGAAACTATACACTGTTTGGGAAATATGCTAACATCTGCTATGATAATGCCTTCAGAAATGTCTTTTCTATACTTGTTAGAAAAAATGCAAAGGTCACAGCAGCCAGATTACTACCTAAACTGCTGCAACAAAACTCATATTACTGACATGTTTGAGTGGATGCTGATGGAATGCACAATGCCACATTTTTATAACACACAATGTAATATTTTTATAAAGATACAGTGCTTTCAAACATTAACTCATTGAAGCTCATAACATGGTGAACTTTGGCAATGCTACAAATAGTTTTATATGGTGAAAAATCTGCTCTGTCAGAAGAAAAAGACAAACATGTGGAGAGAAAACAATAAACTTGCATAATATATGCATACCAGCATACCAGGTCTTGGGGAAGATATGATATTCTTTAAGGAAATATTCCAACATTTAAATGTTTTGGACCAGCAACATATGTCAGTCATTACGAGGAAATGGATTATCTTCAGTAGGGGTAGGCACAACATCAGCACATCAGTTCAATTAAAATTTTCTGCTAGAGGGAGAACAAAACAGGTTGTAAAAATTGCAAGTAAGGGGAAGATTTTATTTTCTCAGCTTTCAGGGCAATATTAAAACTGTGGAACAAAGATGTAAACAATCAAATAAAAAAAAAATAAAAAAAACTGTGTATCACCCTGCAGCCTGATTAAATCAGTGAGCGGATCATTTTCACAGCTGTATTGCATAGCTTTAGGGAAATGTACCAGCACAGTAGTGGATCCATATCAGGCTGACTAACCTGATAGCTGTGTATGTTAATCTGCTACTCCAGGGACAAGACAGGTTGGTCCTGAATCATTTTCATTGGTCCAGTTATTTCCATCTAGTGCCTCCTTCAGGCCATTTACTGTATTTTTGCACCACACTGAAAACATAATGGTCATGTTCATGCATGCAAATTAGAGATGTCTTATTGTCCCAGTTTTTCAGAGCAGAGCATGACAGTTGCATGTGCTGAATGGTTTCTGCTAGATCAGACTTATTTTTTATGGTCCACAACATAATTTGAAATAATATGTTTGAAGGATGCATTTTGATCATTGTCAATCTAGCTATTCATCAAAATAATTATCATATAGACTGGTTCAAAATTAAAACAATTTACCTTCTAGTTTCAACAGAATTATCTATTTAAATTATTTTTTATTAATCAAAGTGACTCCCTAACCCTCTACAGGAATTTTTGGAAATGGAAAAGTTTATTGAACCTTTAAAAAAATGTTTTTAAAAATTTAAATAAAAGTTTTTGTTTATTATCTTGTTTGATATGTCAAGCTTTTATGGCTTATATAACATGGAGCTCATATTTAAAGAAGGGAGAAAAAAAAATATTCAGAGTTTTATTTAGAGGCCTGAAAATATGGAATTTGGTGCATTTGCTGATATTTATATGACTAAAAAGTTAAATGAAATTCTGATAGCTTATAATGTAAATCATGTAGATGTAGATCTTTATAGCAGACTACTTAAAATGCATATAAAATATCAGTTGTCACTCTATATCTGACAATAATATGTCTTAGTAGGTAATATTTTAATGCTTAATTTTATAACCAAAGCTCTTTGGTTTTTATTGTGGGGCAAAACATATAATGCAACACAATACAATGATGATTGAAAGATAAACAAACGTTCCTCAAAAGCCTTTGATACTCACATTTAAACATGATTTTTCTTAAAAATGATGTCTAATCAGCTAAACCTAAGTTGTTTCAGTCCCATAAGTGTTAATCTGGAAATATTAACAGTATAAAAGTTATTGCTCACGTTTGCTTTATAAAAATCATTAAGGATTTCACAGTAATTGGACAACTTGAAGGGGGACTTTTTTTTTTTAGGATTTCACTAAAAGGCCTTTTATTTGCTAAAACAAACATAGGCTTTATAGGGTTAATGTACAATAAGAAGTATGTTATTAACAATAAGTCCCAAATGTTTGTTTATATGTGTCTAGTTTCGTGCTGAGCTGATTAATGGTTGGGAAACCATTTATATTCATGTCTTTGTTAATACAACTGCTAGCATCCTTTTACAATAAATCTGTGGGTTAATGTGCATACAGAGTCGTGGTTGTGTCCTGTGGTTGACAGCATATGCCTCAAAGCTATGTCTGACTTCTGTTGACCTGTTAACGTGCAGCCGCAACCTTATCTGTGTCTGTTAAAATGTCCATGATTGCATATAAATGGCAAGATATGCATGTCAGTGGGAATTTTTGTAGTCTGGAATGCTATAGGCCAACTGATGTGGTTGTACACTACAGTTGTTGATGTGTGTTAAAAAGCAATGGTTTCAGAGTTATCAGTGTGTGCTACGAACTGGTAAGCTGGAATCACACAAACTGCTTGTACACTGAGCCTGCCAATGAGACATGCCACAATTTTATGGGCCTTCACAGAACATGAAGATCTCCCAGGGTCCTAGAGTCAGAAGCTATGCACAATCTACTGTAGCTGTGGAAAAGAAATTCTTGCTGTGCTTATGATGTAAGTGATAAAAACATTGCCTTATATAACTAGTAGAAAACTTAAACTTGTCATCCTTTACTCACCCTCATGTCGTTCCAAACCCATAAGACTTTTGTTCATCTTTGAAACACAAACAAAGGTATTTTTAATGAAATCTGAGAGACTGATATTGACAGTCTATGCAACTGACACTTTGTCGCTTCAAAAAGTTCATAAAGAGATTGTAAAACTAATCCATATGAATTGAGTGGTTAGTCCAAATTTTCTGAAGAGACTCGATCGCTTTATTTGACATAACAGATTGAATTTAGGCTTTTATTCACATATAAACATTGATCAGCGAACATAAACAGAAGCGCAACCGTACAACATTGGTTCTTGCATGTGTCAAGCAAACATGCTCGAGCTTCCGTTTACCACAACTGATGTGTGAGCTGATGAATGTTTATGTGAATAAAAGCCTAATTCAATCTGTTCATCATATACAGCAATTATGTCTCTTCAGAAAATTTGGACTAAACCGCTCGATTCATATGGGGTGAATTCAGGTTGTTTGGGACACTTTTTCCAAGTCATCTCAAAGGCAAAAAGTGTCCCAATCACCCTGAATTCACCCTGGATTAGTTTTACAATCTCTTTATGAACTTTGTGAAGCATCAAAGCGGTAGTTGTGTAGCTGTCTCGGGTTTGGAACGACATGAGAGTGAGTAAATAATGATTTTTTTTTTTTGGGTGAACTAACCCTTTAAATCTCCAACTGTCCAATCTCACCGTTTCTGGTCCGCACTAGCTCTTTTGTATGCGTTTTATTATTTTAGGGGTGTTTTTCAGCCAACTACACATCTGTCAAGACCAGCTTCTTTAAAAAGATCATTTGACACTCAATGTCTTTCAATGACCTTTACTAAGCCAGCTGTTGATTTGACTGGCCATGATCTGATTCACTCATCATTTAGGGATTCTTGTTTTGTTTTTTTACAAGTGATACATTTCTTATGTTCATGCCCAGTTATACTGACGTGGATTCCTTCAAATGCATGCTTCATACAAATATAGTAGACCATATATTTGTAGATTTAGTGTAATGTATCACATGGTAAAATAAAATCATTTGCTCAGTTCCACAGTCTCACAAATCAGAAATCAGATCAAATAGGGGCAAGAACACCAGCATTTTCTACAAATAAACATTCATAAACATTCACAAATAAAATGTCAATGAAATTATAAAGTGTAATCACAAGAAATCTTTAAAGATGAAAGCCCTGACGTCCCCTTGATCATTCAGATCAAACTCACATTTTATTAAACAGAAACATGAGATAAATAACAAGCAAATGTAATATCATTTTAGCATGCTATATCATTATTTTAATGATAATATCCTTAACATTTGTCATTATATAAAAATATATATTTGTAGCACCCAGTGTAGATTTTCAACATTATAAGATTTGCAGCATTATAGATTTCAACATTATAGGGACAACAACAAAAAGATAACAGAACATGATTAAGTAGGCCTATCTAATGACTGACTATAAATGGAGTAAGATACAATAAACCGATGTTTGTCAAACACATGTCAACTGTCAGTTTGATTGTCAAGGGTGAATTCTATTGAAAGTGATCACCATCACTGTAGGGCAGAGCACTTGAAGTGAGCAGGGACCTAGTGACTATTACAATTAATAAAATACTTTAGGCCAAAATAAAACAAAGATTAGCCTATGTTTTAAGAAAATACTATTTCGGGCTTTCTATTTTAGAATTTCACATTTAATTCAATGTGCAATTTCTTTTTATTTGTATTTTATTTACATTTCAATTGTAATTATTTGTGAAATTTAGGCTACTCATTTCTAAATGAAATTTTGTCAGTGTAGGTTGCTCCACAAATAGCCTACATACGTCACTGTCAGTTTGTTTTGAATAGGACTTGTACCTTATTTATATTTTGCATCAAATATAGGCCTAACTCCTTTATTCCTTTCATTAAGATGTCAAATTTCAACTATTTGTTTGTATCTTCTCGTGGTTCTGGTGAAACAAACACATATGATATTCCTGTTAAATTTCAAGCCCAGGCTGCATCGTTAAAGTGTTCGGTTGCGTACTTTCTTTTGTTCAGACAGTTATCACCTTGTCGCAGTGCCACTGAAAGGCGCAAAATGCCGCTTTAGAACACGCAGTCAAAGAACATAGGTCGATTCATTCGCCATACTTTATGGGACAAGAATATTCCTGTTGAAAAAATGTTGTAATTTAATATTGGAGTTGGACAGTTCAGTTCAAGACCTTTATTGAAGACTTTTCAGCAAAATTTTGAGAAAATTAATGGGGTAATTGACCCTTTGTAAAGACCCGCACCCCTTAATTACTGTAGATTTGTCCGACAAGCCATGGCGCTGTTATGCCACACATTGTAAAATACATCGCGGAGCAAAGAGGGCACTAACAACACGTCGACAGACAAGACGGAACAGGTTACTTGTGATATTAAACAAAGTCCCAGCTTTCAAACTGTGTAATTTTTTTAAAGAAATTCGAACAATAAACATTGGCTCTTTTGTGGCTCTTTAATGTGCCATGACAGGCTGCTGTATCGCCTCAGCTCAAACGGCTCGTGAACCGATCGTCTCTTCCTACTAGTTAATTTATAGCATCAAATAAACATGAATGAACATGAGAAGGAATGTTGTTTAAAACGCGGAAAGCCGTAAATACACACCATTTTTCAAGTTCAAGTACACCGAGGTTCATCTTTAAACTCCTGACTGGTTTGTCGGACAAAATTGGGGATTCGTCATTATGATTGGTTAGATTGCTTGTCAATCAAACCTCCGGCGAAGGGTCAATTAAACTACTTCCGGAAGCCATGCCTAGGGCGGTCAAGATTGTTGCAGCGATTCCGTTTAGGCTACAAACAATAATTTCATCAGGGATTCGCAATTAAACACTTCTTCGTAAGGTTGAAATTACTCTGATTTATGACTTCAGGGGCATATATAATAATGACCTCTGTCTTAAAAGGTTTATGCTTTTGCTTAAATTAATTGAGTTTTTTTTTTTTTTTAATGGATTCTGTTTAACCTCGGAAAAATTACTTGCACTAGTGATCTTATTTATACCTTTGGGACTAAAAGCATGCATATACAAGTTTGAGAGTGCAGGTATATAAAATTAAACTTGTAAAGCAGATTTGAAGCATATTGGATCACATAGGCTATTATAGAAAAAAAAAATCCATACAAAATATATTATTTGTATTTTATACATATGTATAAATGTATGAAATTATATATAGCTAATGTTGTTTGGCAGGTCCATTATGAAAACTGCTATCATAAAAAATCTCACATTGTCCAAGTGACCATAACTGGCATTTTTGTTAAGATATTCTGTAGCCTGTATAATATACCCATATGTATAGATGTTATGTATGTACAATAGAGCTGAATAAAATACACTTTCAGCAAAATAGACATTAAGACACTAAATATTAAATTGCTGTGATAAACTCCTGGATTTGATTTCAGACTGTTTAGGAAAATGTGCAAAGAGGTTTTAGAATTTTTGTGAGATATTTGTCTTCAGTTTATTACGGTGAAGGAGAAAGTTTGTCTTGTATAGATCTTATTGTGACCACAGACTCTGTACCCCTCTGGAAGCCTATTTTGCCGGCATCTTTTTTTTATTTTCTAGACATGGACTTGAATTTGGTAAGGAGTTGTCTCTGGATGTATCCAGATCATATTTATTGATTAAAACTTTAATAAATAAATTCACAGATATTTACTTTCATTTTTCAAATACTCCAAATGTGCTGATTTGGTTGATTCTGATTTGGTTTATTCAGCAATGCTGGTCTGAAGAAACTGATACGTGTTAGTGGAATCTGCCTGTTTAAGTCCTGCATTCATTTGTTGACATTCTTCTTTGAACTTTTAGGTATAATAGTACTATCAAATAGTAATACTATACAATGTGATAGGGATGTGACAGGAATTCCTTTAATATAGAAAGCACTTAAAGTTTTTTTCTTTTAGTGCATTTACTGCCAGATCAAACATTTATGAAGTGCTGATTTTTAAACATTTTTTTTAAACAGTATACTCTGCAGCCTAAACCTCATTTCACCTACAGTCAAATTATGTAAATCACTGAATTCTCTGATGTATGATACTGCTTAAAACACAGCAAACCTAGAAGCCTTGTCCATTATGCATGCTGTCTCTCATGCCACCTAATGGTCAACAGCACACATGGAATCAGATTCTGCCTTGCAAGCATATTTGAATGACTGACACCATAATCAAAATACATCATTATCATTATAAGTTTTTCTGAAACTGGAACACTGGTGTCTTTGGTTTTATTCCATGCATTTGATGTTTTAGAAATCATAACAATCAGTACAGTACAATCAATGCCTATAGGGCTCCATAAAAAATACTGAAATCAAGTTATTTACATGACATTCAGTTCTATTAACGGTGGTTTCACCAACAGTAAATACTGTTGCTCCTGTGACATCAGACTATAAAATTTTTTTGGTTCTAAATGGAACCTTTAGTTTATAAAAGTGCAAGGCAAAAGAAATTATGTTTTAAATAGTTCGCTCAAAAATGAAAATTCTGTCATCATTTACTGTATGACTTTCTTACTTATAAAAGCAGATCATTTGAGAAATGGGCTTTTTCCATCCTAATGGAAGTCAGTCGTAACCAAAACTGTTGACTACGAATGTTCTTCAAAATATTTTCTTTCATGTTCTGTAGATGAAAGAAAATCATACAGGTTTGGAAAGACAAGAGGGTGAGTAAATAATAATGATATTTTGATAATTTTGGGTAAACTATCTCCTAATTGTTTATGTCTCTATTAAATAATTGATCTCGCATTTCACTTCTGCTTTTGATTGTGTACCAATCTAGCTTATACTTGAAACTTGTTTGGTATACTGAAAATATTGTTTGCTTTGATGACAAATTGTTTGTGATGTTCCTGATTTTAATGTTGCTTTGGATAAAGGAGACAGAAAGAGACTACAAAATAACACAAAAACAATAAATATGCAACATATATGTGTTGTCCTTACTGATGATCTAACAGAATAAATTAATAAATGCAAACACCAACTAAGTAAATAAATAAATAATCCTGCTATGCTTTACTAAAACTGTCAAAATAAAAGAGGCAGGATTGAATTGAATTGCGATTGGCCTGACCATAAAAATCATACACCCTGATAGTAATTAAGCAAGAGGGCAATCTGACTTTTTGTGGTTGGGGAAGAGTCTTAAAAAGGCTCAGCTCTTGTAAACAGCATCAGAGGGAGCTCATTCAGACCGACCTGCATCATTCACATGCCACTTATTACTCGTTCCCCAACCGTTAAGCCTTCTCTCTGTGTTGTAAAAAAAGGTGTGCACCAGCATGCAGTAAAGAAATCTGCAATAAACCGCCTTCACTGGAACTACACAAGAGCCCGATCTTTAACTCCACTGGCTCGGAGTCCTTCAGCAGCCTCTTGAATGTCATGGGGAATGTGAGATATTTTAACAGGGCTTGAGTTGGTGCACTGAGTGCAAAGGGATGATCTTAACCCTTAGGAGACAAACATGCGTCTGTGATTACATCGCACAGATTAGCCTGTAGCTTCTGTTAAAGAACTGCTTATACTGTAATTCATAGCTGTACAGTATGATGACATTAGGCATCATTTCTGAAAGGAAGATTATATCCATATAATTCTGACCAGGCCTTGAACATCAAATAGATAAATACAGAAAAACAGTGCTTTTGTAATGGTGAGTGATATGTTTAAAGGGCCCTCCCGTGAGTTAAAGCATCTCTGTGCAAATTTCCATGCACCACCCAGGTGCAACTCAACCGTTTTTTGGGTGCAAGCGCCCCTTAACCAGGCGCAGACATCAAACGAGGGCTCATAAACAGGCTGGGTTTGTAGAGGCTGCAACCCAAGACATGGCTTTCATCGTTGGTACTATTTGGGGGAACCCTGGGGGGTCTGGAAGGAGAGGGATGCTGGACACGGGAGTGGTTTTTATAGACAGGTACTGTAATCGGAGAGCGCTGCTCCTGCCTGCTTCAGCGTCACCCGCTTTCTTTACAGACAGGCAGCTGGCCATAAGTGCCTGCCTCCGGGCATCACATCCCACCACCCTCTCTGCTCACAACCTCCCTTGTTCACGCACTCACTGTCCCTAGGATTGGTGAAAGCAGGAATAGATGGTGATTTTGACCACTGGACCAATACACTGTAAACCCAAATGAGTAATCATCAAAATTTCTTAGTCAAAAGTTAAGAAATTCAAAGTTTAAGTAAGCAGAACTGTCAGATTTTTATTTTGTACTCATACATGTTAATTGCTCTTAACTTGAAATATTTGACTAAGCTAAAGGCACCCACATGCACACTACAAGATAATCGGGACGATTTTGGACCAATTTTCCCTCTTCCGACTAGCCTAGGACTAGACTAAAAGGACATCCATCCATCATAAACATAATCCATACAGCTCCAGGGGGTTAATAAAGGCCTTCTGAAGAGAAGCAATGAGTTTTTGTAAGAAAAATATCCATATTTAAAACTTTAAATTCAAACTATAATAACTAGCTTCCGGCAAACGGCCGTACGCATCGATTTACAGTGAAAGAGTGACCTCTGATCTGACACATGACGCATTGACGAATGCTAAAGCTCAGAGGATAGAGCAAAAAAAAAACACCAGTCAGGATTTAGAAGTCTAAAACGAGAATTTTTAAAGAGAAATGTCAGAGTATTTTGATAAGACTTTGTTGCCCAGCCCTATTTGTTTAAACCACGAGAGCCGTCTGAGCTTGCGCTACTCCTACATCCTACATGGCATCAAAGGTTACTCTTTGCTAACTTGATGTGTACGGTCGTCTGCTGGAAGCAATATATTATAATTTATAATGTTTTAAATATGGATATTTTTCTTAGAAAAATTTGTCGCTTCCCTTCAGAAGGCCTTTATTAACCCCCTGGAGCCGTATAGATTACATTTATGATGGATGGATGCACTTTTTTGGGTTTCAAAATACAACGCCTCATTCACTCCCATTATAAAAGGGAAGATATATGGAAGAGCCAGGATATTTTTAAATATATCTCCAATTGTGTTTGTCTGAAAGAAGATACACCTAGGATGGCTTGAGGGCAAGTAAGACATGGGATAATTTTCATTTTTGGGTGAACTATCCCTTTAAGAGTGATTGAATCTGCTCGAAAGAACGTCGTTGCTGCACCGATCTCAAATCAGAAATCCTGTTGTGTGGGAGAACCCTGAGGACAAATGCATGCACACTCTAGATTGTCATGTGAAACGAAATGATACCCAATCAAAAAAGCGAGCTGACCGGAGATGGAAGTCACCAAAACTCATCCACACCTTTTTCTCTTTTTTTTCAACAATTTTTCTGTAAAAAGCAGTCCAAAAACTGTAGACCTTATTCACAGCCATGCCATCTTTGATTTTTAATGAGAATGAAAGTGAGGCTGTGAGGGATGGACGTACATCTCCTCATTGGATTGTACTGTTATTTCATGTGTTTTTGGATTGTTCTGCTGATGAAACACTGCAAAATTATCTTTCCAAGAAATTTCAGTAGACAAAAAACTCCAGAAAACATGAGCTGTGGAAAATTATAAGTGATCAAGGAGCTTGTAAAAAGTAATACGCTCTATCTACTTAATAAAATTGTAGCAACAGATTACACGCAATATTATGAATTAAGTTCAACATGTAAGAATTGAGTTAGAATAAATCAAATTCATTCCTTAAAAGTCAACCATTTAAAATGTGTAAAATTAACAAACACCATTACAAAAACAAACCACAAACTGACATAAAATGAAAGAGTCAAACTGCCCAACTAAATAAAACATTTTCAATTCAATCAACAATCTCTGTTAATTCTTGTGTTTCTCTTTCCTTCAGTGATTCTGCTTGTTATCATCAGGTGTCTTCAATGCTAACAATAAAAAATAAAGAGTTCTTGATTAATCTTTGACGTCTGTCTGTTATTCAGATATTTTTGTTTAAATTTTACTCGTTTAAAATGGTTGACATTTGAGGAATTAATTTGATTATTTTACTAACTCAGTTCTATTTGTTGAATTTAATTAATAATATTGCTTGTAATCTGTTGCCAAAATTTTATGGAGTAGATATAACATATTACTTTTTACAGGGCATGAGAGATTTTGTGAGATCCTGGTTGTTTGTGAATAGAATCTTTTGTTGTGTGTGGTGTGCTGTATTGGTCACAGCACTCCAAACACTACAAAACTGTTAAATCTATGAATTTTTTTTATTTATTTTTTTATCGTCATGTTTGTGGGCTCTCACATTTTGAAAATCTGAAAAGATTTTAGAAATCTTTTAGTATGGGCCAGCCTCATACATTTAACTTAAAATTATCAAGTTCTCTAGTAATCTCAAGTTCTCAACTTCAATATTTTTAGAAGTTGGAACTTAAATAGCTTTAACTAGCTAATTCAGTAAATGCTAACATGCTAATTGGTAACACAATACTTTGAATAGCATAGCAATTGCTGAATGAGTAAGGCAATATAAAACATTTAACACATACTTTAATTAGCTTTAACAAGCTCATTGTTTATGCCTAAAATGAATACGTTAGCTAACTGGTTACTATTACCTTGAACTGTACATTTCTGAAATTGACACACAGTCACTTCTAATAACAGATCACTCTAAATTGTAATGTAGACACATGCATTTTTTGTAAAGCTGCTTTGAAACAATATATATTATGAAAAGCGCAATACAAATAAATGTGAAAAATATATACCTGTTCTTAAACTAAGCTAATGCTCCATTTGTCACCATGATGGTAACCCCCCGAAAACCCTACATACACTCAAAAAAAATGACACTTTAAACTAACTCAAGTCAATTATGGACAGTGGTTCCACACAACCAACTTAGTTTTTACCAACATTAAAGGTTTATTTTTAATCTATGCAATATCCTTGTGTTGTGACAACACAACTGACTAAGGAAGAATCTATCATGGACAGTGGTTCCACATGATTGAAACAAGTAAAACCCAATAGAATCAACCATGTTAAACAAATCAATTGTGTTCATTTAACTTGAATGAATAGTTTTAGTTTTCATATTAATTAAAATTATACAAATATCCTACAATTAATGCTTCTTGTTTAGTCTTGTGATTTACATAACTTTTGTGATGTGATGTTCTGTGTTGGCAGTCTAGAAGTGATATTGGTTTCATCCAGGGCAGTATTTCCCAAAAACATTGTAAGGCCTAAGTTGATTGGAGCTCCATTACCACCAATGGAGCGACGATCAATTTAGGATTATAATGCTTTTAGGAACTGCAACTCAAAACACTACCATAGTGAATACTTTGTTAATAAAGTAATTTGAATTTCTGTTAGCAGGTCCTCAACCCAAGCACAAGCTCAACACTTCACCACAATGGTAACCCCAAAACTATTAACATAACAGGAACTTTTAAATACCAACATAATAGAAAGTAAACTTTAAAAAGTCTCTCCATTTTCTCATCTTGTTAAAAACCGCTTAAAATAACACTTTATTTCAACATTTACTCTCCCAGATCAACCCCTTTGCAAAGCATGATGGGAAGTGAAAGTCCTGTTTGATTGAGTCCTGGTTGAGTTTACTTGATTGAAACATATTATTTTAAACATCAAGTTGAGTCAAAAAGTAATTGTTTCAAGTCAATTTAACATGAAGCAATTAAATTTGAACCAGAAACCTGATACAATGGTGTTGAATCAAAAGTTGTTTAAATAAAGAGAACAGCATTTAAAAAAGTCATTTTTATGAGTGTAACAGAAATTCTTCTAAATTAACATCACAAAACATTAAACACTACTGAAATTCCCACTGACCATTAATCTTGCACAAAAACATTATATATTACACGTACACTTATATGCTGGCAAACGCAACAGAAATTCCCAACCCAGTTTTTGAAGTTCCACTAAATTAAAAGAAACAAGTTCATTAAGCTAATTTAAGTTTGCCCAACTCAAACTAATTAATTATTTTGAGCGTTAGGGTTTACATTGTATATAGTTTGTTTGTTGATATATTTTTCAGAAAAATGAGGACAACACAAAGGCATGTATAAAAGTCTAGTGACTTATCACAGACAAATCCAAATAAGTTCCGAATTATCAAAACAAACCATGATCAGTTTCAATACAATACTTTTAAGTTACTTAATTTTACGTCTTTCCCATAGTTTTCTAAAATCTAATTGAGATCAACCCAGCCCAGTCAGTAGCACTCCGTGAGGATGAGAGCTTGCCTGGGCCTTTAGTGATGAAAAAAAAAAAGTTACTGCATAGTAAAGAAAATGATTTAACAAATTACAATGCACAGTATTATGCAAACTGATGTTGTTGTTTTTGCACACATGTACTTTTAAAAAGTATTTTGAAAAACGTCTCTTCTGCTCACCAGTGCTGCATTTATTTCATCAAATATTTTATTATCACTGAAAATGGTTGTGCTTAATATTTTTTGTGAAAACAATGATACTTTTTTATTTGAATTAAAAATGTTATAAAATTATAAATGTCTGTTTTGTAATTTTCAATCAATTGAATGCATTCCTTGATGAATAAAAGTATTAATTTTCTTTAAAAAAAAAAAAATCCTTTTGAATGGTAATGTGTAATTAGGCTATTATTTTCTACCTTCCCTATATGTAATCTTTTCTTGGTGTTTTAGATTATGTACTGTCCCTACAAAAATAAACTCATCATTAAATAAAGTAAAAATTTATTTAATATTATAATAATTAAACTTATAATAAATATGATAAAGAATGTACATATGTGAAATTTTGTTTTATTTCAAAAACTAGTCACACTTAGTTTTATGTTGTTATGCATTGTGAAAAGAGGGTTTGTTGTTGGTTTATTTAGGAGGCAATGCTGCCCCCTGGATCAAGAGGTCTCTCATTTCCAAAACTGAGAAATGGAAACAAGCAAAGCCTTAAACATACTTATAATAACATATTTATAACATCTATAAAAAAAAATGGATCTGTTTGATGTTTGTTGATTTTCAGGACCTAAATGGAGCATTCTTATCTCCAAAAGAACAGGATGAATAGGCATTCTTTGCATTCAGCTTAGTGAGCAAACATTCAACATGCAATAACAAAAGCTGGTGCCACTGTAGTTTATTCTTTAACTTGCCTCATCACACTGTCTGCAAGCAGAAAGCTAGAGATGGCAAATATTCACTCGTTTTCTGTACAGAGTAGAAGTAAATTTTATCAGCAGATCAAAAGCTTTATTATTGGCAAGAGATTTTTTTTGCAGTTGTGTTTTCCAGATGAACAACAACAAAACAATCTGGTTTTGTATATATTGTCATTTACCTGAAACTTTTAGGTGGGGTAAATTAATTACATAATATATGAAGAGAGCAAAACCCACTTTGATGGATCAGTCTTGTACAAATCGTGAAGTTAAGTAGTTTTAAAAGCTCTATGATAAATATGATTTTAAAAGGTGCTTTATTTATTTCTTCACTTATTTATTATAAATATTTTATATTATTTACATTTGTAATATCTTTTTTATTTGTCTATATTATAAAATGTAAATGTAATGCAATTAAGGCATAAAATAAATTAGACATTGACACTGGCCAACATATGAGACTCTTAGTAACACAGACACCACAGGGGGCAGTATTGAGTAACTAAAGGAACTAAAAATTGTTCAAAACCGCTCTCTTGTGTTTTCAGATGGTACATTCAGTGTGCAAACGTGACTGCAAATGACGGGAACTGTAAAGATGATTAAAAATAAGGAGCAAACCTTATGTTTATGCAGCATTTGATTCCTAGCAGTATTTTTTTTGTTGAAATACTGCCTTTGAATCTATATGGCGATAGATGAGTTTTGCTTATCCATATTAACAATACTAGTCCAATGACTGTTGAATGGCAGCCAACCTGAAACCACCTCATCACGTCTCCATGACCAAGGTAGCCATTTTCTCTTCCTCTTCTGAGTGAGACCTATAAATCAATACACACCCTGCACCTTCCCTCCTCCCTCCCAGTGCTTTCAATTAATCCAAATGATTTCTACAGGAAATCCGAAGGGCCAATCAATTCACCTGCACATTTCAATACTCTGCCCAATCCGTCCGTGGCTTGCGCACGCCTCCATTGCTCTTGTAAAAACATTATTAATTGCTGCTCCAGCGAGCTATCCATCTTCCACGACCTCAGCAAGGGGGCCAAGCAGGCAGTGTGCAGCCCAGGAGTGTAATAATACTTTGAATGACTGCTCGGGCTCTTCACATCCCTCTCAGCCCATTAAAAAAACAGCAGCAGCTCCTCGGGAAAGCACTTGCTCACTGCTCTGACATGGATGAAGCTGATGCCTGTGAGAAAAGGTTTGTGGGGGATGGTTGAGAAAAGAATCAGAGGCATTAGTTCTATTGATTATGTGGCTTTTCTGTATTATTATTGTGCTATTATGGAGTGGCTGAATACTTCCTGAACGCAGCAGTTGGGAGGTTTTAAGCTGCTGGATCCCCAACAAACCTGTCACTTGGGTCCAGCGTTAGATATTCGTTCATGTAAGTGAGTGTATCTAATGTTCATATGTCTGTGTGTCCATGTGTGTGTGAATGTGTAACATCAAAAGGACGGGATGAGCCTTATTTACAAGAAGCCGTAACCAAGTGTTTCCCTCCCCCATCTGTCTCTTTTTCTCTCTCCATCTCGAGCCAAAAATGAGCAGCTGGTCTGTGGACTCAAAAGGTTTTCTTTTTCTAAAGCCAAAACACACACACACACACACACACACACAGAGCGCTAGTCATTGTCTGCACTGTTATCCATAAGGAGAGGTACAACAACAGAACAATCATAAATCTGATCTATCAAATCAAACCTGTGTACAAGTATATTACTAGAAGTACAACAAATAAGAGTGTATCCCACATCTGAATGAAAGTACAACACTTTCATTGTACAAAAGCGAATTAGCATGGGTTTTTTGTAAGTTTTGAAAAAAAGTTTAAAAATCCTTGAAGATGGATGGATGGCTGGATGGATGGAAAAAGGTGACCACTTCTGAATGTAGCACAACCCTGCTGTTTGCTAACATTATATGGAAAGTGATTCAAGTAAAATCTGCTCTCTTTCATTTACTTTTGATGTTGTTTATGGACCCAAGTTATATATTACACAATATGCTGGTAAATTACATCAGGGAACTCAAATGACTGGTGATTTCTTCATAAAACCGTAGCAAACTTTAGACCCCATCCATTCAGTCACAATTCCTTTGTCATGCAACATGTCCGTGTTACAGTAAAAGATTCACGTGACTAGCCGAGACTTGTACTAAAATTAGCCTGTGCATCTCTCTGTCACCAAATACTCTGTCATAATGATCTGCCTCCCATTTACCATCTTCAGTATCGACAGTTTGTCCCATGAAGATGATTCACGGACATGATTTGATGTGCTAAGAGCTGGCTCAGTGCTGCAGATGTAGTGATCGACCCTACATTTTCACAGGCCATGTAAAAGGATGGTTTGCACATAGTATCACGCAGAGAACATTGTGAAGGCTGTGCCAATCAATTAGCACACTGCCTCGTTTGTCAAGGCTGAGGCTGGGAAATAAGCCTAGCTGGCCTGTTAAGAGCCTATAGATTTTACACTGCCTACAGTCAGAGGATACTAGTGCAAGAGCAGATGTAAGAGCAGAATCAAGTGTCTAACAGTGTAGCATTTGCAGCAGATTTGTGACCAGTTTTGCCATTTATGTGACAAATGATTGAGTGTAAAAGTAATTGCTGGTCAAAAATTAACACAAAATTGAAACTTGTGAAAAGTCCAATAACTCATACAGTCAATTATATTTTAAAGATTAAATATGTGGGAGGTGTCTACAGCATCAGGCAGGAATAACATTGCTTTTAATTATTTTTTGTAAAAAAAAAAAATATATATATATATATGTTTTGCAATTATTAGGCATGACATACTGCATAGATGAACCACGCCCACTTTACACTTAGCACCACCCACTCAGTTCACCGCATCATCTTTCTATGGCCACCACAATCCATCTGTGCCTTGAAAAAAACTGCCCTTTGACCTTGCGATGCTAATTTCTCACTACCCAAATGTTTGTAACTAGTGATACTTCCTCATGTAATTATATTCACTCTGTTTCGTATTTGAGATGTGAATTATAGCAATACGCATGTGCCCATAGACACACAGTATGTATTTATCCCAACACTGCAAAAAAAAAAAAAAATTGTCTAGTTTTCCAGTTTTCAAAAGACCTTAAAGTATGATAAATGTATTTGAGAAGCAACACTGCATAACACATTAAGACTTGTTTTGATCGTTAACATCTTGAAGTGTAAAATCTGTACTGGCATATTTTTTTCACTTACTTTTACCTTGTACTTTAAAAAGTGATGAATTTGCAAGGGCAATAAAACAAAAAGAAGAATGAAGTTTTAAAACCATATTAAAAGTTTTAAAACAGACACATTCTAACAATAATTAATATCTTAAGCAGTTTATATAAAGTACATTGAGTAAGTTTCTTTAATAAAACTATTAAAAATTATTTTTTTGTAGTGAAACAGGTCACATTTTTTTAAATATTCTAGACTATATAAATATATTTTAATGTCTATATACAATATAGATCATTTATATGGAAATATTTGTTTTTATATGAGCCATTCTGCATTTGTAATGTTTGTTTTGCTCACTTTTAAATAAGACACAAACGGATGATTCAGTATTGCTATTCATCATGTTCAAGATGAACAGTATAATAATTATGTGACAAAGTTAAGTACTCAATAAAATAAGAATATCCTTTGTATGGTATGTATTTTATGCATCCGTGCTGCTCCAGTTGCTCTTCAACAAAAGTGTTCAGCAAGAGCCTCTTTAACTCTGCTGTTCCATATGAATTACTGTCAGGGTGGGCTGAAGGGAACCTAACACCCGTTGACCAAGATGGCACACCTTTTGGTTCACCGGAATGTCCTGTTTGTGTCAGCTGTCAGTCATTCATAAACAGAACCACAAGAATATAGTCATATGCAAACTCATTAACATGCTGTGTGCATATTATATTTAATTAGTAAAGCTTTTTGATGAAGGTGGATGAAGTGATTTAGTTTAATGCAGGAACTGCAAACAGGGATTGAGTACCTTCCTCAAGGACAAAATGGTAATAGAGGTCTCTGAGGTCCCAAATAAATTCTTTAATGTCCAGCACCTCTTCAAAATCAAGTTTTTTACCCACATTGTTCTAGAGATCTACATTTGTGGAAAACAGCCTATGAAATACCACCAAGGCCTCCAAGCTGCTGTCCTTTTAAATGGTTTTCGAGACTATAGCAAAGCGCGTCGCTCAACAATCATAAGGTATAACAGAGGCGCCCCTTACTGGCAGAAGTGGGAAACTGATCCAGATCAAGGATTCTAGCTTCACTGTGTGTGTGTGTGTGTGTGTGTGTGTGTGTGTGTGTGTGTGTGTGTGTGTGTGTGTGTGTGTGTGTGTGTTTGTTTTCACGATTTATGAGGACGCAAATTTTGTATAATGACATTGGTATTACACAGGTATTACGACGTAAACATGAAATATGAGGACATTTCATGAGTCCTCATATTTAAAATAGCTTTAAAAACATACTAAATAATGTTTTATTAAACATGTAAAAATGCAGAATGTTTTCTGTGATGGGTAGGTTTAGAGGTAGTGTAGGGGGATAGAATGTATAGTTTGTACAATATAAAAACCATTACGTCTATGGAATGTCCTCACTTATAGCAAAACAAACCTGTGTGTGTGTGTGTGTGTGTGTGTGAGAGTGAGACTTTTCTATAGATAATAAAATTAAATGGGGAAAAACATAAATGGTTTGATATATTTATTATAAATATAAATATATTTATATTTATATATGGCCAATGTTTTTGTGGGTTTTGCTTATTTTGCTGCTGTAGGCTGTAAGGACATCTGACATAACTTTAGGACATTTGTAAGGACCTTTGAAAATACTTTAGCTGTGTGTTTCCTGAAGAAAAAAACCCTGAACGCCTTAGAACGATCGTCAACCAGTCAAAATCAAGCATATAACAGCCCAGTAGTATAAATGAGCAATATCACACGAGTAGGAGGGGTGTCATATGGCTCTTTATCAAGAAGATATGGAGCTCACATCTACAAACTTTTTTACTTTTTCCTTTTAACATCAGTTAACATTATAAAGGGGCCACATACTGTCCATTTTTGGTCATTTTGGGCTTCATAAACATAATTGTTTTTACATAAACAAATGGAAGTGATGTCCCCATCATCTGCAGATAGAAACTGCCACTCAAAATACACACATAATGATGAAGACATCATAGAGTATTGTGAAGATATTTCACTGGAGCTCTATTTCGATGTCAATTGTTATTTATTAATGTATTCAGCTAATAACTGTTGTTAGAGATAAATATAAAGCATTTATTTATAAAAATAAGTGTGCCTAATTGACACAACGTGCTTGTTATGATTTGCTGGTGTTGGTTGTTGCAAGCACTGAGCGACAACAATAGAAGATCCAAATGCAGTTTTATTTGTAGCACAATCCAAAAATCATAGTCAATCAAACAGGCAGAGGTCAGAGCACAGTATCAGTCCATACAAACAAACAAATCCAGAGGGCGAGACAGGAACAGGAAAACCAGGAAAAAGGCAGATATCACAAACCAGGAACATAGAAACCAGGGGAAACAAGACAAGACTGTGCAAGACAAGACTTCGCAATAAGACAAACAGCTGAACTGAGTATTATAGGGAGAGAGACAAAGGGATAATGAGGTGATGGGAAACAGCTGCACATAATTACACAGATGACAGAACAAAGCATTGTGGGAAACGGAGTCCATGATGTGTGTAGTGTAGTGGAAACAGTGCCCTCTGCAGGCATGCAAGGGCACTTGCAGCTGGTGGAAGTGACAGTGCTGTTTTGTTATTGTTGTTGTTGTTTTTATGTAAAACCCAAAGACAATATTAATTTTTTTTTTAATTATTAAAAAAACAATATTAATGAATTATATAAAAAATAATATTAATAATACTAATATACTAATAATAATGAAAATAAACTATTCTTAAAAAGGTTATTTATAGCACCATTAAGGTTCAATTTTTTTCAAAGCATGTTCTTTATGCAACTTTATAAAAAAGGGTTCAATTTATCACAAAAAGGTTCTGCTATTGTTACAAGCTGAAGAACCCTAATTTGGTACTGTTTACAACCATTTTGCCTAAGAGTGCATAAGAGAAATGCTGTGAGAAATGCTGCCAGTATAGATCCAGCAAAAAAAAAAAAAAAAAAGGATACAAATTGTGAAGCAGTTTCCGTGTGATATTAGTAATATTGCATGGCTGGAAAAGGCTCTCAGCCAATCAGATTCGAGAACCAGAACTAACTGTTGTATACATATTTTTAACATTTGCAGAATTCAATATTATTAACATTTCATTCTTCTCTCTTAAAACTGGTCAAAAATCATGAGATTAATCACGAGAGACATTTACCACATAGTCCTATTCACATAGTGAGACTTTTTTCATTTTTAAAATGTGTACATGTATTGTTATGCTTGTTGATAAAGCACTTGACATAAGTGAAGTGTGTAATTACACTCACTATGGATGTCATTCTGAATGTGCCCAATGGCAGATCTTGAACATAACTCTATGCCTGTACTTCAGTTGCGGCTCTTTGTGGAAAACCTTGCCAGCGTTAGCTTGTAAAGTTCTGTAATTTATTCCCCCTGTCATCTGTAAAACTTATCAAATCTACCTCCTGCTGAGAGAAAGCGGCTAAACTCTTAGAAAGGGTTTGTTTCTGGAATATTCTATTAGACTTTTTCTTTCATGAAGAACTTTTATATTTTTTCTCAACAAATATATTCAATCGTATAGAAAAATAAATTACTCATTTACAACATTAAATGAGTTTCAGTGTAAATTGTGTGCACATAAAATTAAGGCTTTTATGAAATAACCCTTTCTGTTGAAATCCTCAGAGGAAATCCTTTTAGGGTCTGTATGCTGCACACCTTTGATGAACTGCGAACTGTATCTAATGTCTTCAAAGTATGCTAAAAATCTATGGAAGATTTAGATGAATTATTGTCAAGTAAAACACATATTTAAGGGATGTGTTCTGCCTCATTTTCTGTTTAATCAATGACACAAGGGCTACATTGTGTGAGTGTATAATCTTAAAGCTATTTTGGTTATTAACATATGCACAACACAGGCACATAATGGAAATCAGAGAAATTTGCTATAACTTGTCAGCTATAACTAAAACTGAAATAAATGACCGCAGTAAAGCAAAAATTAAATTTTTATATGCATGAACATCTATGCATTAAAGATTTAGATATCAAATAGGCTAATAAACCGCATATTCATTTTCACCATCATTCGTTCATCATCATAAATCAGTTTATGTTATTGTGTACCATAAACATGTTTCTGAAGGCAGGTTTCCAAGAATTCACAATTCGGCCTTTAGAATTTCATACTGTGGTTCCATACATAGATACAGAGACCAGGTGAAAAATGTTAGGAGAATATTTTTTGTTTTCTTTTCCAACTTTGAAATGGGGTTTAGGGAAAGATTTTGATTTGATTTATAATGCCCATAATCCATAAAAGGTCTTGTTCAGACAGGCTGTTAAAATGATATAGACGCACAGGTAGAGTATAAAAGAAAGTTATATAGAGAAAGGTGAAGTTCACACCAGACAAAGGTATGCAAGTCTCAAGCACTAAAAGAAGCTGTCAGATATATACTGCACATCACATGAATGGAGAAAGACTCAAACGCATGGGGCATGGCCAGGTTATATCTGAATCTTTCTCTAGTGAACTGTAATAGAATACATTCTTGTAACATGAGTGAATTTGTCAATATAAATTTCATGTAAAAATATTATTTTTTATTTTATTATTTACATTTACATTTAGTCATTTAGCTGACACTTTTCTCCAAAGCGACTTACAAATGAGAGTAGTAGTATTTGAGCCTATCGCTGATTTTCGATGTATCGTTATTTTATTTTTAAATGTTTTACAGTAGTCACAAGATTAAATACATTATTTTAAGCAGTTATCTCTCTTTCAAAACTTGAATATGATTTTTGGGTCCAATGTAGTACCAATATTACAAATAATTTCTATTGTTCCTACCTGAGCAGATGTAACAGCTTTAGGCCAGTGACAATGTGGGTCCTGTGCATGTTCTGCAGAAGCTGCTACATGAAGAAAACACAGACCATAGATTAGTCAATCTAAATAACTAATAATTAATTTATACCTTGACTGACAAATTTACATGTATGAACACTAAATTTAGTTAAAAGAAGTCGAAGATTAATTAGATAATATTCCTTATGATAAGGCATGTCATAGGAGACATAACCAAATAAAACATTTTCAAAACACAGTTAAAAAGCTGGGCATGATAAAAGGGCCAAAAACAAACTGAATAAAGACGACTACAAAATAAATGAAAGCATGTCTCTGCATGTAAACCATGTACAAAATATATCACAATTAAATCTGTTTACATTATATTATATGTGTGAGTAAATAAAGGAAATTAAATTTCCCAATTTTACTCCACAAAAGACCATCAACAAATTGACAGGACTGGAGACAATATGAATATCCCTTTAAAAACAAAGAACACAACACAACAATTATTATTCCTAATGGGGGAAAGAAACAGATTCAACTAGATTCACCAACTAGAGTATCAGCAGGATCCAGTATGAATGCTGAGGATCATTATGACCACCTTCCTAATATTGTGTTGGTCCCCCTTTTGCTGCCAAAACAGCCCTGATCCGTCAAGGCATGGACTCCACTAAACCCCTGAAGGTGTGCTGTTGTATCTGGCACCGAGATGTTAGCAGCAGATCCTTTAAGTCCTGTAAGTTGCGAGGTGGAGCCTCCATGGATCACATCCCACAGATGCTCGATTGGATTGAGATCTGGGGAATTTGGAGGCCAAGTCAACACCTCAAACTCGTTGTACCTGAAACAGTTTTGCTTTGTGGCAGGGTGCATTATCCTGCTGAAAGAGGCCACAGCCACCAGGAAATACTGTTTCCATGAAAGGATGTACATGGTCTGCAACAATGCTTAGGTAGGTGGTATGTGTCAAAGTAACATCCACATGGATGGCAGGACCCAAGGTTTCCCAGCAGAACGTTTCCCAAAGCATCACACTTGCCTTCTTCCCATAGTGCATCCTGGTGCCATGTGTTTCCCAGGTAAGCGACGCACACGCACCCGGCCATCCACGTGATGTAAAAGAAAGCGTGATTCATCAGACCAGGCCACCTTCTTCCATTGCTGCGTGGTCCAGTTCTGATGCTAACATGCCCACTGTTGGTGCTTTCGGCGGTGGACAGGGGTCAGCATGGACACCCTGACTGATCTGCAGCTATGCAGCCCCATACGCATTAAACTGTGATGCACTGTGTGTTCTTTCTATCAGAAACACCTTTCTATCAGAACCAGCATTAACTTCTTGAGCAATCTGAGCTACAGTAGCTCGTCTGTTGGATCAGACCACACAGCCTCTGCTCTCCACGTGCATCAATGAGCCTTGGTCGCCCATGACCCTGTCACCGGTTCACCACTGTTCCTTCCTTGGACCACTTTTGATAGATACTGACCACTGCAGACCGGGAACACCCCACAAGAGCTGCAGTCTTGGAGATGCTCTGACCCAGTCGTCTACCCATCACAATTTGGCCCTTGTGAAACCCGCTCAAATCCTTACGTTTGCCCATTTTTCCTGCTTCCAACACATCAACTTTGAGGACAAAATGTTCACTTGCTGCCTAATATATCCCACCTACTAACAGGTGCCGTGATGAAGAGATAATCAGTGTTATTCACTTTACCTGTCAGTGGTCATAATGTTATGCCTGATCAGTGTATTTTTAAGAAGCATTTTTACACCAGAGGGGGCAGCATCCATAAGTACAGCATAGTCTTCAGGAGTGACTGGAATTATACATTTAGAGAGAAATTCAGAATAGGTCAGTCCTGCATGGTTAAAAACCATTTCTCAAGAAATTAAAACTTAAATCATATAAAATATGATTTTTATTCTAGATATATTTAAAAAAAAAACCTGTTTGGTGAGTATTTTAGTTTATAGATTATATTCCAAGAAAGAAGCATCTCTTTTTGAAAATTAGATAGTTTAAAAGAAAGTTTGGTAATGATGTAGTCACAGAGCAAAAGGAACTGAAAAACCACCAACCTGTGAAAAGATAAAGTGAGGTATAATATTCCATATAGATGTTGTTGTGCTTTAATCCAGTGGGCTTTGAAGGTGTGATTACGGGTGGTAAAATCTAAGAAATTCAGGCCATCATAACCACAGATTTATGCTACTTACTCTCACATTTCACTCAGGAAAGAAAGTATAGGTCGCCCTCTAGAGATTTCGAACAGCTATTGCAATTCAATTGCAGTCACCCTGTCCTCTAAAATCTATAAGGCGGGATTTCCACCCAAAGCATCCAATAGAAACAGGGGACACGGGATGCGATTCCTGACTTTCCCGGCGTTCTTCTATAAATCGTTTAAACCAATCAAAGAGATCCCGCCTTCTTGACAAAACACATCATTGGGTATGTTTCATGTATTGACATACCTCGTAGCCAATCAGAGTGGAAAAGCGTGACCCTCTGCCCAATCACAAACGAGGACGTACTTCCGAAGCTTATAAATGACAAGGTGACAGTTTTCACGGTGTACTCATTGCCTCTAGCTGCAAGCTTGTCCCTGTAATCCCGGGCCCTTGTGTGCTGTATCTAATCGGTGAGTCAGGTATTCTCTACAGTCGTCTAAAGACACATAGTGGGGGAACCTCGCTTTTTAAAGCTATGAAAATGTGCGGAAGTTTCTGATCCGGCTAAAATAATTGCAGTTTTCCGGTGCCATTCAGAGAAGAGCGTTGCTAAAGCTCCGCTAGCTGCTTGTCAAAGTCATAATGAATGAATGAGTCAGTTCGCGATTATGTCTCGAGACCTCAACCCGAAGAGCAACTGGTAAATAACACTAACGCGCCTTAGCTTCACGATTTATTAATGAATTTTAAGTGCACGGACGTTTTATTCTCGTATTGCTCGTGACACTTGCAAGATGTCTGACTCGCACTGGGCCCACATAAGCCTGAGAGCTCGCGCTGCGCTTGCACTTCCAAGTGCGATTGTTTTAATACTGTAATGACATTCAGTTACAGTTTGTTATAAGGCAGCTCATATGCGTTTGTTTCAAGTAAGTACCATTTGAAGCTATTGGTGACCTTCAGTCTCCAGAATATCCGCGCGCTCGTTTTGCGGATAAGTTAAACGCCTCAAGCTTAAGGCTCAAATTAACCTTAGAACCGATTATTAGTGTCATTTTCTGCTTAATAACTTGTTTAAGGCAGGTAGCACGGGCCTTATGCTCAGGTTGTTCGAAAGGTTGTCCAAAGGGTGACCTGAAATGAATGAAGGCAAAGTAGACAACCAAACATGAATGCATAAATATATATATATTTAGAAAACTCTCACGAAAACTAACCTTCCTCTCACTTGGCAAATTGGGTACAGAATTTTTTTGATTGACTTAGTTGCTGCTGGTGTTAGTGTCTCAATGTGTACTGTTTCAACTCCGGTTTGATGGCGACTCTATCCCTTAAGTCTGTCTTGAGTGGGTAAAACCTTGTGTTGTCTTGAGTACAGTAGTACATCATGACCTTTATGCTGCCATATGTTTGACCACTGACCTAGAGGGGATGTGCCCTCGGCCTAAGGAAGTTTTGGTTGGAGGTTCCCTTGTCAAAGCAGGTCTGGGTCCTTTATATTTACAGACCATCTGTCATTTGATTTGGATGCTACAGAAATTTTGGAACACTTTATTTAATGCTTTCTCTGAACTGTTTGTGGGATGTTTGAAGTGTACTGATGGCTTGACTTAATTAAATTGGAAGTCCCTTCAGTTGCAAGTGAGTTGTAGTCCTCTTTAATTGTTAACTCAAGTCTTGATGGCACTCTGGTGCATTAGGTTTTTGTTGCCTACTGTGCTTCACTAAGCATATGGGCTTTAATTTTAGGGAACGTGATGCATGGCATAAAATCCTATGTTGATGACACTGGTGCCCTTTTCTTTCACCTGTCTAACATCTTTCTTTTCCACAGGCTTCAAACATGTACGCATGTGCTAAGTTTGTCACCTCACCTGCTGTGGTATGTATTCAAGCGCAAATACGGTCACATTCTATTGACCATTTCAGAAAATTACCTTAATGCCATTCTTTTTAGAGTATTGTATTTTGTAATGTCCATGGAAATTGTCTACATATAGTTCTAACCACGTTTATAATCCTGCATTTAAATGCTGCTTTTAAACTTGCACTTATGCTTTTAGTAGATGCTTTTATCCAAAACAACTTATAAAAGAGGGCCATAAGCAATTCCTCACACAGAGCCAGCAATATATTTATAGTATGGTATTCATTTGGTTTAAGATTTAGTTTAAATTGATGAGATTAATGTACACTGGATCCTTGCACTCATAAAATATTTCAATCAGAAACATGCTTTCTGTTAAGATTAGGTAATGGAAAGCATATGGACATTAGGGACATTAATTTTTCTCATTCTGAAAGTTTGTTCTTTCTTCCTGTCAGGTCCGTGGAGGATCCAGGGTTTTGGCCCGGCCTGTTTCAGTCCTGTTCAACAGGCCTGAAGCGAGAACTGAACAGGTTAAAAAAAAGTCTTCCATGTCTCAATGCTCTGAAATACTTCTCTTGCACATGCTTAAATGTCTTTCCCTCCCTTTCAGGCTGCTCTGTTGCCAGTCAGTGAAGCGACCCTCCTTAATGTAACCCGGGGCTTCCAGACCAGCGCTGTATCCAGAGATATCGACACAGCGGCCAAGTTCATTGGTGCTGGTGCTGCCACAGTGGGTGTGGCCGGATCCGGAGCTGGAATCGGGACAGTGTTCGGCAGCCTTATTATTGGCTATGCCAGGTAATGAAACTTTGAAATTAGGCTCTTTAAACTTGGTTTATTTCTTAAACCTGTAGCTTGTGCCTAATCGCTCTCCCTTTACAGGAATCCCTCCCTGAAACAGCAGCTGTTTTCCTATGCCATTTTGGGCTTCGCTTTGTCTGAGGCCATGGGTCTGTTCTGTCTGATGGTGGCGTTCCTCATCCTGTTCGCCATGTAACTTGGATGTCTTTTCTTCAAGCAGTTCGACTCCCTTGATCTGGAGATTGGAACTCTGATGTGCAGCTTAGGCCGTGGCACCGCCATTCCAACAAAACTACAAGAAACTCCCTTTTTATGTTCCCCTGTACCGTTTTTCTCTCTGAACGTTTTATGTAAGAACTCAATTCACATAAGACCATCTGAATAAATGGTTGAAATCTGTTTGCGTTTTTTTTTTTTTTTTTTCTGCTTTAAGAATGTAGAGTCTGGAATGCAGACAAGCCTAATGTTTTTGAAAACTACAGTAGTCAGCATTTGAAGCAGATCAAACCTTTCAAAGCTGTCCTAAAACCTCCTTAGGACAACTTTGAACTTTTTGATTCACTTCAAATGTTGACTACTATATATTGGATTTGGATTGACTAACTTTTATTCAAAACCTCCTTAGGCTGCCTAAAGTCAGTCAATCTAAATATTCTAAGACCCATTGTAGAGACTTGTATTGCTCTTAACATATTTAAAATTTCTTGAATTTGATTTGTTTTCCCACTTATTCACTGATCACTTACTAGCTTGCTATGAAACCACCTGATTGTATGCAATATCAAGACCCAAAGAACACTAGCATTTGACAGTGTGGAGAAATGGGGCTTTCTATTGACATGCACATTCTTGGTAACTGGTTCTTAATGTGGCGTATTCATCTAAAACAAGTTAATATCAATGTCTCACGTAGTTTTATAAAATGGCAAACTGATTAAATTGTAGGTGCAATACAAAAAATACATGACTGAAACCATTGCTCAAAAGCATTTTTTTTTTTTAAGAAAACTAGGGCAGTACTTAAGCCAGCCATACTAAAAAGTTCACACAAGATTGACTGCATTCATTATTCATACAGAATGTGAAACACTTCAAGAGATCTGTGTGCTCCACCCAAGTAGTAAAGTGTGAAATTAAATCAATACTTAGCTGAGAAAAGGGTAAACATTTCAGTGACGTGTGATCTTTGTCAACGCCAAGCTTACAATTTTGTCTACGTACATCATTTGAACTATAAGGCACAGTGCTTTCCTGACTTGTCTTACAGAACATAACATAATTACACATTTCCCTCATCTCAGCTCCACTAACGGTGCTGGAGAAAAAGAAGCTTAAACCAGCTTTGGTGGGTTGTTTTAAACTTTTTCAGAACCACCTAATGACTGGTCAAGCTGGTGCGCAGGTGGTTTAACTGTGAGGCCAGTGTAATTGAGTGGCTGTTCACTGCAGAGTCATGGGTGGAGTGTGAAGTCTAGCTCCCCCTCTCTAGATGTAATTTGGGTGTAATGTGTGGAGCTAGAAGGTCCTACCACACCCTAAACCCTACCCATTAGATCCACAGAGGTGTAGCTCGATAGATCAAGTTCAACCCATGACGTCCAGAAAGGGGGCTCTGTAGTGAGTACCACTTGGAAAAGTCGACCTCTGACCGAATATTGACTCTTATGAGCCGGTTCTTTTTTAGTGAATCAAAAACATGCAGTTCGACCAATGTAGTCCGGTTCCCTAACGAATGACTCTTATGAAACGATTCATTTTAGCGAATCAAAAACATACAGTGCGACCAAAAATGTCCGATTCCCTGTTCTTTTTAGTGAATCAAACACTTATTGGCTTACTGAGCTTTTAAAAACACATTTTGGGTTTTGTTATAACCAGATAATGTAATAGGAATTCAAATATTTCTTCAATAAATGTACTAAAAGAATCTTTAATGGAACCAGAATCGTTCCTCACAACTCCCATTCAGCTTGAACCTCCTCCAGGAGGAGTGCACCGCTAGATGGCACTATTTCCTTCTAAATGAGGAGGAAGTGAAGAGAAATGAAACAACACTGATAAACAGGCCAGGCCGAACGAGGAGAAACTACGTTTACGTGCGTTTAGACCTTAAACTCAGTTGCTCATTGATGTGAATGTTAAATGCTCAGCTAATTCGGATAATACATTAAAATCAGCGCTGCTCTCGACATAGGTTGTTATAGTTGAGGTCGGAAGAGGGAAAAGGGAGAACATGTAGGAGTCATTTCTCTTCCTGCCCTCCTCTACTTGCCTCCGAGCGAGGAGAAACAGAAACTGCAGAAGAAACTGATTGATTTGACAGCTGTTCAAACAGTTTGTGGCTTCTTCGGTCTCATCGACGATGGCGGATAGCGTTGGGGAGGAGGCCAACGGATCGGTGGGGATGGCGCAGGACCACGGAGCGCAGTTCTCCGCGAGTTTGGGTAATTCTATACCGGGGCATTCATCAGCCTCCCCGCCTCCGGCAGAGACCGGCCTGTCTGTGGTCGCTCCCGGGATCGCGCATACCATTACTCCGGCTGTGGAGAGCGGACTCGGTGTTCTGACCCATGCGCTTGACTCCACGGTCCCCGTGGCCGTTCCTCCATCCCTGCCGCCCGGTATCGGATCAGGAGTCCCGGCCGGAGCGGGCCTCCTGTCCCAAATTCACGCCACCTCCTGGGATCCCACGTTAAGCACCGACTGGGACAACGAAAAGGCGTCTCAGCAGTGTATTCTCCGGATAAAAAGGTAATGATGAACTATCCTATATGGTCAGTATTTGTTTTAGGAAGTGTAAGAACTTTTTAAGTTATCCTGCGTGCTATTTGCATTGTTAATTTACTTTCCCATCCAAACATATGTCAGAATGCTGAATGAACTTCCGACAACAGATGTATATTTAACTAATAATTGTTGCTTTTTGGCACAATAATAAATATCAGACTACAAAAATATAAATATTAATCTATGTAATAAAGTGTGTGTGTAAATATATATATATATATATATATATATATATATATATATATATATATATATATATATATATATATTATATAATACTTGTTTATATGCATGATATATATATATATATATATATATATATATACACACACACAAATAAATTAATGAAATAATTAAAAAAATATATATATATGTGTATGTATGTGTGTGTGTGTGTGTGTGTGTGTGTGTGTCTTGGGCCACCACCAGCTTTGTTTTGTGTTTTAATGACCATCCATATTTATTTTTGGTCTTTATTATGGTACAAACCGAAAATATAGGAAATATGTACACAAAATGTTTTTTAAAAAATGGCTCAATCAGAACAAAATGGCTTCTTTAAGCAAAAATCGGTATTTAGTTTGACGACCTGGACTTCTTCCAGTTTCTGAAAGAAGAAAATCTGAGAAACTTCTCATCAGATTTTGAAAGTTTTCTTGGCCTTAGTCATTTTCCATCCCATTTAGGTTTAAGAGAGCCAATTTCCGGCTATTGCTTAAGTGTACGCGGAGGTCACTATATATACTTGCCAATAGCCTATAGAAGTCATTATCTTTATTACATTAATGCAAAGTTGTTTCGTTCTAATTTATTTTCATCTTAGGCATGCATTTCTTGCTTGAGAATTATGCATACAAATTTGAGTAATTTATGTTAAAATTATGCACTTTAGTCACCTGTGAGCATTATTATTTTCTGATGAATGCACAGTGCTGTAATTGTTCATTTGGGTTTCATTCTTTAGACATCTACCAAATGATGGCATGAACCTTTTAAGTAGTTATCAGTAAAAACATTGCTCAAACTAATGACTAGACAATCTCTACTAGCCTGCCATTCTGAAACATTTTACAGCCAAATGTTACAAGTGTGCCTGCAAATGAATCTGTTATAGGCGACCGCATTTATAAGGTACAATGTTGACACTATCAGGGAATTATCACTTAGCAGTGACTTTGGCCTGGGCATAATTTGACCAGACGTCCCCGGAGGACTAATAATGGAAATGTGGACACGAAAATGAAAGCATTCGGTTACAATGAGTCACTTATGTTTATGTGTAGTTTGGCTCTGTATTACAGGCATTCAGTGATCTGATGATTTTCTTGGCAGGGTCTGTATGTGGCTTCTGCTTCCTTCTCGTGCTTTGACAAAAATGGTGCACACTGCCACTGATATTTCTTCATGTGAGTGATACCTCTTTGTTTTTAATGAGTCTGTGAACATATTCCCCTCTTCTTTCATCCTTTCCTCCTTTAGAGACATTATGTCCATCTATAAAGAACCTCCTCCGGGTATGTTTGTGGTTCCTGATCCTCACGACATGACCAAGGTAAGCATCAGCAGACTTTTCCATCACAATTATGGTGATATTTGAGCATTTCACTCTCTCTTGTGTTCCCTCCTCCATCCTTCCTTCTATTGTTATATTTTTACTATACAATAAATGCTTTGATTGCACGTGCAAAGTTAATGCATTAGGTTTCATGAACTAACAATGAACAATACTTTTACACCATTTATTATTCTAGGTTAATGTTCATTTCTACATATACACTAGTGTTCAAAGGTTTGTTTTTTAAAATACTTTTATTCAGCAAGGGTGCATTAAATTGACAGTAAATCTATTCCAAATAAATGCTGTTCTTTTGAACTTTCTGTTCATCAAAGAATCCTGAAATGCATGACCGTTTCCACAAAAATGTTAAGCAGCACAACTGTTTGCAACATTGATAGTAATAAGAAATGTTTCTTGAGCAGCAAATCAGTATATTACAATGATTTCTGAAGGATCATGTGACACTGAAGACTGGAGTAATGATGCTGAAAATTCAGCTTTGACATCACAGGAATAAATATCATTTTAAAATATATTAAAATAGAAAAACTGTTACTTTAAATTTTAATATTTTCTAAATATTACAGTATTTTGATCTAATAAATACAGCTTTGATGAGCATAAAAGAGACTTCTTTAAAAAAACAAAAAAAACCATTTAAAATGCCTTACAGACCACAAACGTTTAGACTGTAATATGCAAATATATTTTTAACATTTTGAATGAATATTTGAACAAGTTGTATATATTAGCATGTATTAAAGTATTATGTACAATACAACCATGAATTAATGAACAATGGAATATTTTAACACTATCCTACATTAATAAATGCTGTAAAAGTATTGTAAAAAGTCATGGAAATTGCTGTAGTGAATGAATGTCTCTGGTTATTCTCTTTATTGTGGCTTAGAAAGGTGAAACCCTCAAATAAACCCTCCTTCTGTCTCCACAGATTCATGCTCTCATCACAGGCCCCTTCGACACACCATATGAGGGTGGCTTCTTCCTCTTCCTGTTCCGCTGTCCCCCTGACTATCCCATCCACCCTCCACGCGTCAAACTAATCACTACAGGGCACAATACTGTTCGTTTCAATCCCAACTTCTACCGCAATGGCAAAGTTTGCCTGAGCATCCTTGGGTAAGAAACATTTCTTGTTTAGGCTTTTACTGGATTCTCACAGATATTTTACTCAGCCACTTTTAGTTCCAGAGTTAAGGCCTGTTCACACCAAGGACGATATCTATGACAATAACTACAATGTTTTTTAGTCATTCTAATTCTTTGAGAATAGGAAAGTCCACACCACAACTATAACAATAATGACACAGAAGATCGATATCGTTGGAGTCACATTCAGTGTTTCAGAATTATTTTTTTCCAGCTGATAAACGATAAAAACATTAACAGCCAGTCAGAATCGTTGGAATCAATTTCAGAGGAATCTCTTTTCAGCTGATAAAAACCATTAAACATTTTATCACAATACGATCTGATATTGATTCTCTTAACCAGCGATAAGATATTTGCAGATACACCAAAACAATTCTGTGATACATTTACAATTTGATTAGATGCAGGGTTATGTCAAACAATATTATGATATTATGTGCCTATTTTACACAACCAGCTACATTTTTATTAACTTACTAATGACAACTGCAATTCCCAATTGGGACACCCACAACAACAACAAAAAAACACTTTAGTTTTTTTAAATAATAGTTATATAATGGGGAAAGAAATTGTCACACATGAGATCAGTAATCGAAATGGCAAAATATAGGTGTCTCTTACAAATGAATGAATATATACTGTATACACACTGCCATTCAATAGTTTGGGATCGATCGAAGTTTTTTTTTATTTATTTTTTTATAAAGAAGTCTCTTCTGCTCAGTAAGGCTGCATTTATTTAATAAAAAATAAAGTAAAAACATTAATATTGTGAAATATTATTACAGTTTAAAATAAGTTTTCTATTTTAATATATTTTACACTGTAATTTATTCCTGTGATGTCAAAGCTGAATTTTCAGCATCATTACTCCAGCCTTTAGTGTCAAATGATCCTCCAGACATCATTCTGATATGATGATTTGATGCTCCAGAAACATTAATTATCAATGTTAAAAAAACAGTTGTGTATATATATATATATATTTTTTTTTTTCAGGATTCTTAGATGAATTCAAAAAGAACAGCATTTATCTGAAATAGAAAGCTTTTGTAACATTATACACTACTGTTCAAACGAAATTACTTTTATTCAACAAGGATGCATTAAATTAATCAAAAGTGTCAGTAAAGACATTTAATGTTACAAAAGATTGATCACAGGAATAAATTACATTTATTCAAATAGAGAAGTTATTTTAAATTGTAAATTGTATTTTGGATCAAATAAATGCAGCCTTGGTGAGCATATGAGACTTCTTTCAGAAACATTAAAAAAAATCTTACTGATCTCAAACTTTTGAACGGCATTGTGTATATATGTATATACATATGCATATACACACACACACCAATATCTTTTATATATATATAGTCAATCTATTGTTACCCTTAGTAGGTGCTAATATAGTTGGTATTCATACTTGAATGGGCTTTTACTCAAATCCTAGCTGTTTCTTTCTACAGCACTTGGACTGGTCCAGCGTGGAGTCCCGCCCAGAGCATCTCCTCTGTTCTCATATCCATACAGTCCCTAATGACAGAGAACCCTTACCACAATGAGCCAGGCTTTGAGCAGGTATTACTACTCTCACATTCTTGGTTTAGAAGGTCCCTGTGCGGTCCTTCTGTAATCTGTGTTTTATTTGGTTCACAGTGAACGCTATAGTTTTTTCTGCACTGTCATCTATTTGCTAGGAAAGGCATCCAGGTGACAGCAAAAACTACAACGAGTGTATCCGCCACGAAACCATGCGAGTAGCTGTATGCGATATGCTAGAGGGTAAAGTGCCGTGTCCTGAGGCTTTGTGGTGAGTGATGATCCCTCAGCCTATTCGCATAATCATGGTCCGTTTTAAAGGCTTGTAGTCCGTACGAAACTGTTTATTAGTATTTATTAGTTATTAGTTTAAGTTTTCTTAGGAAATTATATTACTCATCAAAAACAAGAATTTATAAATAGTCAACCCTGAATCCATTAGAGTTTTTATTTAAAGCTATTTTTTAATACTTGTATAGGTTTTTAAATGGTTCTTTTATAGTATTTTGTAACTTATCCACCATGAAAATAGCCAGGGAAGCTGGCATGTTGTGAAAAGACAGACCAACCAAATATTTACTATTTATTAAACACCCTTTTAAGAGCATTGTTTTTCTGTTCCTAGGAGCGTGATGGAGAAATCCTTCCTGGAGTACTATGATTTCTATGAGGGGGTCTGCAAAGAACGTCTGCATCTCCAAGGGCAGAACATGCAGGTAATGATGCAAACGTTTAGCATTGTGATTTTACAAACGTTCCTATTGGTGAGTCATTCATGTCAGCATTTACAGAAGACCAAAAAGAACAAAGAATGTGACGTACAACCACACCTCGTAGTAAAGAGAACTTGAGTCGAGCTGAATCACTAAGTACAGCCTCCATTCGCCTGCAGCCATTTCTGTGGGATTTCCAGAGTTGTTATTGTTCTCAAGTCCTGCTATGAATCACTATTGATTATGAATCAGGCATTTTGTAGTCGTGTCACACATAGTTAGTTGGAACTGTTGCACAGACTGTCGTTGAATTGTATTGTCTTTGATTTATGCTTACTTTTTCACGAATATACAGTATCTCACAGAAGTGAGTATACCCCTTACATTTTTGTAAATATTTTATTATATCTTTTCATGTGACAACACTAAAGAAATGACACTTTGCTACAATGTAAAGTAGTGAGTATACAACAGTGTAAATTTGCTGTCCCCTCAAAATAACTCCACACACAGCCATTAATGTCTAAACCGCTGGCCACAAAAGTGAGCTTCACAGGTTGCCACTGGAGTCCTCTTTCAGTCCTTCATGATGACATCACGGAGCTGGTGGATGTTCGAGACCTTGCACTCCTCCATCTTCCGTTTGAGGATGCCCCACAGATGCTCAATAGGGTCGTCTTGGAGGTGTGTTTGGGGTTATGTTGGAACACTGCCCTGCGGCCCAGTCTCCGAAGGGAGGGGATCATGCTCTGCTTCAGCATGTCACAGTACATGTTGGCATTCATGGTTCCCTCAGTGAACTGTAGCTCCCCAGTGCCGGCAGCACTCATGCAGCCCCAGACCAGACACTCCCACCGCCATGCTTGACTGTAGGCAAGACACACTTGTCTTTGTACTCCTCACCTGCTTGCCGTCACACACGCTTGACACCATCTGAACCAAATATGTTTATCTTGGTCTCATCAGACCACAGGACATGGTTCCAGTAATCCATGTCCTTAGTCTGCTTGTCTTCAGCAAACTGTTTGCGGGCTTTCTTGTGCATCATCTTTAGAAGAGGCTTCCTTCTGGGACGACAGCCATGCAGACCAATTTGATGCAGTGTGCGGGGTATGGTCTGAGCACTGACAGGCTGACCCCTCCACCCCTTCAACCTCTGCTGGCAGCACTCCTACGTCTATTTCCCAAACACAGCCTCTGGATATGATGCTGAGCATGTGCACTCGACGTCTTTGGTTGACCATGGCGAGGCCTGTTCTGAGTGGAACCAGTCCTGTTAAACCGCTGTATGGTCTTGGCCACCGTGCTGCAGCTCAGTTTCAGGGTCTTGGCAATCTTCTTATAGCCTATGCCATCTTTATGTAGAGCAACCATTCTTTCTTTTTTTTTCAGATCCTCAGAGAGTTCTTTGCCATGCAGTGCCATGTTGAACTTCCAGTGACCAGTATGTGAGAGTGAGAGTGATGGCACCAAATTTAACACACCTGCTCCCCATTCACACCTGAGACCTTGTAACACTAACAAGTCACATGCCACTGGGGAGAGAAAATGGCTAATTGGGCCCAATTTGGACATTTTCACTTAGGGGTGTACTCACTTTTGTGGCCAGCGGTTTAGACATTAATGGCTGTGTTAAGTTATTTTGAGGGGACAGCAAATTTACACTGTTATACAAGCTGTACACTCACTACTTTACATTGTAGCAAAGTGTCATTTCTTTAGTGTTGTCACATGAAAAGATATAATAAAATATTTACAAAAATGTAAGGGGTGTACTCACTTCTGTGAGATACTGTGTGTGTGTGTATATATATATATATATATATATATATATATATATATGTATATGTATATGTATATGTATATGTATATGTATATATATATATATATGTATATGTGTTTTGCTCAAAAGTTTGGGATCAGTAAGCTCAGCAATGTTTTCGAAAAGTGTGTATGGGTAATGTGTTAGGAACGAAAGGATGCCACATCGTTTGATGGAAATGAAAATTAGCAACCTACAGAGGACTGAATTCAAAGACACCCTGAAAATCAAAATGAGAAAATTATGCAGCAGGCTAGTCCATTTTGCTGAAATTTCATTGCAGCAACTCAAAATGGTACTCCGTAGTTTGTATGGCCCCCACATGCTTGTATGCTTGCCTGACAATGTTGGGGCATGTTCCTAATGAGACGATGGATGGTGTCCTGGGGTATTTCCTCCCAGATCTGAACCAGGGCATCACTGAGCTGCTGGACAGTCTGCGGTGCAACCTGGCGGCGTCGGATGGACCGAAACATAATGTCCCAGAGGTGTTCTATTGGATTTAGGTCAGGCGAGCGTGGGGGCCATTCAGTGGTATCAATTCCTTCATCCTCCAGGAACTGCCTACATACTTTTGCCATAGAGGCCGGGCATTGTCATGCACCAGGAGGAACCCAGGACCCACTGCACCAGCGTAGGGTCTGACAATAGGTCCAAGGATTCTGTCCTGATACCTAATGGCAGTCAGGGTGCCATTGTCTAGCCTGTAGAGGTCTGTGCGTCCCTCCATGGATATGCCTCCCCAGACCATCACTGACCCACCATCAAACCGGTCATGCTGAACAATGTTACAGGCAGCATAACGTTCTCCATGGCTTCTCCAGACCCTTTCACGTCTGTCACATGCTCAGGGTGAACCTGCTCTCATCTGTGATAAAGCACAGGGCACCAGTGGCGGACCTGCCAGTTCTGGTGTTCAATGGCAAATGCCAGTCAAGCTCCACAGTGCCAGGCATTGAGCACAGGGCCCACTAGAGGATGTCGGGCCCTCAGGCCACCCTCATGAAGTCTGTTTCTGATTGTTTGGTCAGAGACATTCACACTAGGGACCTGCTAGAGGTCATTTTGTAGGACTCTGGCATTGCTCATCCTGTTCCTCCTTGCACAAAGGAGCAGACACCGGTCCTGCTGATGGGTTAAGGACCTTCTACAGCCCTGTCCAGCTCTCCTAGAGTAACTGCCTGTCTCCTGGAATCTTCTCCATGCTCTTGAGACTGTGCTGGGAGACACAGCAAACATTCTGGCAATGCAATCCTGAAGGAGTTTGACTGCCTTTGCAACCTCTGTAGAATACAGGTATCACCTCATGTTACCAGTAGTACCGATAGTGACACATTTAGCCAAATGCAGAAGTAGTGAAAAATAGTCCACCTGTAAAACCATTCCTGTTTTGGGGGTCGTCTCATTGTTGCCCATCTAGTGCGCCTGTTGTTAATTTCATTAACACCAAAGTAGCTGAAACTGATTAACAATCCCTTCTGCTACTTAACTGACAAGATCAGTATCCCAGGAGTTTAACGGACTTTATGCTATTCTGATTAAAAAGTGTTTCTTTAAATTTTTTTTGAGCAGTTTGTGTATATGTATATGTGTGTGTGTGTATTATTTTATTTATTTATTTATTTTAATGTATTTTAGTTGTCAAATCTGTGGTCAAAGCTACATTTTCAGCATCATTAGTTTTACGTAAATAGTTTGGTTTAAATTGTCACTGTTTTTTGTTAGCAAAAACCTTTACAATTGGTACCTTTTTTAAAGTAGTTAAATATCCTAAACATTTTGTACTGTGCTTGTTGTTCCCTGTCAAATGTGTGTATTTTGATGCATGTCTTGCAGGATCCTTTTGGGGAGAAGAGAGGTCGTTTTGACTACCAAGGTCTGTTGACTCGTCTCAGAGCCATCCAGAGGCGACTGCGGGAAAAGTGCCCGCCAGAGGACAACGACGGAGACTCTGACTCGGACACCAGCTCGTCCGGCACCGATCCGGACAGTCAGGGCAGCTCACAGCCTTAGAGTGCCCTCTAGGGGTGTGAAGCAAACAAAGGTTAGATCGTTTCCCTTTACCTGCAGCTCCGGACTCCTCAAGCGAGCACAGATGCAAGAAGAGCTGGAAAAAAAAACCTGGAGAATCTGCTCATGGAGAACAGAGTTAATTTTTTATTTTTTTTGCTCTTGTGTGCTGGCCAATGACTGCCTTTTGTTTTGCTGTTTATTTTTTTTTTCTTGATGGAGAAGAGGTTTAGGCAGGAGAGGGAATGAGGGCCTTGCATATTGATGTATGTGTGCGTGTGTACATTTGTATATGACAGATGTATACGCCAGCTCCTCAGCAGGTCAACACAGCCTCTACCTTTTGAGTCCATGTTTCTCTGTCTCTTGCTGCATCCATTGTAGAGCTAAACAGAAAAAAGAAGACATACGAAGTCAAATAATTCATAATGATAATAAAATCACTCCTAAAACAAACCTGTTTACTTGCAAATGCACACATTTTTTTGTTCCACTGTTTAGTCTAATCAAAACGTTTGTTTTTCACTAACGAAATCATTTAAAATTGAGACACAAATTCACAATGAATTGAACACCACACTTTAAGAGCAAGAAAAACGGATGCAACTTTAAAGAAATGTACATATAATTATATAGAGAAGTTTTATTTTAATGTTCAATGTTCTTAAAATGCTATTGAACTGGTAAAAGTATCAGCAGCCTGCCAAGCACTAATGGGAAAGGTTGTCTTTTCAGTGTCGTCGACTCGTTGGAAATACAGTTTCGTTTGGTGATCTTAAGTCTGTCTCTAATTGTGAAGCTGTTGAGTGTCAAAAGAGACATCATTCTGTTCTTCTGTTATTGTTCTGGGAATAATCCTGAATTTTCAACAAGACAGAAACATACTTTTACATGCTTTTTGTTGTAATTTCACTCATAATGCTTAGACAGCAGTTCCACACCAGCCTCGATACTGCTACAAATGTCCTTCTCTTTGCCGGGGATACTGTGGTCACTGGTGTCCTCATATGCAACCGGATCAAGCTGCCTAGTACAGATTTGGAGAAGAGAAATGAGATCATATTTAACCATTTCTTGACACCATGTTTCTATCTATGCTCCGATTAGTTTTCATGAGAGTGCACCTAAATATTTTACAAAACAAAACAAAAATAAATCCTTTAGCAAAGTTTTATTTACTCAGATGGGCCCAAGTACGGTTCTGAGGTTTTTGCATGTGCTAACATTTTGATGCAGTTGATTTCTCTTAAGCGATAGAGAATATATTCTGGTCTAGGGCATCATATTTTGATAAGACCGCACATGTTAGGTTGCTTGATTGTTTGACTTTTAAGTCTGTGTCTTCTAGAAAGCCCTGCAACAGGAAACAGTTCCTTAACTGTGAGTTTGACTTTGTGATGTACTAATGCTTTTCCCTTGTTAGCGAAATGAGAATGAATTATGTAAATAATTAATGTATCAATCAATTGCAACTATAAGAAAAAGTATATATAAAACTGATTCTGATTATTTGTGCCTCTCTTTGATTACATTTGTTTCATTGATGTACTGTTTTAATCATTCAAAATTGCCAAGTGTTACATGGCAGAGGGAGTGTATATTATTATTTCACACATATTTCATTTATAATTCACTTAATTTCAAGCTGAGTTTTTTGGGATCACTAAAAAAAAAAAGTATCATGGTTTCCACAAAAATATTAAGCCGCACAACTGTTTTCAATACTGATAATAACAGGAAATATTTCTTGAGCATCAAATCATCATATGAGAATGATTTCCGAAGGATCATGTGATACGGAAGACTGAAGTAATGGTGCTGAAAATACAGCTTTGACATCACAGGAATAAATTACATTTTAAAATATATTCAAATAGAAAACATTTTAAACTGTTAATATTAGAGATGCACCTTTATATCGGCCAATAATTGGTAGTTTAAAAACAGCCGATAGTCAGGGCTGATATATCCTGTCAATCAAAAGAGGGAAAATGCAGTGAATTTGTGATTTGTGTAAAGAAAATGTTAAGAAACCAGTTTGATGTTCAATGTTAGTAGTAATTATATGAATTGATAACATTCAGAAGGTTAAGAAATATGAATTTAATCAATAGAATTTAGTTAATGTGTGTTAATATTGAGTAATGTGTTTGTTTATAACTGATACCAGTTACTCTGAAACAAGTTGATGAAATGGAGAGAAAAATGTTTTATTTGCATTCCTTTCCAAATGTAATAATTATAAAATATATAAATTATAAAATATAATGATTAATTATTAATATCGGGATTGGCAGATATCACTCTGAATGATCGGCTATTGGTATCGGAGAAATTTAGTATCAGTGCATCTCTAATTAATATTTAATATATCTTTGTTTTACTGTATTTCTGGTTAAATAAATGCAGCCTTGGTTAGCATAAGAGACATTTTCAAAAATCTTATGACCCCAAACTTTTAAAAGGTAGTGTAAAAAAGTGATGCTTAATATGATGTGCTGTGAGTTTCATTTTAGTAATTCAATGCATATGTTTCAACATTTCATCAGGTTTCAGTGTTTTTAGGTCATAGACAATATGACACGTTCAAATATCCCTTACTATTAACTTTCAATCAGTTTTATGCAGAGTTTGTGAAAACACAATTCACATATTCATATATTTCTTAAACATTTTGGACTGTGATTTGGACAATTAGAATGTTCATTTAAATGTCTTGAGTTGAAATGTTTAGTGCACATCAGATCAGCACAAAACATAATAGTTACATTTTAGTTTCAGGGCACAAGAATATTCCTCATGTTATTTTTAAATCTCACTGATCTTAATAAATTAATAAAAAATAAAAAAGTTGTTATCCCTTACATTTAAATTGATGACACATGGTTATCCTTCAAAAGAGCACTTAATAATGTAAGTACAATCGCTGTGTGTATTATTGCTTGTCTTGAAGCATTGTTGAGCGGTCGTTAGGGGGCAGTAGTGCGTAGCTATTGTCACCACAGAGCACAAGCTTTACTCTCTCGTGTTGAAAAACCTGTTAATCCTGCTGGAAAAACCTAATGAAAGATGGGTTTGAAAGATTGAAAGATTGCCAAAGTTCTAAACTGTTGATGGTGTTTGGCTAAACTGTTAGATGTGCTTTTATGGAGGCAACTTTATATGAATCTTGAAGTTATATCAAAAAGTTAAATCTCTGTTTACTTGTATGTGAATCTATAAGTGCAGTGTATGCTGCAGTAAAACATTGTTTCATAAATACCTGAGAAAGACCACATCTTTGTTGTGGTATGTAATTTCTGCATGCTGTTTTTATATCCTCTGCCCTCTATACATCAGAGAAGACATTAAACTTTTGACTATAAGCGCAGCTGCAGATTTGACAATATTTGACAAAGATTGAAATTGTCTTGGTGGAAATGTTCAGCTTAAACATCTTCATGTAACATCTTCTAAGTTACAGTGACCACACAATTACTAACAAATATTGATAAGCACCACAGAATATGGTAGTACAGTCAAACCAAAATGTATTCAGACATCTTGAACATTTCATTCATTAATACAGTTTATTCACTATAGTTTAAAAAATGGTAATAAAATATGACAAGATCTCAGAGTTAAACTGTGTCAGAAAACATTAATCTTAATTATGTCAGATAACACTTAATCAAAACATGGTCAGGTCAAAGTGCCTGAATAATTTTTGGTTCCACATTTTTATCAATTTTACTGGTAGTTCACTGTATGAAGAATTTTTGGGTATAATATGTCACAGTTTACTTTATTTTGCTATCCTCACTTACATAAATGAACTATAGTGTCCTGCACCCACTAGTAAAAAAATATAAAAAATGTCTGAATAATTTTTGGTTTGACTGTATTTGCTATAGTAAATTGTAGTACTGTATATATTATAGTATTTACAACACTTTGTTAATGAATGCTACAGCATACTGTAGCATTAACTATAGTGAACTGATCAACTGTAATAAATACTGTAGTATACTTTGGTTTTTACTACAGTAAAATGTAGTGTATTCATTGCAGTATAATATACCCTATAGTTGTAGAAAACTTAGTACAGTATTGGGTAAAGTACTTTGTCTATTACTATAGTTGTTATATTACCACAATAACTATAGAATTACCACAACAAATTAATTCAAGTACTTTACTATAGTATGATTCAAAAACACTATAATATTTACTATAAATTACTATAGTATTTTTTCATATGGGTTTACATTTGTCACAGAGATTACACTTTTTAATTTAGCCTTACTTATCTTTTAATAGTTTTCTGTGACTTCCTTGGCCAAATTTCCTCTGAGAAACTGTGAAAGTGAAGCAGTTGTTCTCAAGCATGAATCTTTGAAAGTTGTAAAGCACATAATTGAACACAAAAACACTTTTTTATGTAGTAATTATGATATAGCAAATCATTAAAGAATTGTAGCTCTTCTTTTGAGCAACTACCTTGACTTCAATACTACTCAGGTGTCTCTTGCTAAATAAATAGTTTTGAAAAATGATCTTTGGGAAACAGAAACACAATGTCTATACAAGATGGACACTTCTTAATCGAATTGGGTTTTAAATTCGTTTCCTTTCAAAGAGAGAGCCACATATGCTTTCGTAATAAGGTCACTTGTAGCCTAATTCTACATATCTTTCACCTACATCATAAATATAATGTTTTGTCAGTGTCTGATTGATTTTGCCACATTACTGCCTCATGAATAGTGACTAACTATTTGTGCAGGATTTCCCACCCCCCGTGACAACAATCACAACCATGACAACATTCGAATTCCAGGGGAGGGGCAATGAAAGTTAACGTTTCGTGACGTCACTATCTACGTCCTCCCTAGTTTTAAGCAATTAGAAATTCTAAGCAAACTAACCAATAGGCTACAACAACAAAACCATGTAAAGCACCAACACAAAAAACAAAAAAAAAAACAAAAAAAACAAAAACAAACATGACAACACAAGTTAAGCATGACAACAAAAATCATCGCGATGGGCGGAAAACCACGATTTTATGACACACATCTTCTACTAACAAACACCAGTTCCGTTAAAGGAAGTTATCAGAAGAAGTCATGAGGTTAGATATTGGGGGTGTCTTTATGGTTTTTATGTTTCGTACATTAAAAAATTGTTTGTGCGACATGAAGGCGTTATCTAAACCACAAAATTGTTATTGCTCTGAAAACGCCAGTTTGAGTGTCACACTTAATTCATTCATTTATGAAAACGTTCATTTATTATTCACTTAGAAACACTTATTTGACTGCCTCAGATTCGATTTGACTTTAGTCTTTCGTTATAGCTAACTGTTTATTAAATTCCTAAAAATTATTATAAATAGGTAAACGTCTTAATTGTTGTAACAAATTTACTATGCAATTGCACCTTCAAAACATCTGAATAACACGTTACATGCTCTGAACACAATTAAACAATTTGATTGGTTTTGTTTACCGTCTGGGTTAAATAATACATTTTATTTAACTCACAATGTATATAATTAAGTGTGCCATTTTAAGCTTTTTTTAGTCTTTGTTATTTGTTTACTTTAAGCATGTGCTCAGAGTAAATAACAAACTTGGCAATGGTGAAAAGATTCAGAATCTAATGTGTAGCTATGCTGGAAAATTATACAAGAATTAAGCACACAAAAGTGACACAATATTTCGTTTCACTTCGTTAGTTCAGTTATTTCTCTGTTTTGTCGCGATGAAACTCTCTATATAGACCATCTTTAAAGCGCCATGTCTTTGTCAGTAAGCATTTGTTCACATGACCAAATGAATAAAATCAATACAGCCTGCATGAACTTTGAACATCAGTTATGTGTAACACTAGTGTAACACAACTGTCGTGTCCATGTGGCATATTATGAATTAAATGTCTGGTAAACACCACAGTTTTTATATCGCACGTGACATCAGTCTGGCAAAAGTTTCAAGTTAACGAAATTCATTATGATTCGTAACCAAAGACGTATACAGTATTTATCAGCCGTTTGGGATTTGCTCCCATAATATAGCTAAAGAAAATGTCACTGTTGTTCAGTGGAAATCTGATTACATTAATTGTCCCATCATAAATTAATTCAGTTAATGGAGCTTCCTGTAGTAATGTAAACAACTTCAAGAAATAAATGATAATGTGCACTTTAAATGTACTTATAGTAAGCAAACAATTCTGTGCGAGTCTCAGTTCTCGGGAATTGCATTATCTCAAAATGCCCACTTGGTGGAAGCAGCCACGTGCAAGTCATTGCCCTAGTGGGCTATACTTCAAACACCAACACCATATAGCTGTCGGTCTCTTCACAGTTTTGAGCGTTAAACATACTTTGTTTTTTGAAGAACTGAAACGGAGAGCTGTCGATACATCAGTTGATATGTTAGATCTCTGATATGAGAGCAAACCAAAGCTGGTTTCCAACGCGCGCTCTCTCCATCTCTCTTCTATTGGTAAACTGGTCTCATTTAGCGTTTATTAAAGGGACAAAAATGCTTATTGTGTCCATGCGCTCAGTATGGTATAATTTCTTTAGATGTGTGGACAAAATATATACTTTTATAAACGTGAACTGAAACATAGGTTAAGTTATACGGACGAAGAAATATAACAACTGGAGAGTATAATTGTTCACATTGTACGCGCAGGGGTGTGTTATGTACGTCACCAGCTCAGAGGCGAAACACTTTTCTGATTGGACACACCCTCCCCCTCTCCATTTTGTGGAAATCGCATTTTAGCTTCAAGTTGCTGATCATTAAAACTGTTTCTTTGTCTTTACAAAACGGATATCGAATATTTAATGTATTATCTTCGAGAAGTTAAACACAGTAGAGGAACTGATGATATGAATCAGTCAGGTACTTTAACAACAGCGTGTGCATTGACCCTGATGATCATTCCCTTACTCTTTCTTTCTTTTTTTCTTCCTTTCTTTCTTTCTTTCTTGTTAATTTATGTTGTCTTATTTTCCTTTTTTGTACGATTGTAAGTCACATTCACTCTGCTTTTAAATCTGTTAACAAAACTTTATTTTTCAAAACTGCTTGCATGCTTAAATCTTGCAGTGGTGTTTTTAATTGTGCTAATTATTTATTTTAAAAGTGCTTGTATTATGCGTGTTAATTACATATTTAAATAATTAAATTTGCTTGTTGTGCTATACTTTGTTTTTGGTGGAAATGACTGTCTTCCTATAGGCTACAAATATGTTGTTGTACTCTTAACTTGTACACTATGTATTTGTAAGAGAAAGATATATCTTATTTTATCAAACTTTAGTGACCTATTTTATTGTGAGATTAGATTATTCTTTTAGATTATACTAAATAATCTAGAATTTACTTTATTTGGAGGGGCTGGATTATATCAAATATACTTCATTTAACATTGAAATTGCATGTAAAATGAAACTGATTGTAATATAATGTAAATTAGTTTTATTTATTTATTTGCACATAGCTTTTTCAATCAAACATATTTTTATAAACCCACAAGTCTCTTTGTGGGTTGGATAAACTCATGCTTACATTTTAGGAGACATCTCTTTTTAAAAAGACACTTTGATGGGCTAAAAATATGTATTTTACATATTTTAGAAATAACAGTGAAAACCGTTTGAAACAATTAATTCTAAATTCACAGTGTTTAGATATGCAAGAAAACTGTTTCAGGAGTTGAAAACAACACCTAAACATACTGCTGGGGATTTCTTCAATGTGGCTTACTGCTTAGATTAATAAGGCTGGATTTACAGGGTTTTACAAATCCAGATTATATTGTGTTATTGCCAAGACAGCAGAGAGGGTCTCACATCATTTGAGCGGCATCATGGGAAATGACAGAGAACTGACAATCATTCTCAGCTTCCTCCAAGAGGGCAGAAATTACATCACTCTTATCCAGTTTAAAAAGTCCAATTTGCTTTCTAACAAGTCGTTAGAATATAAAACATTGTTTGTATTATTCTAAGGTATTCAGAGGAAGAAAACAAAAAACTTTTAATCAAACTTGATGCTGCTGTTATTTTTGTGCTGTTAACAAGTATGCATATGACTGCTTAAACTAAGACTGAGATCAAAATTGTTTTGATAACTTTTTGTATAACTTTTGTGTTCATATTTCACAGCATGCATGAATTATAACTAAAATTTCAATATTTTAAATGGATAAAATTCTCTTTTTGTAAATTCCTATTTTAAAGTAGTTTAAAGTGCTAATTACATATCCCACATCAAGAAATATATACTTTTATACTATTTATACTAAAAAAAGTATACTTTTTTTCAAAGTTTAATTATTTATTTACAATTGACAAAAGTCAGATAAATATAAAATGGTTTATGTTAAGCAACTATAGCTATATTGTATGACATTGGTAACACTTTACAGTAAGGTTCATTAGGTAACATTAGTTAACTACATTAGTTAACATGAACTAATAATGAACTGCACTTCTACAGCATTTATTAATCTTTGTTAATGTTAATTTCAACATTTACTAATACATTATTAAACTCTTGTTAACATTAGTCAATGCACTGTGAACTAACATGAACAAACAACTGTATTTTCATTAACTAACATTAACGAAGATTAGTAAATACAGCAACAAATGTTTTGCTCATGGTTAGTTCATGTTAGTTAATACATTAACTAATGTTTAACTAATGAACCTTATTGTAAAGTGTTACAATTACATTTAATCTAAAAATTAATAGTTTGTAAAGATCTGTTAGGATTTTCTTCCATAATGAGAGCTGCATAGATGCAAGCATGGATAACAAAAGAAGCAAGCAAACAAATAAACCATGAAGTCTTCTTCCACTGTTAGACCTTATTCTGCAAAAGCCTTAAGGTGATCATGTGAGTTGGACAAATATGACAAATCTGCCCTTTCCGTTATAGGATTTTTTTTTATTTTTTTTTTAAATAACTTTGGGTCGTATAACAATCTGTAACAATTCTACAATAAAATGAAAGTTATTTACATGCAATAATGTTGTATTTCTGTCCCTAGATTGACACAGGGTCTTGCCATGGTTATACTTTCTTTTCTTTGTTTTTCAGTTATGTAACATTTTCTTACTTTTTTCTTTATGTAAAACTGGCTGGTTACATTTCCACTGATAACATAAATAATAATTGTCTATGATTTTCAGCTATAGTCTTCCATTTCCATGTTTAAGGCTGACTTTGGCTCTGGTTTCTAGTATGCAAATGTTGCTTTCCAAACATTAACCGTTTGAAAATGTCCTAACTTGCCTTACAATAGGCATGTAACCAATCAAACAATATATATATATATATATATATATATGTATGTATGTATGTATGTATGTATGTATATGTAGCCAGACCAATACTAAATTCTTTTTTTCCTCATAGAGCTTTATTTATTGGTGTATTTTGTGTCTTGCTGAAATTCTTTGTTACACCGCTTATTATGTTCTCCTAAAAGTAACAAAGTTACTTAATTCAGTTGAATAACATATAAATGGTAAATAAACATATTCACACTATTCTTATAGTCATTCTTGCTTTTTTTCCAGAACTACCTTCCCACCATGCTTTGTTGTTCCTCAGAGCAAGATCCAGAGCCTTATCATGATCAACATGATGCAAATGAAAACAAAGCACTTGATCGTACCTTATAGTATCTAAAACAGCTGTTATAAATAATATAATTATTTTGTATAATAAACAGCATTTTGTAAGGAATATCAATGGTCAGTTTTCACTGATGCACCATCAAACCCTATGAAGTCCTTCTTGTCCAGGATGAGCTCCATGCCTGTGGTCCCCTCACCCAGAAAAGAGATGCCCTACCCCCACACCAACCATTCCTCATCATCCCCCTCACAGTGTGTGGTCAGGTCACAATCTCAAATCTCAGAGTCCCTCTTAAACTCACAGGGGGTTGTATTGACATGCCAATTCCTTCACAGGACCACAAACTGCACCCCCTTGCAACAGTTTCTCTGTACAGAGTGTAACAGAACTGTGAAAAGAAATTCATATTCAATGTAAGATATGACAACTCTCTGCAGTATTGCTTAGCTATTGTTGCAATTAATAGAATATGGGCTACCCATGGATTTGACCTAGTAACTTTAAAGCTAACTGTACAACCACACACACACACACACACCTTCTAGCTGCCATTAAAAACAGTGACCCCTTTAGTTCTTAGTAGTTATACCTTGCATGTCAGATGTTGCATCAGAGACATCAGCATGTTTAAGTCTATGATGTGCAGCTAAATGCTTTGTCTGTTAAAATTCACATTCATCTGACAGACTGAAGTATGGCCCTGAGGCACGACGAGGCGTGTGCGTTTATGAATTGTGGAGAATGAACGTATAAAAAAATAGAGACAGAAATATTCAGGAACAGTTTGCACAAAGCAGCCTTTATTTACATTGCAGGAAACCTTGCGCGAGAGAACCCCGAGATACGTGTGCGCAAAAGGGCATATTTTATATTTATCCAGACAATAAAAAAGCACTTAATCACCACAGACGTGTTACACGGTTCAGACACGCATACCACTACGCCTCTTATGTCAACTCATCGTAATCATTCTTGAATCCTTGCGCCCAAGTTGTGCTTCGTTACTGAATGAGCACGCCATGAGTGATTTAAACATGCGCAAAGCTCGAGGAACAGAAGAAATGGGTTTTATACGATATCTGCTCCTTATTTCAGTTGGCATGTTGGTCAAAATACTCTTTATTTAGCACCAGAACCACTGTGGAGTGTCCTGCGAGACGTGAATCAGTCCTCCTTCTTGTTGTAATGGATGGGAAGCCATTTTCTCACAGTGAGCCGGTACTGCCGCCACGTGTACAATTTCAGAGGCACGTAACAAAAGTAACCGCTTGAAATTCCCATCTGATTTGCGTTTAACTCATTTGAATGGGAATTTGAGGTCGGATTTTTCAGACCTGAGTATATAACTGATGAAGCCTCAAAAAGAAACATCATACACGGGGTGTACAGACAATAGGCAATGCAACAGTTGCTCACTTCCTGTTGGTAGGCGGTATCCTCGACTCTAGGCCCTGCTGTCTCAACAACCCCCCATTTTGAATCAGTTGTTGGACCTTCTCATGTCTCGTTTGGGCGCAACATGGAGGTGATCACGAGAACTTTCGAGATCTCCGTGGAAATGAGTCTCTCTAGTTTCGGAGCTGACCTGTTAAAGTAAAACTGGATTCTGCGTAACCCGTATGGCCAAGTTCCCAAGAGCCGAATTAAAAAGGATACAGTGTTTTAATAAAACCATGCATTGAATATGTGTGTTAGCCTACTGCTTACTCCACCTCAAAAATGTTTGCCATAAACTTTGGTTGTAAAACTACTCTAATTAAATATTTTACTTAACCGCCCTGGTCGTGACCCACAGCTAGCAATATCACAAAGGCTATTGGTTTTAGTATTAGAAATACGTGTTTCATGATAACTTAAGTCACTCGCGTAAGACTGCAGACTAGCAAGCGAGTATGAAAAGGGTAACTATCAAAAGCCGAGCAACATCACATAGGGGTTTGATTTGCATACATATGTAAAATTACACTAAACGGCTTTTTGTCCTAAACTGTGTCTCAGTGGAATATGAAAAATTCTGGTAAATGTAGAAACAAAGCGTTAAAAGAAAAACAGTTTACGTGACGTAAAGCACATAAGTAAAACTGGAGCATGTGTGGGCTAGTATGAATGTGTGTATGTATGCAATGCATGCAGAGGATATACGGTGCAACGTACAGAGAATGTTCCTGTCTTTCCAAGCACAACCAGATTGAGAGAGGGAGCGCGCACGCACGAGAGAGCGGAGGACCAGCCCCTTCTCTAGCTACTCTGAGACCACGTGGTTTCTTCTTTGCAAACAAAAAAAATTAGTAAATTCGACTCGGTTTTAGAGGCGGTGCCATCGCCAAGCGGTAGGATCTGTGTGACAGTGCAGGGTACAGCTTTAGGTTGAGGGGCAGCGAGAGGAAAGAATTTCTCCCGATCCCGCTATATACTCGTACCACTATTCCATCGTAACAAACATCAGCTTAATTCAAACTGTTATCATTTCTACACCGTGCTGGGAATCGCGAAGGTTGCTACAGTGAAGAATATTTACCACTCGCCTGCAGGACTTAATCAGACTACAACGTTACTGTTAGTCGAACTTTCCCCATTTTATTTTGGATTGTCTTGCAGTTTGATTTTTTTTTGTCCTCCACGTTTTTAATTCCAAACGACTGACATTTACATGATTTTCTAATCTGCGGGTATCTTAGTCCTTTTTCAAAATTAAGAGCGTTTTTACGGAAAGTTTTATTTTCATTTCTATTTTTGGGGGGGAGCGTTACAGTTTTTCACGATGAACAAGCTATACATTGGAAATCTCAATGAAAACGTGACCGCAGAAGACTTGGTTAAAACCTTTGAAGATTACAAGATTCCATACTCTGGACAGTTTCTCATGAAAACTGGCTATGCGTTTGTTGATTGCCCAGACGACCAATGGGCAATGAAAGCGATTGAAACATTTTCTGGTGAGTAAATTGATTTTAATGGGCCTTTCACCGGTTTGCTTCTTCGCCGGTTTTCTTTAATGACTTACTCCCTGGCTGTTTATAATTCAAATTCTACTGTTTTACTAAAGATTTCGGGATTGTTGTGAAAGTGAATCAGTGCTTCTACTTTTTGCCATGTAAGTCATGGCAATGTAAGGCTCTGTAGTGTTAATGTGCCTGAGATAGTGAACTTTTCAAGTGCATAGTGTTTGCAGACACTGCAAACATTCATGCACACTTACTTTATTTGTTCTGACAGGTTTAAAACGTGCATTGTATTCTACTGTGATAAATATATGTACATTTGGCGTCATTGTGATTGTAAGCTGTAGGACGTAGTTCTCTTAAACTCAGTCTTTAGGTTTAGTCCAACCTACCCGGCACAGCTATAGAATCAGGTCTCACCCCTCCCCCTTTTGGCTAATAGGCCAGTGGAGCTAAAATGAAACATGTTTCGTGTAGCCCCTATTGAGTTAACAGGCACAATACCGAGGGATACCTTCATGTCTTTATTATATACGACCATATAGCATTCTTATATGCTTACTTCAACAATGCAATTTCACTGCATCTGTCCTACTGACCACAAAATATGTCTCTCCTCGCTTCTCCACATATGTAGCATGTGACGTGTGCTCTATATAGCACGAAGGTCGCCATGCCGATAAGGATCCAGTTAAAACTATCAACCACATGAAGTCACGGTCAAGATTAATTCATCTTCAGCTGTTCTTTTCATCGCTATATACCTCAACTAGACACGAACAACAAATAATACACTACACATATGGATTCTGTCATATAGCTGACTTAAATAGTTTATAGCCCTGAGCAGTGAACCTTGAAAGCGTCCTAAGAATTTTGCCAATCAACCAGTGCCAGCTAAAAATTAAAATATTACTTTTTAATAACACGTAGGCCTAACCTTTGCAACCCCCACCTCGAAAGCTCGTTTAGACCACTCGTAAAGCAAGTTATACAGTAAAAATAAAGTATAACATAGCATATATAGAAATATTAAAAGCACATTTAATCTGTTAATGCAATGTAAGTTTTAAAGTTGACTTTGATTATGAGTGCCATTTAAGTAAGCTGGTGGCATCATTTGTTAGTGGGGGTTAAAAAATTTTTTTTTTTAAAAAAATAATTTGTTTCCTTTTTTCAGGTAAAGTGGAACTTCACGGCAAACGAATTGAGGTCGAACATTCTGTCCCTAAAAAGCAGAGGTATTTGCTTTCTTATAATTCAACAATTGTTTGCATACTGTATGTAAAAGCTTAATGTATATGTCGTGGCGGTTGTACAAATATGTGTACTATGCCACTAGGATCTCGCTGTGTGCTTAAATTGCGGATCTGTTTGGTTGAAACAGTTAAGTTGTTGTTACTTTTTAAGAGTCTAGCTCTTTATATCCGAATATTCTTTGTTTTTCTTCACGTGATGGATGTTATAGTGCTTGGATGTTCAAGTGGCATATGCTCTTAGCATTACACCACGTGCTGTTACATGCATAGTTACTACAGCGCTATATAGCACGTCTCCTACGTTAGCCATATACGTGTGTATTTGTCAAACATGTAACAACGCTGGTCTCCGTGTCATTTCAATCACTTGTTCCCTGTTGATTAGGCCTTGGCCTACTGCAAGGCCTAGGCCTCGGTGCTTGCTTGGTTGGTTTAAACAGTCCATGCTACACAGATTTAGTTTGCTAACCCGCTGTGGTTTAAAAGCTGCTATTACTTTAGAACACCATCGTTGTTGGTACATTTGTACGGATATTTAAAGGGTAGACTTTGTAAGAACGCCGCTTCAGGTCAGCGCAGGAGAAACAAAGCGTAGCCTATATGTATGTGTGTGTGTGTGTGTGTGTGTATATATATATATATATATATATATATATATATATATATATATATATATATATATATATATATATATATATATTATATATATATATATATATTTATATATATATAGCTGTTCCTAAAACTGTACAGTTTTAAAGAATTGTTGCCTAAATGATAATTTATCCGCATTTCTGAGATGGTTATGAGTACATCTGAATATGTGAATAGAACTTTTGTTGTTTGAAATTAAAATTATTTTCAGAAATATATTTATTTTTGCTCTGGGAGTTAGCATGGCGCGCAGAAGACTGTTTATGTGGAACAAAAAGGGTCTCCCCCTTCGTCCCCACCCAACTCTACTCTCCTTCTTGCCTCTTTACACCCTAAACGAATTTTTCTTAAACGTCCGAGCTTCACCTGTTAACCTGGTGTATAATTCGCTGGTATAGTGTTTTAAAATATTGCATCATGTGAAGACAATAATTTGTGCTAAATGATGTTATTAAATCATAAGCAGTTAATATGTTTAATTCGTTTTATCATATAGGCTATGTTTGAATAAATGTGTGATGGGTACAGTTTATAAATTTACGTCGCTTTCTGAACAGTTGAACCAGCGCTTTGTTTGTGTTCCTCTGGTTTACGCACTTTAGCTATAAATCGGTTTACTGTTGACAGGCGTGTTGTGAGAACATGCTTTGCAAAAGTGACGGAAGTCCTGATATTACACTATATGTATAATATAGTTGTTTTTGATTTTTGTATGTGTGATGCATATGCATAATGTGTCTTCAAACGTATATGCTGATAAAGCGGACTTCTTAAAATGATAATTAATGATTGTATAACGGATAAATGTTTTAAATAGACCTTAATGGTATACATTGTGATTATTGCTGAGAGGCCAACGTTACACTGATAGTATGACACGTGGTCGCCATTAGTGTGAAGAGTAACCAACGTCAGCAATTGAGAAAATGGCGTACAATGTAGCCCTCTGTCGAAGGCTCCATTTGAAAGCACTGGGGCATTAATATGAATGGGTGGGAATACATATTTACGTATTCATTTGATAGCGCCATGTAAAACAATTTACTAATCCGTGAGCGGACCCTCAATATAATTGCTAGGTGATATATTTTTAGTTAAAACTCGTTTTGCTCGTAAACTCGCATATTTTGCCATTTACGTTTATACTTAAGGGACTTTTTTTTTCTCCCTGTGTGCAAGAATACATTTTTTTCTTCCTATGATAATTTTAGAATTCATATAGTCTGCTCTTGTGAGACGCTGTGTGGTTCTTTTGATTTGAAAATTCCAAGTAACCAGAAAACATGCACACACACAAACAACGAGAGTTGTGGAAAATGAATTAGAAATGTTAATTAGAGTGGAACTGTTAGTCGTCGCCATTTTGATAAAGGTCTTCGTGGGGCTGGCCTCTGAGGTGCGGGACTTTAAAAAGCAACGCACACCCACAGGTCAGCATATATGTCGCGTTGCATTGACCTTTTATGTTGTATGCTTAGGTGCTGGTGAAATTGTTATTCTGAACAAATCCTTTTTTTTTTTTTTTTTTTTGATGACACATTTTTGCTTACACATTTGTACATGCACACATTTTCAACTGCTATAAGTTTCATTTGTTTGCTTGGAGAAGTGTGAATACAGGGTGAGTTAACACCATTTGGGGAGGGGTGCAGGGTCAGAGCAGCTCCTTTCCTATTGTGCACACCCCTTGTGTTTGGTAACATGGGGTCAGTCTTATGTAAGTGCTCATATATAAAATCAGAAATGTATTTTATTGAAGACAGCTTATTGTTGAAAATAAGCAAATTATACTTGTCAAAACACTAAGGCCACCAATAGCTGGTATAAAGTGCATTTTTATCTGCTTGTTTGGAGTAAGATGCAGGTATGGTAGTTGTTGGTAAAACTGAAGTTAAATGTGTGCAAAGAACACAGTGAAGACCATAGAGGGTGTAGTGAGTAAGCTATAATGTTTTGTGCATAGAGCTGTGTGGGCGGCTCCATGTCTCACGCCTTGAGTTTCTCCCTGCTTTATGTAATGTTGCATTGGTGTGACGGGGCCATTTGCAATGGCTTGATGGGCCACTTTTGAAGTTCTTAGGCAGGAGAGATTCAGAGACAAGGGGAAGAGCCACACCTTTATGACAATACTGGGTGTTAAAAGTGTAACAATTGCCCTCCCCCCTTCTTCCAAATGCAACTCTGCACGTTCTCTTCCCCTTATAAGCACATACATATCAAGATCTAGAAAGCACCATGGGTTTTGTTGCATTTAAAAAAAATCTCATAGTAAGAGAAAAAGGATGTATATTGACAAATTTTGGCAATGGCAAATTCTGTGTGTACTAAACAATGCTGCAGAGAAGTAATGCAAGAGACCAGTATGGCATTTCATAAATTGTTGGCATAGAAATGTATATTGTAAATGTACTAATAAAACTTAAAGGGTTAGTTCACCCAAAAATGAAATTTCTGTCATTAAGTACTCACCCTCATGTCGTTCCACACCCATAAGACCTTCGTTCATCTTCAGAACACAAATTAAGATATTTTTAATGAAATCTGAGGGGTTTTTTTTATCTCCCATAGAAAGCAACGAAATTACCAGATTCAAGGTCCAGAAAAGTAGTAAAGTCATTGTTAAAATAGTCAACGTGACTGCAGTGATTCAACCTTAATGTTATGAAGTGACGGAAATAATTTTTGAATTCCCTGTCCGTTTCCTACGCAGTTGACGCAGTGCAGAGCTCCATGTTCTTCGTCAGAACGCAGACTCATTATTTGCTGGCTCCTGCGTCAGCATCACACGCATGCGTCGTGCTAATCACGTGAACAGCTACGGCCAATACTGAGTTGGAGTTCGGACGTAAACACGGAAGTGCTGCACTGCGTAGGAGACTGACAAGGAAGAGAGAATTTTTTTGAATAAAGTCACACTTTTTGTTTTGTTTTTGCGCACAAAAAGTATTCTCGTCGCTTCATAATATTAAGGTTGAACCGCTATAGTCATATGTGGACTATTTTAACAATGTCTTTACTACTTCTCTGGACCTTGAATGTGGTAATTTCGTTGCTTTCTATGGGATATAAAAAACACCTTGGATTTCATCAAAAATATCTTAATTTGTGTTCTGAAGATGAACGGAGGTCTTACGGGTGTGAAACGACATGAGGGTGAGTACTTAATGACAGAAATTTCATTTTTGGGTGAACTAACCCTTTTAAACTAGTATAACTGTGAAAAAGTGAATTATTATTTCTAAATCGGCAGTCTGAAACAATGTAGCCGCTCATTTGATTTTGTGTATTCGTGACTAGTAGTAAAAAATAGTTACTAACCATCTTCAGGTTTATTGCTATATAGCGATGGGAAAGACCTGTTGAAGTGTTTATGTGTAGCGTTGGTTGGTTCTTCCTGTTGATATTCTGTATTAAAACCGTTCAGTAAAACTCTGCTGATTTTTCTTTCAAGTGCCTAATTTTAGAGAAAGCTAGAGAACCACATTTACCATGGCCCATGTTTGCCGTCACACCTACTTGAATTAAATTAGAACAAAATATCTTTAAAAAGAACAAAAAATGGATTGTCTGCTGTCTTTCACTTAGGGAGTGCTGTGAATAGACTGTTTTATGTGGATGTTTTTTTTTTTTTTAAGTAATGCTCCCAGTATCCAACAAATGTTTTGGTTAATTTAACTGGAGGAAAAAACTACAGGCTTATAGCAGGTTATCTTCTCCTTGAAATAATAGTTTTGTAAAAGCAAGGATTTGTGCATTTTAAAGAAGCTCACGTCTCACCAGACCTTTGCAAAGTGGATTCAGCGAGAAAGGGAAAAAAAAGAAAGCTTCGGATTTGAATTGAATCACAGCGTTTCGCCGGGTAAATAAACGAGCGTGCTGCGATTGCATGCTTAGGCAGTCTGAAGTCACACTTGCCTGCTCTGTCCTCTCTCTCCCTCACTCGTTCTCTGGCTGGGTCCCTCCCTCCTTTTCTCTCTGTCCTTTTCTCTCCATCTCCGCTTGTGATTGTAGTACTACAGAAGGCAGGGGGAGGGGTTTTTACGGAGAAGGAGGTGCGACCAATCAGGGGCCAGGAACACCTGTGTGCAGTTTCTCAGAAGCCGTTGACGGTGCTGCACGCGAGGCAACCTCGTTCTCATTCTTACTCTCTCTCTCTCTCTGTCCCCCAGCAGCGTGCGTGCTTGCTGTTTTTTCCCTTTTCTTTTCCTGGCTTGCACTTATGCTCTATGTCTTTCTTTTGCTCTTTCCCTCCCTTTGTCCCTCTGTAGTGCATATGCTGTCTGTCTTTCTGCTGCAAGACATGCATTTTTGATCGATTTGCACAACATGCATGCAGGCAAGCAGTCGTGTCAGTTTGGTCATATGACGTCCTACTCGCAGGGCTTGCCTGAGCAGGAAGAGGGAGGAGAGTAGGAAAGAAGAGAGGAGATAAGAAGAGAGGAGGAGAAGAGGGGGTGGGGATTGAGGAGGGAATGCACAGCAGCACTTCCTTGTGGGCTTCCCTTTTTCTGCCGTTATGGAGAGCGATTCTTTCAAAACGGCTGTTGTTTTGAACAGAGAAAAAGGGATGGAGAATGAGGGACAAAGGGAAAAAATACTCATGGCACGTAGACATGCTAAAAATGTGAAGGTTAAGTGTGCGTTGTGCCTTTAAGAGCACCCCTCCCATTTTAACCCCTTACCAATGTGTCCTCTTCTCTCCCCCTTTCCCTGTTTTGAACCATCTGTGCTGTGTTATTTGAAAAGGATCGAAGTCCCTTTACCTCAGCTTTGGACTATTCATTCAGTAGCACAAGCACGCCCATGGGCTTTTTTAGTCAAAAATTAAACAATTTTGTGTAAAGGGGTTAAAATAGGCAATAATAATGAGTGTTTGTATGGAGAGATTCCTCCCAATTAGCATTTTTGATGTAGAGCCTGTGTTGAGGAAGGATGTGGATAGAGTTGGTAAGAGCTGGTTCTCGTTCACTCGAAGGCCAAGGAACTAGTAATGGAGCATAAGAATGTTTTCTCCCTCACTGTCCAGTTGACAACATTTGTGACTAGGGCTTCAGAAACCCTCTCTTGGAGATGAATATATTAACAGCAGAGTCTTGCTGTCACAAGGCAGCGTGAACAGGTGGATGGGACTTGGCTTGAAGTTCAAATCATTGGTTGGCGCCATTTTGCAGCATGGCTGCCCAAGTTGCTGTGGGATGGTTTTCAGGGTCTTGCCTGATTCATATTATTATTATTATAAAAAAATTTTTACAGCATATTTAAAATGTAAAATGTTCACTTAATTTTAGAACAGAATTATGCATTTACATATTTATTTAAATTGTAAACATTTAATAAATTCTACTTCAGTAGGAGCAGATAAAAAAATAAAACTGATGTTTCTCCAAAAACTGTTATTTGTGCTTCTTTGATAGGCTTGATGTTCTGGATAAGAAATAGACCTACTTGCAAATTACTTGAAAAACCTAACCTTTTTTTTTTTTGGTTTGTCTTGTTTTGAATGTTCAGTTAGCATTGTCGGTAATTCTACAGAAAGGTGCAGTGTGGCATTAAAGAGCAGTCTACATATTCATGTTTGTCTGTATTTTTGTTTTTTGGTGCATGTGTAGGAGAGATGTGAGACTAGGGGTGTTTCCCAAGGGGAAAAAACTTCATGGTGGTTTACCCCTCTGAAGTATGGGCCCCCTGTTTGACCCTGCCCCCTCCCCCACCCCCCAACCAAATGACTCTTTATTTCTCTGTTGAACTGGCTGTTCCGAAGGCGTCGCCATCATAAACACTGGTGAAGGGGGGTGCCCCTTCAACCTAAAATTCTTTACATTTTTCTTCCTCCCGCCTCCCCCCCCCAAATGGACCAATGAACGTGTATTGAGTGCTTGGGGTCACAGTACACATGATGTTGACAGAATGTTGACACAAGCAACTTGAACTGATTAATATTCATTCAAGTTCTCATTGCATATTTAAATATTTGCTCTTCTTGTTTAAGAGAAAAATAAATGAAGTCTGTTCCAAATTGGTTTTGTTGCACTGTAAATAATGAAGCTATTTTGCACATTGTTCTTCTGCAGGATGTGTGTTAAAATGCCGCTGGCTTAAATTCCTGAGCTATTTGTGCTCCTGATCCTGCTTGGGTGAAACAAACTCATGCACAACAAGCACAGCAATTAAAATGATGATTATTCTACATATTACTATATTTAGATGATATTTTTATATTTAACCCCTCTATATATTTTAATGATTAGTAAAAAAAACAACAACAACAACAAAAAAAAAACTACTGGCTAGCTAGTTGTTGGTTTTCCACTTACTTTGTATGTTTAAAAAAAAAAATGTAATTTAAAAATATTAGTTTAACAGCACAATCAAGAAATGTCTTCATCTCTCTTTGAAATGCCATCCCTGACGTATTCATTTGCTCTTTTTTGCTATTAAGATACAGATCACCCTAAACAATCATATTTTCCAGAGTTACTGAAACATGGTCATACATTTACAGTAGCGTTTCTGTGGAATTGCATTATAATAGACGTAAACTGGTCACCATCATAGAATGGGGAAAACTTGGCTTGTGACATTGCTATGTGGCTTCTAATGATTTCTTGTGATGTTATCTTCCAGCTATAGAATAAAAAAAAACGTTTCTATCATGTATGCTCCTATTAATAGCTTTACTGACCAAGCAAATAATAGTTCCTTGCACCTATAATTATAAACTTAGTTAATGTCCTATTCGGTTCCGTTTGTTTTTGTACATTGCAGTGTAACGGCAACAGAAAATTATTTAAAAGCTCTTTCTCTGTTTCATTAATATTTAAAAATGAAAAAAATCCCAGAAAATTTAAAAATGAGGATATGAGTCAAGTCCTACAGAATCACATTACTTCTGTATTAATCATCACAAGAACGTTACCACATATTAGAACTGGGAAAATGTAGCTTATTTTCTCTTTAGTGATCTTCCCTCTGTTTTTGTACGTATAAATAATGTATGTGTTTACATAATGTATGTTATAGAGAGTGTGCCAGTAAAACTATATTAATTTGATGCTGACCTGACATTGCTAGTTGTTCACACCTAATAAACAGAACATTCTGTAAACTGAATTGCACTCCTGAAGTCAGTGTGAAATGAAAATTCACCATCTATTTTGTAAATGCATTTATTCATATTATTGTGAATGATTAATCCATGTTTTATTTTTTTAAATGTGAAGAGAAGAATTACCTCGTAATTTTTAATGCAAATATCATAACTGGATCTTGTAGTGAAATGACAGACTCTCTGGTGACTTACAGACAAACCAAAATTTATTCAGACACCTTGAACATTTCATTAATACAGTTTATTCACTATAGTTTTTAAAAATGGTAATAAAATATGACAAGATCTCAGAGTTAAACTGTGTCAGGAAAAAAATAATCTTAATTATGTCAGATAACACTTAAGCAAAACATGGTCAGGTCAAAGTGTCTGAATAATGTTTGGTCCCAAATTTTTATCAGTTTTACTGGTAGTCTACTGTATGAAGAAATGTTGGGTATAGTGTCCTGCACCCACTAGTAAAAATATATAAAAAATACTATCTAGTGTCTGAATAATTTTTGGTTTGACTGTATGCTGAACTTCTCTAATCATTTGGTACGCTTGAACTCCATAGTTGTGAGTGCAATGCCCACATTTCAAAATCCAATCAACATCATTGGATAGATGGATAGAACCAAGTAACCCATCCTACATTTTTTTTTTTTTTTTTTCTTTTGTGATTAAAGTTGTAATATAAAAGAAGTAGCGAGAAATATATTCTTCCGTTTAAAGTTTGTTCGTATTGTTGTGGAATTAGCCCAATATATTAGTCCATATTCAATCTGTGCTCCTCCATTAGGCGAAGAATGATTACTGTCTGTGAAAACAGTTATTAGTGAGGTCCAAATGCTTTTTGTGTAGTTAAGTGCTATTACCAGTATTAGAGCAGTCAATTGTTAATCTAAACGAACAGAAGTTTGCAGTTGTGTAATTTTTTCATTTTGCTGTTCACCATAAAAATTTGCCATAGGTGTGGAAGCATGAAAGTGCCAGAGAATCTATGGCTTGTTCACCCTTTTCCCCTTCGTGAGGCCAGTCAACACGGTTCTTCTCTTTTTTCTTTTTTTTTTTTTTTTTTTTTTGCTATTTTCTCTCTATATCCCTCTTCCTCCCCCTCCCTCTTTTCCTCCACATTGCAATTCCCTCCTTAGTCCAAATCACTTAAAATGGAGCCTCTAGATCACATGGCCTCATAACAGGCATGTGCTGGTATGGTCATGGTATCCCCCCTTTACACGCATGCATTTTAAAAGCATAGAGAGGGGGAGGAGCTGCCAATACCCCACTCAGACCTACATGGAGTCATACCTTCCCCTTAAAACAGAAACATGCAGGATAGAGTGGATCCTTCTCAGGACGAGGAGAGGTGTGTGTGTGTGTGTGTGTAATATAAATATATATATATATATATATATATATATATATATATATATATATATATATATATATATATATATATATATATATATATATATAGTGCTCTCATTTGGACATTGATGTGATGGTAATTAGAGCAACAGTTCAGTGGACTTTATGAAAATTGATAACTCGATGCAGTCAAACTGATAATTTCAGTGCAATCAAGCTGTCCATTCAGATATAACTTAATTCAGATTGTGTTGTGAAATAGAGTTGACGAGGAATTGATTTCAAATTTAAAGAGTCTCTTGCAAAAAAAATGGTGTTTGCTTTGTCTTGTTTTGTGCATAATTTGATGGTATGTAATGCTAGTTTCTTGATACAGATAAAAAAAAAATGCTGTTCTGTTTTCTAGATTATCTAATATTTTTTTAATGTAGTAGTATAGTGTTTAGGAAATAGTGTTTAGGAAAAAAAATTGTGGTCACATGTTGAATTTATTACTTTTGTGTAGCTTATTGTTTGGACTTGTTTTCTTATGACAACGTTGTTTTGATTTCCCCACAGTATCATCTGTGTTTACTCATGAGGCCCCTGTTCTGTGGACTACTGAGCATTCTTTTTTACTTATTTTTTTTAACCCTTTTGGGTAGAAAATTAGCCCCCCCCCCCAAAGAAATCATAAACAAATGGCAATTTCTAATCATTAATGATTTTAAGTAAATGGAAGAAGGGAGAGAGTAAAGCTAGTGAAGACATGGGTAAGAAGATGTTTGTCAGTTGCTTCCATGCACAGAGGTTCAGTTTCAGAGTTAGGTGAATTTAAAAAAAGTCAGAGTCTGACGTCATACTTCGCAAAGAAGAGGGTCCTTCATTTTTAACAAAAGAAGAAACTGGCTTTGAAGTAAAGAATTTATGGTTTCAAGACACACTTGCTAGATTTACTTGGGAAAAAATTGAGAAGTGTTTCATAGTTGTGAGTTGTATGGAAAAACAAGTAACCAATTTATTATACATTATTATTTATTAGACAAATTGTTACATTTTATTTAGTGGTAAATCAGTGTTTGGATTCTTATATTTAGAATGGTCTTTTTTTTTTTTTTTTTTTTTTTTTTTTTTTTTACTTTGCCTGAAATGTATATACAAAAATTATTCAGACATTTTTTATATATTTGATATATTTTTACTAGTGGGTGCAGAACACTATAGTTCATTTATGTAAGTGAGGATAGCAAAATAAAGTAAACTGTGACATATTATACCCAAAAATTCTTCATACAGTGAACTACCAGTAAAATTGATAAAAATTTGGAACCAAAAATGATTTAGACACTTTGACCTGACCATGTTTTGATTAAGTGTTATCTGACATAATTAAGATGATTTTTTTTCTGACACAGTTTAACTCCTAGATCTTGTCACATTTTATTACAATTTTTTTTTTGGTTTGACTGTATAACTACTGTCTCTGTCGGAGAGAAAGTTGCATTTTTAGCTCTCAGATTTATGTATTTAAATGGCATTAATAAAATAAACTTTAAGACAACATTTCAGAGTCCTTCATTTCTTTGTTTTTCATTAAAATTGGTTTATTGCTATTTTGTTTGGTCTTATTTAATTTAATTTTGCTTAAGTGTAATGTTTATTTGTTTGTTTTTAATTTAACAAATCTGTGAAATTAATTTAAGTTAAACGCAAAACTCTTGCTACCAGGCATTGTACAAAGTTTGAAGTGCACTCCTGTATTTTAAAGTTTTGCTTGTAAAAGTGCCACACATTAAATAATTATGAGCAATAAACATTTTGTGAATTGAAATATTTAATTTTTTGGATGTTAGATTTATTTTAAATTAGAACATTTTGATAATGCTGAATTTAAACAACATTTATAGGAAGATTAACAAAAGTAACCCTTTGAATTTGATAGTCAAATAACTTTATTAAAAGAAACTCCTTTTCTGTCTTGTATGAGAGTATTTTTTGGTCTTATTTCTTTTAATTCAAATAATTTAGACTTTGAAATTACCTTAAATTTGCAAACAGTATCTCTGTGTGTATAATAATGCAGAGTTTGTTTGTTCAGTTTATCAAAATGAAGTGAGAAATGTTTCATGCAAAGATTCAGTTTTAGCCATACAAAATTAGAAAGTTATTGTTTTATAGCTACATGATGGCATTGGCCTAGTATAGCCTACCTAGTTTACTTATAAACTATGCAAATTTGTCTTTCATTCTATAGCCTACATAACACGTGGGATCAAGATAAACTTCTAGAAATGTGACAATGCATGTAGATTCTTGTTTGAATGACTTGTGGAATGATCTTTGAATGATCTTGACGAAATAGATGACCGTGTGAAAAAAGATATGTTAACAATGCTTTATGCGGGTCTAAAATAGGCCTTGGGAAATATATAAAATGTAGCCTATCAGACTTTTCCATACTCATTCATTCATATTTGCAATCTTTTAGATATGTAGACTTTGTTACTCCAGTGAGTCAAATTATGTGATTTTTGCCAAGAATATGAAATATCACGTGACAGCTCGCGTGTCTAGATTCTTTGAGTATGAAAGAATCAATTATTTACAGTTGTATAGCCTAGATAAAAATATTCATGATCATTTCATAATAGAACGAAATCATTGATTTCAAATTATTGCCACGCTTTTTATTGCGCGTTTTATGACCAGAACATGATGGAAACTATTCATTTGCTAATCTTTATGATGGAGCATGCTAAATCCATAGGCTACTTTAATAACAAGCTGTGTTCGGCACCGAAAGCAATGCAAACCTTAACAAAATCGTTATTTAACCGTGCTGAGTCAGGTGCACTGCATTGTGGCACATATAGCATGGATGCTCGGTTCTGTATAAGAGACAGTTTGTTCCGTTACACCCCCCCCCCCCCCCCCCCCCCCCCCCCCCCATTTCCTTGTCAACGTGCTGCTCTCCTCTTCTCGACCAACCCCCTCCGTTCCTCCGGGGTGGGCGGTACAGTGACTGTGCGCGCCGCCTCTTTCACGGCGCTGTAGTACTCTCGAGTAGCCCGGTGACTTTATGAATGAAGGCAGGTCTCCCCCTCACCGCCTGCAAGAAGCTGAAGCCACAGCGCGGTGTGCGTAAAGGGGAGTGATCCAGAGAAGCGCGAGAATCAGCTCGCGAGCGTTTGCTTCTGCTGCACTGCAGGCAGCAATCTAAAGACAGATCCTCACATTCGACATAATTACTTCGATGTGGCTCCAATAAATGTGCTTGTTAATGCCGTTTAAGGCGGAATACAGTTGCATGAACAAGTAGCTATAGGCTATGCACGTTGATCTGTCATTGCATTTAACAGCGGACACAACTGTACATTATAATGTAGTTTCAAATGGGAGGATGGTATTAGTGTATGGTTTCATCAAATAAAAAAAGCTACTTTACAGATAGCCTTTTTTTGTGGTTTTAGGTAGGCTAATTTTGTGGAACTATCATAAAAAACGCAATTTTCACATGCACGTCTTTGTTTTAATGCAGTTTTGCAATAACATGCTTACGACACACCACATTTCGCTCTGTGCTGACATGCTTATCCGGCTCCTATATGTTACCTATAGTTTTCTAGCACATTCTGCGCCTGCCCATGTGACTGCGATTCATTGTGGTAATTGGGCGTTGGCAGTGGAAGATGGCTGAACGTACACATGGTTGAGATGTAAATCCAGGCCCTCGTTATTCTAAACTATAATTTCCGGCTGGTTTTGTAGTCTGGTGTGATAAGAGAATCAAATGAGCATATATATGTTGCTTCACTTAAACATCATGGCGTACCTGTGCGCATTGGATATATAGGTATTAGAAATATAGCGTAGTTACGTGCTTAACCATACATACAACAAAAGACCTTGTCTAGTTAAGAGGCGGGTATGTACGTTTTAGTGTATTATTGTATGCGCTTCGTGATTCAGATTTAAAGCATTTGTTTATTTTATAAAGATTTTCTTATTTTTGTCTTGATTTAGTTAAACAGCTATTTTTATTATTAAAGCCGTCTGGTAAAAAAAAGTCGTTATAGCTTATTGAGTATGAATTTTTTTTTTTAACACGCATTTCTTCATGCATAATAGCCTACGTGACCGAATATTAGCTAACCAAAATAATCCTGGCTCCTGAGTACCCTTTTGTTTTCGTCAAGTCTTAGGCCATTTGTCTAGTATGTAAAACATTTTAAGAATTATTCAGTTAATTAATTTTGTATTATTTATTTGAGATTTTTACCACTTTAAAATGTAACCCACATAGTGTATAATTAAATATGAGCCATTAAAAAATAGACTGAGTGAACTGCTTTATTAACTTAACAGCTGCTTTTCAAGTTTATTTTTCCGCCACTGCGAGCGAGTGGCAGTAAATGAAACAGCATGACACAGAGAAACTTTACAAAATCAATTAACAAATGTGATTATTTGATTAAATTGAGCATGTGTATTTTCTGAAAGCAGCTCAAAGGTGACTTCTGAGGCTAAACAAGCGTGTTTTGAAGTGCAACCTGCCATTTAATTTCTTCCTGTGCACTTGGTCTCGTGAAATGGCGAACATACGAGACGAGGAGAGGGAGGCATAATTTTATACAGATTTTTTTTTAGGTAAACAAAATTCAACACTGTAACGTCAGGGTAATTTATATCGTTGATTGGCTTACAAAATCAATTAACTTACAGAAGTCCTCTAGACATGTATTTACAGCCTGTTAAGATATTTGTCAGATTATACCTCGTTAGTTAAGCGGCAGTCTTCTTAACATATTCTTATATCGTGTGATTGTACTTTGTAAAATAACTTTGTATGTGAATCTAATAATAATACAAATGTATTTGGTTATAATGAGCTCACTGCATGTCTCCTCATTCAGTTTCTAGTCAGTCATGCTGTCCCGTGTTCTACTCCTGAGTCACAAAATGGAGGCGCAAAACGCTTCCATCTTCTCCACGCTGAGTAGGGCACAGCAGAGCAAAGCGTGAACTTTGACCCAAACTAGGGGCATATCGCCTTTGTAAACTAAATAGATCCCGGAGTTGTTACTCTCTACAGTTGTTTCTTATGTACCACCCACCAAATCAACCCCACCCTAGGGTGAAATGCCTATACATATGGAATTTTTAAAAAAGACGCAAACAGGCTTGAACGGATTCACTTCGAATAGCTGATATGCTACGCACTATTTACGTAAATATCGTACAAGTTGACTAACGATTAGTTGCTACAATTATGTTAATGTGTTCAACTAATAAAAACATTTGGACAATGTCTAAAGTTATTGCTGATGAATTATGATTCAGACAACGCCCCTTTTTTAACAAGCCTCTTTACTTGCCAGAGGGCTTGTTCTGTGCTAAATTCTTTTATTATTTTGATTTCAAAGTTTGTCTATTTCAGTGCACTAAATATTAAAAAGATTTAAATATTTACTGTTTTATGTCCTGTAATTCCCCCCACCTTTTTTTTTTTTTTTTTTTTTTTTTAAAGAGCCGCCATACCTCAGCATAATCTGCAGCCTCTTTGAAAAGTTCAATTGTTTGCTAGTAACCCCAGTCCCTTGCCCTGCCCTGCCCTGCCCTATGGCTCTTTTTAAAGTCCTGGCCAATGCATTCCCCATCCACATTGGGGTCAAAGGTTGAGATGCAAGTTTGAGAACTACTTGCAGACAAAACTCTTTGTCGATGAGATGAAATCTCTCTCTGTCTCTGTCTCTCTCTGTCTCTCTCTGTCTCTCTCTCTCTCTCTCTCTCTCTCTCTCTCTCCCTCTCTCTCCATTCCCCACGGTTTCTCTTCTCACTCAAATGGCCAAGGGAGAGAGAAAGAGGATGACGGATGAGAGGGAGGGGTGTTTCACATGATAATGTGCAGGAAAGGACCTCAGGTTCTCTTCGCTTCACCCCCACCGGCTGGCGTTTTAGAGGCATTGCATTCCTCAGCTGAGCATGTCGCTCCCTGCATACTTTGACATGCTTAAAAATTTGCAGTCAAAAGCAGAGCTTTCCCTATACTATAATCTATCTTTTTAGACCCAAGTAAAAAATAATTTTAGTTCTAAATTTTAATTGCATTTTCAAATGATTTGCAATTACTTTCAGTGATGTATTTGCCTAATGTTTCTGAACTTTGTATATTTTTTTTTAAATCATTGTTCAACAGTTTGTTATATCAAGATAATTTGCTCAAAAATAATGTGAAGATGGTATTGTAATTCATGTTTTTTTTTTTTTCCAGATTTTAATTGTTTACCACTAGCAATCTAATGCTTTTTGCTTATGACAATAAATGCATTCATAATTAATTTAAACTATTTTTAATTTTTAATTGCAATTCTCTACTTCTCTGTAAGAGTTCAACAACAGGATTTAGGCGGAAAAAAAGATCTTAGTAGAACATGTCCCATAAACTAAGGATCTTCTGTTTGATTTCATTAGAGAAGCCTATATAAGCTTCAGACTAAACTTTGCTAAAGTATTATACTGTTTGTGTCATCACATTTAGTTGCTCTTTCTCTCGCTCTCTTTTTTTTTTTTTTTAAATTAATGTGTGACTTTCACATTTAGAGTATAATACCACAGCCTGGTGTACATGGAGAATGGCATAATCTTGTGATGTAGTAATAAAAGCAGTTGTGTTTTCCATCTTCATTGTTTTTAATAACATTTGTATAATTTTGATTCATTTTGTAAATCTAATAGCCAGACATTTGGCTGCTCTCTTACATCCTTGCAACTGTTTAGATGTGTGTGTCCGTGAAGGTTTGAACTTACATCTTGCTTCTCAAATTTTTGTGTTTGTCAAAAAGGCACTTTACAGTCACTGGTCAGTTTTGCATGGACTATGAAATATTTACTCTGATTTACTTTCACTGCTCTACTGCAGTCTATGAGAGTCTAAACTGTGTCTCTGATCAAATTTGCACAGTGCCAATGTCCTCTTCTCTCCTGTTACATTTGAATGATTTGAATGGCAACAGATACATTTCTATTCTTAGTAATTGTGTCACCAAATTGTGCAGTTACAGTGTTGTCATTGTTTTCAGAGTGCATCTATTTGCATTTATTTATTTATGAATTTATCTGTTTATAATGTGATGCATTTTTGAATTATACACTTTCTCCTGCCGTTGTTCATGATATTTAGTTGCTTTCACAGGCTTTATATTCTCATCATAATTTCCTGATTTTAAAAATTAAAAAACTTTTAGAGTATAATTTGTATTCTTTTTGAGCAGTTATTTCATCAAGGAGTGGAGAAATTAAAAAACATTTTCACAAAAATGACCAGTAACTTTATCTTCTCATAGTGTCTGAGGTTCAAGTCTCAGTTTTGATGGTTGAAGACCAACTGTGTCCACCACTGCCATGCTATTGGCCATCACCAATGTTCAGTGGCTAGAGGCACCTTTAGAGGCGGGAGATTTATTTTTATTGCTTTCATTGTTATACGACTGTATTGCTGGGGCCGGCAGTAAGCAATATATCGCCCCCCCCCCCCTTCTTCTGGTATGTTACGGGTTGCATCAGCATGTGTTGTTTGCTAAGCTTGGGGAGTGACCTTTCACCTCTCAGAGGAATAGGGCAAATGGGAAAAAAAGCAGAGTGGTGAGGGGGTGGGAAGGCCTATCAGGTAATGCAGAGCAGAAAGCTCCACAGGGAGGAGTGTAGAAAGAGGGAACGCAAAACAGAGTGAGAAGAAAGCAGGAAAAAGGGGGGATGGGACGTCTGTTATTTCTGGTAAAGTTGTCTCACCATTGCTGCTACTCTCTACACCACTTTGATTTATGGCTTAACCCTTGCTGTTCCATTCAACGCCTGGAACCACTGCATCTGGTCCCCTCGGGAGAGAGGGTATCTTCAGTGGCGTCTCTCACCTTTAGCTCTCTACACAGCCAAGAAACTGAACTCTGATCCTTCGTTACGAAGATATTTTCATTGACTTGATGAACCTCCACGTCCATCTAGACCTTAAGCAGCTTACAACGTCCCTCCGTGGACTCGTTGTTACGCAAAGAGCGGGAAAGGGAGGTGTGTGGAACTTAGGATCCACCCCTTCCCCTCCCACACTTACCCGCCATTTTCAGTGTTGGCTGCAGAGGCCTTGCTGTACGAAGCTCCACTGGCAGTTTACTGACTGAAGTTCTGTTTCATGTCGTACCTCTGTAAAACCACAGTGTATCATGTTGAAAGGAAGGTTTAGCATTGTAACATTTCAGTTATGGCTGTATATACATTTTTACATGCAGTTTTATTATCTTAATGGCTGAATTCAGTGCTGTAGATTATTTTGTGCTTTCAGGAGAATGCAGGTTAGATTGTTTTTATTTTTAACTTATTAGTACAATACAATAATTATATTAAGTAAAATAAGATTTTCTTATTGAAAGAAAAAAGATTTGTTTTAGCTGAAAAAGAAATTAGTGCTGAAAAATGTTAGTTACTTTTGTTTACACCATTTTAATTAGCCTTATAGTTAAAATAACACTTCTCTCTGATTTATTAAAAAAAAAAGTGCTATCTATGTGTAGCAAACATTTTTGCAAAACTATGACTATAAACGTTGTTGTATGTTGATTTATATTGAATAAATATTATATTTTGTTTTGTATGTTTTTATGGTAGCACTTTATTTTACAGTCCTGTTCCCCATGTACATACGATTCAATTATTACAGTTATTACAACTATTACTAACCCTGAACCTACCACTATAGTTACCTTATATTACCCAGTATTTTCTTAGGTAAGTACACATACTGTAAAAAAGTGCAACCGTTTTTATAATACATTAATATATTATTATTTGACTATAGAAAGAGTATATTTCTGTTTTTGTATATTGTTTTGTTTTAAAATTATTAAAACATTTTATTTGATTTAAAAATGTGGTTAATTTTTTTAAGCAAGAAAATGGGTCCCTTCCTTCTGAAATGTTTACCATAGGAAAATTGTAAGAATATACAGTCAAACCAAAAATTATTCAGACCGTTTTGATATATTTTTACTAGTGGGTGCAGGACACTATAGTTCATTTATGTAAGTGAGGATGGCAAAATAAAGTAAACTGTGACATATTATACCCGAAAATTCTTCATTCAGTGGACTACCAGTAAAATTGATAAAAATTTGGAACCAAAAATTATTCAGACACTTTGACCTGACCATGTTTTGATTAAGTGTTATCTGACATAATTAAGATTAATGTTTTCTGACACAGTTTAACTCTGAGATCTTGTCATATTTTATTACAATTTTTTAAACTATAGTGAATAAACTGTATTAATGAATGACGTTCAAGGTGCCTGAGTCAATTTTGGTTTGACTGTATATAATTCGCAGTGTGACCTTGTTTTCAGACCAAACTAGGTCTTTTAAGCTCAAATTAGAGGTGTCATAAGTTTTTCATTTTTTTTCCCAATAAATTCTCCAAAAAGAAAAAAAGAAAGAAAAAAAAAGCCACACAGTGTGTATAGAGAAGAACTTTTATAAAGAATCTGAAATGTCATTTCATATCAGATCCCTCTTATGCCCAAATGCAGTTCAATTAATAGGCAATTTGACATTTTGCTACTTGAATATATGGACAATTTAGCAGGAAAGTTAGGTTGATTTACTGGCCTTTTATGTGTAGTTTTTTTCTCTAGATGCGTTGCAAAGCTCCAAAAAAAACTTGATGACTCTTTAGTTTAACTGGCATCATATTTTGTAATCTTATAATTCAGATATCCATAATCAGCTGCTGTGTGTGTGTGTGTGTTGAATGAATGAGTGATGGAGGAGGGGTTCGGGATGTAAGTGATTGCTCTTTTCTTGGTACATATTTTTTTTCTTTTTCCTCTTTCTTTCTCTCTCTCTCTCTGTGCTTATCTTCCCCCATTTTTTTTTTTTTTTAAATCAACTTCACCTCTGATTGGCTGAGGTGGAAATGGCTGAAAGCAAGACAGGAAGTTGCTCGATGAGCGCTTTGACTTCTAAAGGGTGATTTTTTTTTTTTTTTTTTTTTTTTTTTTTTTTTTTTTGACTTCCTGTGTGCTTGGTTTCCTGTTGGACCTCTCACACTGTGGACCTCGAATTGGTTAATTACTGTCAGATCTCTAAATTTTGTTGCTTTAAATGCCATAATTAAATGTCAATTATGACTTTGTTCTTGCACTTTGAAATGGAGACGTTGACCTGAATGTTCACTACAAATCACATTAACCATGATGTTTTTGTCTGTATTATGTAATCTCTGAAATTGTTAGTTTCAAAAAATAGTATTTCCCTGTATTTAGTTCAAACCCTCTTGCATGATTTCTTCATTTCTCCCACCTCTTTCCTCTAACTAATGTTCCTCTGTTTAAAAAAAAAAAAATTCCCACACACACAGTTGACAGAAAAGGATTTCCAGTGTCTAAAGCTTTTAAGATGATTGCATGGTAAAGCTTGTAGAGCAGACACAATTCAGTTTTTTAATACATTGTATCCGTTGAGACTAAATGGAGAGCAATGTTTTGGGAAGCATGTTTATTATCCTCGACAACATGCATTTGTCTTCCAGATTTGTGTCTTTTCTTCTTTTTTGACAGGCCTACGCTCATCAAAAGTGGTTTGGAGGATTTTAGCGCCTTTTATACAGACATACGTTTGCATGCACCTGTGTAGTGCTGACGGTGTAGGAGTCTGTTTAATGTCATTGTGACACATTTGTTGTTTGTTTTAAAATGTTTTGTTGGTGTATTGTGTGTGTTTCATGCACAGAAGGAGCAGATTTGCTTATCACTTTCTAATTTTTCTAAAGACCTTTTAGATACCATGGTAAATTCTGTTATAGGTTTTGTTGATTTATCATCTAAGACAAACTTATAAGACATATAAGATAGCACATATAAGAGATAGTCAGCAAGCAATGTACGTGTGTGTGTGTGTGTGTGTGTGTTTTGATTAGTCCAGGGTTTTGGAGTGTGTTTGTGAATATAAGATGTGTCTCCATCTGATGAAGCCCTGCTGATTTCCTCCAAGCCAGCTGAGACTGGCCCATCATGGATCTGGATATGCTGGAGGTTTTGCTAATGTTTAGCAATGACGGTGGTGGAGGTACACCAACTTTATATGTGTTTGTGGGTTTACTTGGCTATAGTTGTTAACAAAACAAAACAAAAAGGTGTAATACATTTAATACATGAATTCACATATACTAAAAGTATATTCAATTATAAATTATATAGCCTATATTTAACAAAAATATACTGTTGTAATATTTAAATATTTTAGCAATAAATATAATCAAATATAAATTAATTTCACTACCATTCAAACATTTGGGGTTGGTAAGATTATGAAAGTCTCTTATGTCTCTTATATTTGATCATTTATTTAATTCCTGTGATGGTAAAGTTGAATTTTCAGCATCATTACTCCATTCTTCAGTGTCACATGATCCTTCAGAAATCATTGTATGATGATTTGCTTACGAAACATTTATCATTCTCAATGTTGAAAATGTTGCTGCTTAATACTTTTATGGAAACTTTTTTTTTTTTTTTTTTTAATTTGGAATAGGAATGTTTTGTAACACTATAAATGTCATTACTTATTTTTATGATCAATTTAATGCATCCTTGTTGAAAAAGAGTATATATTTCTTAAAATAAAAAAATCGTACAGATCTTAAACTTAACAGGAGTGTATGGTATGGCCTCATTTAGATGAAGTAAACGTGTGTGTGTGTGTGTTTAAGCATGTTTGCGTGGTATGTGGAGGAACTGAATGTGCTTAACTGTGTCAAGACGTATAGTTCTTTTTCCTTTAATGTTTTTTTTTTTGCTCATGTGATGCTGTAGGTGTGTGTAACAGATAGTTCTGCTAGACGCTCCAGCTAGTATGAATTTCAGATCTCTTTACTGAATGACCAAAAATTTGTGGATTATTTTATATGATTATTATTATAACAATTATGTATGATTATTTATTGATTAAACGCACATACATCTTTCCAAACTCTTGCTATAGTCTCTGGTGAATCTTATCTCTAGCCATATAGTCATATCTATGCTTTTTCTTTCACGTTTACAAGTTCAACATAGGAGTAAACTTCAGTAATGCACCACTGAGCCGATCCTATAGGACAGATACCAACCCTCACCCTAACACACACACACACACCCTCCCCCTAATGCTATTCGCTTGCCTATAGGGCCCTCACCTTTGACCCTTGTAGGGGGTGAATCTTTTTTTTTTTTTTTCTTTCAATCTTTTCTCTTCGTTCTTTTCTGTTATTGTTATTTGGTCTTTTTATTAGGATATTTATCGTCTTTGTAGTGCAGTGTGATTGAACTTTCTATGTTTCAATGTGTGTTGAGATTCCCGTTTTAACTAAAGCCAAATCTAAACATAGATTTTATTTGCCACACCATAAAATACAGAGAAATCCCATGCAACTCTTTCTGGATAATTTGAGCATGTTAACAGATTTGTGGTTGGTGTCCCATCATCCACTGCTCCATGGTTGGACGTAACGCCTGCAGCATTACAGGTCAATTCAGAAACGCAAAGTTTAAGCATGTTTTCGTCTTTAAACAATAGAAAAAAAGACCAAAAGGGGTGTCAGTCCTCTTCACCGCTTTCATGTGGCTGTGATTTCCCTGCCGTTGACCAATCAGAGTGGTCAGAGACTTGGTGGGACGTGACATGATGTGTTTAAATGGATTCAAAGGTGCCAAACAAGAGGGATGTTTTTCATCAGTGGGGGTGGGGATGAAAAACTCTGTTGCGGGTGTGTGGTGAGTGTGGGTGGGATGCGGAAGCGTCAGGTTGGGGGATGGGTTTGGGAACGAGGTGATTGATCAGTGGGAGAGCGAACAGATTGGTGGTGTTTGTGTGGCCTTTGCCTTTTGTTAACATTTGTTGTACCTTTGGGTGCTTTTCTGCTCTCAATTTACTTGAAACTCACTGGAAGACGTGTTGCATTCATCCTGAATTGTGAATGATCTTGGGAGCCAACAAAAAAAAGAAAAAGTACATACGCTAACATTTTAAACAAGGCCTTCAAATTCTACATAGCCATTTTCAAAATTGCACAGTACATGGTTTCATTTGGTTTTGTTTGGCCTAGCCACGCTCGCATTGCTGATCTGTGTGGCGTGAAACACCCTGGCAGGATTCTTTGTTCCCTGATTGGCTGTTTTGCCCGCCATTTGCATGAAGGGAGATAGAAAGTGAGCAAACGGCGCCATTTTCCCTGCTGGTCAACCGGTGGGCGTCAACCTTGTGGAGTTCAGAGGTCTTTAGGGTTTCTGGTCTCAGTCACCAAAGCAGAGTTGCACGCCCCTCCCAAATGACCCCTGGCACCCATTTCCCCTCCTCGATCCTACATGCATGCATTGCATCAGAAGTTTGCTGCTACGCCCCCTAGAGGTTCCAGAGTGCTGCAGCTGTGTGTAGATTATCTGGATGACTGTCTCCTCTTAGCCATGCCATTGTTATGGTGATGGAGCAATGCCATGCTGCAGTTCACAATTGGACTTTATAGTTGATTCACTTGTTTTTCCTTTTTTTTTTTTTTTTTTTTTTTTTTTTTTAATCTCTCTACATCCTTTTTATTGATCACATTGCATTGCTTTGACGTTGCTTTTTCGTTGCTTGCTCTTCTTTTTCTCTCTCTTTCTTGACCAATGATTTTGGAAGCTTCCGGGGCAGCTGGCATTAAACTACATCCGTGTCTAGTTTCAATATACCCATTCAGTCTCCTCTCTCTCTCTCCTCTGCCCATTCTGCCTCACTTCCACAAATGTCGAGCAGGAGAGATGCTCCCAAGCATCTTCACAATGTTTAATCTACCTAACTATAAATTGAGATTTCAGATCACTTATATTTTCATTGACCTCACATCATGTTCTGTCCTCAGTTTTGAGATGATACATGGTGTCAATTCAGAAAAATAAACTGTCATTCTAGAAATGTGACAATAATTAGTATTAACACATTATTATAATTTTTTTTTTTTAACTTGAACGTGTCATGTCAAAGTTTTAGACTGATCCACAACAAATATTTATATTTACATGTATTTATATTTACTTATAGTGCACCAAAGTCTCTTATAGTGCATTTTAGCTGTTTGGTTTAATTAAAAAATGCAGTATACATATATGGTTAGATGTAAATGCATACATACAGTGACCTTTTCTGTAATGACCACATTTCGGAATTAAAATTCTTTTTTTTTTTTTTTTTAGTTGACTAGGAATTTTTTTTTTTTTTATCTGGTGCAACTCTCCAAAAACTTAATGTTTATGAATGAATAATGCATGCCATGATTAAGATGTGTACACTCACGTTCAATGTGTAAGAAAAACTTTCCACGTCACAACATCTTTCTTTTAAATTACATTTAATTTCTTTTAAAAAATTACATGAATCCAATATGAATACCAAGAGTGTTTTAAACTAGATTTGTCCTTCCTTATAAAATATTTTTTATTTTCTTTGATTGATACATCTAAAGTTGATAAATACCTTCAAATAAAAAAATATATATTTTTTTAGAATATAGTTTGCAATGTTAAAAAAAAGAACTTGATTTTGACCTGCTCACTCTTACGGCACGTGGAAGGATAAAAGTATTAATGTCCAAGCTAAAATTAAGTACCATTTATGATGGAAATTACTGTTCAGATGGATTTATCCCTGTTCTGACTTTGACTTTCACCTTTCCATGCATCTCTTGCCACATCATTTAGATGTAGACAAGACCAGGACCGTTCTGAACTCTAGCCGCCAGCGTAAATCAGAATTTGGATGACGTTGAATCACCAGATGTCATTAGTGTAATTCGGTTTTATGCGATTGTGGGTGCAAACTTTGAAAATAGTCAGATGTCTGTGGCTGCGACAGCTCCTGTCAGTTTGTATTGGCTATATTGACGGCACTTGTTTCATCAAGCAATGTTTGTGAGGCAAACCTTTTCTAAACCTTGTTTCTCTCCATTTCTCCCTCTACAGGACCAGAAAACTTCAGATCAGAAACATTCCGCCACACCTACAGTGGGAGGTGAGTCTGGGTGTGTCCATGTCTGTTCTGACAGTAAGACCTTTTCAGATTTTCTTAATCGACACAATGATGTTCTTCACCCAAATGTTCTGCTGAAGAGCCAGGATAGCTCTTAAGGAGGTTTTTCCAGACATAGATTAAAACCTAATCCTAGAATAAATTATTGTGTGCTTTATGATTCTTCTCCATTCATAGTTTCAGACAGTATCCTAAGTTTGACCTAAAAGCACCATGAACGACGTAAATGTCAAGTCGTTTGTGCAACACTTGCGTCACCAAACAAAATTTTTAGATAATCTCGCCGCAAACCAATGCTGCTGTTTTGTGCTGGTCGGGATGCTCAAACAAATCTATGAAAACTAATCTGGGTTTTAACAGTTGAAAAATGTAGTTCAGTTTGACAGATGCAAAGTTTTATATGGTGAAATTAATCCTGTTATCAAAATACATACCTGTTAATTTAGTTTAGGACAAGTTTAAATCTGAGGTTTTGACAGAGTAACTAAAAAGTTTACAGTTGTTGTGGATGATTAAGCTACAAATGTTGTAATTATACCTGTCTCTGCACTTTCTGTTGGAATACAAGAAAGTATTTTACTTGAGAAGGTAAATGACTTAAGATTGTTCAGTGTTGTTTTCTGAAAAAATTAAGTGAGTTTATGCCTAAGACAAGAAAATTGCTGCCTATACACATTCCATTGGAATATGAGAAAGTATTTCAGTATCAACAAAAAGTCTGTATTTTTTCTTTAGCCTCTTCCAAAAAGAAACCTGACAAAAAAATCAAGCAGCCTTTATAAGATGTAAATGTTTTAATATTTATGTGGACAAAAATGCATTGTAAAAGAATTATATAATAATCAGTTCTGTGTAATTCTGTCACTTTAGCGCAAATTTCAGCAACGCGTTGATTTAATCTGACTCTGAATAGCAATGTTTGAACTTTCCCTACATGTTCTGGCAAGGGCAGTGCCCTGTGTTAGTTTAAACTCTGAGTTTTATCCATGTCATTCAAGTTAGGTGATCTGTGTGTGATTATGAGATTACACCATCAACATACAGCGTCTGGGTATGTGAGTGAGTGAGTGAGCGAGTGTGGGTGTGTGCGCGCGTGTGTGTGCATGCGTGTGTGTGTGCGCGGGTGTGGCACGGTGCGTGCGTTCTCCGATGGTGGTTGTACCGCCTGACTGTTGTTCTTGTGGGGCGGGGTCTTTCTTGGCACGTCTCCAGCAGGCCCCGCTTCTGCCAGTCACTTGCACCAATGTCAGCCACTAGGAGGCGAAACCCCGGTGGCAAAAACCAATCACCAACTGGGTTTGGTGTAGTTCAGTTTGACAGATGTAAAGTTCAGTATGGAACTTAAGCCTGTTATTATCATACACAAAATCACATACCTGATTATTTTAGTTTGGGAAAAGACAAGTTTGAGAATTCTGGGAGGCCCTGATGAATGAAAAACTGTTTTAAACTTACAGATGGCTTGTTCTCTTGGCTACACTCTTAAAAATAAAGGCTACAAAAGGAGTTTTCCACAGAGATGCCATAGAAGAACCAGTTTTGGTTCCCCAAAGAAACTGTCAATGAATAGTTCTTAAAAGAACCATTCTTTTATTAGTGTGAAGAACTTCTTAATAATCTAAAGATGTCAATAAAGAACCTTTTGTTTTTAAGAATGTAGCTTCATTAAACAAGCTATACACTACTTAGAAAAAAGAGCTAATGTAGGGAATTTGAGTTTCTAATTCGTGAGTGAAACCAATCAGTTGGGGCCTTCCTGAAAACCATTACAAATATCAATTTAAAAAAAAAAAAAATCAAGATACAATTTACCTGAAGGAAAGTGACTTAAGATATTCAGTTTTGTTTTCTGAAAATTGTGCGGTGAGAAAAAAAAACTTTTTTTCTCTTTGAATTTTGTAAATTTTTCTTATCCCATTGACAGCTATTTTTCTTGTTTTAAGCATAAACTCACTTAAAGGGTTAGTTCACGCAAAAATGAAAATTCTGCCATTAATTACTCACCCTCATGTCGTTCCACACCTGTAAGACCTTCATTCATCTTCGCAACACAAATTCAGATATTTTTGATGAAATCCGAGAGTTCTCTGACTCGTCCATAGACAGCAATTTAATCACCACTTTCAAGGTCCAGAAAGGTACTAAAGACATCCTTAAAACCATTGATGTGACTGCAGTGGTTCAACCTTAATTTTATGAAGTGATGAGAATACTTTTTCTCGCCAATACTGAGCTGGCGTTCTGACATAGACCCTGAAGGTGCTGAACGTATACAGTGTAAGAAAATGACACAGAAGAGAAGATATTGTTGAATAAAGTCGTTATTTTTGTTTTGTTTTTGCGCACAAAAAGTAATCTCGTCGCTTCATAACATTTAAGGTTGAACCACTGCAGTCACGTCGACTATTTTATTGATGTTTTTAGTACCTTTCTGGACCTTGAAAGTAATGATTTTTATTGCTGTCTATGGAGAAGTTGTCTAATACCTCACAGATTTCATCAAAAATATCTTAATTTGTGTTCATGAGGGTGAGTAATTAATGACAGAAATTTCATTTTTGACTAACCCTTTAACCCCAACTAACCCTTTAAAATCTTAGGTCTTGTTTTCTGAAAAATGTGTCATAAGTAATTTTGTTTGCAAAATAAATGTTTTGATTTAAGAATATTTAAATATTTTTACTGGAAAACAAGACAAGTCTTTGCAGTGCATATGCTTTTCTTTTTCTTTGTGTTTATTTTGTTCTCTTTTATCCATTGTAGGTTCTTGATGGTCTGCTTGCCCAGTATGGAACTGTTGAAAACTGTGAACAAGGTAAATGAATGCCTTGAGTGTCATTTGTTTTGAATTATAGACATTGAAGGGAATACTAATGAAATAATACAATAATTTGTATTGCTGTGACAGACTAGTTCATACTGAAGAAAGATTCATACTGAACACTTGGAAATGTTGTTTTAAAAATTATTTTACAGTATCAGTAAGTAATTTACACTCCGTTTCTTCTTATTTTTTCCTCACAGTGAATACAGACAGTGAGACTGCAGTTGTGAACGTCACATATGGGACACGGGAGCAGGCTAGACAGTGAGTGGACTCTGCCCTGCAACCTTAATTTAAAGCTGAAGTGTGTAATTTTTCCACTAGTATCACCAAATGGAATGGAATTTTGTCAAATAGATTTCCCCGTCTGCCACTGGTCAGACAAACAGATAGCCCCTTCCAAAACTCACAACATTGGTTGTGAAAATGTCACTGTGCTGGGTCTAGATTCGCAGTGTTTTGAATGTACCAGTGTTTTCAATTTTTAGTAAAAAAAGAAAAAGAAAAACCTGTCTGTGTGCATTTTATTTAACACAAAAATTACACATTTCAGCTTTATAAATGACTATTCTTTCTGTAATATCAACTACCTCAAAGCACACGCCTTCTCATTGTGTTATTTTGTCTTGTTTGAGGCTGACACCTACTGGTGATTCAGCTGCTTTGCAAGCTTTATTCTGCTTGGCAAAGTATGTGATGTCAGCCTGGATTCTTCATTGGATTAATTCATAATGTTTCTTAATAACCTCTTAGGCAGATCACTTATGTTGCACTGTGAAATTATCCATATGATTTAATCTTTGTGTATTTAATCAGTTAGCTTTCATCCACACCGCAGTAACTTTTTCTCCCAAGAAGCGGTCAGTTACTATAAACCCTGCATTCATGCATATTATTCATGCATTTCATCTCAAAGAGCTATTCAGAAGCTCAACGGTTACCAGTTTGAGAACAACGCCCTGCGTGTATCATACATCCCCGACGAGAACTCTGAGGTCGACTCTCAACGAGGGCCAGACAATGGCCGTCGTCCCGGATACGGTCCACGAGGAAACTCCCGCCAGATGTCGCCTGGTTCGGGAATCCCCTCCAAACATCAGCACGCTGACATCCCTCTCAGACTGCTGGTGCCCACACAATACGTGGGTGCCATCATTGGCAAGGAGGGCGCTACCATCCGTAACATCACCAAGCAGACCCAGAGCAAGTGAGTGATTGCCTCTAATTGTGATTTTATGGTAAATATTATAGAATGGAACAGACACTAATTTAATTAAAAAGAATAGTTCACCAATAGTTCATAATTTTTAAGGTGTTTTTTTGATTTTGCTTGTGCCTTTGTATATTTTATTCACTGTTAGTTGCATAACTTTTACGATACCTCCTGCTCTTCTTCTCTCATCTCTTAGGATTGATGTGCATCGTAAAGAGAACGCAGGTGCTGCCGAAAAGCCCATAAGTATCCATTCTACCCCAGAGGGCTGTTCAGCTGCCTGCCGCATGATCCTGGAAATCATGAACCAGGAGGCCAAGGACACCAAAACGTGAGTGATAATGACAAGTTTACACACTCAGTCAAGTCCAGTATGGTGATTCCTTGCACATTTCATATTTGCAAGTGTAATCTACACTACCAGTTTGGGATCTTTAAAAAAAATAAAATAAAAAAAGAAAACATAAATTTGTACTTTTATTCACCAGTTGATTAAAAGTGACAGTAAAGACTTTTATATTGTTACAAAATATTTATATTTCAAATAAACGCTGTTTGAAATTTCTATTCATCAAAGAACCACATGTATCACAATTTCCACAGAAATATTTAGGGTAACACCAGTATAGGGAACACATATTCACTATTAACTACAACTTTTGCCTTAATAAACTTCTAGTTTACTGCTTATTAATAGGTAGTAAGGTTGTTTTTGTAGCATATAAGTTTAGGTATTGGGTAGAATTAAGGGATGTAGAATATGGTCATGCAGAATAAGGCATTAATATGTGCTTTATAACTACTAATAAACAGCCAATGTATATGCAAGCTATTAAGCAACTTGTTAAAAGTGAGAATTGAACCCTGAAAATGTGTCTTGAGCAGAAAATCAACATCTTAGAATGATTTCTGAAGGATCATGTGACACTGAAGACTGGAGTAATGATGCTGAAAATCCAGCTTTGCCTTCAGAGAAATAAATTACATTTTTAAAATGGAAAACATTTTAAATTGGAATAATATTTCACAATATTACTGTTTTTACTGTATTTTTGATCAAATAAATGCAGCCTTGGTGAGCATCAGAGACTTTCAAAAACATTTAAAAATCGTGCAGACCCCAAACTTGCGATTTTCATTTTCATACAGTTCTGTGGATTGTCAGTTCATGTCTGCTCTCAGATCTTTATAAACAATCTTTATTCATTTCCGGTAGTGCTGATGAGGTGCCTCTGAAGGTTCTTGCTCACAACAACTTTGTTGGCCGTTTGATTGGCAAAGAGGGACGTAACCTGAAGAAAGTGGAACAGGACACTGATACCAAGATCACAATTTCACCGTAAGCAATGAAAGGACACAAAAAAATTAAAGGAACCCACCAGTGGCCTAATTTTATATTGAGCCGCCTCAGCACGATTGGTAGAGTTCATATTCTGAATGTCTCTCATTGCAGACTGCAGGATCTGACCCTTTATAACCCAGAGAGGACCATTACAGTGAAGGGCTCAATCGAAGCATGCTGCCTGGCGGAACAGGAGATCATGAAGAAAGTGCGGGAGGCATATGACAATGACATTGCTGCCATGAATGTGAGTTTGTGTAATGGAGAAAAATGTGGAAAAACTTACTTGGCCAATAAACATGAATGTGAAGGCTAATCTGAATCTACATTCCCATTTCATCCAGCAACAGACTCACCTGATCCCTGGACTAAACCTGGGAGCCATTGGTCTCTTCCCGCCATCCTCTGCCATGCCGCCTCCCGCCCTCGGAAACTCTGTGCCTGGTCCTCCCTATGGTCCTATTGGGGTATGACCAATTTTCTCACTATTCATTACTTTTAAAAATCATAGATACCAGTGTCACATAAACTATGCCTCTGTGGCATCTTCATCTTATTATGGTCTGTGAATACAAATCTTTTATCGGGGTGTTCACCAAGTAGTTATTTGTTTTGTGTCTCCCTACAGGCCTCTGAACAGGAGACTGTCCATGTGTACATCCCAGCCCAAGCTGTGGGAGCCCTTATTGGCAAGAAGGGACAGCATATCAAGCAGCTAAGCCGTTTTGCTGGAGCGTCTATTAAGGTAACCTTTATGGAATTGCATTGTAGTTCATCTCTTTGGGTTCCCGTGCTTTTAGAAGAATAGTGTTTACGTGAAACCTCCTAATGCGTTCACCCAAAAAATTATCCCATGATTTACTCACCCTCAAGCCATACTATGTGTATATGACTATCTTCTTTCAGACGAACATGATCGGAGATATATTTAAAAATATCCTTAGTATAATGGTTGTGAATGGGGGGGGGGCCCATGTTTTAAAGACAAAAATAATGCATCCATCCGTTAAAAAAAAAGTAATTCATACAACTCCAGGGGGTTAATAAAGACCTTCTGAAGTGAAGGGATGCATTTCTGTAAGAAAAATATCCATATTTAAAACGTTTATTAACACACTGGAGTCGTATGGATTACTTTTTTTTTTTTTTGGATGCATGCATTTATTTTTTACTTCAAAACGCGGCCCCCCATTCACAACAATTATAAACCTTGGAGGACTAAGGATATTTTTAAATATATCTCTGATTGTGTTCATCTGAAAGAAGATAGTCATATACACCCAGGATGGCTTGAGGATGAGTAAATCATGGGATAATTTTCATTTTTGGGTGAACTATCCCTTTAAAAACTGTAAATACACCTTTTGCATTTCAGGGTCTATTTGGACCCCGTGCAACGTAAGCTTATAATACATAACTTCAACTAAAACCATATTGTATCTAATCAGTAACTTCTCATTGAGTGAATGCACAATGCATGCTGTCATGTTTTTTTATTTTATTTACCATGATATTACTTAATTTACCCCCTTTTTATTAGTTAAAAAAATGATAAAATTCTTTGAAATTTCAAATTTTTCAAGAAATTTCTATTTTTATGAGAAATGTTATTTGAATATATCATTAGATGAAATTCATTAGAACATCATATGAGAATTGCCAGTATGGACTCAGTTGACTGCTCAAAACAGTCTAAATGTATAAACCCCACATATTCTTTTTCTTACAAAAAAATCAATGTTACTCTGAAATATTTTCAAATAAAATGTATTTATTTTATTTGCATAAACGTTTTAATATGAAAAAATGATGATGATGATGATAAACAGCTTGAATCTCCTTTTCATGCTTAAATGGTTCATCAGTAGGTGGTAGCAAATTGAACTTTATGTTGAATTTTCTTTTCCAAACCCTCTTTCTTTTTTCTTTTTAGTTTAAATGGTTATCATTGTTTTTACTTGGAGTTTTTCAGTGAAATCAACTCATCCCTTAAACATCCCAAATGCGTTTTTTCTTCAGATTGCACCTGCAGAGGCTCCAGACTCGAAAATGCGAATGGTCATAGTGACGGGGCCACCTGAGGCCCAGTTCAAGGTTTGTATGAATGCATGGTTTGCAGAGTCATTTCAGAAAATATTTGAAAAGAATTTGTTGTCAGGAAGACCCTCAGTAGATGCACAAGTCATTTATCAAGCCCTATGTGTTTTAGGCTCAAGGCAGAATATACGGTAAGCTGAAGGAGGAGAACTTCTTTGGCCCCAAAGAGGAGGTGAAGTTGGAGACGCACATCAAAGTAGCAGCTGCAGCAGCAGGAAGGGTCATCGGAAAGGGCGGGAAAACTGTAAGTCATACATCGTTAACATATTGCTAATAGATGTCAGATAACAACACCACCTTAGTGGAAGAGCCTCCATGAAGCTACTTCATGATATGAAATATTGGAGACAGACAATAACAGAGAAAAGGTCCATGATATATTGGTGGCAGTATGTGTATCAGCCATAATTATTTTTATGGCTTTAATTTGTGTGTGTATGTATATGTGTGTGTGTATATGTGTGTGTGTATATATATGTATGTGTATATATATATATATATGTATATATATATATGTATATATATATATATATATATATTTTATTACTTTGTCAATCCAAAAGATATAATAATATTAATCTTATTTTTTTCCCTAATATTGGAAGCAGCTAATAGTACAGCAATTATTTACCAAGCTGTAGTACTTACCCATAGTTTAATCCAAGGTTACCAGTCCACGGTTTTTTCCCCACACCAAACATTGTTGCATGCCTTCTATCTAAAAATGGTAAAGAGCGTTGTTGCTTATGATAAGAAAGTCTCTGCTTTCAAATTCTTTTATCATGAAATATTAACAAATAAACCTCTAATGTTATAGTATTGTGCCAAATGAGAGGTTTCCCTGTATATTTACATCATTAGTTGGGAGAATTTTTTTTTTTTTCCTTGAAAAAAAATCAAACTATCAGTATCAGCAGATATTATTCTGAATAACTGGCTGCTAGTATTGCAGAGAAATGTAGTACTGGTGCATCTCTAATATATATATTTGATGTCAAAGCTGAATTTTCAGCATCATTACTTCAGTCTTCAGTGTCACATGATCCTTCAGACATCGTTCTAATATGCTGATTTGGTGCTCAAGAAACATTTCTTATTATTACCAATGTTGAAAACAGTTTTGTTGCTTAATATTTTTGTTAAAACTATGATAAATTTGATACAAGACTCTTATTAAGAATAAACGCATTAAATTAAGCCAAAATTTATATTTGAGAATGGGTCATTTTTGTGAAAACCATGATAAATTTGATATAAGATTCTGATGAAGTAGTCATTAGTCATGATCCTTCTAATGACTAATTATGAAGAATGGAATAGAAAGTTAAGATGCACATTTTTTACATTATAAATGTATTTACTCTCAGTTTTGATTAATTTAATGCATCCTTGCTGAATAAGTTTTAATTTATTTAAAAAATCAATAAAAAAATCAATGAAATATATATATATATATATATATATATATATATATATATATATATATATATATATATATATATATATATAATAATAAAATATATATATATATATATATATATATATATATATATATATATATATATATATATATTTTTTTTATTATTATTAAATGTTCTCTTATATGAATTTTGACATGATTTATATATATAATTGATGGAATGTGGTGATCAAGACTATCCCACTGATTTAATTGATCCCCTGTGCTTAAACTACCCATTGTAGGTGAATGAGCTGCAGAACCTCACCGCTGCTGAAGTAGTGGTTCCCCGAGAGCAAACCCCTGATGAACACGACCAGGTCATCGTCAAAATCATCGGCCACTTTTACGCAAGTCAGGTGAGTTGCTTATCTTTCTGTATTCCCTGCATAAATGCACTTCACTTAGTTTGGAGTGGACACCCAAAGAGCTTGGTTGACATTTCTTTTGGCTTGAATGTAACAAAAACTTTTATATGTAAACATGGCACAGCAGACAATGCTAAAATGCTGTTTTTTGTTTCCTTTCTAGTTGGCACAGAGGAAGATCAGGGACATTTTGACACAAGTCAAGCAGCAGCAGAAAGGAGGTATGGGAGTCCAGCAGGGGCCCAATCCACAGGGCATGACTGAGCTAGGGACCCCGCAGGCACTGGCACAAGAACCCAGGAGGAAGTGAGAGGCCGGTGCCGCTACCCAGTCAGACGGACAGACAAATGGGAGGACAAACGAGCGGACTGACTGAGAGAGAGAGTGACACACAGACCCAGCGGTAGACAGGGAGAAATGAGCAGCAAACTGAGAGGGAATTAAAAAGAGAACAAAAGACAAAAAAAATATGCCTGAGAGAGAAAGAGGACACAAGTTTAGTGAAAATGAACAAGGAAAAAAAAAAAAAAAAAGAGTGATTTTTCTAAAGAAGAGAGATGACTAGAAAACAGAGACCAGATGCCAGGCCAGGTGGAGTGACTGAGGATGGCGGGGAGGTCCGTCAGAGCAGAGCGCCCTCTGGTGAGAGCTTTTATTCATAGCCGCTTCTTAGGAATAGGGCATAATGATGGTCCCGCAAAAGTGTATTCCTAAAGGATTTCAGTTACATAGGACCCTCAGCCATCAGCAGTCACTTCAGAATTTTAACTGTGTGTTTTTTTAAAGATAGAGATATATGTATAGAAATGTTTATTCAGAGGTATTATTAATGAAATGCAGTGAGGTAGAAATGGGAGACAGAGAGCAGAGAACCAGTCGCAATTTATTAGTGGGCGTGGTCACCAATCAGGTGACTGCTCCCTACCTATCAGAGATGAGGGGAGGGGCCAAAGTTGTTAACACTGCTCTTGAAGTCCCCCACGCTAAACTGTGGGGGTGACGAGATGAAAAAAAGATGAAAAAAATGAGGTTGTAAATATAATCTTCATGACTTTGAGTTGAGATGCTGCACGTTTAACCGTCTGCAATCGCGTACCTGGTTTGAGAGGGTTGCTTGCGCCATTTTTCGGAGGCTTCCCTTTCAGGCTGCGTGCCGTTTGGCCGGCGGGGCGTGCGGCGAGAGTTCAGTAAGCGTGTGGGCTAAAGGTGACCTCTGCAGTTGTATTGCAGTGGCTCAGCTTTGACGTGCGGAAGGCCAACATTTCCGCCCTAAACCACGCCGGCGATGATCGCTGTAGCGCCGCTCACACCCAAACGGCATATTTTATATATATTATATATATATGATATGTGAGTTAACCTGGCCCCTCATTGCATTGGAGCAGGCAGACGATGAAATGGAGCGTACCGTAATTTCAGAAAACTGTCATTGAGCATTTAAAAAAAAAAAAAGTGTTCTCTTTTAGGAATGTGTGATTTTACATATTCGCATTTTTAAAAAGCAATTGTCTGTAAACCTGGTCTTCAGACGTATTGTTCTGTTTTTCCTGAGAAAAAAAAATGCTGTAAAAATATGCAGACCGAATCAAGTAAGGACAGTAGTCTTGAATGCCAGGTTTGATTGACAGGTACAGCCTCCAAAAACCTGCCTTTAGGTCAAAGGTCAAGAACAGGTGACAGCAATATGGTTTCTGTGCTCTCTCTCGCCCACTTTGTTCGACATTTGCCGATGAGGTTGCCAGGGTCCTGGCCTTTCTCACTGAACTTAGAACAGATTAGATAAAATGAATTAAGAAAAAAAACAAAAATACTACCTCAGGGTATTGTTACCTCAGTATTCCTAATTTCGTTCTTCTTTTCTTTTTCTTTTTAATTTTTCCCCACTTTTTTTTTTTTTTGCTTGCTGGTGTTTTATATAAAAGCTGATAGTCTTGAATATTTTATTTTTTTAAGGAAGAAATATTTTTAATTTTTTTTTTTTCCCTTTATTTTCTTTTTTGGTATGCGTGTATGCGAGAGTGTAATTTGAGGTTTTTTCCCCCTCACCTGAGCTCAGAAGGACTCCCAGGAAAAGTGATTATTTGTTTTGAGTCTCGCAGCCTTTAGGCCAGCCTGGGGGTCTTTGAAGAGTCACACTTGAAACCATTGGCCAATGGGACGTAGGACAGATCTTACCATCTCTTACTGGTGCATAATGAATGTGCCATACCACAGGTAATTAATTTTGACGCAAATGCGTATGTTTGCTGTACAAGCTGACTATAGAAAACTAAAAATGGCCTTTTCTTCTAACTTGTGCCATTTATTTTTGCACCTGTGGTGTGATCTTGATCATTCTGCACTTTGACATCATTGGTTGGCTTACTTGAAAGGGCTTGACTTGCTCGAAAAAAGCATGTCGACTATCGTCGGCCCTAAGACACCGAATGTGAACCATTTAACATCTTTCTATTTCTTTTTTTTCTTTTGGATGGAGTCTTGTCCTTCTCCATTGTCCTGTGCAAGTGTGCGTGAGTGTGTTTTCTAATTGAGTTTAAGTGTTAAATCTTTTTTGTTGGGGAAGTGGTTTGGGTGTTTTAAAAAGGCAGAAATATAGAAAACACTCTATGGCCTCGGTCATACTCATTTTTTTTAAAACTGACTGAGAACAAAAGGTACCTTTTTGAAAAACGGGAGCCAAAAAAATATGAAAAGAAATAAATAAAACGAAAGCATACACATCTCTCAAATTTAAACCTGTAAATAATTTGTTCGATGGAACAATCTGGGAAAAAAAATTGTTTGTATTTTTTTAGAATAAAATACTAATTGGATAAAGGATGGAAAGACTTTTAGCCGTTAAAGATGGATGGACACTGCCAGACCGCGTCCTTTTCAGGTTCCATTCAGACATCTGCAAAGGGTTTGCCAGCATGTTCACTTTCAAATGAAAATTACCTCAAGCTTTACTCGCCCTCAAGCATCCTAGGTGTATATGACGTTCTTCTTTCTGATGAACACAATCAGAGAAATATTAATAAATATCCTGACGCATCCAAGCTTTATAATGGCATTGAGCGAAACCAACGAGTATGAGCTGAAGAAACGTACTTTGTACAGCGTTCTTCGTACGTTGAATACGGAAGGCAGTCTGGCAGAAGCTAGATATTTTACTGCATAACTTGTTAAATATGGATATTTTTTACACAAACACATCGCTTTGCTTCAGAAGGCCTTTATTAACCCCCCGGAGCCGTGTGGAGTACGTTTATGATGGATGGATGTGGATGGAGACACTTTTCTTCAGCTCATACTCTTTGGTATCGCTCACTGCCATTATAAAGCTTGGATGCGTCAGGATATTTATTAATATTTCTCAGATTGTGTTCATCAGAAAGAAGAAAGTCATATACACCTAGGATGGCTTGAGGGTGAGTAAAGCTTAAGGTAATTTTCATTTGAAAGTGAACTAATCCTTTAACCGGTCAAGGTCTTTTATTTTGTTCTTTGTTTTTTTTTGTTTTTTGTTTTTTTTTACAAAAGCTTCCCTTTTTCACACTAGATGACAGTCTTCTGTTTTCTGCTTGAGGATTGAACTTGTCAATGACTCGTCTCAATGGAGACACAATACATACTGCTCTCCAGGCGGGAAAGAAGTGTCTGTCCTGTTCCAGCCCATAGATTTCTGTCAGACACCAAGACACACTCACACACTTCTGCTCTGTTCAGACTGCAGCAGCCTTTTTACTTTTACTTTTTTTGTTATTTCTGACAGCAAGCTTTATTTGGACATGACATCTGGTTGCGAACTGTTTCATCAATAAAAGACAAAAAAAAAAAAAAAAAATGTGAGCGAGAATTATTAACATAACCGCAGATCTCCAAGAACTAACATAGTTGACAAAAAAACGAAATAGTAGATATGTTATTGTAATTGCATTTTTATTATTTTGTATTTTTTATTGTTATTATTTGGGTGAAAGGTATACACGACGAGAGTGAGATGACCTGGACCGTTTCAATGGACAAGTGGACATTTTGTAAAGCTTTTAGATGTCACATTTGCCCCCTTCATTTCAACCCGTGTTCTTACCTTTCATCACTTTACACCACTCGCTACCTTCATCCGCTCATTTTTGTTATGCGTTAGTATTCGATTCAAAAGAGTCATTAGCGAGCGACGTCGTTTCAGTTCTGGAATAGAACGCCCTCTCTCACGCTGGCCTCGTTTGTGACCGTTTTCTCTGTTCAGTTCAGTCGTTGGATGTTGAGTTTCTTTGCAATTTATTTTTCCTCAATCGTTTTTTTTTTTTTTTCCTCAAATTGTCTCCATTTGTTTAGTTTGGATTATAGCTAGGTTTCTCCTCGATCAGAGTTCTTTATGCACAGACACCTCTTACACTGCTACTAGTTCATTTGAAATACTAACAAATGATTCACTCTTCATGTAATACCTGTGCCAAACTGGGGTTCTCTTTGTGTTCTGTTGTTGTACTCCAGAAAAAAAGGAACTGATTCAGACTGTACGCAGTCAGGAACGGATGCAGTGCTCTATATATATATATATATATATATATATATATATATATATATATATATATATATATATATATATATATATATATATATATATATATATATATATATATATATTAGATACACAGTTCCCTGAGTACCGCGAGTCGACTTCCTGTTTGGCACTTGGAAATGTTTTCTTCTCTCCTTTTTATTTCGAGGTCCTCCACACGTTGTTGGTGGCGAGGGCTTGAACAAGCAGTAGAACCGTTTTGCTAGCATACTTGAGCTTCGAAAAAAGATAGTATGTTGTTTACTTATGCAAATCTGTGACGAGTCAAACGAATGGCTGTCGTTTGTCACACGGACTGTTAAGTGTCCACTGGGAAAAGTTGCATTGCAGTGCATAGATTTACACGTAGACCACAGGTTGAAGCGCAGCTTAGTTGGGTGTGATTATCATATCGACGTTGCATGCCACTGTTGTATCTCACCGTACTAGTTTCTGGCCTCTCCTTTAGGAAAACATTTGGGTGCTACAAATGACGACTCAAACCTCACATAACTAGGAACGCTACCTCAAGACTTAGCCATAAGATTGTTTTTATCAAGCAGACGAGAGCGAAAGTGCATGTTACATTATACTTTTGAGTTTTAATTTATTTTTAGCTTTTAATTTCTGTAGACGTTTGGATAGAATACTACTCCAGCTTAGAGTTGGGACTCTTTCGAGGGTGAGGTGGCAGGACAGAAAACGGATGTGTGGTGTGATGGTTAGCACGGGAGAGAAGGAGGGACCTGTGAAATTCGGTTAGTGCACAATTAAGCTCAATTAGGATTCTCCCCACATCATGGCACAAATGTTAATAGGCCAGCATTAGTAGAGTGACTGATATTACCTGTGTAGACGAAACACACAATTGTGCCTGTTGCGCTATCTTCTCTGTGTCCTTTCCCACCTCGATGGCACCACACTACCTCCATGCCATGCAGCCTTGACCCAGAGTACAATCCTTCCTGTTTAGAAGCCCTTCACAAAACAGCTTCACTTTCTTTTTTTGCTGAAACTAGATTTAAATTGGCAATAAAATGGCACATTCTGCCCGGAGCTTCTACTAACATTCTGTCCTCCACCTGTAGTCCTATTTTATGACTTCACGGCCTGAATCAAAAGGCATGACACCTGTAACCATGGTTTTTTTCTTCTTCTTCTTCTTTTTTTTTTTGTTGATCTACCTCTTAGAATAAAGACAAATGGATAGGACATGTCATAAATCTAAAAAAAGGACGCAAAAAATGTTAAGCTTAATAAATCAATAATAATAATCATAATAATAATAAATGATTTGAGCAACTGGGTAGCAGCATCTCCATATTGTAGTCGATAGGAGTCTTTTACTTCCAAAGATGATTTTTCTTCAGTTGTTTTTAAAATTGTTCAGGATGAATTTGGAAATGGAATAGATATGTGGGAGGGGAAGTAACATAAAAATGTCAATTTCACTATCCAGTCTATTTTTTGTTTGTTTGTTTCATTATTATTAAACTGACTTTATTTTTTAACTTACAAATTCTTCATCTTTCTATTTGATTTATATTTCTGATGGCTTTTTAAAAATTGACATAGGATTGTATTTCTTATGTTTGCAATAGAATCCGCTCTCTTTCTCTGTGAACCGCAACATAATAGTATCTTTTCAGGCCACACAGAGCAGCATGATGTTGAAATCGTTTTCATTTTTTTGTGTTTCATTTCACCTGTAATGATGCAACAGGAGAGTGAAGGTCTGTTGAATTGAATAGGGCACATTTTAGGAGGATGAGACAGGAGGAAGGAGACCTTTATCAGACTACCTTTATTCCTTCACCCTTCTTACAGCAGGTGCCACAGACATTATCTGGACTTTCAGCCTCTGCCTGCCTGATTTTCTTTGATTCTCATCCACAATTGTTTTGAACTCCTTGTAAAGAATACAGAGCATAGATATGAATGTGACAATAAAAGATGAGTAAACCGGTGTCTTCTTGTGTCTGGGCTGTATTTGTGTGTGTTTGTGTTCTAGCTTCTAGCTTCATCTGTCATATTTTATAAAACACATACTGTTAGATACAATAAAGCTGAAGGGACTGAGAGGCAGTTTTGTCCATTAAATGTTTAAATCACAGTATGACACTTACATGCAGAAGAACACAATACAAAAATACAGATATTTTAATTTATGTTAATACTAAGGTTGACAAATGCAGCTGGTTTGCAGGATTTGTTGTAACTGATCTGTGTCTCAGTAAGAGTCAAAGGTCCAAAAAATCATAAAGTTTCTCTGATTTTGTATATTGGTTTCAAAAACCTCTTAAAGATAAGTTTGACTAAATTCCATCATCCAAACTATCATATCATATGTATTTTTTTTTCATAGTTAAGTAAATATCATAACATAACAGAGACTACACTGAAGACAGATTTATACTGCAGGGTGAATGAGGGTATTTTTTTTAGAAATCAGGGAAAATTGAAGCAATTTTTTTTTTTTAAATAATTGTTTTACTGTATAAATGTTGCTGGAAATCCTAGTTCCCTATTCCTATTGTCTGACAACTAGCCATGTTCTCCCATATTAACCTGAAAAATTAGAATGTGTTGACCTTAAACTTATAGGCTAATATTCTTCATAATAATGACTTCTGAAAGTTTTGCAATTGCTTGGAATGAAGACTTGAGCCTTAATCCAGGAATAAACGAGAATATGTTCTCCTCCAGTTTAATCGTGGAGTAGAATTAATTATAAATATTTAAAGAGTTAATACATAGCCTATATTTATTCACAGCATTATGCATTTTATTCAGTTGTCAGGTTTTATTCAGTTAAAGTCATAATTAGCGAGTGAAATAGTCATTTAGTATAAAGAAAGTTAGGCAGTTCTATGCTTTTGATGTACATATTGATATACACATTAAAATTGTAGGCTATTCCTTTAAAATTCTATGTGTAAATAAATGGATGTAAAAGGCGTAATTCACAACCGACGAAACGTTTTTGTTTTTTGTTATTGATAATTAAAAATATAAATTAGATGATGTATAAATACTGTACAAATAAAAAAAATGCTATATGCTATAAATATATTTTAAATACGCTAATGTATTGTTATTTGGCTGTAAATTCAGTTTATATTTAAGTATGTCTAAAGGTTTCATCATGGACAAATGATTGGTTGACGTTTGTGACGAAGGCTTCACGGTTCTGACCAATCAGCGTTAGGCGGGTAAGTTTCAAAACACAAATGGCGACGGAGAGAGTCGAAGTGTGAGTATTATCTAACAAACTATAAGGAAAACGACATTTATTAGAGCTTTGTCATAGTGTTTTATACTTTTAAAGTACGCTGATGCTATAAGAATCAAGGGTTTCTTTGGTGAAATGGTGTTGTGTGTGGTGAAAGTACAAAGCCCTAAAAATGTGTCTTCCTTACAAAGTCACCATTTTAATTGTAGTTTTCAGTTCTTTTTGTTACAATGAAACGATGGCAACTACCGTCATTACCCTCTGATGCATATTTAAATAATTTTTAACCATTCAGGGTTTGGTTATACATCCAAACCACCCGTTCTCATGGCTGTATAACTCATCTTAATGTTTGTGACATCGTAAATTCAACATGGCATTGTTACTATTTGAAATACACTTGGGAAATTTCACAAGGTCATTTGAATGAAATAATTTCCTTCATTATGTAAAACAATAGACATTCACGTGAGTGTGACAGCCCTAAATGCATGTCCACTTCAGTTGATAGATTATTGTATATACAGGGATTGTTTTTATTTTGTTTTAAAGTAAGTAGAGTTAAGTTTCCTTTGTGATTTACTAATTCATGCATATCAGAGGGTTAACCAAAACGACCGAAAGATGCTAAAACCCTTAAATTTGCTCAGACGGATGTTTTACCATGGTAGTTTTTAAAGACAAAAAATATGATCAAATAAACACTAAATAACTGTCTCTGATTTCAGACTTCTGGAAAGGACTGACCCTTCCTTCTTGAAATCATGCAACACTACCGAACTGCAGGAAACAGGAGAGGGAGAAATTATGGCTCCTTATTTGATGGTAAATTTTGATTTTTGTTATCTGTAACTGCAGATTATAATGACAAATTACTTTTAAAAACTCATTACTATGAAACAACAATATTGGGATTTCCTTCAAATGACGTAATAAAATATAGATGTTTTAAAGTCAACACGAAATCAGTATAGACAGTTCTTGTTTTTTTTATGGAATATTGCAGTATTTATTATAAATGATTTATCCATGCACAACATTATTTTGTTAAATTCATGTGCACCTGTAATCTTTAATCAAAATAAATTCCTCTCCCTCTTGCAACAACATCTCTTCTCTGATGAAGTGTTTACTGGCGTTCGTGAGGGACGAACTGTCACTCACATGAGATCGACCAATAGCAAACCACAACCATCCAATTAATTTCAGATGGACAAAATCAAGTCCATCCCTAAATTTCTCTTGTTCGGGAAGCCGCTTCACTCGCACATACGTCACAATAGGGAAGAAAAGACTGTCGTATCAGGGCTCGCAAAATCGCTAGCCCGACGTCCCGGGGCTAATGTGTTTTCCCATCAGGCTACCAAAATGTATCACCGCCCTGCCCGACGGGCTATCTTAAAGCTGCTGTCCGAAAGCTGTGTTCAAAATGTACAAAAGTAATATAATGAAAATGTACAACATGAATCCATTTTCCAAACCGTGTTTTTGTCTTACCCTAAATCATTATGGCACACTTATAATAAGTGTTTATATTCGGACTATTTTAGACTGGCCTGGTAGGAACCTCTGCGGAGTAGTACAGTCAAACTGACATAGATATAAACGGAGTGAAGTAGCTCCGGCTACAATGTTCTTCTGCACGACGCATGCAGTTCTGTTTATTAACCGCTAGAGCGCCAAAAAAGGAGCTTTAAATAGTGAAATAAAATTCATTTCTTGATGTGCGTTGTTCACTCTCTTGACTTGCTATCTGAAGGAAAAAATACGATCGCGGAAGTTTTGATCGTGCTGATTTGGCCGTGTGTGTGTACTAAAAAATAAATAACATTCAAATTAATTCCGGGTGGATCAGAGATAAATCATTATTGTGTTTGTTTGATAAACACACAATTCTCATTTCATGGTAAAATGCAACGAACATGCGTTACTTTTTTACTTTCATTTGCAATTCTTCTGAGAAAAAAAAACAATCAAGGAAAACATACGCTTAGAACACCTCCTAGTGGTCATTAAATAAAACGTAAAGGAACCCAAATGAAATATTGTTAAATAACTTATGCAACTATGTGAAACGCTGTGTATATGACAGTAAATTAATAAAGCCTATATCCATTCGTAGCTTGGGTTGAACATATATAGTGTCGCGTGTTTGTGTTGTAAGCCGCGATAATGGAAACAGTGACAACTTAAGATTGTTTAGACTATAAAGGAAATGTAATTTTGCCAAAGAACTTTTGTTGCTGAAGGAAAGACATTGTACGCGCAGTGGAGAAAATTGTGAAAATCGATGATGTGTGTGTGAAAATGTTAAGAGGCACATGGATTTATGGTATTTCAGTTCTGCTTATCCAAAAAAAAGATAGTAAGTTTCAGATTTTCAAATTCATATTTTCAAAATTTTCAAATTTATAATTTCAGTTCAGTTAGAACCAAATACCTATGTGCTTTGTCTGTGTCTGTGTTTTTGATTGATATTTCGACTCCAGTCCAAATTTCTACATAAGTCTTTTTTATTCTGGCTAATTAAATTCTTTTCGGGCTACCAAAATCTCAAAAGTGCCCGCCCAGGGGGCTACCAGGGGTTTTGACATTTTGCGAGCCCTGCACATCTTGCGTTTGTTTGTGTAGGACTGCAGGCGGAAACAGAAGCATATATTCAGGCAGCTATGTGTGGTGGACGACATGATCAAGCTGCTGGCAGGTCTGGAGTCAGTGGATCAGTTGCTGAATGAGCCATGTCCCCAAAACCCAGGTAACACACACATTATTGTGTATTGTACATGACTGTTCATTGCTGCTATGTTTGCAAAGCAGTGAAATGATGCCCTTAAATCCTCTTTTATGCCAGTATCCATTATCATCGAAGCATATTTTGATGGATTGTGTTAGTTTGAAATCTGTTAGAACTCTTTATTTTTCTGTTGACTTTTATGAAAAGATTTTTAATAAAGTAAGGCCTGATTTAGTTTTAGAATTTTTATCTAATTTAATTTTTTTCCTTTATAAATATAGCCGAGGTAGCTCGCATGGCATTAAATCATAAACAAACAAACAAATGATGCCTTCTGTTCACTTCTGAATTCAAATTTCCTGATAATTTACTCACCCCCATGTCTTTTCTTTCTTCAGTTGAAAAGAAATTATGGTTTTTGAGGAAAACATTTCAGGATTTTTCTCCATATAGTGGACTTTAGTGGGGTACAACAGGTTGAAGGTCCAAATTGCAGTTTCAGTGCAGCTTCAAAGCTCTCTACATGATCCCAGACGAGGAATAAGGGTCTTATATAGCGAAATGATCGTTCATTTTCAAAAAAAAAAATGTATATACTTTTTAACCACAAATGCTCATTTTGCACTAGCTCTGCGATCCACCACGCATTACGTAAAAAGAGCCCTTTTTGAAGCTGCACTGAAACTGCAATTTGGACCTTCCACCCGGTGAACCCCACTGAAGTCTCGACTTAATTCGACTGACTAAAGAAAGACATGAACATCTTGGATGACATGGGGGTGAGTAAATTATCAGGAAATTTCAATTCTGAAGTGAACTAATCCTTTAATTTGGGTGCACAGGTAATGAAGCTCGTTCTGCATGGAAGGCTTTAAAAGCAGAATATCAGGAGAGAGTTCAGGAGGTGGAAGGGCTGATCAATGCTTTCCAGGTCCGCAAGGAAGAGCTTCAGGGTAAACGGCAGAAACTGGAGACTCTACTGACCACTCTGCAGATAAAGGTAGTCAGACTTTTCTTCTTCTTTTTTTTTTTTTTTTTTTTTTTTTTTTTTTTGTCTAATACATGAAGAAAAATGGCTTTTTATCTACTTCAAATCAAACTAATTTGGTTTATGTTTTGGATTAATCTGATAAAAAGCCAATTTTTTTGGCTGTTTGTTGTGTTGCCCTTAATAAACTCCAACAATGATAGAATGTGAGCACTTTTATGATGTAGTTTTATGCAGCTAAATATGGAGTTTCATACTTGCATTTTCATACAGTTGAATTGTACATTAAATATTTTTCTCATTCAGAAGGAGGAGTGCAAAGTGAAGGAGAGAATCACAGCTAAACAAAATCAGAGATCAGAGGTAAGACTTCCACTCACTTTAAACTTCCTGGTTAGCTTCAGTAATTTCAACTTTTCTGTGGGACAAACTGGTCGAATCACATTGTTTAAATTCTCATTCCTTTCTCTCATGCACAGAAACAAATCAGCTTTCAGTTAGAAGATTCCCTCCAGGCAGCCCAGAACGCCTTGAATGTGTGTGATTTGCATCTGTCTAAGCTTAAGGATGAGGTTGAAAAACAGCAGGCTCGAATTAGTGACTGGACACTATTAAGAGAAAGGTGAGTCTGTATATAAGAAAAGTTTGGGGTCAGTAAGATTTTTTTTATTTATTTATTTATTTTTTTTTTTTTTAAGAAATTAATATTTACTATTATTCAGCAAGGATGCATTAAATTGTTCTAAAAGGACAAAGACATTTACTGGATAGTTACCAAAGTTTTCTATTTCAAATAAATTATGTTCTTTTTAAATTCAGGATTCATCAAAGATTTTAAACGATTGTTAGATTTCTGTGACTGATTACACTGAAGATTTTTTTTTTTGCTGCAAAAATCTTTCAACACAATAAATTCCCCTTTTTCTTTGTCTCTTAGCCTGCAAACCTTGGTCACAGCGACTCTCAGAAATATGCAGTACAGGCTGCTCTCAGTTAGTCCCTCTGAGCTGTGCCTTGAGCTCTTGCCTCGTGCTGCCGAAAAATCATTAGAACCGCTGCGTGTCTCCATCACCATGACAACAAGTGACGAATTTCATCTTCAGGTACTGTGTCTCAGCATAATATTTCCCTAAAGTGATGCTGAGAGCTCTGATATGTAAAGTGAGTTATGAGTTTCCTGATTTCAAGAGAGGAGCATGCTTCTTATAATAAAACATGTACAAGCTCGCATATGGAGTACTGAAGATAATGTTTTTTGCATTCTTTTTCTTGTTAATATAGCATTTTTATATATATATATATATATATATATATATTTGTGTGTGTGTGTGTAAGTTTCAATTCAAACTTTTCACTCACATTGTTATGATTATACTATAATATGTAATGCTATAATGTAGTGCTGTTAATTTTTTTTTTTCTTTGTACACTTCTAAAACATAAGTGTGGAAATCCTAAGACAATTTTATTCTGTATTTAATTATTGAAAAAAAAAAAAAAAAGATCTGTCAAGAAAGATGTTAGCAATTATTGTTACTGTTTTGAAATACTAATGAAAATTTTTTTAAACTTTTGAATGGTAGTGTTTATATGATAATATGCAAATTATATGACTAAGTCTTTTTGTTTTTGTCAGTGCTAAGAGTTAATATTCCTCTAGAACTACATTTCTTTAAAGTGGTTTTCATTTTGTTTCATTACATTATTGTGAATGTACCTCTTTCCTGTCTGTAGGTGTTTCAGGGAACTGCTGGCCTGGTAGAGGAGGCAGTGAATGGTCCACTTAGGCAAGTGAGTGCCGCCCTTGTGGAGGTGATGGAGAGGTACATAAGTCAAGGAGAGATGCTGTCTGAGATTCAGGCTCTTCACTCCAGGTACATTTTCTTAAAGTATAATCATACATTCTTTGTAGAAGTGTTTCTTTAAAACTTATTTCTATATTTTGTAAAGGCCTGTTGATATTAGATGCTGATAAAGAGAAAGGAAAAAAAACAAAAAAAACAATGACATCAAACAACTCATCCTCAAAATGAAAATCTTTTTTCTGTAACCTGTGAAATGTTGTGAAACCTGCATAGTCTTTTCTTCATTCAGCATGTTTTGAGAATTTAGCTCACAATGTCCCAATACTGACGAACAGGCACTATTTGATCCTCCTGGTCCCCATTGACTTAAACTGGGTGCTCTCCTGTACGTTATCAAATGCGTCAAGGAAGACTGATGCAGAGGCAGTTGTCATTAGATTTTGCATCTTTGCCTCAAACAGACTTGCCTCATGGCAGTTTTAATTTTGTTCTGGAGGCTGAACCCACGCTCTGCTGACACACTAGAGCGCACTTGCCACCAATTGGACAGGGGTGGAAATTACAGTTACAAGTTACAATAGATCTCCCTCAGTGTAATCTGTCAAAATGATGGACAGCCTTCAGTTTTTTCTGTCACATTTAAAAAAAAACATTGTCAATGATGGAAATCATTCAGTTAACATGACCTTTTGCTCAGATTTATTATTACGATGGCCTAATATATCATTAAAGTAACCAGCAAGAATTTCACCTCCTTCTTTTATGGTTTTATTGAATCTCAGTTTCTGATGAATGTTTTAATTTAAGTTAACAACACTGGAACTCAGCATTGCTACTTTACAGCAAAAAAGGGGAAACTTGTCTTACACTATGAATAATTTTACTCCCTGTATCTCATTTAGAATTTTTCATGTTTCATCAGGTTTGCAATTGATTGGTGTCCTGCTGAAAAGCTTCTGATCTTTCTCAAGACTGCGACTACAGTATGTCACCTGAGGGTTGAGGAGGGTTACCCATCACATGGCCGAGCTACTCTCCTGTCTGTGAGAAAAGACGGCAATCTGTTTGATATCACCAATCTACAGGTAAGGAAGAGTGAAAAGGTCTGGTTTCAATTCACTGATCAATGTCATTTTTTTTATAATTGTGATGCAAAGCATCAAGATATGCAAATATCCATGTCATTGCTTTTTGCTGCATAGTTGATCTTCTGTTTTCGCCATATTCAAACTTCATACATTTTGTGCCAAGTTCTTAGAATTGTACTCTGTGTTCATGTAGGTTTGATATGGTTTTAAAAAACCATTGTGTTTCAGTTTAATGACCACCTTGTAGACATTAAAATAAAATATAATATTTTTACATATTTTCCTTACACTTTGAATGCATTTGATTGTACACGTCTTAATCTTTTTATCTTCAGAAAGGTTTTCAAGTGTGTTTTTCAAGGTAAAAGTTTTTTTTTCTAAGCTATTCTGGGTCTTTTTGACCCTTAATGAGGTTTGCTGAAATTTAAAAAATGTTCCCTTGATCCAAATGGCCTGAGACTTAGTAATGCTGTCAACACTTTTGAGATCTACAAAAAATAGTTATACTCAGACCCTGCTTAGAAAATGGATCAAATTTATCCTCAAAATCAGAAACAACGCAGAACATGCATAGACAGAAATGAAGTGGCAAAACTTTAAAACATACATAATCCAAAATGATCATGCACACACACACCCACACACAGAGGAATAAATTAGTGAGACTATAAATATTGCTCTGTTATAATTTGTCAAATAAAATCAGCCAAAATGCACAATCGCCACAAAAATGAAGTGGTGACACCACAACGCCAAGAAGGAGAACAATGCACACACTCCAAGAGAGAGAGTGCTGAGATGAGAGATGAAAGGATGATACAATACAGTTTAGCACAAACTTCAGTACAGAACTGACTACAGTACAAAAAATGCTAAACTTGGACAAAAGGTTATTTTTATTGTTATAATTATGATTTTCTAATTTGTAGATATGAATCCAACTGGAAAAATTTATGAAAAGATGTCTTTCAATTAGTCAAATAGCAATGGCAAATAGTGGAGCTCTGTAGCCATCCACTGTTTAAAGTGATAATTTTTTACTTTTAAAACTATATTTTCCAACAGATGGCAAAACTCTTAACAATAAACCATGGCAAATTGTCCATGTTATCTCCATGAATAAAAGTTAGAATTGTGGGTCTTTTTAAAGTGAATTTTAAAAACCAATTTAAAAAATATTTATTTATTTATTTATTTATATCAATTTAAAGCATTTCATAAATGTAGAGTAAAACTGCACACATGTAGAGTAAAAACATTAATACATTTTTTTTTTTTGTGATTTTGTGTTACAAAATCACATTTTATTGTCTAGGGTCAACAGCCTCAGTGTACATCCCAAACGAATAGCTTACAAGGGTTAAATATCATGAATTATTAATTCATAGATATCATTAGACTTTTAGGGAGTCGCACCACATGACATTTTACAACCTGAACTAACTAAGAGCTAACCAACTAACCAAAAAAAAAAAAAAAAACCTTTTCTCAACTAAAGTGTAAAATTACTCTAATCAATACAATGTTTTTATGAATTTAATTAATTTAATCATGTTTTTTTTTTATTATTAATTTATTATAGTTTTACTATGATATCAGGACAATTGTATCACCCTGACATTTTTTCTTTAAAAAAAAAAAATAATTTGCTCATCATAGAAGAGATGCATTCAAGTCCGTACAAATTGCACTGAGCACGGTGACCCAGCACTTTCTAAATGTGTCCCTCAAGACAAGTAATTGGTAAATCCCCTGTTATAAGAGGTCAAGATGTTACCAGCTCAATTCCTTGCAACATGTTTTTGTATGTCATTTCTGAGTTCAGTTTGTTCATTCATAAGTGACTGTTTTTAGCCCCCAGAGCAGCATCCTGTCCTGACGGAATGGCTTGAGTTTCTCTCCTCCAATCCGAACATCTGATGTCACAAGATTTGAGTCAGAGTCAGAAAGGAATATCTTCACTATTCCCAAAATATATCATGTACTGAGTCAGAGTCTATTACATATACACCACCTAGCATTGTTCTAGTTGTATTGTTGATATATAAATGAATGTTTGTATTGTGTCTGTGTATGTATTGTGAGTCAGTGCTTTCAGTCTTTATTTAACCAACCCAGACTGTCATTATTATACATTATAATTATTATTTGCATTGCTCTTCACCCATATCAAAGGTTTGGGCAAATCAGCATTTAAATTTGTGGCTCACTACATGTTTTCAAGTAGAAAAGAGCTCTGCATTGTTCAGTCAGTAATTACAGGTCACATGACTCGCAGCAGTATAGTTTAAGTTTAAATGTCATGTTTCTGTAAATAAAATGAATTTAAAATGTATTACATGGTATCTAGTTTTCACTTCCCACTTTTTCTTTGACATGTCTACTCTTGTTTTTGAACACTAGAGGGCAGCACTTTCTGTAAGTAGCACCACATGCACATTCCATCCACTGTTGTCTGACATAACAGATTAGGTAACAATTTAGACTCAAGTTTGTTCTTTGCTGCCTGGATATTTAATCCTTTTTTTTTTTTTTAACTACACAACAGCGTTGAATAGAACGATTTTTCACTTTTCAAGTGTCGTACATTTCCACCTCAGACACGAAAAGCTCCCCTCACGTTGGCTTCTGTCCTCCCCTGAGCTTATGAAACAAGAGATCAAATTCACAATCATTTTTTTTTCTTCCCAGGGTTATTCTGATATACTCTACTTGGCCCTTGGAGCATGACTCCACTTTCTGTACTAGTTATCCGCCCTCTGGCGCTGCACAACAGGAGCTGCTCTCATTGGCCAAATAAGATGTGAGGTTTGTTTTGGATTTGGCCAATAGGGAGCTGTGAAACAGATTATGAGGGCACAATGACCCAGTTCTGGGTCCATGTGTAAGGAGATCACTCCACATTTTCTCTGCTCATTCTTGTGTCTGTAATGAGAAGGGGCCTGGTATCTATGTTGTGCTTAGACAATTGTCTTTGTAGATCAGATTCCGCTTCTAACAGGGAAAAGTAAGACAGGTCTTGGCAAATAATGACTTTTCACTCTTTCGTAATCACCTTGGCAATATATATAACCTCTTATGCAATATATAGTATTTGTTTGCATAGCTAATTGAAACATACTTGACCCCCATTCTTTCCAAATTACTTTGTCATATGTTAAACATATTGTTAAAATTAATTCAAATTAGTCTACTCAGTTGATTTATAATAAATGACTGAGGTAGGTATTGTATTTTTCCCTGTTTTGTTGTTTTAATTTTTCCTATTTGCTTATTATTTTCTGCTTGTTTATTTTCTGTTAATAAATATTTTAATAATATTTACTAATATAGTAATAACCATTTGCAAGAATGTTTAGATGCTTTAGGTATTTTGATTTCATTTGTTTGATAGGATTGCAGTATTGTTAAATGGCCCATTCATTTTTATAAATTTCCAGCATTTAGTATTTCCAGTGTTCCTCCATTATTTATATAATTGCCATTCAAATGTTGTAGTCTGTAATTTTGTGTTTGTTTACTTTTTATAGAAGTCTCATGAGCTCACTAAGGATGAATTAATTTAATAAAGAATACAGTAAAACTGTAATATTGTGAAATATTATTGAAATAACTGGTTTCTATTTTAATTTAATTTATTAATGTGATGGCAAAGCTTAAGTTTCAGCATCATTCCTCCAGTCTTCAGTGTCACATGTTCCTTCAGAAATCATTTGGTGTTCAAGAAACTATTAGTAATATTACTGTTGAAAACAGCTGTGCTGCTTAATATTTTTGTAGAAACCATGATACCTTTTTTAGCATTCTTTGGTGAATGGGTAGTTCAAAAGAACAGCATTTATATGAAATGGAAATCCTTTCTGACATTATTGTCTTTACTTTTACTTTTGATCAATTTAATGCGTCCTTGCTGAATAAAAGTATTAATTTATTTTTTTAAAAATCATACTAACCCCAAACCTTTGAAGAGTATTGTTCTGATTTAATTACCTATTTTCAGAGGACTCTACGGTCTTATTCTATGGCAGCACTTATAGAAAAAAAATGGCTTCATTTACTGTCTCCTATCAGCTTCCACTTGAGGACACAGCCTTAACTTTACTATTGAGGACAGAAATTATATATTTTGCTTATTACTCTCTTGACACTGTAAAGCAACTTCATATATATATATATATATATATATATATATATATATATATATATATATATATTTATATTTAGCTGGCTTCTCATGGCAGTGGTTTGCATTTTTAATTATTGGGTGCAATAATTAAAAATGCATATATATATATATATATATATATATATATATATATATATATATATATGCATCTCTAATTATTTTACAATAAACATGTTCAGTACATAGGTAAGACTTTTGACACAAAAGTTAAAAAAGACAACACACTGTACTCTTGTTTCATAAAATGGCTTTATGAAGTAAAAGACACCTGAAATACATGTCTGTTGTTCTATAATATGCATTCACTCTACTTATATATCTGTGCTCGTATTTATATATCATTTGCGTTGAGCATGTGAACTTTACAAAAAATATATTATACATTTTAAAACATTTAAAGTATGTATATCATATTTACAAATATTTTACAAAGTCACAGGGATGTGAATATGCATGAAGGTTCATACCGCATATATCTTAGCTAAAATGATCATTTAATCTCTGAGTGTGAGTGTAGCTGGAACCCAGGCCTGGGTATGAGGAGACGCTTGATGTTCTGCTGCGGTCGTCTCCTCTCTGGAAGTGGCCTGGAGATCCTTCTGGCCTGGCTGTGACTCCTTGCAAGAGGCTTTTTGCACTTGTTCCCTATGTAGATGCAGTCCAATTGTGAGTGTTTTTGTCTGCTTCATTATTACCACCCATTTCAAGTAAGCAATGAAATGTGTTTCAAAGACCCTTTTAACTGCCCTATATGGTTAGCTAGCCATAAAGGTTACTGACCCACCATTAGGCACCAAAGCATCCCTTCAAATGTGTCAAGTGCTTTTAAGTGCCAAAGGCATTAGTTTGTTTTCTGATTGGTTCTCTTGGAAAGGGTTCTATTGTTCGTACCCTTTTTTGTGTCTTTCAGTGGTGACCCACTTTAACTGGCTTCTCATGGCAGTGGTTTGCAACCTCAGGCATCAATGCGGAAAGAGAGCAGCTTCTCTGAGTGCATGTTATTCAGCGTGCGCAGATCAGGAAGTTTGAGGAGCAGCTTGGTGAATCGGGAGGCATCGCAAGGGGCGCTCTTGCTGACGATGGTTCGGAGAGCCCGGATTAGACTTTCCTGAAGCATCTCCACTGAATTCACATTTTCAATGCCAGAACGATCTGTACAACAAAGACAAAATTAATTAGTGGATCAAACTAAGATACTTACTATATGATATATACTGTATGAAGTGTCAAGCCATTAAAGGGATGGTTGACCCAAAAATGAAAATTGTCAAGATATTTTTAAAAAATGCCTCCGTGTTTATGTTCATACAATAAAAGTAAATGGGGTCTGATGTTGTTTTGGGCACCACTGACTTTAATTGTATAAACAATTTTTTAAACTATTTTTTGAATGAACTATCCCTTTGAAGGGATAATTCACCCAAAAATGAAAATTGTCATCATTTACCCACCCTCATGTTGTTTCAAACCTATAAGGCTTTGCATGATTTTCGAGGGTCATATGAAGTGATCATATCTCTTCACAACACTTGGAATGAACAGCCTGATTCCTATGGATTGGTTTTACAACAACTACAATAATAATTTACAATAATGACACAATTTTCATTTTTGAGTGAATTATCCCTTTAACACTAATATGCAACCTACCTGCAGAAACCAGCACCACTGCAGTAAAGAGTCCCAGTTCTTCTGCTGAGAGCTCTAATGCGTTGAGTTTTTCACTGAAGTCAAACATGGTTCCCAGCAAATCGCCCATGCCCATGCTTTTCAGGGCCTCCAATCTGTAGGTGGCGCCTGAGATGAACGTTACAGTCTTTTCTTTTACATTAAACAGAGAGGCGAAGCGTACCATGAGGACCTGCAGGAGAGATTCAAAAATAAAACACACTTAGTAAAACCTAGTTGCCATTGAAGCCTTTTATATATGACAAAAGTCAGATGTTTTATCTGAAATATCATTGACTTACCTCAAATGTCCCAGCCTTCAGCAAAGTGACCTGGTCGTTTTGGGATAGAGTGTTAAACCCTGGGATGTGTTTGGCGAACTCCACCACCTCTCGCACCGCTGGGGTGAAGCTAAGAGAGAAGTCTTCCCAAATTTCCTGGGGTGTTTTATTGGGGTCTGAGTAAGGATGCATGTTCATTGGACAAGCCTGGAAAAAAGAAATCAGTTCCAAATCAAAAAAAGTTCACCTCTATAAACTCTTTACTTGGTACTAAGTATAATATATCGTTAGAATTCCAAAGGTCTTACCAACAGAATCTCTTTGCGTTTTTTCCATGGACAGTTCTGACCCTGGGAGCTGCCATTTAACTCCTGACTGTGGTGGATGCCATAGAGGTTACTGTTTGTAGATCGCTGGTCATTGTTATTGTGCTGCTGATGTTGTCCAGGTGCTTGGGAGGCTTGAAAAAGGAGGCCATTTTCCACTGGCACCTCAAAGTTGTTACAATGATGAGCGACATTATTATCATGGTGGAAGATGGTGTTGTTGCCATTGAGGTGGTATCCAGCCATGCAGCGGTTAATGCTTCGGTTGTCCAGCTCGCCGTTGTGAGGCAGCAGCGCTGGACCTAACTTATCATGGGCGTAGACAAAGGTCTCGCGGTGTGCCCGGGTTATGGCGGCAATGGTTTTGTCTACTCCTGGGCTGGAGCACGGTGCTGGAGAAGAGGTTAGAGGTGGGGGGCTCTGAGCTGGTTGCACCGATGGGGATGTCGGGGCCGGGGGGGATGGGGATGGTGCTACGGGCACTGCGGGAGGCTGGGGTTGCGGCCCCACTGTAAGGTCTGGGCAAGGAGATGAGGAAGAGGAGGTGGTGGATGGGGATGAAGAAGAAGAGCAGGGGGTGTTTGATGTGATGCTCGCCAACTGGAATTCATTCTGAAGCTGGTTGTTCACCATGTTGTTCATGGCATTCTGCATCTCGGCCAGCATACGCTGCTTCTCGCGTTTTGGGATACGGCCGAAACGAACAGCTGGGGTTAAAAAAGTACAGAAAATGTCAGTGCAATCAGTGCATGCCTAAATTCTAATGCTATTGTTTCTCTGTATTTCTCCAGGCTTGGCTGTATAGATACTCACCATCTCGGGACATTCCCACAGACAGACACTTTTTGAAACGGCACTGCTGGCACCGATTCCGGTTGATCCTCATAATGGTACAAGTTTCATTCTTCAGGCACTTTTTGTACTGGATGTTCTGCTGGATGCTGCGTCGAAAGAAACCCTGTGGACAATGCAGATAATGTGTTAATTTAGTTTAAACAAAAGCTTTAATAAAAAATGCAACGCTAATCAAACTCTTATAAATGTAAACAGATGCTATTTTCTTACCTTGCAGCCCTCACAGGCATGGACACCATAGTGGAAACCGGAAGCCACGTCGCCACACACTTTGCACAGCAACACCATTCCATTCAGCTCTAGATGAAAAGTCAGATGTTATAATAATCGTTCTCCTGGATGTCATACTCTACATTAATCAGGTAAGTATGATTCTTATCACTTACTAGTAAGGGTGGCAACTGATTTGTTAGGTGAATTGCGTGCACTTCCACCATCATCACGGCCTCTTGGGGATCCACTAGAGCATGATGAGTTTCCCTCCTCTCCTGATCCAGAACTCGAGCTGCTGCTGCTGCTGCTACTGCTGCTGGTGTACATGCGAGAGGAATCATGGGATCCATTGGGGGATGGTGGGAATGAAGAACCAAAGCAGGGTTGCGTAAAGGACTGCAGGCTGCTGTTGGAGTTCTCACTGTACATGGACACGGGGCTGGTGCGGTTGGGAGAGCCCCCACACGATCCGATGTATGATATTACCCCACCTAGCGATGAAAAAGAAAAGCACACTTACTAGATTGCTCCCTCTTCGCTGCACTGTGCGAAAACAAAAAGTGAGAGAGGCCCACCGAGAAGGGAGTTGGAAATGTTCTCAGGTATTTTGTTCTCCTCCCTAAAACCGTCTCGTTAAAATGTTCCCATAAATCCTTCTATCGGTTACACAAGGAGTTTCACTAAAACAGATGGTGCTTTGGAAATGAGGAAGCTGAGAGAATCCGTCCTGGTGGAAAATAAGGATACTTTCTAGGAACTGTTATTGTAAACTGGATGGGGACATTTAAAAAAATAGCGACCACTCCTTTTTTTCCTTGAGTTTGTGTCTCAAAGGGCTTGGTTTACAGTTTCACTGGCACTGTGAGCAAGCCACATTTGCCTCATGTTATTTCTGTGTATCAAATACACAGCTCTGCATGATGGGTTGGTAGCACATGCCTAGACATGTGAATTGATAAATAACATTTACAACTTTGTTTTCGTTCGACTTATATCCTGCTCATTAGTTTAAATCATCAGCTCAAATCAGATAAGACTAGTCAACTTTGCTCTTGAGGAACTGTGCAGTGTGCAAGAGTTTACACCTTGGCGTTGACTCTAGCATGTATACTATTCCCTAGTGTCCGATACCTCCTGCTGCCTTTCCTAACCTTTGGTCCCCTGCAGTTAAACTCAGTATCGCTCTTGTTTTACTGTTTCCTCCTGCACACCTAATCACTGTGCTTGATGGAAATGACATTTTTTGTGTACTTTGTGCCTTTATTTTTCTCTTAAATGATACAGCATTATTCGAGTGTGTCTTTTCCAACTCTTACAGCAATGAACGCAACTTTCATGCGCGAATCATTGACAGATAAACTGCATGCTCTTATTTCAGTATTGTTGTTATGTCAAAGTGTTTTGCAAGTTTAATCTTGAAAGCATTTTAAATGTCAAAGGCAAACCAGTGTAGAGGTTACATAACAACTGTGCACTAGCACAAAAGGTCAACAAGTCACTGTGTCAGGTGGAGCCACAACATGGAAACGTGTTGTAGCTTTGACTCCCCTGTTCTGCCTCAAACGCTCCTGTCATGTATTAGATTTATCAGTGCTTAAGAGTCCACAAGACTCTTATAGACTAGACTATTTTAACATAGTGAGTGAGTTTATTGTGGATGTTTATGTTGTAGTTACATGGCAACAGTGGTTTTGGATCTTCACTCTGCTTGTGCTCAAAAACGTGCTTTCTCTGGCTTCTAAATTGTTTTGAAATCTAAACACTTAAAGCTTTCCTAAACATTCTGTCAAAGGAAATACTTGTGTAAGCACAACAGGGGCGCGTGTGAGCTGTTCAGGCGTATCATTGGGGAAGCACGCCTCCCCTCCACGTGCGCCACACAAGGACAGCCTTTCAACGAGACTCAGTTCATTAGGCACGCCTCTCAAAACACACCCGCTTTTTAAACGATTCACCATTCATTCACGTACGCCAACACGCAATGAGCAAGCCTTTCCACTCTACATTAATAAATGCTGTCAGTGTTTACATAGAGTTCACTATATGTGTCTCTTAAGAAATTCTATACTAGGCGTTGCAGTGAATTTATGACAGGTAAAAGATGTTCTTAGAGTACGGACAAATTCCAATACAGCGATAAATTAATATAAATAGTTGCTATTTGCGATAACGACTAAACAATTATAAACTATTTTTACTGGGGAATGTTACGAGAAACCTAACAGGGGCAAAGCTATGTAGAATGAGCTTTTACAGTTAAACAGTGTTGCTACGGGCAACAGTCAATGAACGACTGACCAATCACAATCGAGCATTCCAGAGAGCCGTAATAAGAATTTGCAGTCAGACATTTATTAGCATTTAATTCAAATCATGAATTTGATTAATCAGAATCAGGATCTAAAGTAGAAATATCCAAGTTATAACGACAAATAAGACCAATTCTAAAAATACACATTTTCCTCATTGTTGTACCATGAACTAAAGTTAACCATCATATTCTGTTCATAATCAAAGATAAATCTATAAAATAGGCTATGTTTAAACACTAGGCTAGGTCCAAGAAATATTGTGACGCTGTATTCATGTCAGAGGGAGAGAGAGAGAGAGAGAGAAAAAAAAACAGTTACGTTAAACTGGATCAATTTCATGTCCCAGTTTTGAAGTGAACACGGGTTAACGTGATGTCCTGCCCCGCGTCTCTCTCTTCGGTCCAATCGCAGCGCGCACATGGCTCACGCTGCAGCGTCACACACGGGTTCGCGCTAGGAGGGCAGACACATAGCAAGGCGGAATTATGTAATGAGCGCCTGCGCTTACCAATGGCTGTAGGCGGAGAGCGAAGAATGAAAACAAAAAGCACATGGCTAGGCTCGGCGGTACATGTGAATCGAGAGAGGATCTTCGACGCTCGCCTGCATCACAGGGATGTCCGTACACCTGACTTTTCAGTTATGACCTAGTTCCCCGAAATTCATGCGAACACTGTGTCTTAACCCGTGATGTCCTTGCTTTCGTCTGCTATTTACATTGTATCTATATCGCGAACATTACTCACGCCAAATACGATATAAACATGCAAATTATGCATACCTAATCAGTCGTTTCACACACATGAAGGCACTTTTATAAAGGCATAATGAAGTATCTACACATTAGAAATATTTTGTACGTCATTATAGCCTACCTCAGCGATTATTTGTTTCAGAACCATACATCGTTTAATATTAAAAACCGACGAAATAATTCGGCGAGCCCTACCGCCAAATATCATAGGGTACGTCGATTTACTGTAAAATCCGGCAGATATATATATATATATATATATATACATATATAATATATATATATATACATATATATATATATAATGTATATATTAGCTGTGACGTTTCACCGCTTCAAGCCATGATTATAAATGTATTTTGATCCGTTTGTCCAACAGTCAGTGGTGCGTAATGCAACACATTTATTAACATGCAATTTAATGGTTAAGCAGAGACTGATCAACAAGACTGTTTCTTAAAGCATCCAGAGAGTCTTACCTGTGTTGTTTGTGTCTACTGCTGTCGTCATGTTGAGCCCCAGTAAAGTCATGCAGGTTTTTGACAATCTTCAGTGGAACACCCAGAGAGGAGATGCACTCTCTCTCTCTCTAGATGCACTTCTGCTTTGTTTATCAGTTCTTCTTTACGATAAAGTCATAACTGCCATGTAATGACTCTCCTGAAATCGCATAAAATGGATGCGCGTCTGCTAGATGCTGGTAAAAGATGTTAAAGGCTGCGCAAAGACGTCAGTGAAATGTGGATCATTCAGTGAAAATGTATCATACGCCAGTGCGCCTGTCCTGTCACTTCGCCCAATCTGTGTCGCTCTGAACTGTTCTGTCAAGTCGGCCCGGTTTTGCTTAGGCTGCCTCGTTCCAAGGAGCATGCTTGGATGAGACGAGCGCAGGCGCACCCACTTCACAGCCGCTGCACGAGGCTAGAAATGTGTCCATGTGACCTCGACGAAAACCTCGTGGCCCAGTGACACAGTTTCTCCACAACACATTTTGGTACAAAGTTTAAAATTCCCCGCGCACGTGCCTGCCTCAGTATTGGAAAATGTCTGAGTTGAGGAGTTTGAAATCGCCTGATGTCAAGTGGAATTGTTTGTATGACTGTGCTTGCGTTTTACGCGTGAAAAATGTTTTCATACAAGAAGTTTTCATTGCAAGGGATGTAGACTTCTCAGTAAAGGTGAAACTTTTTATTTTGAATGTGTTGGTCTCATGGTGGGAAGATCTTTGCTCCCACTAAAAAAAATGACAATGTCAGTGGTGGACAAAATACACATCAGTTACTTGAGTAAAAGTACATATACACTATTACTCCAGTAAAAGTATACTCATTTTCGATTTTATTTTATTATTGATAGGCTATTATACACTATAAAAACATTTAACTTAAATATACAAAAATATTAATTTAAATTACTGATAATTCAAGTGCGCAAACAAGTGAATATTCCATATATTTAAAAATAAGGAAATAAATTTGTGTATAGCTAAATATGTGGCTACAAATACTATACATTGTACGTCACCTGGGGTAAAAATGCGTTAACATTTTAAGATAAACATTATGCAAACATAGTAGTTTTATATCACTTTAAACTGTTACAGCAGCGGAGAAGATGCATGGATATTAATATGCGTTATTTTACCATCAGTCGCCAGACAGTGACACACAAATCTAGACATGTCGAATGAATCGTTCAGTGTGATTTGTGAAGCAATTCATCAGGTTCACTGGAAAGAATCAGCGCATTCATTCACGCCTCTCAGAGGGGGTGGAGATTTCTTCATTTTGAAATAAGGAGGAACAATATGTTTTTATGAAATTAAAGTAAAAAGTACGATATGCCTTTTAATGTAGTGAAGTAAAAGTTTCCCAAAATAAAACTGTCCACCACTCCAAAATGTAATAATAATAATAATTTTACAAAAGATAGAGTGACATTTCTAATTTTCTAACTTTTAAATGTCTCATGTTATCCTAATATTTGGCATAAGACAATTCCTCTGTATTACCACCTATGCAAAAAGTATTTTGATTGCTGAAAAGTATTTTGATTACTATATTCTAAGCAAAGCGAAGACCAGAGAGTTAATTAGGGTACAGTATATCCGGCACATCACGGTGAATTATAGAAGTAGAAAGTGGAAAATTAGCAGGGCCCCAGGATCTGGTTATGCTGTGCAAGGGACTGCAGTTTTCACAGTTGGATACTGTTTTCCTCTGTCACACATAGAAATATCAGAAAATGGACCTAATATTATCACGACAAATGTATTAATTTACATGATTGTAAAAGCATGAAATCTGAAATGATTCGATTGTTTGTCGGCGAAATGCTTTCTGTGCACAAAAGATGCTTTAACGCACTTCTGTTTCTGTCCAAACAGGTGTTGAAGGTGACGCTGGGAACAACATTTTTACTGGCGATCAACTAAACGTGGACATATACGGACAATTACGACTTTAAACCACTGAGTTTAAGGTGAGGTATAAGTAAGTACAACTACATATTTTGCAATACAATTTATGTAGGCCAACTGTAACCTATAATAAAGTTACCTATAATAACTGTAACCTATATGTAAAGCGTTATTTTTGGCACTTCCTGTGCTTTTTTAGCATTTGAGGCTATTAAAGGTTATTTTCAAAAACAGCAATTCACCCCCAAAATAAGTTTTCACTGTCCTAGATAGAGCGCCTCCCTTAGAGAAAAACTGACCATCATTATCCTCTTTTCGGGGCTCCGGCAGGCACGTGCCTGAGAACATAGTCGTGCTACTTTAAAAAAAATAGACCATCTCGCAGCAATAAGCAGTCTCACATCCGTAACATCACTTACAGTGACCATGGCACTGCACGAGCCACTTGTTGCAATCACGTGAATCTCTCGGGCGCCTTATTGCAGGTACGATTAATCATTCTCACCTGTACAATAACACTGCGTGACACTGCACGTGACTAGCAGCCCAGCGGGTGTAAAACATAAACGTAGATGATTCATTGGTATGGCGAAGAGCTGTTTGCACCAAGTATTGCCTGATGTTGTGAACTGACCACGCCTGTCGCTTCTATTTTCGGACCATATCTTTATGGCAAGTTTCTGAATCTTTGTGCTTGTTATTTAGTCTATCACGGGGATGGAATAATAACAGTGCCTCTGCAAAAGCGAGATGGTTTAGTTTTCGTCACGTTTGCACATCACGTTACCTGCACCAAACACCATGAGACCGGGCGCGCTCACCACGTAATCGCACGAATGTTAATCGCATAGATTCCCGCGTCTCGCAGCAAAGGCACGACTGCGTTGGACACATCGCTGAGTTCACATGTAAAACCACTCCATCCGCGCACACACACACACAACTCACTTGGAACGCACCGGTGTAGCCTAACATAATCCGACCAGCAGGTCTTTGGTTAGTGCTAGATTAAAAAAGCAAAATAAACTGACCCGACACGAACTAAAAACGGTTATATCAACAACAGTTTTGTGCCATAATGAAGAGTACTATGAATTAACACTGAGTTATTTTGGATACAATTTTGAAGTTATCTTAAAAACTTAAGAAATCCTAATGCTAAAGTCATATTAGTTTTGAAGTTATAACGCCTCGACACGCCCCCACTGAAAGTCAAATGTCGATTGTGCATGTGATCACAACTGCATTTGAATACAGCAGAATTTAAAAGATTTAGTTGCAAGAGGAAATCCGGTAATGTTTAAAAAGTTTTATCCTTATATTTGCTTTTATGAAGTCATGAGCATGGTATCATATGGCAATGCCATGGTACTCTTATCTATACCATTAGAAAAACGCATTAAGAGCTGAATGTGTAATGTAAGCATACCTAGTTTTTTTTGGGTGTAGATAATGATTTTCAGTAGGCCAACTACTACAGTATTACCTTCTGATGCATGGTACTGTCTGTCATAGTACTTTTTTGTGAGGATGGCAGCCTATGGTTTATGTGGTACTACAAAAGAATAACAAAGTATTCAAAGTCCGTGGTATTGAATGAAGCCTTGCCTAAACTATATCAGTAACTTTCGTTATTATTTATTTAATATTTAATATACGAACAATAATAACGTAAATACTGTTCTTTATTTATTTATTCTTAATCACAACTAAATAAATAAATAAACAAAGAACATTATTTACGTTATTATTGTTGGTGACCTATCAAAAACGTACAAGTTATATACCTTAACAATAATCTCGACTCTCCAGAAAGCACCACACCTTGTCAGCCGTGCATATAAGTATTAATGACGATTTAAAACGTGCAGCATGATAACCATCATTGGACTCACAGCGGCATTAAAGCTCTGTATATCTGAACTATTCTGCTGTAGTTTTATCCCTGTGCTATTTGTCCTCTGTGTTGTCTGGCGCAACAGCGCCCGTGCTCGACAACGTGAGGAAGTCTTTGCTTGGCGAACACTCATTAGCCTCTCATCATTGCGGTTTTCCTTCCTCCGAGAAAACCAAAGTCGGCAGGAGAGCCAAGACTATCTAAATGTGTTTGTATAATATTGATGCATGCCTTTAGAGTGAGCAAAAGCCGGAGAATACAAACACTGCATTTCAAATCAGCCACACAACGAATTCATTCAGAGCTGTTTTAATCAATAGGAGAGCTGTTTCATCAATATCTATTCTTAAAATGAATGTTTAATATAATGTTTTAAAAATAAGTACTTTCTTTTGCAGACAGGGGTTTTATAACCACAAAAGTTAGCAAAGGATCGCTTATTTCACCTAGTGGTAAACAGACACTCGCAAAAGGATTCTATATGTAACCATAGCAACAGTGAGCTGCTCATTCGCTTTTCTCAGGATCTGACTGAAATTTAACAAAATAGCCTATAAGTAGACTACAAAAGAATAACAAAGTATTCAATATTCAATGTCCAAAGTCCGTGGTATTGAATGAATACCACCTTGCCAAAAACTATATCAGTAACTATCAGAAATCGCGTTCCGGGGGAAGTGAAATGGGAACACGGGTGCACCGCGATGAGACCGCAGAGGGCAAAGTACTTTCACTTTCGCGATCAAAGCGGCAGGGGCTCAAGCCCTTCCACTTTCAGTGCCCAGAAAGCTACTAAAGATATATTTAAAACAGTCCGTGACTACAGTGGTTCAACCTTAATGCATTGTGGTGCTCTAGTCTAGTGAATGCGTGTTGGAGACTGATACGGAAGAGAGGAAATTGTTGAATAAAGTCATTATTTTTATTTATTTTATTTTTTCGTTTATTTTTTTTCATAACATTAAGGTTGAACCACTGTAGTCACATGAACTGTTTTAAATATGTCTTTAGTAGCTTTCTGGGCGTTTGAATGTATAAATTAACTGGCTTTCAATGCAGGCCTCACTGAGCCATTGGATTTCATCAAAAATATCTTAATTTGTGTTCTGAAGATGCCTTACGGGTGTGGAACGACATGAGGGTGAGTACTTAATGACAGAATTTTCATTTTTGGGTGAACTAACCCTTTAATGCACAAATCACTAGACAGGAAATTAGTAAGAACTGCACAAATACTGTAGATAAAGTAAATATGCGGGTAAACTTGAAGACAGTTTTTTTTTTTTTTTTTTACAGGAAGTGTTGTTCCACTCAATGTTGATGGCTTCAAACAGTTCATGAGTAGGCCTATAGTTGAAAAATGCTTCACAGTTCATTTAAATTTAATGTGAGACCAAATATGTCTGGATATATCCAAATATATCTGGACTCTGATCAGGTCAAAACATGAGCCTGATGGACTTGTGTTCAAGCCACTTTTTGGTTGTCTTTGCAGTTTGGGCAGGAGCATTGTCTTGTTGAAAAATAACATCTGATCATTCCTCTTTATATAATAACTTTTCATTTGTGGGAAGCAAGCCATTCTGCAATATTCTCCTGTACTCCAAAGCATTACATGACTTTTCACAGTGAAGTACTGTAGCTCACCAACACCAGCAGCTAAAAAGTCTCTCCACACAATGACTTCTCTTCCTCCATGCTTCACTGTGGTAGAGATGCATTTATTGTTATATTTTTCAGCAGATTTTCAAAAACACCGCTCTGCAGCATTACCGTGCAATGGTAATTTCATTGTGATTCATCACTCCACACACACAACTTCCCATGCTCTGCCAAAAAAACTTAATTCTGTCTTTGATGTTTTTCTGAGACAGCAGTGGCTTAGCCTAAATTTTGCTAATTTTCAGACCAATAATAAAAGCTTAGTGTTTAGCCATTTGCCACCCCCTCCCCCCTTTTTTTGCCCATATGTATGTTATAGCCTATGTTATAGGCCTATCCTATAAGAATTATTATAAAAAAATATATAAAAATATATAGCCTAAAATAATTCTGCTTGAGCGAGATTTTTCTTTTATAAATTCCATAAAAAACAAATAATAAAAAAGACAGTCACTGGAAACAAACACTGTATTTAACTATAACAAGGCTATATCATAATTACAATAACGTTTTAAAATGCGACGACTAAACTGCAGCATTATGAATGTAGGTCACTTTGAGCCGCCTCCTAACCTACTGTCCGCGTGACTCAATAAGCTACAGCGACTGCAATGAGGCTCTCTTTCTTACTCACAGTTGCTGCTTTAATCACATATTGCTAAATAATGGCTGCACTTGGAGTGATCCGGTGGTCGAGTTAATCCTTTTCTCACGAGGCTCATTTTAAGGCTGACGTTCTTTGGTTTTACACAAAAAGGATTTCGTACATAACACCGCCATTTCATTAAAACATATATTTAATATAGCCTACTTTAAACGACTTTTAGTGTTTAACAGAACAGGAACGTCTTAAAACGTCTTTATCTAGACTATTCATTCAAATAGCGACTGATTATTTGCTTCGCCACAGTAGCCTATTCTCTGGCATGTGCCTGGGCTTTACGATGGAAACGCTCGCGCTGGACCGTTCAATCTTCAATCAAATAAAACAAACGATATTCGAAACTTCTCCAGTGCATCGATGCGGCATAGGGAGAGACATGCTTCCCTGTTTTCCTGTTCGCTGCAGTCGCTGGGTCCCCGTGTGCCATGTGAGTTGTCCCGCACCTAGGACAGTGCTGCACGCACAGGAGCGTGATAGGGGTGTGTCGTCACCAAATGTACTGCTGCGGATGCGCGCGATCACCAGGCTGGTCCACGTGCGGGGGTGCTGTTACGACTTCAGCTCTGAAGTGGAACAGTAAAGTGGGCGTCGACCCGGCACTCTATTTTCGTGGAAAGCGGGTAGTCTCGGTCATCCGCTAATGTAAACATCTCAGCGGTCTGGATTGAAACAAATGCCGTGTAATTGGGTTGTCGAAATATTTAAACGTGGATTCATGTATATCTATAGTACTGTATTCACGTTATAGACATGATTTGACAACAACAACAAAAAACTTTGTTTAAAAGTAATCACTACTATTCCTATAGGCTATAAATGATTTCCATCTAGGCCTAACATTTTTTTTCTTCTGTCGTGAACTCGCGGAACAATGCATGTTATTGTCAACAAGTAGCCTAGCCTGTTGATGCACATGTGACAATAACATGTTTACTTTGCATCTACTGCTTTTCTTCCTCATCATGATGTTACCTGTTGCCTTTCTTTACAACTGATACAAAGTCATTTGCTCAGCAACTTCATTTTCCTCTTTTGTTCGGCATAATATGTGGTCTGGATGACTAAAGCGTATGTGAAGATAAATGTGGTCTTGTTCTTCACATTCAAGTGGCTCTACTTATTGTTTAGCTGTATTTAGCCTACTGTCTAGACCAAAAAGAACAAACAGAAGGGCTAAAAACAAAATATAAGAAGTTTCAGAGGGGTTTTTTCTTTTTCTTTTTAAATTCCAGTAACTGAAGGACATGGAAACTCAGTCCATGGTAGCTCTGGTTTTGATAAGGGTTCTCAGTGCTGTAAAGCTGGAAAAGGCGAGAGAGTGAGGACATGTATAAGACAAATTTTTACATGTATAAATAAAATATTAAGAAATCAAATTCTCAATAGTATTCTATAAAAATCCATGACTGATGTTTCTCTGTGTAGTTCACAGAGGTCAGTTTTATCACATGGGCCTAACTGAACACATACTAACCTTGAACTAGCCTGTTTTGCATACAGCATTATAATATCGATAAGTCTTATCATGATATATTATATGGTATAGCTGCTATTCCTGGGATTTCTTATCCACTACTTAATTACCTTGTAAGAAGTTACAAATTAACATTGTCCCACTAAGGCAAAAACACCTTGTTTATTAATATTTTTACAAATCTATACACTTTACCTTACAAATACTGAATCATAATCTTACTGTTTACAACAGGGGTGGGGAACATTGATCCTGGAGGGTCATTGTCCTGCAGAGTTTAGCTTCAACCCAAATTAAACACACCTGAAACTAATCAAGGTCTTCAGGATTATTAAAGTTACAGGCAGGTGAGTGTTTTTTTCAGGGTTGGAGCTAAACTGTGCAGGACAGTGGCCCTCCAGGATCAACATTCCCCACCCCTGGTTTACATGATATTAAAGAGTCCTACTTGAGTACATGTATGATGTTCAGAGTTACTTGTAGTTCTGTGAATGACAATTGCATAAACCTGGCAAAGAATGCGCTCTAGTGGAGAAGAATGATAATTACAGTTCTATTTTTGTCCTCAAGGTCTCAAACTCCCAGTTCACACTCTAATGATTTATAGTATATGGTACTGTATACACGTTATAGACACAATTCCCAGTTATTATAGGGTATCCAAAACACATCAACTGGTCTCAGGGGTTCCTCAGGGATCAGTTCTTGGACCTCTCCTCTTCTCTTCTCCCTCATATACACTACATCACTGGGACCCATTATACAGACACATGGTTTATCCTACCATTTTTTATGCTGATGAAACACAGCTCTGCTTTTCATTTCAACCAGATGTTCCAACAGTAGCTGCACGGATCTCAGACTGCCTGGCAGACATATTGGCACAGATACATCACCTACAACTCAACCAAAGACAGAGCTTCTTGTCTTCCCTGCCACTCTATCTGTACAGTACAATTTCACCAGCCAGCTAGGTTCATCAACAATAATCCCATCAAGTTCGGTCAGAAATTTTAGGGTATGACCAGCTGACCTTCAAAGACCACATTGCAAGGACAGCACATGCACCCAAGTTTGCACAGCACAACATCAGGAAGATCAGGTCTTTCCTAACAAGCTGCAAAACGTCTCATCCAGACCCTTGTCATTTCTAGACTGGACTATTGCAATGCTCTTCTTCGCTGGACTTCCATCAAGCTCAATCAAACCTCTACAAATGATCCAGAACACAGCAAATGAACTGGTCTTCAATGAGCCCAAGAGAGCCCACACCACACCTCTGTTTATCTCTCTGTACTGGCTACCAGTTACGGCTTACATCAAGTTCAAGACATTGATGCTTGCATATGGAACAGTCATGGGCTCTGCACCCTCCTACCTCCACCTACTCAAACGAGTCTACATCCAGAAGCCTTGGGTTGGTGCCTGCACTTACTTAATCTCTCCATGTTCTAGCTTGTACTGTTCTAAATGATATCTGAAACATTCTATTACCTGCACTTCTCTTGTTTATTGCTTCTTTTATAATGAATCGCTTGTTGTATTCCTCACTTGTAATGCATATTGGATAAAAAACCTCTGCTAAATTAATACATGTAAAACAAATAAACCAGCCTAAAATGGTTTGCTTGTCTTGGCTGGTTTAAGATTGTCTCCCAAACTGGCCAAGAGAGTAATCAGCAAGGTTTGCTGGGAACCTTGTCTCTCATCTTGACCAGCTGAAAATGCTCTAAGCTCCAAACCCATGTAAAACTAGCTAAGACCAGCAATTGATTCAAGATTGCTAAATTGACTGCCAAATCGAGAAACAATCAACGCTTACAACGGCAAAAGACAGCAATGCACTGTTAACAGTCTCCATTTTAAACAAATTACCCTGCCATCATTTTAAATATACTTTCCAAGGTTTCACACTCAGTTGAGACTCACTTGACTCACTAGCGTCGCCTAGTGGCCGGAGATACGCGTGTTGAAACCACACCTCCAATGAATGAACTAACCTCGCTCGCGCACAGCAATGAGGAAGTGGTAGTACGGGACGGTGCTGGATGCATAGCTAAGATTTACCCGCATATTGGCCTCACAGTCATGCTGAAACTTAGATACCATGTCTAATTCTTCTCGTTTTGTAATAAGTAAATATTTTTTAACATCTTGTAAAAGGCATGTGTTATTTCATCTTTGCAGTGTGTTTACTATCAGCCCCTGTGTTTTCTGAATCAAGAAAACTTGTACAGTTTTACAGCACTAACCCTAAAGCACATATTTTGATATTGTAGTGCATTATATAGTCTAATAACTATTATCATCTGAAGACTTGCTTGCTTCTAATTTGCTTGCTCTGCCTTTTTCACCAATCTCGGTAACACTATTTTAGTGTCCTTGTTACACGTGTTATATGTGTAGTAATAACTAAATTATGCTTAATTATGTGCAACTAACCCTAAACCAAACTCTAACCCTTTAGTAAGTACATGTTAATTAATATTACTCAGTACTTAAATGTATAATTACGTTGTAACAAGGACACCTTAAAATAAATAGTAACCCAAATCCCTGATCTAATATGTAGCCTAACTCTACTCTCTCACAGGGTCACATTCGCTATAGGTCTTTGCTACATTTTTGACTGGAGACAGTTCAATCCCATTCCAAGAGTTCACTGCCCTTATTATGCTGGATGGTATTGTCATCGGTCACTATAATGCAAATGAGAGAAGTTTTGTCCCGGCGACAGCACAAGAAAATTTTAATGTCACGGAGCAAATGACTATATCAACAGACTGTAAAGGCATGCACGAGGGCATGAAAACCAAAGCATACTACTTAATTGATTACTTAAATTATACAAGAGGTAATTATTCTCTAATGGTCTTATGTTATTCTCTTGAGAGTGCATGGAAAAAGTATTTACATTAAGATCTGTCCATTGTGTGCAAACAATATACACTACCATTCAAAAGTTTGAAGTCAGTATGTTTATTTATTTATTTTTAAAAAGCTTTAATTGGTTGATTTCTGAAGGATCATGTGACATTGAAGACTGGAGTAATGATGCTGAAAATTCAGCTTTGCATCACAGGAATAAATTACATTTTAAAACATATTGAAATAGAAAAGAGTTATTTAAATTGTAATAATTTCTCACAATATTACTATTTTTGCTGTATTTTTGATCCTATCAATGCAGCCTTGGTGAACATAAGAGACTTGGTAGATAACCTTATTGTTGTGAAAGCATCAGTAATTGGTGTTGTCAGCAAAATTACGTTCTGCTTTTTTTTGCACTCTTTGAACCTTTTGCACTCTGTACGTTAATGTCATGACAACTGCCCAACGTTCTTCAGAAAAATCCTCCAGGTCCTGCAAATTCTTTGGTTTTCCAGGATCTTTTGCATATTTAAGAGCCAGGGGGTGTAAACTTTTGAACAGGATAAAGATGTGTACATTTTTCTTATTTTGTTTAAATATAATTTTTTATATAACATCTATATGTTAACATCTTTTATGTAAAATATCTTAGTCAGGACAGTACTAAATAATAAATAACATGCAATTTTTTGTATGATCCCTCTTATTTTGTTAAAATAATTGACATTTTGCAGATTCTGAAAGGGGTATTTAAACTTGAGCACGGCTGGATATGATTGATTGATTAATTTATGGATTGATTGATTGATTGCAGAACCTGGTCCTGATCCATAAGATCCATACATAAGATTATATTTATAAGGCATAACCTCTGCTGACCAGGCTCATGTATACCTGTTTCTATATTGCAGCTACATACCTGCTGCTTAAGAACAACCACAGATGTGACGTCTGAAGAGGCACAACATTTACAGACTGGAAAACATTTTGTATTTATAAACTAACTGACCTGAAATAAAAAAGATTTAATCAGTATTTAAAAAACAAAACAAAAAAACACCTAAACATCCGTTAGCATCCAGAGAAGAACACTGATTAAATATTGTAAGAAAATAATACTTTTATTTTAAGAGAATGTTTTAAATTACACTTTTTTTTCTTACCAGGTTGGCAGGTTTTACATTTTGTTTTTAAGAAAAAATTGTCTTATCACACCCAGATCTTGTCTGATACAGTATTGAATATTTCAGTATTTTTACAATATTTGTAAGTTTTACAAAAGTGGGCCCTATGTGTGATTTATATTAATAACTGCATGTTTGTCAGAATGCATTGCCAGCAAATCAGCTAGGCTAGTATTTATTTAATCAGGTACTGTATATTTATGTATTTTTAAGACAGTTTGAACTATTAATATTGAGCTAATAAGCAAACATTTTTTATATTTGGTCTGCGAATTCTTTATAAGCCCTCGGTTCATACTTTCACTCATATTTGCCATAATGTTGCAATGATTTTAAAAACTGGCATGAAAATCTGCAGTGCATCTTTGCATGATGTCATAATGCAAACCTCTCAAATCCAACCCGACGCGCGCGCCACGAAATGTTGTTCTGCGGGCGTCCAATCAGATTCCAAACGCACCGCGCATGCGCTGAGTGCGCACATTCAAACAAAACCGAAAAGTGGGCCAAAGGAAGGCGATAGGTGAGTTCGGGTGGTGTCAGGAAAATTTAAATAACATGTCGATGCAAAATAATAAGCAACGATTTGGTCGGTGGTTGCGATATGCTCCTTATAATATTTAAATATGCAGCATGATTGCATGACTTAAAATGGCGTCATCGTCCCTCAAGAGCAGACGAAGGGAACTGCTGAAAAAGATTGTCATTGTTTTTGCTGTAGATCTAAAATGGTGAACACTGCATGTGCCCAGATAATTGCTTGTGCATGACTCTGGTGTTTCAATGTAGACAAAAAAAGAAAGAAAAAAAAAACAAAAAAAACAAAACAAAAAAACAACTCTCAAGTTGCTAGCATGTAAACAGTGGACGATGTCTTCCCCGAAACAGTAAACATAATGGAATGCATTTGTGGGTACCAATGCAGATTCAAGAGATGGTACAAAAGGATAGCCATAGGCGTTTTTTTTTTTTTTTTTTTTTTTGAAAATATGATCAGACATAATGTTTCCTTAAATTACATTTCTTCTTACTCTTGGATTTCTAGATATCAGAACATCATTAAAGCATATTCAAGCAATACATCAGCCCTGTATCAGTCACTGTATCTTTCAAGTTTGCTTTGCAACCTGTTTGTCTTATCCAATCTAAGATTTCTTACCTTGCTGAGAAAAATGCATGGTCAAATTCTGCAATAAAATCTTGTTTTGTTATTTTCCCCTTAGAATGGCCATAGAAAAGGGGCCTCAAAGACACATATCCAACCTGTCCCAAATCCTCCTCATCTGTAGAGGTGGGTGTTGGTAAAATATCTCCAACTGGGGCAAGTCGCAAAGACTATGCGATCCACTGTGTTCACAAGTGGAGGACACAGACTGGACACGAGCCTCAGTAAGAAACCAGCAGGAGCCCATGAATCCCTGGCCGGCCTGAAGAAGGAAAGCCAGAACATCGCCACCAACGTGCTGAGCAAAATTCACAACAGTGTAGATCAAAAGCATCACCTACACAGTCAAGCAAAGATCAGCCATCAGAGTGTGTTGAGCTGCCCTGACCAATCTCCAGCAGGGAACCTTGAGCAGGAGGAGAACTGGGAGAAGCCAGGGGCCTTGACACTCCTGTCAGCCAAGCAGATGGGGGCCGAAGGTTCCCCGGTCAAGAGCAAATCACTGTTTTGTCAGGCCAAACACAACCACGTAGGGAAGATGGATCCCATGGTATCAAATGGCAGCAATCAACGGAGAGATGGAGGGCAAGTGGGGGCGGTCGTGGGGGTCCCCTCACCAGAGAACAGTCCCGATGGGAAGCGTCGGAATGTGAGGAAAGGCTCAGGCCTTGTGGACACGCAAACCAGCTGCATTCGACAGATCCTGCTGCTGCAACTGGAATTGATTGAACAGCAGCAGAAGCAACTGCACAACAAGAGCAAAGAGATTGATGACCTCAAAGCTGAAAAAGAGATGGTACACTAATAGTATTTAACTTTTTTCTTCTCCTCCTATGAAATAAAATCTTAAATGAGTTTTCCCAGTTTCCCACTTTTATTATTTTGTAACACTTGTTTCACTTGAACCCAATGCTTAATACACAGCCTAACACAGGTGTGTGATTGTAGCTAATGGCACGAATCGAACGCATGGAGCGGCGGCTGCAGATGGTGAAAAAAGATGGAGCAGAATCCCGTCCTTCTCAGACTCCTCGTCGTAGAGAACCTGAGGCAGAGACCACCACCTCAGATGACGTCCAGAATTCTGAGGGGCGGGTCCAAACCCCAAAGCAAATGCACTTTGGAAGAGGAGGAAAAAGCCTGAAAAGGTATGATCATGATTTTTTTTTATATATATATTTTAATAAGTTCCAAACCTGTATGACTTTCTTTCTTCTGCAGAACACAAAAGAAGATATTTTGAGGAATATGGGTAACCAAACAGTTAAGGTTACCATTGACTTCCATTGTATGGACAAAAAAACACTGAGATATTTCTCAAAATATCTTATTTTACATGAGGGTGAGTAAATGATGACAGAATTTTCATTTTTGGGTGAACTATTCTTTTGTTCAAACTGCTGTAAATAAAACTTCTTAGCATGTAATTCATAAAACTAAATACATTCTAATTTTTCCCCCTCTTAAAGGAGGTTTCTTTTCCAAGACTCTCGGATGGGTAGGTCACGACGTGGGCAGCCCAGGTCACCATCACCGCCACAGGAGGGCCCAGATCTGAAGGAGGAACCCCAGGAAGAGATGGGGCTTGAATTGTCTCAATCAGAGGAACTGCCCTACCTGGCTACCACAGAGATGTACCTCTGCCGCTGGCAGCAGCCGCCACCATCACCGTGGCGAGAATCCTCACCTGTACATGAAGACACAGTTGCAGGTGGGTAGAAATGTATGTAATTTCTCTAAGTATATTGAAGATGCTCGAAGTTATCATTATTCTCTGTATGTAGTTCCATCCTGGCGGGAGAGTATCTTAGATCCTCTGGAGCAGAAAGAAGTGTCAGACATCCCTGAGGTTAGTAAGAACTGCACAATTTAGCCAGAAAATTTTGAGTTATGTATCAACAAACTATAATTAATTATTATCTTCACTACTACTCAATAAAAATTAAATTTATATATTAAAATAATACAAAATAAGAAGTAATACTATTGCAATAATGCTATATCAATGTAAAATAAAAATCACAATACTAGTATTTATGGCTGTCCCAGTTTCTTCATTTTCAAATGTCAAACCCTTAAGCTTTTATTTTGGCAGAACACCACAGAGAGCACTTAAGAATTTTTGTTGACAAAAGCTGGTTTATAAACACTACTCATTACAAGTTTGAAAAGATGGTGTGTGGAATTGTTCCCAAATGCACGTTATAAGCAACCCAAACTCAGAGCAGATGAAAATGGAATTTGTGTGGGGCTGCATTTACTGCGAACCGAACCGCTGTGAGATTCTGAAAACACCAGATCATGAACTGCTTGCGCTGCTCACATATGTATTCCATTACAATGCAGCCTTTGCAGACTGATAATAGCACTATGCCATATTGTGATTTCAGTGTTATTTCGATTAATCGTTCAGCCTTAGTAATCCATCTAAATACTTTCTTCTGTGCAGTGTCTGGATGATAACGTCTTTCTGAAGAGACATTCGAAGCTTGAACTGGATGAGAAGAGGAGGAAGAGGTGTTGCTTGTTTTTGGTTTTTCTGTATAGCATCCAGTAGACAAGAGCATTGTGAATCTGTTTATCCTTTAATCTCAATTCTCTTTTTCAGGTGGGATATCCAACGTATTCGGGAGCAGAGAATGTTTCAGCGCCTGCAGCAGAGGATGAACAGGAGGAAGGTCATTCAGGAAAGCGAACCAGAGCTGCTCTCCTTCTATCCAGACCCTGAAGATGGTATGTCAGCAGATGGATTTTTTCCCCTATGTGCATTGAAAGTGTTTGGTCCGTTCTTTTAATGTTGTCATTTCTGTGTATTTCCTCAGTGGAGTCTATTATGGTGACACCCTTCCTGCCAGTGGTGGCTTTTGGAAGACCTCTTCCCAACCTGAAACAGCAGTAAGTTAATTTTTTTTTCTTTGCATAATGCTAATTTTGTGCATTTTTAATTGCAATATATACATGTTGTTCTTTCTCTGTATTGAACAGAAACTTTGACTTGCCATGGTTGGATGAGCGTAGTCGATGCCGAGTAGAGGTGACCAAGAAACGGACGCCTCACCGGACATGTCGCAAATGAAACTGTCACAAGGAAGCAACTTCGTTCATACCGCCCTGTGCGCTGAAGCAAAATCTATCCTTGTGGTCTCATCTCTCATACTCACATAGATTGCACTTTGGATCTTCTTAAGCAGATTGAAGGGTGAATTTTTTTTTTTTTTGGCTCTCCCTAAAAGCCCCTGCTTGGTATCCATGAGAAAATGTGTTTTGCTCTGTAATGTCTGAGAAACAAGCTCTCCCAACCACACACTCATGATCATGGTGCTGAATGTAACACTTCAGTGTTCACGATCAAAGCTTACCCTAACACATTAAGAGCTGTCGTAAAATATCAAAACTGTAAATGCTGCATTTTTGTTGATTGTGTGTGAGTTCTCTGTCACAAAGTGAAAAAAAGAGGGAAAAATTGTGTAAAACCGGTTACAGAAGCATTTGTTGTAATATAAGGCTTTGTTCAAAGGAAATGTGTAAGATACTTGTAGCTAAAGAAATTATTTCAAATATTAAAATGAGTCATATTATGGATGTGCAGTGTCTTCATGTCTTTTGTTTTTAATGAATAATTGTTTTGTATGCTGAATTACAGAATATTAATTGTTTTGCTAGAACAAAGTGTATTAAAATGGGATGCAACTGGGAGCCAGTGGAATGAGATCGGAATGGCTACAACATGAATCTTTTTTTAGAGACATTATTGATGTTTAAGAACCTCCAGACACCCAATGAATTTATTTTTAAGTGATTGCTATTTTTCAGGCAATAAATTATGTAGAAGAAAATATCATTTGACATTAATTTAACTTAAGTGTCTTGGTTCAAAAGGCAAAACTACTTGATGCAAACAACTGCAGCCATCAGTTTTAAAAGTATTAACCTATACTGTGTGAGAAATTAAAACAAGAGGTAAGTCTTTCCTTAAAAAACCGTGGCAAGTTCTGTAAATGTAAAAAAAAAAAAAAACGAGATGATGCATATAAAACATACCATTGTACTAAACTGTAACTATATTTGTATACTTTGGTGCTCCAATGAAATTCAGAGAACACAATTGCCATTCCAAAAAGAGTATTTTATCTACTTACCTCAAAAAATGCATGGTACTTTATTAATCTAATTTATTATCACTTACCTAAAAAAGCGGAATGAATGAATGGGAAACTGATAAAACATGGTTTTAGGCTTAGTCAGAACTGTATTGTGATTGTTATTACCAGGTTATCCCAGCCCCACTTCACAGAAACGAAACCGCGCATAATGAATTTCTCATTTGTCACTGAGGTACCCACTCGCGCGCGCCTCCTCTGACGCAGCAGGGAACAAGAGGATATGACGAACTTACGAGCCCCCACAATTCTTCGCGCAGATCCGCTTTCCCTTCCTTGAGAGTTAAGATGGCGGACCGGCGGCGACGGAGACGGCGCGCCTCTCAGGACAGCGAGGAGGAGGACGAGTCCGCCTCGGGCTCCGAGAGCGGGAGATCCTCCTCGGCCGGCCGGAAGTCTCGCGGAAGAGATCCCGAGCCGGTCGAATCACCAGCGGAACGCGTCGCCACCAAAAGAGACGATGAGTCGGAGTGTGTGAGTGTGTGGCTGTAAATCTGCTTTTATAATCAGGGCCGATCTGAGTGTGTGCGGTTTATAGTGTTTCAAACGGTCTAAATACGTTTAAATATGGGTCAAGGCGTGATATAAATGTGGACGTTTTATATGATGTGGGTCTTTTTGTCTCCAGCCCTTGATATAGATGTTCAAGTGTGTTAACAGGCGCCTGTTCCTAGTTATTTCACAAGGATATAGAATCCCTGATGTGTCTGTGGTTCTGCTTAAATGTACATTTGGTGTTGACCTCTTTTGACCTTAAAATGACTAGCTTTCCATCATTTAAACCAGTGGTTTTCCATCCTAGTCCTGGAGGTTCCCTTGCCCTGCACATTTTGAATGCCTCCTCTATCTTACACCCACAGTTTAACTCATCAGCTCAGTAGGCTCACTAAACAGGCTCCCTAAAGGTTAAGGAGATCTCTGAGATGTCTAGTACATTGGGGGACCTCCGGGAATAGGGCTGAGAAACTACAATCTACCTTGATGCTTGGACGAAGATGAATTAGCTCTTGCATGTAATGGCAAATACATCTGGTTGTTTCAAAGAAGATATCTTGCATGAGACATTTAGGGTTTTGATAAACAAACCGAATGACATTTGAGGTTCCTAGTTGTTTTTTATCTGATGTGTCACTCTTGACTGCTTACCAAAAAGAGGAAGTTCAGCTTTGTTTTAAACTGGATGCACTGTTACGAATTATGAAGTTTCCCTTACTTGATTGTTGGTTTCAGATAATTTTTTCTTAGGTTAGACACATTTTTAAACAAGGCTTTTGTTGATTTAAGTGTGCTTTGCTTGGCTGGATATTTGATTCTAATCTCTTTCTATTTAGGAAAGTGAAGATGGTGTTGGTGAAGGTAAATGTATCTCTTTCACTTTTTGTTTTTGCTACTACTGTATGTTTTGTGATTTCAGTTTTGACAAGCTCACAAGTATCTACTTTCAAATTATGCCTGTGGTCCAATAGGTTCATGAACTGCAGCCACTTTAGTGTGGATATGTGGTTTCTTGTTAAATAACTATGAACTGTAGTTCTTGATGACTAGTTCTGTAGTCATATGTTATTTGCTCTCAGAAATGAACAGACTTGCTGAAATGGCTGACTTCTTTTCTTCAGCAGTGCTATCAGACTATGACAGCGCTGATCTGGAGGAGAATGGATCGCACACAGAGGTAAGTCTCTATGGCAACACTATTTAGGGGGCTTGTTGGGAACTCAATAAGTGCTGTAAAAGACAATGCTGCGATGAATCAGTACAGATCCAGTCTGGGCTGTCGGACTGCTGGCTGGTGTGTGGGGTACAAAATGTCGCCATTGCAGGCAGTCTTTCTTGCTCAGTTGTTGTGAGAGCACTACCCTTTCTTTGTGGGGAATTTGGATTTAAGAGTGTGATTATGGTGGTTTAATTTAGTCATTTTAAATGTGACGCTTGAAATTGACCTGCCTAATTTATGATTTAGAAAGAACTGATTTAGTAGAGGCTCAGCTGGGGAGATATTTTGTAAGCAATAAATGTGGTTCGCTTATCTCTTGTGGCATTATGAGTCCTGCCAATGCCGAGCTCCATGCTGTTAGTGCATCTGTAGTCCTCATCTAATTTTAGTAGACCTGGTATGATGCACCATCCTCACTTTTTGTTACTCTTCCTTTTAATGCAAGTAGCATTTTGATGATTGCAGAACGTATCATTAGGTAATTTAGGCATATTAGAGAGTGCTTTGGTTCATTGGTTGTGAGGTTGTCGTGAAATTGGATGGGGTTGTAGATCTCAGCTCATCGGGTTTAGCCTAGGCTGTCTTGGAAGCTGATGTTCGTTCCACTTTGTTTGGTGTCCTAGCAACCCTTTCCTATCGTTCAGACCTACGTAAAGCTGGCTTTCATTCTCTGCAGACAAACATGGTCTCCTCACAGTTTCAAAATGCTGGGTTTAGGAGAGATTTCCAAACTGGAAAAACCACGAAAAATGTATTTTTATGTATCTTTTAAGTTGGGCATGTTTTTGTTTTGTAATAACATAGTCTACTGTGTCTTGTGGTGCAGATAATGTATAAATAGTGAAAATAAACACGAGATCAAGAACACTTTATGAAGTATTTAATTTACTGAATTAATGCTTAAAATAAAAACTGGCCTCTAAAATTGGCTGTGCAAAAGTTGTAGGCCACCATTAGATGTTGTTTTAGCCATGGTATGATGACCATATATAATTATTTCTCAGTCTTATTATTAGAATATAATCAGAAAATACAGGAAATTTGTATGCAGTATTAAAAACGAAAAAAAAAAAAAAGACCACTATAGGCTAAAGTGGCAAGTATATAGCGACCTCCCCTTACACTTGATCAATAGCAGGAACCCGCTCTTAAACCCGAATGGAAAAGACTGGAAGGTCAAGAAAACCTTCAACATCTGATGAGAAGTTTCTCAGATTTTCTTCTTTGAGAAAATGGAAGTAGTCCAGGAGGTCACACCTAAATACTGAATTTTTTTTTTTTTTTTTTTTTTTTGCTTAAAGAAGCCATTTTGTTCTGAATTCTTTTTTTCTTTTTCTTTATTTTGTGTACATATTTCCTGTATTTTCTGCATTGTATTGTAATAAAGACCGAAAAATAAATATGGATGCTCATTAAAACATTGCTAAAACAACAAAGCTAGTGGTGGCCTAAGACTTTTGCACAATTCTTCCCTATTCCTGATTTAGTGAAATGAATTGATGCTAATTTCTCATAAAACATTTAAATACTATTTATAGAATTTATTTTAATTTGACTTATGCTTTTGTAATTTATTTTTTTAATATTTCTGTTTAGATTTTAATTTCAATTTTAGTAATTTTAGTACTTAAACATTTTACTGAGGCTACATTTCTTAATGCATTTTTTTTTAATTTGATATTTATATTTTATTTCGGCCTGGTTCAGTTAATGAAAACCTGTTAAAATGGTTTTTGTTAATGGAAAAAGTCTTTGTATTTATTCTGCTTCAAATATGCTGATATATATTTGTTTTGTTACATTTTATTTTAAGGTGTGCTTGTTAGTGTAAATGCACGTTAGTATGGAATAATATTGACAATGTGTACTTTGTCAGTGGGTTAGTTGCTTGTAATTATGCATAATTTACTGTTAATTCTCTTGCAAGTACATGTATTGTGTAGCAAGCACACTGTGAAATAAAGCGTTACCATTTGTTCTTGCAGTTTTATAGCTTTGTGTTTCTAAAAATTGGCTGTACTTGAATGGAGATTTGATGTGCTGTGTGAACGGTTTTGGTTTGTTTCCTGACCTGAGAATTTGCTGTTATTTGGCGTTTGTGTTCCTCTCAGGGAGGAGAGGATGAGGAGGAAGGAGAGCATTTCAGTGATGACGAGGCCTCACGTCCTGCGGCAGAACCGAAGCCCGCTGCAGATGCCCCGACAGAAGAGCTTGCTGAAGTGGAGGAGAGAGATGAAGTCAAGGAGGTTAAAACAGATGAGAAGGGGAATCTAGCCGGGGAGCGACAGAGTGGGGATGGACAGGTATGGAAGAACAAAACATTGCATCTTTTCCTTAGGGCTGGGTGGTATATCAAGTTTGTACTGCGCTCGTAATAAACTAGGCTACTATATATCGACGTTTAACGGTATTGCCTCATCGGCAATACCGTTAATGTCGATATATAGTATCCTAGTTTATTACGAGCGCATCTGAAAAATGGCAAAGGAAAAAGTGCATAATCCAATATGTCCTAATTATGAGACGCGCTTTATATTAAGGGCTTCAAAATAACTCGTAAGATATGTTAACACGCATAGTTAAAGCGTCTTGGCCCGTCAGATGCTCTTGATAGATACGTGTGCTATGTGTTTGAGATGTGGCTTTCCTCAGTGCATAACTTGAATTTCACAGGTATATTCTCTATCTGTACATGTTAGAAAGTCTCTGCTAAACTTCAGTGAACAAGGTCCGCCACACTAAACAGACAGCGCAATAGAATAGGGGTGGCATAATTCTGACTAAAATATAGCTACAAGTTGCTAACATTTGTTGTTGGACATTAAATGTGCCATGTGTAGACTTTTAAAACTATGAGTAAGTGTGTAAGTAAGTATGATAGCAGTAACTTTAAAGTGACTATTGTAATGAGGTAATCAAATGTAGGCTAATGTAATTGAGTGTGATGAGCTCAGATGAGTGAATGTTTAAATGCATAGCAAGAACATTTAGTTTGAAAGAAATAATTAAAACACTCCTTAAACGCAATGCCACAGATGACTAAAACGATGCTAAATCACACTGCCCACTGATATTCTTTATTGTAAATTATTTTTAAGCCAAAACGTAAGTTGAGACTCCTAGACTCGGTTTCACAGACAGGGCTTAGCCTAAGCCCGGATTAGGCCTTAGTTCAATTAGGATGTTTAAGTAGCTTTTATAAACATACACTAGAAAATATTATTTTACATCTTGAGACAAAACAATGGCACTGACATATATTAAGATATGTCAGTACAGGTTGCTTTCAGTTAAAACATCTCAAACATGCATTTTAGTCTAGGACTAGGTTAAGCCTTATCTGTGAAACTGGGGGCTAAATTATTACAGGAGAGCACAGAGGACCCTGAGAATAAATCGGGAAGTAAAGGCCAGAAGCTTGATGATGATGAGGACCGGAAGAATCCAGCATACATCCCCAGAAAAGGCCTTTTCTTTGAGCATGACGTGAGAGGCCAGGCTACAGAGGAGGAGAGGTGAGAGACTAGATGGTTTTTATTACAGGAAAATATAACTTTTCAACTATAAAATCATATTTTAATTAATGAAATTAAAGATGAGTTTCAAGTGTTGAAACTGACACAAACTGTATATTTCATAAATTTCATGTAATTCTTTTTCTATGCACCCATCTGTCACCAGGCCTAAAGGCAGACACAGGAAGTTGTGGAAGGACGAGGGCCGATGGGAACACGACAAGTTCCGTGAAGAGGAGCAGGCGCCAAAGTCCCGCGAAGAGCTAATTGCTCTTTACGGTTATGACATCCGCAACGGCACAGGGCCAAGTGACGGACGATCGTACCGCTCTCGAAAACCCAGGTGAGGTCATGTTTACTTCTTTGCAGTTTGATGTTTGGTGGTATTCGTAAAATATAACCAGTATCTTTTTGTAGCACTTTTGGGTATGTATGTATGTGTACTAGTGATAGAAAAATTTAAAGACATAAAAAGATGAGGGGATGAACTCCCGTCCAAAAAAATCATCACACAGTAACTCCATGAAATAATTTATTTAAAGACTTAATTAACTAATTTATTTATTTTGTCATAGAGGAAGCATCCATTGTTGATTTTAGCTTTAGGTTGACCTCTGGGCCAGAACAACAGTCCATTCAGTTAAATGGATTGATTAAACAAATAGAAAACAACAAATTATTTAAAAACAAGCATATCATATAATACAAAAATATACATTTTAGATGTGTATTAGATTTATTTTTATTACTCTTTATTTATTCATTTTTTTACTTATTTATATACTATTATACATTTTGTATACATATACTTTGTAGATACACTATCATTCAAAAATGGAGTACATATCATATATTATAATATAATATATTATACTTTTATTTATTGCATTAAATTGATCAAAAGTGACAGTAAAGACATTTATGTTAGAGATTTCTATTTCAAATGTTCTTTTAAACCTTCCGTTCTTTCCTGGGAAAAAAAAAAAAATGATGCTCAAATTAATAATCACAGGAATAAATTACATTTTAAATGGATTCATATAAAAAAAGTCATTTCAAATTGTAATTGATATAAAAAAATAACCTTTTTTTTTAAAATTGCCTACTAATATCTCCATGTTTCATTGCAGATATGCTGGTTCACCCAGTCGGGAGCCTAGGCGCCACCGTGACGGAGAGAAGCCTGTGCGTACAACATGGCAGGGGCCTCCACCTGGCCACCGCAATGCCCCTCAGTCTGTTACCCTACAGTCAGGACCTTCTCCTGCTCCCCCTGCAGTACCCAAACCCTCCGGGCGACCCTCCACTCAACCTCCACAGCGCAGCTTCCAGGGCAGTCGAGCCTCGTCAGCCCCCCACAGGACAGAAGGTCGAGGGCACCTGAAGCCCAGTCTAGATGGCCCGCCACCTCGAGGTGTGCGGCCACAGCCTGGGGAGGGTGAAAGGGGCCCGAGGCTCAGGGGCCGTGGCTCTCATGCTGTTTATGCTGACCGTAGCCCAGCCGTGGTGGTGGAGGACATCCGCAGTGAGGAAGAAGAGGAAGAGGGTGAGATTCCAACAGCCACGACTACATACACCGCTCACCACTACAAGACGGAGAGAGAACGGGTTCCGTCACCACGAAAACAAGATCCCGGCCCAGTGATGGAAGGGGGCAGTGCAGCTGGTCAGATGAGAGAATCGTCTCCGCCTCAAGAGAGGACTGTGGAGAAGAAATCGTACTCGCTTGCACGGAGGGCGACTCGAACGCGAACGTCTGATCTCTGTAAGCAGGCGTCGTTAGATGACTCTTCGCCTGCAGTCCAGCAAACCCCAGTGGCAGCAAAGAGCGAGTCGTGGCAAGAGCATAGTGATGCAGGAACACAAGGAGGACTAACAGGGCTCGACCAGGACTTGGCCCGCCTCAGTCTGGCGGGGCAGAACTGGGCTCAGAGCCCACCCTCCTACCTGCAGGCTGAGATGAGAGGTAATATTTACTTTTTGTGTATTTATCAGTGCTTCCCACACATAGACTTTACTTGGGCGGGCCCCCCAGGTATATTAACGGCTGCCCAAGTATATTTGGAGACACAATTTTGCTTTTATTTTTATTCTCTTAGACTTTTTTTTTTATATTATTTATTTTTTTATTTTTTTATCTGCCCAAGATAATGAACGCCCTACATGTTTCGAGATATCTGTATTTTAGGGGCTCTATATTATAGCTGAGCCCCCAGCGTGAGTTTTCTTTTAAGGCAACTGTTATTTTAGAACATTATTTTAAATTCCTTAGCGACGCATCATGCAGCCACACTGACGGGTATCGCGTTTCTGTTTTTCCTTTTTTCCTTTTTTTATTTAAAATATTCACAAACTTGTTAACTATATCCTGAATATGATATTCCGATTGTCAGTTATGTGGAAGTGAATGTGTTTTGTTTAAACACCTTTATAATGATCAGATCATGTTACTTGATAAAACAGAGGATCTGTCGGATTTACATCACGTGAATTCATCTTTTTTTTTTTTTTTTTTTTTTTTCCCCCAAAAGTACATAAATGTAGGTGTGGCTGGTGAACTGGGAGAAGAGAGTAAACTTTGTTATATACGCAATGTATCTGATATCAAAAACTTCGTCAAATTATAATTGAAAGGATTATTGCAGCTTCCATATCAGTTTTGAATTTGCATTTAACAAACTATAAATGTCTTTTTATATATATATCCTAGTACTTCATGTAAATGTCTATTTAAATGTCTGAAACCTCAAATAAACATTGGGGTTAAAAACACTGAATAGTTGTGAAATATGAAAAGCAGTGAGTGCGTCCAGCAGTGCGAAAGCAGGTTTGAATTTAGCAGTGACGCACTGAACATTCTGATCACACCAGTGTATGCGTCAAAGGGTTAAAATTAATCGCGTTTTGGGGGTGAAGGGGGGACAATTTGAAACTGAGGGGGCACAAATCAGATCTGAGGGGGCAATGCCCCCTTTTGCCCCCTTGTGGTGCCGGGACTGTGCAGAGACGTGGTGGATATTTCACAAAGATAGGGCTTGACAGTGCGGGCGCTTCTGCGTGCGAACTGTAAAATGTATTTAAGAGCACGTGTGTGAATAAAACAATATCCTTCTGGTTGTGTTTTCCAAAGCCCGCAATAGTGTGTGTGTGTGTGTATATATATATATATATATATATATATATATATATATATATATATATATATATATATATATATATATATATATATATATATATATATATATATATATATATATATATATATATATATATATATATATATATTATTTTTTTTTTTTTTTTTTCTCTCTCCTTCTGGGCATTATTGGTATTTTGGTTACATAATAAATTGTATTTAATTTGATTTCCATTTAATTCCTAGTAAATTATTGTAGTCTCTGGCTGGGATGCTTCTCCACAGGAAGAAAAGACTAATAAAATCTATATATATTGAAAAATGTGGGTCAAATAATGTTCTTAGTGTCTGTGTAATCTGTCCCATTTACTGAGAGAGACAAGGTGTACATATGACAAAACAAGGAGAACTCTACCATTTAAATGCTGTAACTTCGCATAATTTGCAATGCATAATGATGCATAATATTAGTATGTAATAGTAGTGGGTAATAGGATTTTCCACCCAGCTACCACCGCAAGTATATTTCAGACCTGTGGGAAGCACTGTTTGTTTTACAACCAAGAAAAATGGTTTTACATTTTTTGCATTTTTGTCCCTAACAGGCATCCGTAGTTCCATGCACATAGCAGGAGGCCCTCCACAGTATGGAAACATGGAGGATATGGTGAGACAGCTGGTCAATTAATAATTACAAAGACCCTTAACTTAAATTCAGTTTATTTTTATTTTCAAAATTCCTTTAAAATTCTATTGTATTTTCTAAATGCATATTATAGATCTTATTGTGACCAATTTATTCATGTACCATATTTTCTGCAATATAAGTTGCATTTTTTTTTTTTTTATCATGTGCTGCGACTTGCATTCCAAAGAGACTTATATAATGCAATTAATGTCAAGTACGCAAAATGTGTGCCAAGTGCTCACATTTGGATTTTTCACTGCAAAATAAATTTTAGGCTTGGTGTTTGAATGCCACTATAATTTGTCCTGTTCTAAATAGCGTTAAATTTAAAGGATTTGTTGTGAAATGAGGGGAACTCAAATACATATAGTGTTTATAATGTTTGTAAATGTTTCATGTTACTCCACCTCTGCAAGCTCGTGTTCAGCTGTGTCCATTTCTGAGTGCAACGCCTACATCTCAAAGTCCAGTTAACAACTGAAGTTCACATTCTGCATGTTTCTTTTTCAAAATTTCTGTTGCGCTCAAATGGATATCATAATATGGAAGAAAAGATCTGTCTGTGCTACCTCTTAGATGCTTCTCAGTAAAGGCCAATTCGGCGAATGTTTTGCAAATCACTGACCAAGGCGAAAGTACATAAATTCGCACCTAGCTCAATGCAAAACTTAAACATACAAAGGACCTAACTGTAGAGTACAATTACAGAATAAAAATTGCTTTGTTGCAGGCTGAATGTACATTTAGCATGTGGTGTGAATGAGTCTATAGGGATTAATCATAATAATGTAATATTTCTAAATTTTATAATATAAAAACAGGTGCCGATTAGAGAGGGAATTTACAGCCTTGTATTTCATCAGTTATTTTTTGTTCTCAGAGTGTTGGTGGTGGCCGAGCTAAGCGGTATTCATCACAGCGCCAGAGGCCAGTTCCTGAGCCTGCGCCCATGCACATAGGAGTCATGGAGGGCCATTATTATGAACCCAGTGAGTGCAGTACTCATTTAGGCCTGTGGTTTTAAGTTAAATGGGTCGTGTGTGTCCTAAATTCACCTACTGAATATAGTAATATTTATTCACTTATTTTTATGGTGATCATACATGCAAGATAATGACTATCATTTTCTCCATGCAGTGTCTTTCCAGGGACCAATCTACACGCATGGGGACAGTCCAGCAGCCCTGCCCCCTCAGGGCATGCTTGTTCAACCTGAGATGCACCTGCCACACCCCACCCACCCTGGACACCCAGGTGAGAGATGTGAACATCTGGTTGAAGTTGGCTCTTTACTAAATGCATGTTATTGGTCTTATTGGGAATGATTCGTCCATGCATGTTATTACTTGATTGATTTGATTTTTATTATTTATTTAATTATTTATTTAATTATTATTATTATTATTATTATTTTTACTTAAATTTTATTCAAAATGTCTATTTCAGTCTTGAAATGACTGATTACTCTCTGGTGACATATGCAGGACTTTTGCAATCATTTTGTCTGCTTAAACTCTGCCCCTTTCTGACAATCGACAGCAAGCTCGCATTCAGATCTGCCTTCATCCAAACAACTAATGGATAGATTAGATTTGTCATTTATGTATGATTCCTCATTTGTGTTGATTTTAATGCCCCAAAAGGAAGTTTTGATGTAATTTCATCATTAACGTTTCAAATATTGCCTGCCTTTCAGGCTTGCATCCGCACCAGTCAGGAGGGCCCATGCCCAATCCTGCTCTTTACGCCGCTCCACCCGTTTCTTTGTCACCTGGGCAACCGCCTCCACAGCAGCTGCTACCCCCACCCTTCTACCCTCCACCAGGTGTCATGACCTTTGGGAACACCAACTACCCGTACCCAGCTGGAGCTACGCTACCTCCAATGTACCCCAACCCACAGGTAAGCCTGTTTGACAGTAAATAAGTGTTACTTGCATCCTGTGACCAGTGCTGGGTGGATTTCTTGCAAACTGTTGTCCATTACTAAATACAAATTACATAATGACAATTGTTGTTAAAGGGTTAGTTCACCCAAAAAAAACTGTCATTTATTACTCACCCTCATGTCGTTCTACAGCCATAAGACCTTCATTCATCTTCAGAACACATATTAAGATATTTTTGATTAAATCCGATGGCTCAGTGAGGCCTCTATTGAGAACAAAGCCACCGAACTTCTCAAGATCCAGAAAGGTACTAAAAATATTTAAAACAGGTCATGTGAGTTCAGTGGTTCAACCTTAATATTATAAAGCGCAGAGAATACTTTTTGTGTGCCACCAAAACAAAATAATGACTTTTCAAAAATATCTAGTGATGGCTGATTGCAAAACACTGCTTCTGAGCTTTACGAATCTTTTGTTTCGAATTAGTGATTCGGATCTCCTATCAGACAGCTAAACTGCCGAAATTGTGATTTTGGCGCTCCGAACCACTGATTCAATTCGTAAAGCTCTGAAGCAGTGTTTTGAAATCGGCCATCACTAGATATTTTTGAAAAGTCTTTTTTTTTTTTTTTTTTTTTTTTTTTTTGTGGCACACAAAAAGTATTCTATTTTGGGTGAACTAACCCTTTAATGTAATCTATTACTCATTTTAGGTAAAATATTCTGACTACTTTTGGATTGCTTTTAAGATTACTTTAGACCTTACTTATCACATAGATTTTAACAAGATAATCTTTTTATTCCAACAATCAAAATAAATCACTTTACTAAAACTATGAAATATTTATAATTGTTAATGCTCTGTGGCTTCTCAATTGTGTAATTATAGCCGTCTGACTAGAGGGAATCTGTGTGCAATTTCAAATTTATAGACTTTCCGAAGATATTTAAGGCTTTTTTTTTTTTCTTTTTTTTTTCTTCCATAAGGGAAAGTTTGAGAGAGATAAGTCAATTATGTACCATTTTGTGAATATTAGATCATCAATAAAAAGTAACTGTAGTCTGATTATGATTTTTAAAATATCTTGTAATCTTACAATTACAAGTATATCATTTTTGTAATCTGATAACAATCCAGATTACTTTATCAGTTACTACCCAGCACTGCCTGTGACACTGCAGTATTAAGTATCTCAATATTTTTGTGCTTCTCTGCATGCTTGACTTCCTCCTGTGCGTCTCTCTCTCCAGGCACAGTCACAGGTCTACGGTGGTGTGACGTACTACGACACGGTACAGCAGCAAGCTCAACCCAAACGCTCTCCGCCCCGACGTTCCTCTCATCCCGTTACAGTCAGACCTCCCCCTCCTGAGGTAACGGCACATTACATCAGTCATTACATTCAGCCAGGAAAGATCAGTCGGGTGTTTTGAAATGTTTTTTCTAATGGGGATGCACAAAATATCGGGACCATATTACCTGCTGATAATATAGTTTGTTCAGTATTAGACATTTTAATAATGCATGTTCATTTACTGTTTAGATTACTATCATCTAACACTCCCTTAAGGGGTTAGTTCCCCCAAAGATGAAAACTGTCATCATTTACTCATCCTCATGTTGTTCCAAACCTGTATGAGTTTCTTCTGTTGAACACAAAAGAAGATATTTTGAAGAATGTTGGTAACCAGACAGTTGATGGTAGCCATTGACTTCCATAATTTTTTTTTTTGTTTGTTTTTTTGTTTTTTCCCCTCCTACTATGGAAGTCAATCGGTGCTGGTTACCTACATTCTTCAAAATATGAACTTTGGTTCCAAAACAAAATAATAAACGCCTTTAAAAAAAAAAAGGCAGTTTTCAATTTTACTTAATGCGATATCCGCCTTGTTATTCTGTTATCTTTTCTCCCTATCTTTCCAAACCACGACAAACGGCACTCTCCCTTCTCTGCAGAATGCGATACATCCGCTCAACCAATCACAACGCACCATTCCACGCACTGTAAACAGTAATGACAGCGCTTTGAATACACCCGACATCCTAGTTTTCCTTATCTACTTTGTGATCAACAAAAACAGAAAAATTAATAATTTTGACTGCATTGAACCTGTGGTGGGGAAGAAATGTAAGCCATCGAAACTAATCATTTACGTGAGGAGATTAACAAGATGAGACACTCGGGAGGAGAAAAAATGCCAACTGTTGCTTGTTCTCACACGACCATATCAAACTTCAGTCACGGTCCCCAAAACTGAATCATGAACAGTTTTTGGATTTGCTTTTTTAATGTTATTATAACCTAAAGGTGCTATGTGAAAGTTTGAAACAGAAAATAGTGATTTCATCTTGCCACTTTCTTGGTAAAGAAAACACACTTTTACTCAGATTAATCCAAATGGATTTATAGCATTTTAGAACCAAACTCTTCATATCATCTTTTGTGTTCAACAGAAGAAAAACTCATACAGGTTCGGAACCACTTGAGTGTAAGGTAAGTAATGACAAAAATTTAAATTTTTGGGTGAACTATGCTTTTAAAGGTGATCTTTAAAAACACTAACACTATAAAATGCAAATCTCTAAATAAATACTTTTTTTTTTTTTTTTTCTTTACATGATGTAATCTTGTGATGTCTAAATTCACTTGTGGCATTTAAAAATGATGAGTTTAGTGTTTATATTTTATTTACGCAAAATTGTATGTAATTTTATTAATGGCCATTTATCAGTTCTTGGCCATAACATTAAATAATTATCACTTTATCATATTAGCCCAATATCTTTTAATAAATACAGTTGACAGTATATTTCTGTATGCTTTTCAATGAAAGAAAAAACAAAAAAAGCAAACCTTTGTTTCAACAGCAAGATGAAGTCCGTACCCATAGCCTCATGTGCAGTGCGCTGACATATAGCGCCATTGCACTTCGGGCAACCCGAGTCCTATCAAGATGCTGATTAAACAGCATGATTATTGCACAGGTGTGCCTTAGGCTGGCCACAATAAAAGGCCACTCTAAAATGTGCAGTTTTATCACACAGCCCAATGCCACAGATGAGGGAGCGTGCAATTGACATGCTGACTGCAGGAATGTCCACCAGAGCTGTTGCCCGTGAATTGAATGTTCATTTCTCTACCATAAGCAGTCTCCAAAGGCGTTTCAGAGAATTTGGCAGTGCATCCAACAGTCCTCACAACCACTGACCACGTGTGACCACACCAGCCCAGGACCTCCACATCCAGCATCTTCACCTCTAAGATCGTCTGAGACCAGCCACCTGGACAGCTGCTGCAACAATCGGTTTGCATAACCAAAGAATTTCTGCACAAACTGTCAGAAACCATCTCAGGGAAGCTCATCTGCGTGCTCGTTGTCCTCATCGGGGTCTCGATCTGACTGCAGTTCGTCGTCGTAACTGACTTGAGTGGGCAAATGCTCACATTTGATGGCATCTGGCACTTTGGAGAGGTTCACAGATGAATCCCGGTTTTCACTGTACAGTGTGTGTGTGTGTGTGTGTGTGTGTGTGTGTGTGTGTGTGTGTGTGTGTGTGTGGGGTTTGCTGATGTCAACGTTGTGGATCGAGTGGCCAATGGTGGGGTTATGGTATGGGCAGGCGTATGTTATGGACCACGAACACAGGTGCATTTTATTGATGGCATTTTGTATGCACATTGTTGTGCCATTCATCCACAACCATCACCTCATGTTGCAGCATGATAATGCACGACCCCATGTTGCAAGGATCTGTACACAATTCCATTGATCATGTTTGGGATGCTCTGGATCGGCATATACAACGGCGTGTTCCAGTCCCCCCCCCCCAGCCTAAGGCACACCTGTGCAATAATCATGCTGTCTAATCTGCATCTTGATATGCCACACCTGTGAGGTGGATGGATTATCTCGGCAAAGAAGTGCTCACTAACACAGATTTAGACAGATTTGTGAACAATATTTGAGCGAAATAGGCCTTTTGTGTTTGTTCAGTGTAATAATAACAATTTTATATTTATTTATTTTTTTTTTTCTTATAAAAGGGTTACATATTGAAGGAATGACTAATCTGTTGACTGATTTATTTTTTAATAAAGTGTGATAGAAACTGGCAACCCTTTACATTACATTTCTGTAGTGTATTATATTAACAACTGATTTTGTGCTTTGACCTTGCTCCTTCCATCAGGACCAGAGCAGAAAGCCTGCTGAGGAAATTCGCTCCTAGCTGCCAGAGAGCGAGGAGGCCACGTGTCAGGACCAGCACCGCTTTTGTATAAATTGAATTCACCATTTAGGTTTTACATTTTTAGTTGTTTTATTTTATTTTTGCCTAGCTTAGTTTCACTGTCTTCATCCAAGGTTCTGTTTGCAGGTTTTCCTTCCTTTTGTACTTCCATTCATAACCGGAAAAGTGTTTTACCGTTGTTCTGCTATTCATCTAGGAATCAAGTATGCAGTCTTAAACAGTGAGAGAATTTTTTTTTTTTTCCCTCCCCCCCCCCATGAACTTCTGTATCCCTGATGTCTCTGCTGACAGACTAACTGAAATTGTACGAGGCGGCTGGACTTTTGAATTTGAGTGTTTTAAGTTGATTTTCTTCCTTTTTAAGTCGCCTTCTGTTTTGCAAATAAAAAATGATTAAAAAGGAGAAAAGCACTACAACAAACTCGAGTATGTGAAAAGATGGACCCGCATTTTTTTAAATCTGAACCAGCGGTTAAGATGTAGTATGAAATCAGCCAGCAGACAGCTGTCGTACACCTTCAAATGCACAAGTTAAAGCCCTTTTTGCATGTTTGTCAGTTTAAGACCGCTGTATCGCTCTGACTGCTTAACCTGCCGTGATGGTGCTAGTCCCATTTCAAACTGGGACTGAACCGCTCAAACCTCCTTTCTCCGTCTGTCTGGCTGTCCCTTGTATCTTTAACATTGTACTGTTTAATTCAATACTGTAATTCTATTAAAGCGAATCGTTAACCTTGCCAGATACTGACCTACTTGACAGTGGAACTCGCTTGATTAGCTTTCTGTTGTAAGTGTACATATTAAAGTATATTGAAGCCAGTGGTTTAACGATTAATACTAAGAACTAGTCATTTATGAAATGCTGTCAATATGAACAAAGCAAGCAGGGAAACCTAGCCAAGCCTCTTTCTCTTTAAATTTAATTTTTAAAATTAATTTGCAGTTATTCATTGTTTTTCTTTTTATAAATAGTTATGGTTGCAATTGTTTTCTTTGAGGCACACTGTACAGGCATGCATGGTTTTATAGATATATTTCTTTGTGAAAGCAATTCTAGATGGCAACTTTGGCTGTGAGCTGTTATTCTTTGCCCCACTGTGGGAGTGTTATGGATGCATCTTTTTAAATCGTTCCCTTTATGATTGTTTCCCAAAAAAACGGTATAACTGAGATGTTGTCGTTCCCAGCGTTGTTTAGACATGGCTCATAAAGACTATTAGAAGATGTTGTTTTCCGTTCTATGCCTTAAAGAGATCATTGGTTTGACATATCTGTTTTTGTTTGATTAGACCTGACAACACTGTGAGGGCTTGTATGTTTCATAGATGTTTGAATAATAATAAGTGTTTCATTTTTGCGATTTTTGTTTTGTGGAGCAATGTCAGGAGATAAAATTAAACATGAACTGAATATAACATTTGACTTGTCCTTGCTTTTTGGTTTGTTAATGGGGAATTATTTTTTTATTGTATAACTGGGGGTGCATGATATATTGTATACTTTTTTTTTTTTTTTTTTTTTTTTGCTTTAAGGATTTAATTTAGGAGCATTTGAAATTGTATATGTAATTATCCATGCATATTTATTTTAATAATCCTCACCTCAATAATCCTCACTAAATCTTTAGCAACTCCTTAAATATAATTTCATACTGTATATTACAATGCTGTGATACCTGAATTTATTTAAAGCCATTAGAAACCAATTTTTAAATATTACAAGTTAATTTTTTTTTTGTCATTATTTATTTTTATTTGGACAATCATTTTAGTTTTAATATCACCCACATGATGAAATACTATAGTAATTTATAGTAAATATTAGTGTTTTTGAGTCATACTATAGTAAAGTACCTGAATGAATTTGTTGTGCTAATTATAGGTGATAGTTGCTGTGGTAATATAACAACTATAGTAATATAAACAAACTTCCCAATACTGTACTGTTTTCTACAACTATATGGTATATTATACTGCAATGAATACACTACATTTTACTGTAGTGAAAACTAAAGTATACTACAGTATTTATTACAGTTTATCAGTTCACTATAGTTAATACTACAGTATGCTGTAGCATTCATTAACAAAGTGTTGTGAATACTATAATATATACAGTATACTACAACTTAATATAGTATGGTTCAAAAACACTATAGTATTTTTTTTTTCTCCCCCCACATGTGGGTCAGCCATTTATTGGGTTTGTCTATCAATGTACAAGTTTTACTTTTTTGTTGTTGCTGCTTTATGCGTCTTCTGTTCATCTCTCCCATCTGATAAATATCTCCATTTTTCCATTAATGTTCAAAGACATGAAATATGAGCAATATTATTAGTGATGAAACCCGTTCTAGTTTGTAAACACAGAATGGTCGACCCTGCGTTTGTCTGCGTTGCCGCCTGTGGTTGTGTGCTAAACTCTGACTTTGCCAAAAGCGAAGCGTCGCCTTCTGCCGCATCCAACCCTGCCAAGAGGGAGTGAGCGATGCGGCGGAACGCACCGCTGCTGCCGCTTGAACTCTTTGAACTCTTTTATAGCAGCGCGCCTCACAATTACACCTTAGCCAGAACGAGCGCCATAGTCAGACCGTAATTTAGAAATTCTTTCAGATAATTTGACATTTTTGCTTTGGATTTATTGTCTTAAACGAGGCATTGCTGCGTTTGCAACTGATATTTAGAGAAATACAAAATAAAACTTTTGCTTTCCACAGGCCATAACGCCTTTTCGAAATCAGACGGCCTAGACTGTTTGTTCCCCAGCAAACATACATAGACTTACGGGTTTTAAAAATATACGAGAAAGACTTAATTATAGATTATTTCAGCAGTAGAATGTGAAACCAAACCAACAGAGAATTTTTGTTTTTTTTTTTAAGAGAAAAATGGGGTCAGGTTTTATAGTGGTGTCGCTGTCAGTGCTTCAGAATGTCCACTAGGGGGAAGTAATGCCTTTATTCTTTTAGTGCTGCACATCACACTTCACACAAACCGCAACCTCACAACAATAAATACTGCAGTAGCTGTATGGTTGGGATTTCCCTCCCCCTCTCAAATTTTTAATTTTATATTTGGCTACAATAATTTTTATTTATTAAATTTGTAAAACATTTTTATATATGTACTCCAATATGAGTTGTAAGGTGGACTTTTAAACTGTCAGTGTTAAAACTTTAATCTATTTGAATGAGAATTTTTAATAGTTTTAAAGCTAAAATTAAATATAAATATAAGATGGGAGGAAAAAAATCTTAAATAAAAAAAAAACAACTAACTTAAAAAAGCAACTAACAAATCAAATAAGTTGAAATACTAAAACCACTAAAACTGAATTAAGCAAAGAAATAAATATTTAAAAAAAATAAATAAATAAATAAAAATGACAAGCAAACATAGTTATATATAAATAAAAATAAAAGTCGATCCAAAATAATAAATGGGCCTGGTTTCACAGACAAGGCTTAGATTAAGTCAGGATTAGGCCTTAGTTCAATTAGGGCTTTTAAGTAGCTTTTATAAATGTCTCTTTGAAAAAACATTACTGGTGTGGATCTTGAGACAAAACAATAACAGTGACATATTTTAAGATATGTCAGTGCAAGTTTCTCTCCGTTAAAACAGCTCAAACATGCATTTTAGTCTGGGACTAGCTTAAGCCTTATCTGTGAAACCTGGGGTTTGAGTATATAAATTAATACTCAGCACCGTTAAAAGAATCCTAACAATGTTTTCTTCAAAATCAGTGGTCTTGGTGTATAGAGAGACTGTTTGATATTCTTTTTTTGCATTAAATTAACATTTTACTTAATTAATTGGTAACACTTTAAGGTTTCATTTGTTAACGCATTAGCTAACATGAACTGACAGTGAGCGATATATTGTAGTTAGTAAAAATATAATTGTTCATTGTTTGTTCATGTTAGTTCACAAACACAACTTTTATTTTATTAATGTATTAGTAAACGTTGAAATTAACATGAGCTAAGATCAATAAATGCTGTAGAAGTGTAGTTCATTGTCAGTTCACTAATGTTAACTAATGTAGTTAACTAATGAAACCTTATTGTAAAGTGTTACCAATTCATTTTAACATGGGAGGGATACACATTAAAATGTTAGTGCTTTTTAAATATTTTATTTTAAGTTGTTTTTGTTGTTGTTGTTTTAAGAATATTTTGTTTACTATATTTCCCACATGAAAAAGTAAAAATTAAAGTAGGTCTGAACCTTTGACTTGACATGAAAGTTGTCGGCTTGAAAAGACTCGGCTTTACTAGAAGTCTAAAAATAGTCTTCAACATAACCCATGGTCTCTACCAAAGTGTCAACTTCATAGGCCTGTATTCACACTCAGTTTTCTGAAACTGATCACACTTGCAAGGTGACTCGGGGGAACAGTTATAGTGAAAGTGATCAAATTGTGATGATACTGCTTGAAACAATGGCTGCTGCATGCATCATCTTGACTTACACCCTATAGCAGAAAATACCCTCTTCTGCCTTTTGAATAATCATAATGTGATTATGCACAGTATTTGAAAGGAACAGTGCTAGTCTCACTGACCTACTTATAGAAGTATTTAGCCTGCATTCACTCTTTTGTGAAGTATGGTGGGTAGAACATACCTACACCATTGTGTACAGGTTCATGTTGCAAAATGTGTGAACTGGTGAGGTACAGTCCTGTGTCACTGCTGAAAGGGTGAAACAGGAAGTCAAGGGTTTTGTGTTACCAGATTTCAGTCTTAATTTCCAAAGGTGCATGCATGAATAAAGCTTACTAAGGCAAGTATAACTAGTATTTCTTATATTAATGAATGAGGATTTGTTTCAAACCAGTATTAAACTTTACACAACCTCAAATCAGGTTGGATCATCAGGAATAAATGCTCTTGTATGACTTTTACCCTGCAGAAAATATTGACTTGCATTGAATGATGCACCCGAGCCATATAGAGACCACAATATTCAAGATTAATACTATTAAAGTTGTTTTTGTTTTTTTTTTCATTTCATTTTTGCCATTCCCACTCTTTCATTGACAGCGGCCCTCATACATCTCCGGCTGACCTCGTCTCTCCTCATCTGTTATGTATGGAATCTCTCTCATTCTGTCTCTCTGGAGCAGCAGTGACTTGCACAGACTAGTCAAGCGTGATGGGGCCTCAGATTCTGAAAGGTCCCTTTTTAATTATTTTTTTTGCTAGACAATAAGCCTTGATATATTTCCAGCCAGACTGATGCAGTGTTTACAAACACACTCACAGCAGTGCTTTCCCGCAGCAAAAGAAGGATACTGATCACGTGGCTGAATTTGTTTGTACGCTGCATCTGAGTTCACTGAAACGTGGCCTGATTTCTGGCTTCAGGCCGCAGATGACCTGCACGAAACTGACACACGTCACAGATTCTTTTAGAGTCACAAGCCCAAACTCATTCCAAGTTGTCATGGGGTAAACAATAAGAAGGACCATATTTGCTTAAAGATGTTATTCTTTTTCTACAGATCAAAACATCCATTTCCTTTTAATTTTTATTTTCAGGTTAAAGATTTGGGCATCTACTGAATGGTACCGAAATTGTTTGTATGTATAGCAACAACCCGAATAAGTTGGGAAAATGAAAAAAAAAAAAAAAAAAAATCGGTTACATCAAAATTGTTCAGTTAAGAAATTCAAAGTTTAAGTAAACAGAACAAGCAGGTGCTTATTTGGTACTCATACATTTTAATTGTTAATAAATTGGAATAAACTAATTCATACATTTAACTTAAAATTTTCATGTATCATGTAAACACAAACCTTTTTTATTAGTGGAAACTTAGCTATAGCTATAACAAGTTAATTCAGAAAATGCTAATTTGTTAACATGTTAGCAATAGCGTGGTATAGCACTTGCTGAATGAGTACAGAAATATAAAACATTTAACATAATGAAATAACATCAAATTAGTTCATAAAACTATGAAACAGTTCAGTTTACTTAAAATATATCAGTTCTGTGAACTTGAAAGAAAAAGAAAGTGCCAAATACTCATAAAAGTTCATTTGACTGAACTAATTAGTGTAATTTAAGTTTGTCCTACTCAAACGAATTAATTATTTTGAGCGTTAGGGTTTACAGTGAAGGACACATTAAATTGATCAAAACCGATAATACAACAGATTTCTATTTCAAACAAATGCTGTTTTTTTTTTTTGTTTTTTTTTTTAACTTTGTATTCATCAATGAAAATAAGTAAAAATGTATCATGGTTTCCACAAAAACATTAAGCAGCACATCAACATTGATAATAATAATAAATGTTACTTGATCTACCTATCGGAAAAAAAGCATGCTTTTTCAGTGTCATGAAGTGTGGTGAATAAATTACAATAGCATTTTAAATTCTGCACCTTTCCTTTAAGGGTTCATTCAAGAACCTAGTCATGGTTGAAAATTAGTAAACTAGAGAAAATAACCCTAAACTGAACACGAACTTTAGGATTTCAAAGATCCAGACAAGCTGAAGAACCCAGAAAAACCTTTTAAGTTGTACTGACCTAAATCTGACACACATTTAAAACTCATGAAGTCTGCACAATTAGCAAGCCTTCTTTGAGAGCTTTTGTAACCAATGCATTTTTAATGCTTTAAGTTGCCGGTCTCTGCATATTTAACATGTCTCTTCTCTCATCCATTGTTTTGTAGTAGAGATGCACATCGCTGAGGTGGGGTCTCCCCCTCTGCCGTCTTTGTGGAGTGACAGTAAGCAAACAAAGGCCCCTGTCTTTCAGGGTGATGTCATTTTGGGTCCCCATCCCCCAGCAAGGGCCAGGAGTGTGTTTATGTGGGTGTCATTAAACTTTCGCATGATTCATGGGAGCAGTTGGGGAGCATCCATGCAATGAGACAAATGATGTGCTTGTGTAATGAGAAGTGTGTGTGTGTATCACACTCAAGTAAAGATGCTCACTCACACAAACTCATCAAAAGTGACTCAGGCATCTAAGACCCATACACGCTGTCATTTCTTTTGATTGATTTTCTCTCTTCGTTTTTCTCACTTTCTTTGTTCATGATGTATTTTTCTCACATTTTCTTCACAGCTGAGAGCAACACTGAGGTGTGATATCACAGCCAAGGAAATTGCTTTAACCTGCATGCATCCCTATATGCAAGAGAGAGTGTGTCTAATGTGCCCTTGTTCTCCACAATTGCTGTGTAAGAAAGGAGTCTCTCTCTCTTTGTCTGTTCTGTTCTTTTTTTGCTTCTTTCTTTCAAAGAGAAGGCAACATTAAAACATTAAAAACTAGGCTCTTTTTGTGTTTAATCCGTGTTTATTAAAGAAATACTTCACCCCCAAAATAAAAACATTGGTGTTGGGAATAAGAAGCTATTATTCAAAACCAGAGCCATAAAAAAAAAAAAAAAAAAAAAAAAACCTACCAGAACCAAATTATTTTTTTTATGACATTTGATTTCATTAACAGTTCACACAAGTGCATTCTTTCACCAATGCCACTGAACTCTAAAATACTCTGAAAGTGTTTCCTGGATTACTGTTAAGCACTACAATTTAAATCTGATTCACTGGCAAATTATCAAGTCTTTTTCTATTGTGAATCAAACACGTACGGCACGACTAGTGTATCATGAATTTTAGCATGAATGCCAGTTCCAGTTCCAGAGTCCACCACACTACAACTATAACGATAACGGCACAGAGAAACAAAATCGTTATCACATTCGGAATTATTTTTTCCAGCTGATGAACGATAAAAACATTGACAGCAAATCAGGATCCATATTTGTCTATAGAGCTGCAGATGACAAAAATGGAGTGCATTCTTATAGGCTAATAAACAGAAAAATATGCTGATGCACGCTAATATAGTTATCTTTATAGTTATCATTCTTGCTGTGAGCCGATTAAAGGAATAGTTCACACAAAAATGAATTAATTTACTCACCCTCAAGCCATCCTAGATGTATATGACTTTCTTCTTTCAGCCGAACACAATCAGAGTTATATTAAATAATATCCTAGCTCTTTGTAATGCCATTGAATAATCAGCCCGAGTTTTTGAAGCTCCAAAAAGCACATCCATCCATCATAAAAGTAATCCATACGACTCCAGTGGGTTAATAAATGCCTTCTGAAGCGAAGCGACAGGATTTAAAAAACAAAATATCCATATTTAAAACTTTATAAACAATAATTACTGGTTTCCGGCAACGGCGATATGTGAGTTCACAAAAGAGCCGTCATATGTCGGGTCAGAGGTCACCCTTCCACCGGAATTTGACTTTCTCATGAACACGCGTACAGCTGTTGCCAGAAGCTATGATTATAGTTTATAGCATTCTGGGAAGAGCCAGGATATTGTTTAATATAACTCTGATTGTGTTCAGCTGAAAGAAGAAAGTCATATACACCTAGAATGGAATAATATTCGTTTTTGGGTGAACTATTCCTTTAAGTTATCGACTAAGGCTCGTTAGACCTAAATAAGAGTATTACACTAAAAAATGCTGGAATAAAAACAACCCAAGTTGTGTTGAAAATGGACAGACCCAGTGATTGGGTTGTTTTGACTCAGCGGTTGGGTTAAATGTTTGCACAATGTGCTGGGTAGTTTTATTTAACCCAACTATTGTTTAAAAATTACTATATGGCTGGCTTGAACCCAAAATCAATAAATAGACCCACAGTCATTTTTAAACAATAGTTGAGTTAAATAAAAACTACCCAGGAGGTTGGGCAAACATTAAAACAACCCAATTGCTGGGTTTGTCCATCTTCAACCCAACTTGGGTTGTTTTTAACCAGGCATTTTTTAGAGTGTAGAATAAATAAAATAACCCCTAACCCTAACATTTTTTTTTGTTTTAGACCTTTATTGAAAATTGAAATTTGGCAACCAATTGCATTTCTGTTTTCCAAATATTTCTCAAATTCAACAGAATCGTTAAGATAAGTCATCTATCTGGTGTCAGGTCTTAAACAGCTACACATTAGGACATGTAGCACAATCTAGTGATGCTTCCCAACTGATGCCAAGCTAAATGATGCTAAGCCTGAGGATCACAGTGAAATAATAATCCCATAAAAGTGTGTTTTTGAAAATGTTCTTCAGGGGTCACATTACCATCTTAATCTGCCAGACTGACTGGGAGGAGGGCGTCTGCACTTGGGTAAAACAAACGACTGTCCTCCTTATGATGTGTATGGATGTGTACTGGTATCAGGGATGTGTGTGTGTGTGGGGGGGGTTATAGTGCTTGAAAGTGGGTCTGTTTAATGAGTTAAAGATAATCTCCTTACGGCACAAATTGTCCACACGCACACACACACACACACTGATCCTGCACTCTAGAGGCCTACTACATTCATCTTAGTTTCTGTTTGTATATGAGTGTGTACGAAAGAGCGAGTGCGTTTCCACATGAGAGGCTTCTGTCTAGATTTAAAGGGGTTCCCAGTCTAGTAAATTGTTGGACATGATGGATCTATTGTTTATTGTGAAAATAAAAGGCTGTGTCTCACTATTCTGACTAAGGACATTGACGTTTTGTTGTTTACTCGTCCATACAATACATTCCAATTCTTTTCACAAAGCAGAATGACAACATAGTGAGCATGTGTGCTTGTGTGTTTGTGTTGTGTACGATAATGTATGGCATAAGGATGGCGTTGTGACAGCATGGAGGGGTGGGGGAACGTATTTAATGAGTCATCGCAGATGTGAGCTCTGTTCTCCTCACTCCAGGGCAAGTGCATTAGGCTCCTGAGGTCATCCATCATCGGAGTGTGGGTGGGTTTATGTATCCATGAGGGCTGGTGGGCTCCACTGCCAGGCAAATATATTAGAGAGTCATGTTCATTACAAAGACAAACATACTTATGAAATTACCATGGTAATGGCTTATTTTGCTTTTGTGAAAATACTACTCTGTTGTTGTTGGATTTCTAGGAGGAAACTAATATAAACATACAGATACAAAAAGTTTTATGAGTAGGGATACACAATACATAACTCTATATTGACCAATTGCAACTGCAATTTTTTCAAATTATCAGCATAAATCTGATAACACGACACGACACATTTGAAGAAGATAATATATATATATATATTGTCCTTAAGCTTTTATCTTCAGTCAAGCTACAAAACATATATTGCTCATAACATAAATATGTAGTCACTGTATCGACCAATTTTGACATTCATTCATTTCATTCCCAGTTGCAAGACCTCATCTGGCTTTAGTGTGAATTTATTTATGGGTTCATTACCCTTAAATTCTCTTGTTGAGAGAACAGAAAACATTATATAGCCATTTGCAGTCTGGCAAGTCTAATGCTGTTGTGGGGGTTGATGAAGTCACAGACTATGCATGTTGACATCATGTCAGTCTTCTTCAGAGAAGGTCATATGACTAAACAATATGACAAACACTTGACTATGTCATTCTTTTGACACTCACATGCATCCACATCTGACAGCCACCCTAATGCAATGTACTTCCCCATTCAGTGGGGCCACGGAAACCACAGAGGTAGTTGTGGGATAAAATGTGGAACGACTTGCCGTGAGATAAACGGGGGAAGCCACTAAGTGTATAAGGGTGGAGAGAGTGTGTTTGTTATATTAGTTCTGTGTCCAGTGGATGACTGCAGTGGTTCACCCCATGTGTGATTTCCACCTCTCTGCAGCATGGTTTCACAATCATTTCCATGGTGACAATGAGGACCTCTACTGACGCAGAGCTAAATTTATACTTTTTACCGCCTGCAGTTTTGAGCTTGCAGACATGGCTGGGTGAAGTCACTCACACATAGCTCAAAATTCAACAGGGTCATGTAGGATGTCTCTGAGGTACATTTTACCCAGCCTGACTTGAACATGTTTATTTGTGTGATGTCACAGAGGGCGGAAATTCCCATCCTGAGGTTTTGCTGTGCACAGTCATCTTATATGATGTGCAGAAGGAGCTCTAACCACAGCTGAATGAGTTCATCAGGCAGATGATTCTCTCTTTTGTTGATCAGGGACCATCTCCAACAGTGTTGGGGGTAACGCTTTACAAGTAACTTGAGTTACGTAATCAAATTACTTTTTTAAAGTAACTAGTAAAGTAACACATTACTTTTTCAATTTAAAGCAAAATATCTAAGTTACTTTTTCAAATAAGTAACGCAAGTTACTTTTTCACATTTATTGACTCGCCTGTCCCTATGTCGAGAGAAATAAATTGTGTGCATTGTGTGTAAACATGATGGTTACTGTAGTTCTAGACTAAATGTGAACATGCATTTACTCATCTCACTTGCACAAAAGTATTCAGTATTCATCAAAATGAATAAAAACAGTAAAATGCAATCTCAGAATTTTATGCAAACCTGTAATAATTAACTATATTAAATTACACAAATATACTTTATGTATTTAATCTCATTTTATTAAGCAGTGTCTTTGCTGCTGACCTTCAATGATCTAATTCAACCATATTAATAAGCAAAAATTACTTTAGATTATCTAATAGGGTTCTTAATTTAGAAATAAGAGTGTTGAACTTCCTCCTCCTGTATCCTATTCTTCTTTAATCCAGAATGGCAGCACAGCTGAAAGGTTTGTTTGAGCTGCGCCCTCTACTGTACAGGTGTAAATTTGCTTTTCCTTCAGCCTGAGGTTTATTCATGTCACTTTTGGTGTGAAAGGGCCTTTACATTTGCCAAAAATATAACTTTTTTTTTTGTTGTTATTTAAAAAAAACAAAACAACAGCAACAAAAAAACAAGCAAGCCCAGTGCAGGTGAGAAAAATTAATGCAAAATAATGTAATGCATTACTTTTCATAAAAAGTAAATAAGTAACGCAATTAGTATGTAATTGTCACAGTTCCCTGCGTTCCCGGACTCCATTTCCCATGATCCTCCTGTTTCCACACCTGCACTCACTTCCTCGTTATCTCCCCATCAGCACTCATCACCTGCACCTGGACCTCATCATCTGCACACCCTTTATAATGGACTCACTCCTCTCACTCCTGGTCTGTTCTTATTGTTGTTTAAAACGTGCTTTTGAATATTTCATTCTCCTTCATCCATTAAATACCCTATTTTGTGGAAGTCTGTGAATGCCTCATCCCTTTAGCAACCAAACAGTAATAGAGTATGGCAATATTGTAATGCATTACTTTTAAAAGTAACTTTCCCCAACACTAATCTCCACAAAAAAAAAAAAAAAAGAAAAATGACAAAATGCAGATATATACTTTAATAGAAATTACTGCTGTACAACATATACTCTTAGAAGAAAAGCTCCTATATAGAACCTTAAAAGGTTCTGTCAGGTGCTTCATTTACTGAACCTTTCAGGGGTTCCCATCGTGGGATCATTTTATGGATTTAGTTTCTATTTATTTAATTTGAATTACAGTTTATAAATTAAACAGCTCATAAACATACTTTATCACTAGAAAAAAATCAAATAACCTATTATACATGAAAGTATTATGCAATAATTTAAGGCATTTCTGCCTAGAACCTTTAAGGCATAAAAAATGCTTCTTTAAAATTAAGTCAGGAACCCTAGTTCTACACAGAACCCATTACACCTTTTTTTTCTAAGAGTGTAACTATATATATTTTATTTGTTTTGTGCATTTTATTAGAGAAAGTCAGGTCATATAGTTTCTTCAAGTGTTTTATAAACCATGCACATAGACCTCATTAATTTTTCAAAATAATTTTTGCGGTCTTTTAAGAAAATGAATTGGTATCTATTCCCATGTGTTGCAATTATTCTGTATTCAATTAAGTGTCCAGCATAGTGTGCTCACCGATGGTCACCGGATCCCATATTTACCCCTCATAGGTGTCTAGGGATACTGTTTCCTGACAGACGTTTGAACAAGACACCATATATGGCCTGCCAAACGTAACTTAATACTGATAATGAAGTTGCTTACTCTATTGGCTCACAACTATAAGCCATTTGTACCCTGACCAGGTCTGATGGTGTCAGAGTGTGTCTCCTAATAAGTGCCTTTGATTAAAGTCACTTAAATGCAATGTGTGTATTCATGGATTGGTTGTGAAAGAGATAACCCCTTTTGTGCTTTCCAGCTGGGCAATTTGAAACCATACAGCTGGCTAACTGTAGACCTTAAGGAGGATAAGACACATGCCAACTGTAATTGATACAGCACAGAACTTTAGTCTCAGGTTCTACAGTAATGAATGTTGCTACTGTTATCTTTATGTTTTAAAAGATAGACAAAAGTCCATGTAAAATAGATGTTCTTAATTCTACTTTGCCCTGTTCTTATTATGTGTTCACATTATTTCCACTATTTCTACCGTAAAAGAGCTGATGGAAGAACACAAAATAAATGTAACATCCTTTGGCATTCCATACAAAATTGTCACTTAAAAATAAAGGTTACAAAAAGAAGACTACTCCAAAGACCTTTCAGTGAACAGTTCTTAAAAGAACCATTCTTTTGCTTAGTGTGAAGAACATTTTTGATAATCTGAAGGATCTTTCTTCCACTATAAAGAACGTTTTGCAATGGAAGGTTATATCATGGAACCATGAATTCCAATAAAATAACTTATTTTTCAAGAGTATAGGATATAGAAGTTGAAATGTCATAACTGTGGTAAGCTGGTATTAGTCACCACTGCCATTAAAAAGATATAACATTTTATGTATTCATATAGGCCTATTTGTTTCCTTTTTATTCATTTATTAAAATATTTAAAATGGAACAAGGACTGGCATATCAATTCTTTTGAACCTGTGCATTTGATGATCACTAAAATTAATGCACAAAATGAATGAAAAGGCAGGAGGGCATTCTTTGTACTTGTCATTCATTTATAAGTAGAACCCTGAAGCATTCATATATAGGAATATCAAACTTTATGACACATTGCACAAACTTAGTAGCCCATTTATACCAATTGCCAACACACCAAATAGTTGGAACAGTTATTCAATATTTCCATACCACATAAATTTAACATTTTGGCGTGCATGGTTAGTAACAAAATGGAAAAGCCTATTCAAATGTTCAGTCTTTGGCGCACACGTGGGTTCTTCAGCGTTAGTATATGAGATTGTGACTGCATTTGCTGCGATTCAAAGCAATTGAGCAATATCTCTTGACACCACCAATAACACACGCACTCAGCTGCAGAGAAGGCGGGTGGAGAGAGAGCGCGCGCGGCAGCGAGAGAGAGAGAGAGAGAGAGAGAGAGAGAGAGAGGGAACTAGAGAGAGCGAGAGAGAGAGGGTGTGTAGCCTGTACTGTATGTGAGAGCGACGGAGCGCAGTATTTGTGCGGACTCGAGGCGCAGAGACACTCGGTACCGTGAGAGAAAACATAAATACGGATACCACAGAACCAGTCAGGGATCTACAGACACGGAATAATCATCAATATCGAGTCGCGCGTCTGGTCTGCGACGGAAGCCGTTTCCTTCAGACCTGCTGCGGTAAACGATTAATTTATATGGTCCAGCATCTTGGCAGAGACTGATTTATATATGTATATGCATAATTAAGTACTACCTGCTGCTATTTTCATCTTTTGTGTCTGAGTATTCGTCTAATTGACTCATTGATCAAGGCTTCGTTGACAGTGGCAATGATAGTACACATTATAGCCTTCTTCTCGAGCTGAAGGACTGCAGTGGAGGACGGGTTTCCCTGGGATACGTTTGGATTTTTTTTCTCTAAGGGTAGTAAGGACTCGATCAGCATCCACTTGTGTAAAATGAACATTGAAAATGGCCGTATGTTATTCTTGACACCTTAACACAGCGGGGAAGATATTCTTCAGGCATTTTCCAATCAGAGTTGGGTTCCAGCATTATCCAGCTATTATGTAGCCTATACGCTCACGTTTATACGGTTATCATCAGTGTTTATTATTGAGTATTAATTAGAATCAACCCAGGGCCTTCTTGTGATTTCTGTCATCAAAATGCCGGCTGGAATGAAGCCTCTTGAAAAATTCTTGAAGAAACAGACCAATGCACTCACTCGGGCGGGTGGTTTTGGGGAGAAGGCCACCGGCACCGGGGCATCCAGGCGGCGGGCCAGCCTGTCCCGTGTGGTGCCGTTCTTCAGGGAGACGTCTCCCGAAAGCGGCCCTGCGAGAGAGGTGTTCAGCCCGGAGACCGAGGAAGCGCCGTGCTGGCCATCCGCCACTGCGGACATCAGGAGCCCGTCGCTGTCCAGCGATGAGCAGAGCTCAGAGGCGAGTCTGGACACGAACTGGACCCCGCTGCCCGCGGACACTCCAGACAATCTAGCGCTGGCGCTGCTGGATAGTGTGGCGGGAAAGCGGTACGCAAACTGCACAGGTGAGATGAGTCCATTTTCCCACTGTTCATGCTTCACTGACAGATATTCTTGGTGGATCTTTGAAGTGCAGGTCGTTTATAACTAACGTATACTGATAGTTTATGGTGCACGCCTGTGTTGTAGTGGGTTACAATAAATAATCGTTTTCGCAAGACTTGTCGCGATTATCAACTGATCGCTTTTTTTTGTGCAATAAATGCGATTGTTGTGCACTTTAAATGCACTTTTAATTCAATTTAATATTCACGTAATGGCAAATATTTTTAGCCGTTGTGGTTCGCGGATTGCACGATATAGTGAGTCATTTAGCGCAGACACGTGACGTGCATAATAATCAGTATTATATTGCTATAATTTGATAATATGAATTGAAATTGAATTAAAGTGAGAAATATTTTAAAGATCTGTAAATGTTTTAATATTTTAAATATTATTCATGTCTATCTGTTACCGCGTCAGTTTTTTCAAAGCCTTAAAAGAAACATTCCAACTTTGTGAATAAATTACTTCGCACTACGGAGCCCCGCACATGACATGCAGGGAAAAGTAAATCTTGCGCACACTTTACTAAGTCATTCCCTTGAATCGCTAAATCGACTGAATAAGTAAATCGATGACTTAGTAAAGTGCGCGCACGATTTATCCTACTATTTTTTCCTGCATGTCATGTGCAGGGCTCTGTATCTTCCTAAGGTGTGTGGGTATGTTTACACATCAAGGGGAATAAACAATTACATTGTAAGTCGCAATTATTTTTTATTTATGAAAATTAATTGGCAAATAAAATTTCATGATCGCAATCTCGCTATTTCCGCTAATGAGCTCCTCCTTAACTTTTATACAAGATGTTTAAATTGTTGGGTGTTTTGTCATGTCTTGCTATTTTTTTTTTAAATATTTTTTGTCTTTTTGTGTCATGCCATTTTGTTTTTAAGACAACGTATTAAGTAATTAAGACTTTTATCAGGAATTGATTAAATCATGAAAAGTGTTGGAACCAGACCTTAAAGGGATAGTTCAGCCAAAAAATGAAAATTTAGTCATAATTTACTCAATCTTAAGTTGTTCCACACCTGTATAAACTTATTTAAAACAAAGGAAGATATTTGGAAGAATGTTTGTAACCAAGCAGATCTCGCCCCCATTTACTACCATAGTATTTTTTCCCACTATGGTAGTCAATGGGGGGTGAGATCTACAAACATTCTTGCAAATATCTTTCTTTGTGTACAGCAGAACAAATAAATATATACAGGTTTGGAACAACTTGAGGGTGAGTATATGATGACAAAATTTTCATTTTTGGGTGAACTATCCCTTTAATGTTGTAAAATATTCTGGCTTCACAACTGCAGTTTCAGGTAACCTTGTGCTGTGTAAACTGAATCACACTTGACAACTACTTGGTATAGTGCAGTAGCCTTTCTGTTATTTACTTTAGTCGCTAGCTCTATGGTTACAGATGTTATTGACTGCTATTGCGAGAATAATTAGGTCATAAAGACAGTATTTGGGCCGCTTCTGTAAGCTGTTGTATGAATAAGTCATTTTTTGCAGCACCATTATATATTAATTTGTGCCTTTATATATTAAATGTGGAATTATTTCACAGAGATGTGGCATGAAAGGGGACCACTGTATTCTAGGAAGGCAGTCAAGATTAGTCGTAAACCTTGAGATTATATTGAGCACTGGCTGGCAACATTTAAAAGGTCACATGAAAAGGTCACAGAGAGTGATGTCATAAAACAAAGTGCTTTCACATTTGTCAATAACAGATCCTATCACTAAATGAGCAACTGGCTGGGAAATATCTTCAAGTAGGGTGGTGCTAGCTGCTAGGGTATTTCCATTAATATGGGAAAGCTTTTGTCAATAGAATGAAATTAAATGTTTCCATGGTGCTTTCTTGTGTGTTTTCCCTCAAACGGGTGTTATGGATGTTTCATGATCCCACAAGTAGATACCACCCACACACACCTGACAACCACATATAGCACTGAGCACCTGTATGTAGAAAACACCACAAACCAATCAATTCCTGTGCCAAGTAAGGGGGTTTCTATTTTAGTCTCAGACAAAGAACTTTTTACAGGGAAATTACAAATTGTGATGTGTTGTGATGGGAATGGGTTGTCTGTAACAAGTGCATACATGTTACCTGTTCCTGTAAGTTCCAGGACTTTTATGCAATGAAGAATGGCTCTCCCACACATTCATTGGCAGTGATGCTTTGCAGCCATAGTGCTGCAGTTCGCACTGCACATGTGCATTAGAGTGTTTTTGTGAAGTAACCATGGAAACTGCAGGGATTTCTACAGTATGCCGGTGCATAAAGAGAGAACTATGCTTGATGTGAAATCAATGGGCAGACCGGCCTTTTGCCTTGGTTCAATGCGTTAATAGGATGTACGGTAACTAATAAAATGTCACTTTTTTTTTGTAGACTAGGTAAATGATGATGATGATGGATAGGCTACTTTTGGTCTTTTTTATTGGACTGTTGTGAAAAGTATATAAAGTTGAGGAAAGGATTATGTGCACATCAAGCTCAGTTGAGGTATTTGTTTGTTTAAAGGATTAGTTCACCCAAAAATGAAAATTAATTTACTCATCCTCATGTTGTTCCAAACCTGTAAGCCTTTTGTTCATCTTCAAAACACAAATGAAGATCTTTTTAATGAAATCTGAGAGATTTCTGTCCCTCCATTGACAGTCTATGCAACTACCACCTTGACGCTTCAAAAAGTCCATAAAGAGACCGTAAAACGAATCCATATGAATTTAGTGGTTTGCTCCAAATTTTCTGAAGAGACATGATCATTTTATATGATGAACAGATTTAATTTAGGCTTTTATTCACATTCATCAGCTCACACATCAATTGTGGTAAACGGAAGCTCAAGCATGTTTGCTTGACGTGCGAGAACCAATTAGGTTCATTCTCATGTGTTACACAGCAAGTTTGAGGTTCCACAAGAACCAGTAGGGCTTTTCACACTGCACTTAACCCCTGGTTATCGTCGTTCTAAACACCACTTTTAACCCTGGGTAAAAGAACATTTCATGTGTAGTTCAGAAGCGGGGTTAGCACTGCTTTTTACCCGGGGTTATGTGTTTCTGCTTTTGCAGTGTTAACTCCGCATTGCAGAGCCGACCTTGTAGAGTGTGAAACGATGCGGTGTTAGAATGTTACAGCTAGATGTTTAGCAACAGACAACCAATCACGGAAACACTGTGCGTTATATATAACCGAATAAATTCAGCGTTTGAGAGGAAAATGTCAAATGCTGACAGAAAACGCCACAATGTGAGTGAAGAAGAGACCTTACCTTTATAGTCCGAAATGTCCATTCAGCATAAACTCAATAGTACAGTCGGCAGTATGAGCATGCACAATGCTAGAGCTATTTAAACAGGTCACGTGCTGCGTTTATCCAATCGATGATACTGACACTGCAAATATGCAAATAAGAACGTTACCCCAGGGTTTAGGAATGTACAATGTGAAACGGCAGCTTATGAATACCCATGATTAATTGTTAACCCTGGGTAAATTATGAGCAGTGTGAAACGTGAAGGAAGAAAACCTTCTTCTGTTTACCCAGGGTTTAGAATGACCCAGGGTTAACTATTTCAAGTGTGAAAAGCCTTAATAAGGTTAATTCTTGTGTTACAACAAAGTGGTTGTTGTCAATGGAGGGACAGAAATCTCTCAGATTTTATTTAAAATATCTTGATTTGTGTTTCAAAGTTGAGTGAAAGTCTTACGGGTTTGGAATGACATGAGGGTACGTTTTTTGGGTGAACTAACCCTTTAACAGAGCAAAAGATAAAAAAGCCAGAGGTGTTGGAGGAACTTGCAGAATTGGAAATCTTTAGACCGACTGAAAATTGTGACTTGAAACATTACTTAATGATTCAAATTCAAAAGTTAATTCAGTATGTTTTATTTCTTTTCAAAATACATTCTAGCTCTTGCTGAACTCTAAAATGATGCCATGACCTAAACTTTCACTCATTTGGTGTGCTTTACAGCTCATGTCTCTTCTTCTCCTTTGGAGGTGATTTTAAGCAATTTATCTTGAACCTCTGCTCTATATCAAGAACAGATCAGAGAGAAAATTCTTGTCACAGACTGAGACATTTGGCCTCATTCTCAACCTGTTTTACTTCTTTTTTATGTGAAGGGGGATGCCTTGCCTCTAGATAAGACTGACATTTTCTCGACAATTTATCATTATCAAGGCCCGGGAAATTTTGAAAATGTGCCACTAATCCTGGATTAGCCAACAATGGGCTTGCAATTTGTCTCATCTAGTGTTGTTGTCCGTAGAGTGACTGTGGATTATGGACCGAGGGAAGTCCACTGATCCAGGGTCAAGAGGTAACGCACTGAAATAAGACACTGCTTACATATGAGTCCTGATGCACATGCAGTCAGTTCATCAGTGTTAAGAAGACACACAGCCCAACTGTTGACCGAATGAGTAACTGTAGACAGATGCACTTTCTGGTACATTATGAATTTAATGATTTTGAAATATTAAAAACCTGGTATATGTACTTCTATATACTTTTATTACCTTTATCTCTTGGGTTTTCTATGTGGAATCCAGAATTCCCAGGAACCTTAATTAGCTCCGTTCTAAGACAACACACCCACGAAACAGCTTTATCTCTGGAATGTGCATGGACACCTCATGAGTGTGTGCAGTGACTGGTAATGTGTAATGCAGTGATTTGGTAGGGCTCATTGAACCGAGATTAGCAAGTTGATCATTACATAACTTTGTTTACCTTTAGCCCTTCCAGTTTTGAGCCTGAGGCAAAAGTAGTTCTGTCAGTTGGCGTGTCAGAACAAAGTTCCAAAGGGCAGGGCAAGAACAATGTTATGGCTATATGATTTGTTAGTGGTGGCAGTTGACAATTTTGGGAAATTTCCCTCCACTCTTATGTGCCGAGTGAGGGGAGTGGCTTGTGACTTCATGCTTAATTGTTTTTGCTGAAATGTTTTTGCAGTTCTTATACATACATCAATATATATTATCGAGAATATCATTTTGTATGAGCCAACAAGACTGTTTGGTTGATTTTTAAGAGTATATTTTTTCTCCCATATACTATTTTTGATGGCTAACAAATATTAAATATTGCAAAAGGGTTTTTAATGTCTTTTCATAGGCTTTTTAGAAGTGACAAATGCTATATTATAATTGCCCTTAACATATATTATTAAAAATGGCCTTAACTATTTATCTTTTATAAAATACTGATAAAGTGTTTTTTTAACTACTAGTTGTCGTATCAACCAGTCAGTGAGTTCACTGATTTAAGTTTCACAGTTAGTCGTAAGCTGTATGAGTTTGATATGTTTCGCTAAACAGAACCGATTCATTAGAGTTATTCGTTTAGCAGTCGGGACTGCACGATTTGCACTGTGTTTCTGACTCATTAAATATAACCATAATTAAGAATAATTCATTTGGAAGTCAGACTTGATTGTGCTGTATGTTATAATTCACTAAACATGGAAGAATGCAAACCTTCAATGAAACTAAATTTCATAAAACGATAATGATAAATATGTAAATGAAACAGGGCATCATTAGTTTCCGGCATAAAAAAAAAAAAAAAAAAAACTGAATAAAAACTCCTCCTTGGTTCCCATACTCTTAAGGTGATGATACACGGGGCAACTTTTTGAGCAATGTTGCCATCAACGGGCAAGCTGGTGAAACAGCAACCAATCACAGAGGAGCAAATCTATTGCCAACCCAATAAATACTTTATTATAAATACTTGTTTGGAACACTTTATTTCAACTTTTCAAATATTTTCTTCTTTTTTATTAAATATAAATGCCGTTCTGATCTGATTTGTGATAGGAAAAGAGAGAAGAGCGAGTTTGGAAAAAGGCAGATTTGAACCGAGTTGATTGCGTCAAAAGCTACTTTCATGTGCCAGACACCCTACAGCGTACATCACTTCGGACGTTAAACAGAACACGTAATATCATTGCACCTGCTGCACCCATGGTACGGCAGCAAAGTTCCTTGATTATTACGCCGGAATGAGAGTATAGTTCCCAGCCATATTGGCCTAGAAAATTGCAACTTTTAATTTTCCGTCTGTCTTAGTACACAATGTAACTATAGAAGAGTCAAGTTTTAAATAGGAAAAATATCGAAACTCTTTGGTCATTTTTGAGCGAGATGCTAACGGTCTAATCAGATTCAATGATCTAAGCTGCAGCTAAAAGTGGTACTGCCAGACCCGGAGATCGACTGAATGGATTCGAAAATGGTAAAACTCAACTGTTTAACTATAGGGGAGTTGGAAAATGAGCCTATTTTCAAAAATAGTGGTATGTTCCTTTAAATGAGGTAAATACCCTTTGGGTTGACACATGACAACTTACCAGCGTAAAAAGATATACAGGTGCTTCTCAATAAATTAGAACGTCATGGAAAAGTTCATTTATTTCAGTAATTCAACTCAAATTGTGAAACTCATGTATTAAATAAATTCAATGCACACAGACTGAAGTACTTTAAGTCTTTGGTTCTTTTAATTGTGATGATTTTGGCTCACATTTAACAAAAACCCACCAATTCACTATCTCAATAAATTAGAATACTTCATAAGACCAATAAAAAATATACTTGGTTGAGCCTCCTTTTGCATGAATTACTGCATCAATGCGGCGTGGCATGGAGGCATTCAGCCTGTGGCACTGCTCAGGTGTAATGGAAGCCCAGGTTGCTTTGATAGCAGCCTTCAGCTCTTCTGCATTGTTGGGTCTGGTGTCTCTCATCTTCCTCTTGACAATACCCTATAGATTCTCTATGGGGTTCAGGTCAGGCGAGTTTGCTGGCCAGTCAAGCACAGTAACACCATAGTCATTGAATTAGCTTTTGGTACCTTTGGCAGTGTGGGCAGGTGCCAAGTCCTGCTGGAAAATGAAATCAGCATCTCCATAAAGCTTGTCAGCAGAAGGAAGCATGAAGTGCTCTAAAATTTCCTGGTAGATGGCTGCATTGACTGTGGACTTCAGAAAACACAGTGGACCAACACCAGCAGATGACATGTCAGCCCAAATCATCACTGACTGTAGAAACTTCACACTGGACTTCAAGCAGCATAGTTTCTCCACTCTTCCTCCAGACTCTGGGACCTTGATTTCCAAATGAAATGCAAAATTTACTTTCATTTGAAAACAGGACTTTGGACCACTGAGCAACAGTCCAGTTCTTTTTCTCCTTAGCCCAGGTAAGACGCTTCTGACGTTATCTTTGATTCAGAAGTGGCTTGGTACGTGGAATGTGACAGTTGTAGCCCATTTCCTGAAGATGTCTGTGTGTGGTGGCTCTTGATGCACTGATTCCAGGTTCAGTCCACTCCTTTTGAAGCTCTCCTAAGTTCTTAAATCGGCTTCGCCTGACAATCTTCTCAAGCCTACGGTCATTCCTTTCACTTGTACACCTTTTCCTACCTTTTTCCTTCCAGTCAACTTTCCATGAATATGCTTTGGCACAGCACTCTGTGAACAGCCAGCTTTTTCAGCAATGACCCTCTGTGGCTTACCCTCATTGTCGAGGGTCTTGATGATTGTTGTCAAGTCAGCAGACTTCCCCATGACTGCTGTTGGGATTACTGACCTAAACCCAGTATTTATACCCTGAGAATTGTAATTTAATAGAACTTGAAATTAAATATCCTAATAATTTGAGATACTGATTTTTTTATTTTGATGAGCAGCAAGCTGAAATCATCAAAATGAAAACAAAAAAGTCTGGAAATATTTTACTTTATGTCTAATAAATCTAGAATATATTTAAGTTGAATTAAATTATAGAAAAAAACAAACTTTTTCATGATATTCTAATTTATTGAGATGCACCTGTATATTCACTCTCCTTTTCTTCGCTCCACTGCTGCTGAGATGCTGCCAAATAGCCCACGAACGATCTAAAATATCCAGATAGAAATTTGTTGCTCATTCTCAATGGGAAAGTGCCCAAGCAACATTGCCCGGCAACATTGTTCAAAAAGTTGCCCTGTGTATCATCACTTTTAAAGGAGTGAAATAGACTTATTTTCCCCTGTCTTCTGCCTTTCACGTCACATGTCAAGACTTTGCTATAGTAAAGGTTTGGGACTGTGTGTTTCTTGTTCAGCATTGTCATGACGTCATTTTTCTTTGGTTACAGAGTGATGGCATTTACGGCTCAGATAATTTCTGTAATCATATGCACAAAGATTTCTCCAGGTATTCTCATCAGAAGTTAATGATGGCAAATAGAGATGTAGATAGTCTCTATAGACTGAAGTCTGGTTGAATAAGGACCACCCCACTCTCCATTTGCTGCTTTCCTGTGGGCCGAAACTGTCCTGAGGGTGTTTTAAAGAATCTTCGGCAAGCGAGCAAGTGTGGAGAAAGAAATAAATGCATGGAGGGAGATAGAGAAGTGCAATCGGAGAGAGTGTGTTTGTGTAGGAGGAATGCTGGCATTTTTTTCTTTTGAAAAGAGTGAGGGATTAGAGTGGAATGACTGCCCACTCACTGGCCTCCCATTGCAGGGGTTTACATAACATTGTGAGGAAAAGCGAGATATCTCTCTCGTTCTGTGTCTGTTACCCTCTCGCCCCCCTTCTCCTTGATCCTTAATGGTTATGCCCACTCCTTTTGTGCTTATCCACGCACCTGGGCAACTCTGCCGGAGAGCAGCTATGGTGTCCACCTCGACTGTGCATTTTGAATATGTTTATTTTGATGTATGTTAGTGCTGTGCGGAGGGGGTGCTAATATACAGCAGTGTATTTTCAGTGTGTTATTGTGTGATATATGTGATTAATTTGCACTGTTCCTGCATATTGGCAACTTAGGCAACTCTTGCAACAACTTGACACTCACTATGCAAATAGTGCTCACAGTTGATTCCTATAGAGTTTGGTATTATCTAATAACGAAATTGTTGTATTTATGCATTTGGTAGATACAAAAGTGCATCAAACCTATGATTTTGTCATTGTTATAGTGCTCATACTCTTGAGCTACAGGAAAAATAGTTCAATTAAATTGTACTAAACTTTCTTATCAATGCTTTGCAGTGTTATAATAAATATATTTAGAATCCGCTATCTTGGATTATTTTTTCTCTGTGCTCAGCACAGTGCATTCTGGGATTGCTGGCAAAGTATTGAAGTAGTGCTGGCTTAGAATTGGGCGTATAAATATATATTTTTTCGTAAATTGATGTTTTCGGATGCTGTTCTCTCCATGTTCTGATATGGATATTTGTGTGAACATGTTGGTGCCTCTTAACACAAATGTTCCTGTGTGAAGGAGCCTCTCTCAGACTCTGCACCTGTTCACATGGCAACTGTCGCTCTCGGAAGAGGTGGCGGTGAAGAAGATGAGGTAAATGGAAGGTGGCAGGAACAGTGGGATTAGTGGAAAGCAAGTGTTATGAATACAATAAATTTCAGTGCATGTTTCTTGGTATTTGTATTGGAAAAAAGATGAGCACAAGCTAAATTGTCAAATGTTAACCAACTCTTAAAGACTTCTTAAATATTTTAAAAAGTTTTTGTTATATATTTGTGTATATGTATCCATATATACACTGGCATTGAAAAGTTTAGGATTGGCAGATTTTTTAAATATTTTTTTTCAAAAAAGTCTTATGCTTATCAAGGCTACATTTATTAAAACAGTAATATTGTGAAATTTAAAATAACTTTTATTTTTATTTGAATATATTTTAAAATGTCATTTAGTCCTGTGATGTCAAAGCTGAATTTTCTCCAGTCTTCAGTGTCACATGATACTTCAGAAATCATTCTGATATGATCATTTGATGCTCAAGAAACATTTCTTGTTATTATCTATGTTGAAATCAGTTGTGCTTCTTAGTATTTTTCTGGAAACTGTGATACTTTCCTTTGATGTTAGTGTAGAAAATCACACTCAGGCTATGTAGACACACTTTTTGAAAGCGATTATAAGGCCGCACTTCTGAAGCGATCTCTCTCTCTCTCTCTCTGCTCTTTTCATTCTGCATTACAAAAACAGCATTGCAGTCACTGCGAGTCAGTGCCTGAATCAAACCATAGCAAATGCGCCACGTGACGCCCCTTTGAAGTGACAGCAGAGGTTGCTCTTTTCACCACGCAGTTTGCACACTCAAACACACGCGTGCACACACACACACAGATGGCCTCGAGCTCCCGGATCAGTGGCTTGACCGACAGCCCTAATAACAGCCTGAAAACAGCCTCCTGCTTGCTAGAGAGAAGGATGTGATTAGCACACAGTGATCACTCCCACCAAGAAGCAGTTGCACATGGAAAGCCTGTTCCTTCCGAAACAGCTTACCAAAAGAAGATACAGAACCTTCAAACAGCTTCTCATGCTTTTAGACCACTGACATAAACAATAATGCAGAGAGTGATAAACGTAGCAATGAGTAACATTAATCACTGCGTACTATAAAGGCAATGAAGTTAATTCTTGTAGTTCTTTCACTCTAGTAAAGGAGGGTGATTATGTATACACAACCATTTAGAAACAGAGCCATAAAGGAGCTTTTAGTTTTGATGATCTTCTTATCATCCTAATCAAACATGTGTTAGATGTTATTTTGAAGTATTGGGGCCATTCTTGCTGTGACGATGGGCTTGGTGTGTTCATCTCTCTTCGCCTGTGGGAAACAGAGCGATGGGAGGCGAAAAAGTGACACATTTTTCATAAGAAAGTTTATGCGTATGCAGTATTTTACAAACACAAGCTTGGATATCTATTATGTATAAGGGTCTGATAAACTTTTAAAAACAATAGGTAATGAAACTTGACCCCATTTACTTTCTTAGTAAATGGTTTATTGTTCATGAGTGCACTTTAAGAAATATGTTTTTTTTTTTTTTTATTAAGCTGAATTTTCAGCTTAATAAACGTTTTAGTCTTCAGTGTCACATGATCCTTCCGAAATAATTTTAATATGATGATAAATAGCTCAATAAACATTTATTATTATTATTAATGTTAAAAGCAGTTGTGCTGCTTAATGTTTTTATGGAAATCATGATGCATTTTTTTCAGGATTGTTTAATGTATTCAACATCCAAAAGAACAGAATGTATTTGAAATAGAACACTTTTGCATTATAAATTAAACTTTTTATACATTTAGGCCCTGTTTACACTAGTGCTCGTCTACACTGCCATTTTCACAGCATTTCAGAAAAGATCTCCGTCTACACTACATGACCGAAAATGCATGTCACATGACCATTCATGCACACTGGACATGCGCGAACAAGTGTAAACAGTTGCCTCTTGCGCATGTAGGTAGCTGCAGTATTAAAAAATGCAGAGTTTAACTGCACAGTGGCTGCTAAAAATTACAACAAAGCCAGCAAAGATTGCAGTTTAGTCTCCATGTTATTGTCTACATGGTTGTCAGGAATACGCAGCAGAGCAAACATGGGCAGGCTTGCCATCGTTTTCAAAAGTCTCCGTTTTGGTCCGTTCATACTAAAATGCAACTCCGGCGTTTTCAAACTAAAACGGGGTCTGCAGCGTTTTCGTAAATCTCTGTTTTCGAGGTTCAAAAACGCTGCCGTAGTGTAAACGACAGCCGTAACCGTAGAAAAACGTATGCATTTTAAAACGAAAACGCACTAAACGGGACCTTAGTCTCCATGTTATTGTTTACACGGTTGTCAAGGATATGCAGAGCGAACGTGGGCAGCCACGGCATCATTTTCAAAAGCCTCAGTTTTAGTCCGTTTACAATGAAACACAATCCCAACCTTTTGCAAACTAAAACAGGCTCTGCACTGCAGCATTTTCGAAAGTCTCCATTTTCAAGGGTCGAAAATGCCGGAGTAGTGTAAACGACAGGCGTAACCATAGCAAAAGTTATGCGTTTTAAAATGAAAATGCACTAGTGTAAATGGGGCCTTAATGCATCCATGCTAAATAAAAGTATAAATTTATCTCTCGCTTACTGAAAAAATCTTACTGACCCAAACTTTTGATTGGTAGTGTATATGTTTATATTATATATACACACACACATTAGAGTCTGAATATATGGGGACACTAGGGGTTCAAATTACTCAAGGTTCGGTTTGTATCATGGTCAAATCGTTTGTAAAATGGTAAAAAGACTATAAATAAGAACAAATAATAATCAAACTACAAGTAATAGCACAAATAAATACAATAAAGCAAAGATACAAATAAAATACAGGTTTTCAGGTAGATATTACAGTAGTTTTCAGGTACAGAAATTAAAGTAATCAAACTTAACAACAATGCATATAATCTTCACTGTAAAAATTAAATAAAGATGAATCCTTATTAAAGGTACAAAAGTTATTCAGTCAAGAGCAGTGCTTAAAGTGGGTCAGTATTTCTATATTTGCATACCGGCAATTGGTACTTCTCACCAATACCCTGCCCCCCCCCCCCACCCCCCCCCCCCCCCCCCCCACACACACACCTCAGCACCCCTAGTTCCCGTCGCAGTGCTGAGAACCATTACACCACACCATCTTTGAATAAATTATGTGATAAAACTTGATGCTACAAAAAATTTTGCAAAACGCCCCGAGTAACGGCAGCATCAACACACTGCCTGCAGCGGTAACGCATAATCTCAGGGCCAGGTTCAAAGGTCGTGCACACGGTTGGCAAACAAATAGGTGCAAAATGAACCCTCTGCTGTGGGTTTGGATTTGTTTGCATGGGTGTTTTGTTCTCTGGTATTCTTGAGTTCAATTGTGTCGTGCTTTCATGTGGGCACATCTTGGACTGATATTGTTCAGCTATTAAAACATCTCTCATTTTCATGTTATGTAATACCAGTCGCAGAGGTTTCAAATCATTTCTCCCGGATGACCAGAGAGCAGGCTTTAAAAATGCTTTTTGTGTGTCCTGCTCTAGGAACAATCTCTCCTGGGGCCAGTTTGAACTGGGTTAGACCTAAAAAAGTGGCATGCTTCTAAATTCAGCAAGCTCTGTTTTAGTTTAAAGGCCGTAAGGTGTTTTTTTTTTTTTTTTTTTTTTTAACTTTTCTCTAAACTGGTGGCGTGACATGGTGTCTTTCTTGCTTTTGTCAGCTTTTGAAAGACTCATGGTGTATGTATTTTTATTTGCACCTGCTTTCTCCCTTCCAAACTGTATGGGAAGTTTTCACCATGAGCAAAGGATTGTTTTGAGAATAGCGGCGGTCCTCCAGTGGCGTTCATGTATTTACTAATAGTTGGCGTGCCGCCAAAGCAGATTTGCATGTGAATGATGGTGTTTTGTGTTAGGATCCAAAGAAAAGATGGGAGTTGAAGGGTGAAATGCCTCCCAGGATGGATGAATTTTGTGCAGGGGGGTCGAGATAAAGCAAATACGAAGAACAAGCGCATACAGCCTCAAAGAATGAACAGAGACCTTCAAAACACACACCAATGCGCACACACGGTGCGTCATGCCAAAAGGCACCAACGTGAGCGAGGGAGAGATGAAGGAAAGACGGCGCGAGGAAGAGAAAGGAGAGCATGCGTGGGTAGTGGGGGTTTTAGATGTGATAAGGCCTCCATGGTAACGGAATGTCTATCATGGTTTATGTAACGCCACCCTGGTCCTCTCCATTAGGCTCTCCTGAAATCCCAATCTCAGATCTACAGCTGATTACAATCTACATTGACCACATCCGTGCAGCTGGGACTCCCAGCCCTCTTTACAGACAGACGTTTATTGAGCATGAACCCCCATGACCCCTAACCTTGAGGTTTACCCATGCCTAAAAACATTTATATATAGACACAGAGGAAAATCAAATTGCTCAAATGTTGCTCTTTCAACCTAAAAGAGTCTATATAATTTTAAGGGTCTTCAGCGGTGGGGGGGGGGGGGGGGGGGGGGGTAATTATAATTTTTTAAATCTTTTTTTATTAAGTTTACAAAGTATGTAACTACATTAATACGTTACTATCCACCTTATTTTTAACGTAAGAGTGGGTGCTGTCATTTGTAACTTGAATGTGTGAGGCTTCTGGTGTCATTCGCTTCCAGTAATTTTAGCAGAACAAAAACAGTCTGTTATGCTGCTACTTGATATTCAAATATGAAACTTCTCTAACTCCTGCAAGGACTCCAGATGAAGCAAACTGAATCAATATGCACCAATGCTAAATTTTCTTTATATCCTAATCTTTTTTAACAAGTAAACTTGGTATCTTGGAAAATCTGAGCACAGTTTGAGACATGGTTGAGAATGAGAACTCTTCTGAAACTCTAGACAGACATATTTGAGACATATTATTGGTGTCTAACCAATATAATATGTATTCATACCGATACTAAATGTGACGTGTAAACACTGCAGATCACTGACTGGTCAGAGAGAATCGTCACTACCAGCGCCATTGGATTTAAAACACGAGACACCAAACCCGCTAGATTTAAATAGTCAGTAACAGCCACCGCAGTATCATTTGTTTGGCACTAAACTGCAGAGGAAAAGCAAACCGAAAGTAAAGTGAGCCAAGCCCACCAGAGACGAGTAGTACCACACAGTGGAAAAGCACCATAAGTGGGACTCAAACCCGGGTACGCTGCCATGGGAGTCGGGCGCTCTAACAAGGAGGCTAAAGACCGCAGTCTCTAGTGTCAGTTGCTAGAGCGCCTTTTGAGTTCGAGGGAGTGATGTTTACATGCACAGCTCTTAGTAGCCTACGTCTGTTACACTCATATGACTGACTTTCTTTTGTAAACATAAAAGAAGATTTTGAGTGTTTTTGTCCACACAAAGAAAATCAGTGGGTTGCATCCAAAATGTTGATTGGACAATGTCTTCTTTTGTGTTCTGCAGAAAAGTTAAAGTAACAAAAGTTTGGAATGGCATGAAATAATGACAGATTTTTCATCTTTGGGTGAACTGTCTCTTTAAGCAAAAGTCTCCATTTACTCTCCATGTATTCTCATTAGTGTATAGTAGAAACAATTAAGACCTCAGTTGTGATTTTAAGCCTATATGGACACTGGACAGAGGATAATAAGATCTCTGCCTTAGTGTTGAGACTTCAAAACAAAGAGTGTGAAATTATCCCAGTTTAGTCTCATCAAAGTTGTTTTTGCTGAAACTGAAATTCTTTGAGACGGCCTTCAGTTGCACACACCCTGTTTCCTCCCTTCGTCTAAGGACAGCAGGATTATGGTGGTTTTTGTTTGGCAGGAGCTTCTCTTTACCTTAAGATGAAAAGAAAGGGAGTGATTTTCACTTGTCTGAACGATGGGTGTTCTGTATGTGCGATGGGTGTCCATCTGAACTCCCTGCTGCATCTGCTCAGTTTGGTTCTCACAGTGCCACAGCATGTGCTGGTGTGGAGAATACATGTGCAGTTTCTATACTTGACAGTGATTGTGTGGGTATCTAGATGTGTGTGTGGTGTGTGCATGTGGGTATCAGGGTGGGTGTTGGATTTTACTCTATTCCCACTCTTTCATTTAAAGAGATGCATTTTGTGCCAATTTGGGCAGGAGATTTGCTACACTTTAAGCTTTATCATAATGTAAACTAGTGAGTCGAAAGGGAAAAATGGATGAAAGAACGCTGGAGAACGTGGGGGCCGACAGTGAAAGAAGGGATTAAAAAGAGAAAAAGCACGCAAGGCGGAAAGGTGTCATATTTGCGTCTTCTGTGCCTCATCTTCATGCTGATTTATATTTCCAAGCTAAACATCAGCACTGACTAATTTACCACTAAATATGGATATCAAACGTTTACACGGTTAAGCTGCATTGACATTTCCTATGGAAGCCTGTTTCCACCTAAAACAAGTAATAGAGACAGGACAAAGTTTAAAATAAGAAAGTCACATTATAAGATGTAAAGTCACAATTATTAGAAATAAAGTTGCAGTTGAAAGATTTAAAGTCACAATTATAAGAAAGTTGCAGTTGTAAGATGTAAAGTTTCAATTGAGAGATAAGATATAAAGTCGCAATAATAAAAAATAAAATCGCAGCTGTAAGATATAAAGTCAAAATGAAAAGATATGGTCACAACTGAGAGATATAAAGTTGCAATTATGAGTTAAAGTTGTAAGATATAGAGTCGCAGTTATGAGAAAGAGTTGTAATTTGCAGATATAAAGTCACAACTGCTTGAAATAAATTTACAGGCTTCTGTCGTTTCTGGTTTTGCAAGGTGCTTGTTTTATTGCTTTGATTTACCTTGATGTGGTAAAAATTTGTTAGCATAAACTCTTCTTAAATTTGGCTTGAGTCAAAACCAGGAGTGTTGATTAAGGACAGCTGGATGCATTAAATGTGCGTGATGCGGTGATTAATCACGTGTTTTAGGAATTTACTTGGCTCCTCAGAGCAGTTTTGATGCTCTCTGCTAAGCATGATATGCTCGAGGGAGGCAAACAGACCCACACACTGACATAACACATGGCTCAATTACGGCTGCAGCACAAGTTATCGAGAATTATAAACTCCCACCCTAATTTAATCATAGCAGTCATGACAAATGCTAATGAAGAGAGATGGCCATTGCCCTACGAAATAATGCTTACATTTGACTGGAGGGGGTTCAGAAGTGTTCCAGTCAGCACTCACAATCACACACGCTCGCTACGGTGACTAAAAGTGAAGTTGCTTTAATATCTTTTACATCCTCGGCTCTGATACAACACCTCGTAATTTCCTCAGCGACTTTAGTAGAGGTTGTCTGGTGCGTGTCTTCCGTTTGGTTACTAACACGTGCCTCAGAGGGTTTTGTGGCTATCAGAGGTGGTAATTAACCCCGTTGACTCCTCCTCCAGATATTCCGTTCCTGTTTTTCACACTAACTCCACTGACTTGATTGCCTGCCTTGCCCTCGTTTCTGGCTTTGCATCCTATTTGCTTTTTTGTGGGTTTTACCTTGATTCTTTTTGCATGTGTCTGTATGCGTACGTATGTCTGCATTTTGTGTGTCTCTCATCTATTTTATTTCTCCTTACTCACCATCCAGCCTCTAAAGTCAGCGTTGCCGCGGCAACCACAAGAGATCTGCAGCTGCAAAGATGTGAGCCTAAGGCCCCGTTCACACTAGTGCGTAACAACGTTTTAAAATGAAAGTGATCCTCGTCTACACTGGCGTTTCCACAGCATTTCAGAAACAATCTCCGTCTGCACTAAACGACCGAAAAGCATGTCACATGACCGTTCATGTTCATGCACACTAGGCATGCCTCTTGCGCATGTAGGCAGCTGCAGTATTAAAAAAATGCAGAGTTTAACTGCACAGTGGCTGCTAAAATGACAACAAAGCCAGCGAAGATTGCAGGTCAGTCTCCGTGTTATTGTTTACACAGTTGTCAAGGATACGCAGAGTGAACGTGGGCAGCTACACCATAGTTTTCAAAAGTCTCCGTTTTGGTCTGTTTATACTGAAACGCAACCCTGGTGTTTTCAAACTAACATGGGGTCTGCAGCGTTTTCAAAAGTCTCAGTTTTCGTGGGTCGAAGACACCTGAGTAGTGTAAACAACAGGTGTAACCATAGCAAAAGTTATGCATTTTAAAACGAAAACGCACTAGTGTCAATGGGACCTAAGGGGTTAATTTCACATAGAGCGCATCTTTGCTTTGAAAATGCAAAATACGGGCAGTGGAATGGGGTCTCGAGACTTGTTTTTTAAAAGTTGAACTGATTTTAACTTGAGTGCCACATTTTTAGAACGCTGTGTCATGCACGAGATGCTGCAGAAGATAAAAGACTCGAGCACAGCGGTCATACACGTACGTCTAGCGTGTTTACATCTGAGAAACAATGGAAAAGTAGTGCATTGGAATGAAAAAACGCATTCTATGTGAACTCGCATACACACCTTGAACATAGCATATATATATATATATGGAGAGAGAGGTGTGCATGTGACCTTATCTTCCCCAAGCTTCCATTACGCCTCACCTGTAACTCTCAAAAGAGGTGTGACTTCACAAAAACATGCACAGAGGTGTGAAGTATGCAGGTCTGAGCATGTTTCTAGTATGCACATTAGAACGCTTTGAGTGTACCGTAATGACAGGAGGACGTCTGCGTCATTTTTCAATAATCACAGTCAGGAACAAACAAACAAGTCTGCACCAATCAGTGATCAGAAATCAGTATGCAAAGCAAAGGATGATTGTAGGAATCTTTGCTGTTTAGGTGATCCATTTAACTGAGGAAATTTATCTTAATTAAATTCATCGTCTCACTGAACCAGTGATACAAGTTTATTTTGTGTCGAAACTACTGCTCTGAAATGGGAATGTATTAGTTGATTTATTTACGTGCCGCGTGAAAGCTTTAGCATTTTGAACTGAACTGAAGTATTTATTATGTGCTACTGACTCTTTTCTCATTTCTCTTGGCGATCACGTTTTTTATAGTCAAGTATCAATGATTTATGTGCTCCACATTGATATAACCCAGATACATAATCAGCATCATGTCTTCTCATCAGCCAAAATATAGTCCCTGAAAACCTCACTGTCAAGATGTGCCCCAGATCGAAAGATATTACACACATTTCTGTTATTGTTCATTTGTTATGCTGCTTATGATTCCCTTTTTACTGTTGACAGTTTTTTCTTAACGCTTTTTACCTTCGTCTGCTGATGTTCGGTCTCATATTGTACAGGCAGATATGCTTGTACAGTACATCACTGCAGCCTTTGGGAGTGTCTGTGATCCAAAGTGGGCCAGAAAGCACCGTGATTTATTCTACCCACAAACCCACTGTCCTTGAGATGAGTTAGCAGAGGTGAAGGCTGGTGCCGTCAGGTTGAACTTTTTTGTTTCTCCACACATACTCACCGAGCAAGTGTTCACAACCTGCCAAACACGAACAGCTATGACGAAGTGTGCACTAAAGTTATCATTTTCTCGGCCTCCTTCTCTTTCATTATTCTGTCCTCCTTGTGTCAATCTCTGCAACTGTTTGTTCAGACAAACATGAACATTTTGTTCAATTGTGACGTCACTAATGAGGTTGTGTTCTTTGCAGAAATACTCCTGGATGACTTCATGCTGACACACCCAATCTTCCTGGCCCCAGACAAGTTCCAGCAGGTCTTGCTTCAGCAGTATCCTTTTTCCTCGCCAGAACCATAAGTGTCAACCTCTTCAGTTCTGAAAATCTTCAATGGGTGACCATAACTCTATCATAAGGTGATTTATACCTGGATCATCATCTTTGAATCAATGCTTCTGTTAGCCAGTTAGTTTAGTTTAGTTAGTAGGGTAATGGTCTTATCAACCTATCGTTTCGGTTAGCATTAGCAGTAGGAGTAAAGTTAACACAATGTTGCCCTCTCTTTGCAGAAACCCTCTCATCTGCTGTGGCAAAGTGGAGTAGACTGTATATATATATATATATTTTTTTTTTTAACTTTTTAAATATTTAACTTGTATTAAATAATTACATTTTTCACTTTAATTCATTTTGATTGCATTATTTGTTCTTTGTATTTGATTATTTATTAAAAACAGAAGCCCTGTAGTATGGAGAGACATAGTGATGGGAAAAAATAGGATTGGAATAAAAATTATTTTTCAATTCTTTTGCGTTTGTTTGCAAAAAGGTTTGCGTTCCTCTGAGAAACTTTGGATTCACTTTTAATATGGGAGGAAAAACTATATTTCAATGCTTCTGCGATCGAATGCAAAGTGTGTTACTTTTGCAAAAGCTTTGTGATTGAACACAAAAGCACTGAATTATAATTTCTCCTCCCATCTCTCTCTTTTTTTTTTTTTGTAGGCTGTGACATCATATCCTGTTGCCTGCATCCATAAATTTCACATAGTCAAAGTCTAACATGACTGTGCTTTATGGTTTTCCAGAGGTTACACTCTAGAAAATGCTAGGTTAAAAATAACCCAAGTTAGGTTAAAAAATGCTCAGTGGTTGGGTTAAATGTTTGACCCAACCTGCTGGGTAGTTTTATTTAACTCAACTATTGTTTAAAAATGACTATATTGCTTGCTTAAAATTTACCTAAAATAGGCTGTAAATTAACATTTATTAATAATATTAATGAATAATAATTAAACAATAAACATTTATCAAATTGCTTATTAATAAATGTTGAAATCTCTCATAAATGTTTTGACCGCTGAGTCAAAACAGCCCAACCGCTGGGTTTGCCCATATTTAACCCAACTTGGGTTGTTTTTAACCCAGCATTTTTTAGAGTGTACCATCTGGACTCAACCCAGAACTTGGTTAAATCATGTATAAATTACTAATTTTATTTCTGGTGAAATTTTGCGGTAAAACGTTAAACATTAAAACTTTATTATTATTAAGTTTTGTTTGTTTATGTTACTGTGTTCGAAATTGAATTATCGCAGTGACAGCTATGCTAGTTCCCAACATGTTCTCCAATCAGTTTGTTTACTTTGTAACACTCCAGAAAAACTTGTCAGTCTTCAAAACACTTCCAAAACGAACTAAACTATCTGCTAAAAACAGTCAACGAACATAGCCGAGAAGCCCAGCGTCTTTCTACTGCAGGGGGCTAAGAGCAGTCGCACATGCTGCTTAAGATTTGGGTCAAAATGATTTACCAATTAGCCGCAATGCCAACCTACTCTGCGGGCCCACCCCCTTCGTCCCTCAGGGGGTCCATCGGGGTTGCCTAAATTCAGATAAGAAGAGTGCAATGCGGGGAATGTGTTTGTTTTGTTGCTTTAGGCAGAGTGTGTATAAGTGTGTGTGTGCAGAGGACACCCCTCTCTCTCTCTGCATAAGTCCCCTCTTATTTGGTGACCTACATTCCTTCTGTGAGTGCCATAGCCCCCCCTATCCAGACCATAATGGCGTCTGAGGGGCTTGTCTGCAGACTTTAAGCACAAAGGTATTCCTGGGGAGGCCCGTCTGCATGCCTCAGTGCTCCTAATGCAGCGTGTCTGCTGCGGATCTTCTGCGGTAATCAGCGACCCTCGCTAATCTTCCCTGACTGCCGTCACCACCTTGACTTATGATCCACTCCTCTCTTTCCCTTTCCTCTCCCTCCTCCTGAGCCATTTATCCTTCTACTTTCCACACCTTTTTTTCCTGGTCTATGACTTGACCTAATCCAGGCCTAATCAGATCTTTTTGTTGTGGCAACATGTCTGCTTCCTGCTAAGAAAAGACCCGTCTCCTACACTTCCCACTAGTCAGGGCTCATTTAAGGGGTTTAATAAATAGATTTCAAAGCAGGATGATTCCTTTTCAGTCAGGACTGATAGTGCTTTGAGCTCTTCACGCATTGACACACACTCCCGGCGGAGTCGGCCTGGCCGGGCTCCAAACCGCGATCCAGGACTCGTGCAAGGGAACAGAGTTCATCTTTTGCAGCTGCCCAGTGGCTCAGACTGCTGTTGTTTTTTCGGCATCCAAGCAGAGGTGATGGCTCTGGATATAGATTTACTAGATCTGGGATGTCTTTGGAGAAGCTCCTCTTGGGCTTTTTTTGTACGGGAATAGTTGTGTCAATTTTAGACGGGGTGTCGGGAACTCTTTAATTATAGGCAGAGAGGCTCAAGGATACTCCACTTTAAATTTAGTCCGGCTTTCAGGTTTCCTGCTCATATGAGTGGTGGGATTGGGGACAGGGAGTCTTTGCAGATTTTTAGTTCATTTTACATGTATGTCTTTGCTTAAATGCTTATGTGTTACTTACCCAGCTTGACTTATGTAAGTGTGTGAGTAATGAAAACTCTACTCTCTGTGTGTTTATGTTGTAGTGTGTGTGTATCTGAGTGTGTGTGTGGGTGTGATGGGTGTGTTCCATAGCCCTCAATACTTTTCAAAGGTTGTAATTATTCTGTCTGGCCACAGAGGCATAGATTTTGTTTTTCCAGTGTGGCATCTGTGTCAGGTGATCGGACAGCGGCTGTCTGAGTATGTGTTTATCCACATGCACTCCGCAAACCCACTCAATACAATTTCTGTGCTGAAAAACACCATCTGTATATTGTGTTTTAGGCTACAATAGGCATAAGGCTATCATCTGTCTGTCTGTCTGTCTGACATGTGTTCATTTATATTCGCTGCATGTTATAAGCGCAGGTGTGTATGTGTTGGCTTGTGAGTGTGTTGTTTCTTAACTCTTGGCTCAGATTCAGCTCAGAGGGTAAGCAGGGTGAGGGCTGGCCCGGCTGGGATGGAGCTGAGCGGAAACTTGCAGTTCTGACTGTGGCCTTCCGCTATCTGGACACATACAGAGACTTACTGCAGGAGGAGGGAGATCGCTCCAACACCTTCCCAAAGGTACTGCACATGTGTGTTAAAACCTCAAAGGAATACTCATAAATGTTTTTTTCAAATGCACACAAATCACAAAAATAAAAAGCTTTTTTTTTTGTCCACAGGCCTTAATAATAATAATAATAAACAAAGATATGATATCCAAAGTATGCAAGGTAGTACAACTAGATCCAAATCCAAAAAGTTTTGCTACATATAAAGGTATTTTAACGATTTTGAAGTGTCAAAAGGTCATTCGGTTTAACCGTCCAAAGGCCAATACAGCCATTTCATTATCTTAAAATGTAATAAATGTATATATTTTTTATTCTGCCATGATTTTATAACATCATATATTAACATAGTGCAAAATGGTATTAAAATTATGTCCGGAAAAATTAATTTCATTAATGTCATGCGGAGTAACCAATATAAAGGGACCATTTTGGATTAAGTCATGCGGTCAATATCATGTGACAGGATGTGACATCATTCAGACACCTGGAAAGGACCACATAGTCGTGAAGCAAAGTAACCAACTATTTGAAAAATTAATGTTTTCACTTACTCATACGCATGTCCCGAAACATCAGGTCATTTGGTACAACCGCTATAAAACATGGAAAATGTTGTAATATTTTAAAAACTTACTAAAGTACTAAATATGAAATGTTTGATTGTCTTTTTGCTAACTAGCTAACTAGCTAGATATCAGCCTGTTAGCACTGTTTGAAAATATCGTCATTTGGTATAACTAAAAGTGTCATTCGATAAAATCAAAATTTTGGTTAAACTAAATGACTGTTTTGGTGACAAATTTTGGCCATCTTGTAAAAAATTACAAAAGCAGTGTTAATTGATTATAAAAACCACATAATCTCATTGTTAACACTTAATAAAACTTGAATTATATCTCTATTATGTTTTTTTATACTTTTAAAAACCTTATTCATCAATGACCCAATTATTTGCAGTATTTGTCAGTAAAATTACCTATATTACCTATTTTAATTAGTTTACCTAATTAAACTAGATTAATTGATTTGGGAAGAAACATGAGTCTTGTTTAGAGAATATGTATTGAATTAAGATTACTTTTCATACCCCAATGACATTTTTTTTTTTCTTGTTTTAGGCATAAACCTTATAAAATTTTGTTAGAAGTTAATTTAGAAAAATAAACCTAATTGCAATTTATATATGTTGTACCTTTTGTGCAGTTCTTGGAGTATCATTATTTGTATAAGAAAAACTATGGGAACAAAACATATTACATAACCCCACTAAGGAGAATCTTGCTCTTTTTGCCTTCACATTTTTGCCTGTTTGTGATATTTTGTTCTTTTCTATTTTCCTTGCTATGTTTTTAGAAGTCAGACCATAAGCTACAACTTTGTTTTATACATTGCCATTTTATTATTATTAAAATAATTTATAAATTGTTGGTATATAAAGAGTTTCACTTTTCATAATCATTAGTTGCTTTTTCTTCTTTATTCCCTCCCTCCTAGTTTTATTAATAATCCAACCTATGGTTTCAGGATCTGTATTTGTGCGCCGTTCAGGAGCTCAGTCGCTTTCCTGAACTGGTGGAAGACGTCCTGAAACTTCAGCGCTGGACTGAGATATTACACAGCCCGTAAGCATCAAATCCTCTTCATCCTCACAGTGGAATATTAATATAAGCTATAAATGTTTTTTATAAGCTATAATGGCTGCAGAAATCATAGAGGAACATGAAATCATTTAATACATGAAGACTCAGAGCCTCTTAGTTTTGTAAAGTACAGCATGAGTTGTAAAGTATTACATGAGGCGCATGTAGTTGCCCATTAAGAGCTTTAGAACCAGATTAATACTTCAGTGTGTTGTGTTCGATTTCGATTGTGTCATTAAAAGCCTCTCAACAGGGCAGCAGTCTTTTCATAAATCCTTAAACAGTTTATTTCTGTAGCCCAGTTTATAAAAAATAGGCCTAAATATTTTCTGTTTGACATTAAATTGTCAATGGCATGTTTGGTCTTTCTGCAACTTTAAATTATAAAGATGCCATGTAAACAGAATGTCATTTCCACTGTTTTGGCATATTGGAGTTTAAAATTTCTTGCGGTCCAGTCATAACAAATAGTTTAAGAGCCTGCCATGACTGGTCCTCAAATACCTTGCCCATGCATAGAGCATTTTCCATCCCTGATGCCATTACCAAACTAATTTTAGGTTTCTAATTATCTTTTGGAGACAAATAACTTAGTTATTTACACTTGAATAGCTACCTGACTTGTTTTCCCTCCTATCCAACAGAGCTGAGGAAGACAAGGAAAGTCGCAAGAAGCAAGTTCGCCCGCTCTTCCGACACTTCAGACGTATCGACGCCTGCCTGCAGCCCCGAGAGGCTTTCCGTGGCTCAGACGAGAGTACGTTTGAACCTGCGTTTTAATAGAATGCATAAATATTGCACAGACTGACCACAGTTTATTAACTTTGCGTTTGCTTAGCTGTGCAATAACGCCCACGAGAATACCGTTAGTGAATAATCTTATTCATCTTTTTTTGTAAAAGTGCCAGTCTGCTTCCACTTCATTCAGACCAGGATGACAAATCGGGTCACGGGGTAGCGTCTGCCAAGTTTTATAGATGCAATGAGCTCATCTGATGGAATGGGACTCTTTGTCAGGGCAGTGGCTCAAGCCAAGCTAAGTGATTTCCCAGACCTTAATCAATAGGCAATCTGACTGTACAAAACGCTGCTACCCTGAAGCTTCCAGTGACCCAGTTTCTGCTTTTGTCAGAGCTGCGACTGGTGAATGGAAAGTCAGAAAGTCAATACTGTACATACTTAATACTATTCAAAGTTTTGGATCTTTCATTTAACTTGTCATATAATGATTGAGTATAAATGGGTGAAGGTGATGCTGATACTGATATCTGGAAAGTCTAATAGGTATATATATATATATATATATATATATATACACCGATCAGGCATAACATTATGACCACTGACAGGTAAAATGAATAACACTTCATCACAGCACCTGTAAGTGGGTGGGATATATTAGGCAGCAAGTGAACATTTTGTCTTCAAAGTTGATGTGTTGGAAGCAGGAAAAATGGGCGTAAGGATATTGAGTGAGTTTCACAAGGGCCAAATTGTGATGGCTAGACGACTGGGTCAGAGCATCTCCAAAACAGCAGCTCTTGTGGGGTGTTTCCGGTCTGCAGTGGTCAGTATCTATCAAAAGTGGTCCAAGGAAGGAACAGTGGTGAACCGGTGACAGGGTCATGGGCGGCCGAGGCTCATTGATGCATGTGGGGAGCGAAGGCTGTGTGGTCTGATCCAACAGATGAGCTACTGTAGCTCAAATTGCTCAAGAAGTTAATGCTGGTTCTGATAGAAAGGTGTCAGAATACACGGTGCATCACAGTTTAATGCGTATGGGGCTGCATAGCTGCAGATCAGTCAGGGTGTCCATGCTGACCCCTGTCCACCGCCGAAAGCACCAACAGTGGGCATGTTAGCATCAGAACTGGACCACAGAGCAATGGAAGAAGGTGGCCTGGTCTGATGAATCACGTTTTCTTTTACATCACATGGATGGCCGGCTGCGTGTGCGTCGCTTACCTGGGGAACACATGGCACCAGGATGCACTATGGGAAGAAGGCAAGCCGGCGGAGGCAGTGTGATGGTCTGGGCAACGTTCTGCTGGGAAACCTTGGGTCCTGCCATCCATGTGGATGTTACTTTGACACGTACCACCTACCTAAGCATTGTTGCAGACCATGTACACCCTTTATTGGAAACGGTATTTCCTGGTGGCTGTGGCCTCTTTCAGCAAGATAATGCACCCTGCCACAAAGCAAAAATGGTTCAGGAATGGTTTGAGGAGCAGGTTAGTTTGAGGTGTTGACTTGGCCTCAAAATTCCTCAGATCTCAATCCAATCGAGCATCTGTGGGATGTGCTGAACAAACAAGTCCGATCCATGGAGGCTTTACCTCGCAACTTACAGGACTTAAAGGATTTGCTGCTAACATCTCGGTGCCAGATACCACAGCACACTTTCAGGGGTTTAGTGGAGTCCATGCCTCGATGGGTCAGGGCTGTTTTGGCAGCAAAAGAGGGACGAACACAATATTAGGAAGGTGGTCATAATGTTATGCCTGATCGGTGTATACACATACATACATAAGACAGTAAAGACATTACATTAATATTGTTCATTTGAACTATTCATCAAAGAATCCTGAGTCTGATACTGTTGCCTAAAAAGTTCAACTGAATGTTACAAAAGCAAATTTGACTTTGTGTTGGAGAGCAGGATTGACTGTTTGGTCTTTGTTTAGTCTTCTGCAGGGTTTACACACCAGATCACTCATATGTGACCATTCGGAGCCGTCTTTCATGCCGGGTCGGGGAGATCTTGGCTCTGGTGAGAGAGAAGCTCCAGTATAGTGAGGACCAGCCCACCCAACCTGCCAACCTTATACTGGTGGCTGTCACCTCATCTGGAGGTAAGAGCATTAAAGTTTGTACCCATAAACACCATGCAAACTTACCAAGACTTCACTTGCACACTAAAACCTCAAACACAACATAATTTTTGTACAATATGGCCAAGTTTATAATGATCCAGACCTTGATTCACTGTTTGGGGACACAACATTTATCGGAAAGTCTTCGGTCATCTGCTTTAACACCACAATCTAATCTGTGTTTGTTCAGAGAAGGCTGTGTTCCGTCCCAGCGACGAGGCCGTTTTCACCACCCTGGGCGTCAACACCCACCTGTTCGCCTGCGAGCCCTCAGAGCTCGAGAGCTTGGTGAGAACCGTGGGGAGTGGTGTAACCATGGAGACCCTTATAAATAGCAACCATAAATGCCCACACCGAAATGCTCACTTATGATTATTATGTGTCAAACACCATGAATTACAATGTTTAGTGAAAGTGTTACATACAATAGTGTTGAGAACATTATTCAGTGGTTTGGAAAGCATTAGTGTGCCATCAGAATGTTTTATTCAATACAAACTGAAAGTAATATCTTGCTACAAGTCAAACAGAGAGCTGCAGTTATTTAAAATCTGAAATTGTTGTTCTGTCATGACAACTCTCAGAGTGTTTGGCATGGTAATAGATATGATAGTTTTGATATGTTTTGATCTGCTACATTGCTGCTGAATTACCCGTAATTCATTGAATACGTGAATTACCCGTAGCAGATCTATACAGGTGGAGCTGGGGAAGGTGGAGAGTTTCAGAAAGCGCGCTGCAACTGCTACAGAAAATGCTGACTAAGTATTCGAGCTCATTGGCTACTGATACAGCAGGAACCAATCAGCTGTGCCCTATAGAGAATGATGCGATTGCAAGCATAAGATTTCAAGCATGATTTCAGCCTGCACCATATAGAGTTTCATGACAGAACTTTGTATTTCAGCTTTGCTGTGTGAGAGAAAATACGGTTAGAAACCCAAGCATGTAAGCAAAATTCAAGGCTTGGGGACACTAAATGTAGAAGTTATTTAAAACCCCATATTGTCTTGTCCCCCTCAGTGTCTTTTGGTGATTCTGGTCCTTATCCATGTTTCTTTGTCGGTCAGATACCTCTCCCTGAGGAGATTCACTGGTCACCAGGCGACAGCAAACTCCATGATATGAGTGCAGAGGAGGTGGCCAATCAGCTGGTGGTGTTCGACTGGGAACTCTTCAGCTGTGTGCACGAGGTCAGGACACTACCGCTCTCAAATCATCAGCATTCAACAGCACTTCCCCACACACTCACAGTCCAGAATACAACTATTTTATTGCATTGTGCACATAATAATATCAAAATATTTCATGTTTCCAGCTATTTTAATTGGCAGATATCAGGAGATTCATTCTTAAAGGACAAATTCCTTGTGGTCTGTGCATTAAACTGGTTATTAATTGTTGTTTTTTATGTGCATGGCAGATGCTTTTATTCAAAGCAACTTACAGTGCATTCAAGACACATTTTATATGAATGTGGGAATCAAACTCATGACCTTTTTAGTTACTAGTGTCATGCTCTACCAGTTGAGCTACAATTAATATATAATTTTTAAATTAGTAACATTTATTTATTTACTTTTTATTAGTAAACTCCATTTTTAAGATGTTTAAGGTTTTTGCATAAATAAATGTGATCCTGAGTCTAAGATTTTCAGATTGTAGAGGTTGTAATGTATATTTCTATGCTTCAGTTTCTTTCAAAATTTCTAAAAAAAAAAAAAAAAAAATGTGTTGTTATTGTTACCTAAAAATAAAACCATTAAAAATTGTTTTTGGGAGTTGAAATAAAGCTGAAATTAGATATAATATATTAGGTAAAAAAATTAAATTAAATATAAATATTAGGTAAAAAAAAACTAAACTAAAAGTTAATGTTAAATTTAAACTTAAAAACTTAAAATTGTTGCCTTGACAACTAACTGAAGTAAAGGTGAAGTACTAAAATTACTAAACGAGAAATAAAAATTAATTAAAGCTATATAGAAATATATAAAACAAAAACGAATAAAAATTACAACAGTACATAAATACTAAAACTTAAACTAAAAACTAAAAATGAAAGCATTGAAAATAATTGAAAATATTAAGAAATACTATAATAGTATATAAATAATACTGAAATAAATATAACAATGCTATTATTAACAATTAATGTCCTAAAATGGTCAACAACTGTCAGTATGCAAATTTTTTAGTGCTGTCAAAATGATTAATTGTGATTAATCACATCTAACCTAAAAGTTTGTGTGTGTATATATATATATATATATATAAATATATATATATATATATATATATATATATGTGTGTGTGTGTGTGTTCAACATTGTATATTATGTATATTATATATTTACAAACTCTTGTGTTAAATGTGATTAATCGCTATCAATCGATTTGACAGCCCTACTATTTTTAATTGGTATATCCTTATATCCCTATAGGGTGGGTTACTACAGAGTGCTACAAGACACGCTCTGTAGTTTTCCATTGCAATCAAATGTGTGCCTTAGGAAACTGGCTTTAAGTTCAAGGCTAGTCGCATAGCAAAGTTCATGTAAAAACAACAAAACTTTATGGCACGTTATGCAATGTTTTCTCTGTTTCCCTGTGTCTTTGTTCCTGCTCTCGTTTGATTTTTTTTTTATTTGGGTTTGTTTGAACAGGTGGAGTTTGTGTGTTACGTGTTCCATGGGGAACAGGCCCGCTGGCGCCCCCTCAACCTGGAGCTGATCCTGCAGCGATGCAGTGAAGTGCAGCACTGGGTCGCCACAGAGATCCTGCAGTGCCAGTCGCTTCCAAAGAGGATACAGCTACTGCGCAAGTTCATAAAGATTGCAGCCTTGTGAGTGTATATGTGTTTGTGTAGGGTACAAGCTGAATCTGCTTATGAAGGTGACAAAAATGAATTATTCAGAAATTGTAATGGTATTGACGTCAGAGCCGTGAACATGTTAACATATGACCACCCACGTATATCAACACCTGTTCAGTATTCAGCAACTTGAAGGGGGTGCTAGCATTTATTTCACATGCAAAGAGGTTAGCCAATCAGAGCGGAGTTCATTTGCATATAGTTAACGGCCCAGCTGCAAAAAAAAAAAAAAAGCCTGCTTAATTCAAAGATGCATGTAAATGAGTTATGTAAAATTAAATTAATCTGTTTTTGCTGCATCAAAAACTTGACAAATGTCTTAAGTGGTCTTCAGGGGAAAAAACTTTTTATTAAAGTTTATTTACCTCTTATTCACATTCTAGTTAATTTTAGTATTTTTATTTACTTTTATAGTTCAATTTATTATTTTGAATTAGATTTTATTTTTTAAATATTTTTAAGTTAAAGTAATTTTTTTTTATTTGTTAGTAATTTTACAGTTTACAACTTCTACATTGCTTCAATTTATTTTTATGTCAGTTTTAGTCATTTTAATTTTTTTAAATGCTAATCTTTATACTACCGAATTCTTAGTTTTTAAGTTTTTCATCTAATATTTATTTTTATTTTTTAATCTGTATTTCCAAGTACCAAATATGATTTTTAATAGTTTTAGATTTTGATAACAATAACAGCACTGTCTCATTCTCTATCAGGTCTGTGTATGTAATCAGTGCTGTTGTGTGCGTGTTTTTAGATGTAAACAGCAGCAGGATCTGCTGTCGTTCCTGGCGCTGGTTCTGGGACTGGACAACCCTGCAGTCAGCCGCCTACGTCTGACCTGGGAAGTGAGTGCATTTGTTTATTAATCTCCCTCTTTCTTTTTCACGTCTCTTTCTCTCTCGCACTCACACACAGTCTCTTAGCACCTCTGCCTACTCTCGTTCCTAAGAACCGCCGAGTGTTATTCTTGGCAGGAGGCTATTAGCAGTTGTCATGGCAACCAAACTGAATTAGCTTGTGCCGTTCCGAGGGAAATATTTTCATGTCCACCTGTCCCGATAATGCCTTTTTTTTTAAAAAAAGCAAAAACCCATAAATCCATTTTTTTGCCTCATATGTCTTGTGTTGCATATGTGTTGGTTTTCATCCATCCAATTCCTAATGGAGTTTGAATTGGCATGTGAAATGTGTTGGTTACTAATTGCATATGTATGTGTGTTTTGGCAGGGTTTGCCAGGAAAGTTCCGGAAGCAGTTTCAGCAGTTTGAGAGCATTGCAGTAAGTGTAGAAAAATCACAAATGTAATGTCTTTAATATCTTAATTGTTTCTCCTAGACAGCAATGAGAATAAATGGAGAGCAAACCCTGACATTTGCTTTGGTCTCCTGCTTTCTCTTGGAGAAAAAGGCTGACTCCTCTAGAGTTTCAGAACAGATAATAACGCTGCATTCAGCATCAATGCTTGACGGAGGGCGTGTCTAAAGCTTGTGTTGACGTGACCGTTATAGTGATAACAGCCCATCACATTACTTTCCAATGTTGTATGAACTCAGTTGGCTAGTGACTGCTCTAGGGTGTTTGATTAAGGCGATCTGATTGGTTGACGCCTGATTTGGCGCTTGAAAAGTTGAGAAATCTTCAGCTTCTGCCGTGAGCAACGCGAGTGAAGAGACGTGACGAAACCCACAATTCAGTTCGGCAACACATGACGTCACCTATTCAAAGTAAATGAGAAGCGTTAATGCAGACGCCCCACGTGAATGCAGCGTAACTTAATAATATTACTCAATAATATCTTAAAAGGTGCTCAGATTTGCAAAGATCGAAAATTAGAGATCTCGTTATGAGCTCAAAAGTTTCTAATTGGCTACTCACTAAAGCTGCATTTATATGATTAAAAGTAATAACAGTAATATTGTGAAATATTATTATGATATAAAACTGTTTTCTTTGTTAATATATTTTAAAATGTAATTTATTCCTGTGATGGTAAAGCTGAATTTTCAGCATCATTACTCCAGTCTTCAGTGTCATATGATCCTTCAGAAATCATTCTAATATGAGGATTTGCTACTCAAAAAACATTTATTATTATCATCAATGTTGAAAACAGTTGTGCTGCTTAATATTTTTGTGAAAACTGTAATATATTTTGTCATCACTTGCAACAGCATTTATTTCCAATAGAAATTTTGGTAACACTTTACTTAAAGTCTATATTTATGATGGATTATAAAAAGTATTTTTCAGTGCATTAATAATACATTGTATGGCCTCATGAATAATTGTAACCACAGTTATAATACAATATAATACTTATCTATTCATTAAACACCTTTAGAAAGTAAAATGCATTAAAACACATGACAAACAACCAATTTCAGCTGTAACAATGAATCTGCAAATATTATAATGCATTTTAACTTGACACTATGAATATCTTTATAATGCATTATACATAAAAGCTTATACAAAAAGTAAAGTTACTAAATTATTTTGTTGAAATGTACAAGTCACTTTTGATCAGTTTGTATCCTTGTATTCAAATTGTTCCATGACCAAATCATCAACTAATATAACTATAACTTTTATAACTATATATAATTGTACATCAAAAAATGTCTCATTTTGTGTCTGTTTTTTCTGTTTCTGCTCAGTACTAAAATAAACACTTCTACTGCTTTATTTCTAAATAAATATTTTATTTCTAAGTTAACAAAACTGAGAACTCCATTAAGTCTCTTGAGCTCTGTAAGAGCAACCTCTGAGCAATACCATTTGTCACTCTGAAGGCTCGTGTGACATTTTTCGACAGTATTTGTAATGACGATGTTGTTTATGTTTGTTACAGGACCCTTCGAGGAACCACAAATCATACCGAGACCTTCTAGCAAGCCTGAGAGCCCCACTCATACCCTTCACTCCACTGCTGCTAAAGGGTGAGTCCCCCACATGTACAGTAGCACCAGTGTGCTCTCAATCTCTACCTTCAGCTGTTGTCCATATGTGTTCCTATAAAGTCGCCTCCTGCCGCGGCTGCCTCTGTGATCTGAAGTGGGTCTGAAAGGCCCCGCCTCATTAATTACCGCCCCTCTGTTCTGCAGCTCTTTACATGCAGGACTGCAGACCCCCTGCAGCCAAACATACACCAGGGATCAGCATGCATGCAAACACATTAGTAATACACACAAACACATGTATTCTATTGTTGTTTTTTCATTGAGCTAATGATATTTTCTATTCTCTAAGCCTAAACTTAACCATTAAAGAAAATTTTTTGCATTTTTAGATTGTCATTAAGACATTATGTAGCTCCTTTATGGGTTTCCTTGTGCACCCACAATATAGGATTTCTGTCATTTTACCATGCTTAAGGGGATATTTGGTCCCCACAATAAAAGCAAAACCTGACCCACACTTTGTTGCTGCAATTCATTAAAAAGTTTCATTATATGCACACGTCGTTGCCTGAAAAACACACATATAATTACACAAAGGTCTCATAATGGAGGCTCAAGGTACATTTTCTCAAACAGTAATGGCTAAAACAGGACATGTATTGACACATTTTAGCACCTTTTTTATTACAATCTTTCTCTTACATTCTTTTTTTTTTTAATGTTTTTGAAAGAAGTGCTCACCAAGGCTGCATTTATTTGATTAAAAATACAGTAAAAAACAGTAATATTGTTAAATATTATTATGATATAAAACTGTTTTCTATGTTAATATATTTTAAAATGTAATTTATTCCTGTGATGGTAAAGCTGAATTTTCAGCATCATTACTCCAGTCTTCAGTGTCACATGATCCTTCAGAAATCAGTCTAATATGAGGATTTGCTGCTCATGAAACATTTCTGATGATTATAAATGTTGAAAACAGTTGTGCTGCTTAATATTGTGATACATTTTTTCTCTTTGATAAATAGAGTTAATAAAAACAGCATTTATTTAAAATAGAAATACAGAATATATTTGATATATTATATGCAGTATATATGACCTAAAACTACTGTATGAGCTTCTCAAATTTGCTTTCTTTCCCCCTTCAGATTTTAAAACCATACTTGCACACACACGCACACGCACACGCACACACACCTTTAAATATATGCTCATCCACATTTCTACACACATTCATACACACAGCTGTTATATTCCTGTCCCATCTGTGCTCTCTCATGTCTGTAGTCTCTCTCCATGTCTTTTCACTCTCTGTCTCCTTCCCTGTAGGTGCTCATGACTCAAGCCTGTCAGGATCAGTTGAGCATCAAAGTCTTTGCTGAGCATTGCTCTGCAATTCAGTGTGACACACATTACATGACTCTATCATGAGACACACAAGCTTCAGAATACAAAACACAGGCTTTACAATTAGAAAAAACAGGCTCAAGAACAATGAACACAGGACCAGTAACTTGAAAAGTCTGATTCATTTTAGTTCCTTCACAGCATTTTAATATTCAACAGGGATTCGTCAAATTGATCAAAAGTGACAGCAAAGCCATTTACAAAAGATTTCTATTTCAAATAAAAGCTGTTCTTTTAAACTTTCAGTTCATCAAATAATTTTGAAAAAAATATACGCACCTTGATATTTTTTCACAAAAATATTAAGCAGCTGTTTTCAAATGTTTTCAACATTGATAACATGTGACACTGAAGACTGGTCACTGGAGAAATGGCTGCTGAAAATTCAGCTTTGACATCACAGGTATAAATATTCAAGTAGAAAACGATTATTATTGTTATCCAAAACAAAAACTATTAAAAACCTGAAATATAAAAAAAAATATATTAGATGAGAAACTTAAACTTAAAAAAACTTAAACAAAAAAATTTGAAATGTAGCAACAAACTGAAAAGTTGAGGTGCTAAAATTACAAAAACTGAAATAGCTATAAAGCTATATAAAAAATTATTTTAAAAAAATCATTAAAAATACAAAAGCACAAAACCAAAAATTAAAATTAAAACAAAATATAAAAGCTAATTCAAAATATTAATAAATAGTATATAAATAATATTAAACATTACAATACATTGACTCACATTTGTCTGTCAAATACAAATGAATTAGCACATTATTTTTCATATCTCAACTAGGGAATTAAACCATTATTATCACTATTATTATTAATATTATTATTGCCTGGGAACCCTATTGTATCTGCTCGTTTTATTATTATTATTATTACAGATATTGTATACAATATTAATTCTTTTTATCATTTTTTTTATTGAAAGGCAATAAAGCTTCTTAAATCTTGAGAAAGACAGAAGGAAAGAGGAGTAGGAGTTCATCACACTTCACCTCCTGACCTGCTTCTCTGAGGCGGTTTTAACAAAAAGCCAAACATTAAAAATGCAACACGTGTCACATTTCGCCCTGCCATCACAAAAAAACATCCCAAATGACCTCCTCATCTTTCCTTCGAAGGTCACAATTTTAGACCCTACTGTGTAGTCTGAAGTGTCCACCCAATTCATTTTAAAAGATGTTTTAACATATTATCCATCAAAATTTTTTATGAAGATAAAACGTGGCTTCTGTCCTCAGGCATACAGAATAATCAGCATAACCTAATTCACTTGAGGACATGCCAAATGCATTCATATTACACATGAACATACACGACTCCTGCTGTATTCACATTGAAAGGATTTCAGATCAGACAACATTTCTGGACACAAATAACACTGTCTGTCATCTACTAACATCATTCTAACATCTTTATCCCAGCAGACACATGATAATTTACACTTTCATAGCTCCTGCAGACCATCTATGAAAAACAGTGTTCAAATCCGTTAAACACCAGGGATTCCACACCATCAGACTGCAGATGAAGCCATGGTACACTGTAAAAAAAATAAAAATAAAAAATTGTTGCAATTAGCTATCACAACTTAAAAATTAGCGTCAGAATAGTTTTCCCGGATTTAACTCAAATACACAAGTTGTCGCCTAACACAACTTCACTTTTTAAGTTGACTAAACTTAAAATTTTAAGGCAGCACGAACACTAGGTTGAAACAACATTTTTTTGTGTAACTTTAGAACAAAACTAATACATTTAACTTGTTATAGAATAAAAGGAACATCTAATTAAGATGTAAGGTGTAATCAAGAAAAAACAGACAAAATTACAAAAATATGGATGAATGATGTTTGAGAGATAACGCATCTTATTCTTACCATATGAGTAGTGACAGATCAGCATTACAAACCTTAAAAATGATTTTATGAGACTTTTCTAAATGTTTTAGACACATTGCATTGTGGGCAATAGTCCCTGAGCAATAAACTGGTTGTATACTGTAAATTTGTCAAATATTGTCAGTAATCCTTGTATTACAAATCTATTAAAAAACTTACTAAAAACATGTTACTATTCAACATACTGTTACAATATACTATTTAATACAATATACTATTCACTTCAGAAAGTATAAAGCATGCTAACTCAGCAACAATAACCAATAATCGAAAGCAAAACTTTGATTGTCCTGCATTACATTAGTGATGTTTCATTCAAAAAACTCTTTTGAACTGATTTGTTTCAATGATACATTTGAATCGATCTGCAAATCACTCAGATTAACTTTGTTTGGGAGTAACATATATTCTACCGTTTGGTAAGATTTTTTAAAAATGTTTCAAAAGAAGTTTATGCTCATCAAAGCTGCATTTATTTGATCAAACATACAGTAATATTGTAAAATAGTATTAAACAACATTGTTCTATGCACCACCTTAAATTCAAACTGGTCTCAGTTATCAACAAAAACACCATATAGTATGGCTGCACGGTTCACTACTTGTGAAAAACGTGCAGACAGAGAATGAGCTGACTCTGAACTGCAGGGCTCAAACAGTCGCGTGAAACTGTACGCCTGCAGATAATGACTTTTATTAGCCGATATGTTGGCGTACAACTTCTCTCTCTCTTTACTCAATCATCTGTATTCAGTACACTCATCCTGACAGCATGTAGTGTCTCTAACATTCTCCTTTCCTCTCATGTTACCTGTCTCGCTCCCTTTTTTCACCAGACCTGGCCCGGGTACTGACAGATCACCCATCATGACATGATGATTGTTCACTTCTCCTTCTCGCTGGCTTTCTCTCTCTCTCTCTTTCTCTTTTCTTGTGTGTGAACGTCAAGCTTCAGTTCAGCTCAGCCAGAAAGAAGACGCCTGGCTGAACGAGTGATGGCATGATGACATGTCATTACATAACCGTTCCCTTTATTATGCATTCACTCTCTCTCTCTCTCTCTCTCTCTCTCTCTTTCTCTCTCTGCAGATCTGACCTTCCTTCATGAGAGCTGTAAGACTTTCCATGGGGAGCTGGTTAATTTTGAAAAGATGGTGAGTTGGCACATATAATGGAAGTAATGATGTGCAAACATTAATGCATACACATATTTGCCTAGCTACTTAAATGAGGACACTACAAAATTCTGTTATGTTTTTTAAAAAAAAGCTATAATTATTTTAATTTTCTAGACTAGCTCTAACCTTAACCCCTCCGCTAAAGTTTTAAACTTCTTAATTTTTTTAAATGAAAAAAGAGACATTATTTACATTACATTAACCCACATGTTGTGTTCGGGTCATTTTGACCAGGGGAGGATTTTCCTAGACCCGAAAATGCTAGTTAATGTTATTGCATTGGACTAGAAATTTACTGACTTTACTCACCCAGAGTCTAACAACTTCCCAACATTTTTTGATACTTTTTGTAATTTTTTTCATTGTAATGATGTTCCAAAAAAATTGCTTAAATCTCTCATTATGCTACATCATCACCAAATATTGGATTCAATCTTTTTGCCAACTTTGTTTTCTTTCAATTGGTACAGGTTTTATATTTCTTTTTGGAATTGATCGATCGTAGGCCTTATAGGGGAGTTATTTGTGGATAATTTTGTCAATTTTACATAAAATATAAATAAATTTGCACTGTTTATCACACTAGTCTGCTTTAATGTTTAGCCAGGAAATTTGTTTTGAGTCACACTTGTGGTGTTCACTGTCAAAAATCACCAGCCTACAAAAAATAAAAAAACGTATACATTTCATATGCTATTTTACCACCAAATATTGGATTCTATTTTTTTGTAAACTTGTTTTCTTTAAACTAGGACAGGTTTTGTATTTATTTTTTAAACTGATTGATCGTAGGCCTTATTGATCTGAGCTAAAATTGGTCGAAAATAACCGCCTATTGAAAATGAATGGGGGAGTCGAAAATCAGAGAAACAATTAGTGTTCAGGAGCGTGTTCATTATGTTCATGTTCACATATGTACATGTGGGCTTGCAAGGCCTCGAACCTGTGCATGTGTGGATACATGCATACTCGTGCATCCGTGCACATATACACGTTCATGTACACAAACAAACTATTTTGAGTATTACAGGCTTTCTTTTTCACAGACATGAAATTTATCCTCAAATCAGTGAGGCTCAGATCAATGAGGCCTACGATCAATCAGTTTAAAAAATGAATACAAAACCTGTCCTTATTGAAAGATGACAAAAAGATTGAATCCAATATTTGGTGATAAAATAATATAACGAGTGATTTTTCTGTAGGGTTAGGGAGAGTTTCCTAACATTTTTGACGGGGAACACCACAAGTGTGACTTCGTGTAATAAATAAAACCAAAATAAAACCATTTCAACACAAATTTCCTGGTTAAGCCTTAAAGCACACTAGTGTTATAAACAGTGCAAATTCTTTTCATATTTTTTGTAAAATTGATAAAATTATCCACAAATAATGCCTTTTTCACTCAAAAATTGAGGTGCATAAGCTCAGATAAATAAGGCCTACGATTGATCAGTTCCAAAAATAAATACAAAACCTGTCCTAATTGAAAGAAATCAAGCTGACAAAAAGATTGAATCTAATATTTGGTGATAAAGTAGCATAACAAGAGATTTATAAGCAACATCACAAGTGTTATAGGGTTTTCAACACCGTTAAGAATAGAATTATTAAGAACTGAGAACATGTCAGTTCACCTTTTAGTGCTTAATCGAATTAACTCCAGAAAAATGCAGGTAGTGGCAACTGCATTTACAGAAATGTGTGCATGGACCTGAACTGAACAACTAGTCATTAATGATGTATTTAAATGCACATCAGAGATGTGTCTCCCTTCTGTATGAGTGTGGTGTGAGAAAATCACAAGGGGAAGAGGTATGAGCTTTGACTCATTTGTGTTTCCAAATCTTGCTAGAAAGAAAAACAGCGAACAAGAAAACGCCCAAGAAAAAGCCCAAATGCTTTATATTGAAAACAAGACCAAAATATCATGACCCATATCTGCCCACTTTAATATCCCTATAAAATTGATTGTTTTATTAACCAAACCCAAACAAGCCCAAAAACGTTTAGAATAAGTGTTCATGGCAACACGCTCTGTGAAGCAGCCTTAAAACAGAAACAAAACATGACACCTCTCTAAATAGAGGTCCTCTATTTTTCACTCCTGAAACTGTACAGTGTGTATGTAGCCAGTAAGTGCACACTTTTGTTTTTCAAACATTGTGCATTCTTTTTCCCCACAAAATTACAAAAAGAATCGCTAAAAAGAATCTAATGCGCTATATGATGTCCTGATCGATACAAGATATCCTGTACAGCTAATTAGTAGCCACAATAACATTATTTTGTCATTGTATACCATTTTTGAATGAGTGTCAATCAAATCTCTGTCTCTTTTTCTCTACCAAGCACAAGGTGGCTGAGATGGTACGAAGCATCAGGCGGTATAGGAGCACTCAGCTAGGTATGTGTATTTCTGCACACACACAGACAGACAGACATTGGCCTGTCAAATAAGATTAGTGCAAAAGTAGAGCATGTCTCCACCCGCCAACATAACAACATACCTACATGCACACATACTTACATACACACACACCTGTCTGAGTGGATTAGTTCTTGGAGACTGCTGCTCCACCCTGCCACAGCCCATCTGTTTAGGACAGCACAGCCCTCAGGGGCCACGAGCCACAGGGCACCACTTCAAACACACACACACACAAGCACATGCCCACAGCGTGTGTATACACAAACATATGCAACAGCTGGACGGCACTTCAAAACATGCCGTCACAATGCTCACAAACAGTATAATTTGCTGTTGTACACGTGTTTGCATGTGCATTATTAGTAACAGCATTCATTATTGCAGTGTTGTTTTATGATTATTGAGATACTATTATAGTTTTTAGTACATCATTGTCATGCAAACGTACCCTTAGTTTTAGTTATTTTAAAGCTGCAGTCTGTTAACTTTAAAATCATTTTTTGAGCATCTCCTTACCTTAGCCTGATTCACAATGGTAAGCTTGTAATAATGTTTTCTAATAAGAGCGGTACTGGTGGGTTTCTGCGGGAAATTTGAGCATGTAGCCGTTTGTCTTTGTGTCATTACGTCACATCTGTAAACAGAAAGAAGGAGTCCCAGATAATAGGCTATATCGTGTGAGGATGCTGTAGGTGGCAGATCCTATTCTTTAATCACCATTGGCAGCGCAATTTATTGTAATGCTTTTTTTCTCAGTTAGTCAAAACAATGTAGATATCCATCTAAACATTGGAACAATAGTCAGACATGTTACTTGTTCAGATGACATTTTCCGGTGAAAATTCTTATTTTGGTCATACTTCCAAAACTAGAATCTGTTATTCTGAAGTACAGTATCCACACTGATGTGGTGACTGACAGCAAACATTAGAATTATCCGCGCTGAGGAGCTGTGCCGATGCACAACCCACGTAAAGATGATAATTCCACAAATAACTGCAATTGCAGGTTTCAAACAGAGATGGTGACAAAGAGGCAAAACTTATGGACTGCAGCTTTAAACTAAATCTATGTAAAATAAAAGAAGTTTATGCATTTGTTTATATATTATTTTATTTCAGTTCATGTTTATTTTATTTCAAGTAACGAAAATGTTTTTTATGGTTCACACAACACCATTATCAACTAAAAACTGAAAACTTTTTGTGTTTTGGTCGTTCATTTACACATCAACGGCGTTTCAAAGTGCATGTTTTTGAAAATGATACTGTTATCGTCTGTGTGATCTACAAAAACATGAATTTGTGAAAATGGTGACGTCATGCGCATGCGTATTATATGTTCAGTTTATAGGTGCTTAGTGTTTCTTTATAAATTCACATCGCCAACTACTGGCCTGGCAGCAGAATATAGCATTTTTAGTTGATTTCGTGGATCCGTGTGAATATGGATCGTTTTGACAACATTGTCGTCTGTACGCAAAAAAAAAAAAAAAAAAATGCAAATGAAAAACTTTTAATTTTTAGTACATAATTTTCATGTAAACCTACCCTTAGTTTTCATTAGCTATAATAACCCTGCATTATTTGTGTTGATACTGTCATTGGGTGTTCAAAATATGGACCTGGTGTCTTTTTGTGCTGATCTTAAACTGGTTTTTGAGATCTTTTACTCTTGGGTTTTCTTGAAGCTTAGAATAGTTGAATGTCAGTTTCTATTTTACAATTATTTTAGGAGATTCACTGCTTTGGAATCTTGACTCCCTAGATTCAAATCTTAACAATCACACAGATAAAACATAGTTTCTATGGTAAGCATGACGTTACGTGAGGTTGAGAAGTCGTGACTCTGCACGCACCCATACAGCTTTCAGCTGGTCTCATGCATTATCTGGCGTGTCTTTAAAGAGCATCTGCACCATCACGCCCTGCAAAGGATTTCTTTTCCTTCCTATCCATGTGACTGTTTGTTTTGAGGTTGTCATGCAAAATTATATCATTATCAAGATCATTTTAAACCACCATTGCTATGATCATCAAGTGGTAAACACAAAAACAAACAGATGTGGTTGAGGTAATGGCTTTAAAGACGATTTGTTATTTAAAAAGAGTTATTTTTATTAGCGAATAGTACTATAATCATCCATTAAAGGGATAGTTCAACCAAAAATGAAAATTCTGTCATCATTTACTCCCCCTCAAGTTGTTCCACATACTATGGCAGTCAGTGAGGGGCGAGATCTGCTTAGTTACAAACATTCTTCAAAATATCTTCCTTTGTGAACAGCAGAACAAAGACATTTATACAGGTTTAGAACAACTTGAGTTGTTGGTGAGTAAATGATGACAGAATTTTCATTTTTGGGCGAACTATCCCTTTAAGTTCTTTTTCACTTATTTATATTTGACTAAACTCAATAGACCAACTGGAAATGTGACAGGAAGTCATGGCAAAAACTGGCCATTAGGAAAGTCGTGAGAATTTTTATTTGAAAAAAAAAAAAAATGTATTTGTTAATGACAATTGCATACTAGCTTGTAACATATCTAAACTGCTACATTTTATGCAGTTCTTGTTAATATCAGAGATAGAAAGTGAAAAATCTAATATCATCTAATATCATCAAATATCATAACTCTCAATATGGCAGTTGCCTTTTAATAGAGGCATTTTTTCTCTAGAATGCACATTAGCCTTTCCACGCTAAAAATATAGATTTGAGCTGAAGAAGGGAAAAAAATGATGATATAGATTTTGATTCCCATTCAAGTATATAGGAACTACTTGTATACTAGTGTTCAAAAGTTTGGGGTCAGAAAAATATTTAGTTCAAAATAAATGAATGCTTTAAATCAGCGAGGATGCATTAAATTGATCAAAAGTGACAGGAAAGACTTTTACATTGTTACAAAAAAATAATGCTGTTCTTTCTGTTCAACAAAAAATCTTGAAAAAAAAAAAAATGTTTCACAGCTTAAAGGGTCTTTGCACCATAGTTTAGGAGCACTATAACTCAGCTCCGGTTTTGAAATAATCACTAAGAAAATAAGTAACCCCTTTCAGCTATTATTTTAGTATTATTATTTTATCAGCGCTTTGTACTCTTCTGTAGTTGCTGTACAATGTGTCCAGTTTGTCAGGCTCTGATGTCAGCCTATTGAAGTCGAGCAGCAGGTCTCATGCGTCAGGGCACTTATTTTCCTGTCTCTTCCTCTGAATGAGGGCTGTAATTATCAGGGCTCATTCTCCCTCCGTCTACCTGAGTGGATTGCCCTCATCCATTTCCATTAGAGGGATTGATGCCCAGCCAAGCGCATGGCACTTTTTCAGTCTGGTGCTCTTTTTAAAACAATACATTTTTCTCTATGCACAGCAGAGAACTTCATTTAGATGCACCAGAAACAGCAGCCCATCATCTTCATTAAAAAAAGCATTTTAAGATAGTATTTCATCAGACGCTGTTAATTTATGCTGGTGTTACGTGACATTCCATCTGTCGCCCACGAAACCGAACCCCATTGGCAATGACATTTCTATAGGGTGGCTGAGGCTCATTTGGTGACGTGCCAAGGCCAGAGGGCATCCATTTCTATGGACAAATTGCAGCCATTGACATTTGTAAGACCATGCACAACTCCATTTCCCTTAGAGCGGGTTTGAACTTTAGGGGAGCTGCTCGGATGTGAGACTTAATGACTCTGTAATTGTCTCTAATGTGCTCCTGCTGTCAACGTGTCAAAGGAAGGATGCTGCAGCTCAAAGCAGATGATCTCAGATCAGTTCTGTGATCTGTTTTTACTGTTAGGGAAGAAAAATCACCAAGGAAATTATTTCAGAATCTCAAATGTTGCTCCAAGACATACTCATGTAAATACTTGAAAGTCTGTATAAAATTGTCCAAGACCAAATTATTTGGGGTCTGATATCTACATTTTATTTGTGTTTATATCAAGTTCCTTTAGTAAACATCTGAGAAAATCTGAGTTGCGTAAATTAAACATGATTAAATGTAGCTAAATTGATCAATATTTTTGTCTACTAAAATATATTTGAACATCCTTAGCATAAGTTTAATGTACACTACTGTTCAAAAGTTTGGGGTAGGTAAGATTTTTTTGAATGTTTTTTAAAAAGAGGTCTCATACTGACCAAGGCTGCATTTTTTTATTTGATAAAAAATACAGTAAAATAGTAATATTTTAAAAATATATATGCTAATACACATATTAAAAAATCATTTCATTTTAAATTTTGGCACATATTTTTAGAAAATGCCTTCCATAGACTTCGATGTGACCGTTTTCTTCTTGAGATCAGAGAGGGCGACGTCCAGCTATTCATAGCTACTGAAAGAGCTGCTTTCCTTTCTCTTTCTCTCGCTCTCTTCTCTCTCTCTGTTCTTGTGGTCTTTTTTTCCGCTTACTTTCTTTTTTGAAAAGTGTGGCTTAGCAACGGATGCTGTGAATGTAAAGTCAAGGCAACTGGACATGAGCACGTGCATGCCGGTATCTCAGCTCTACCACGCCACCATGTGGCCCGCCACAGTATCACCCCATAATCAATACAGATCATTTCTTCAGTGTAACACAAAAGATGTTTTGCAATAGAGCAGGTTGATGCTGTTTACTAGCTTTCATTTTTTTTGCAACCTTGTTTTCAAAATGTCTAAATATAGTATAAATCTTGATTGTATGATTGCAATTTTAAGCTAGTTTTAATTTATTTATAAAAAAAATATCAACAATGACAATAATAAGAATTATTATTATTAACAGAGTACCAATAATAGAGCATCAAATCATCATATTAGAATGATTTCTGAAGGATCATGTGACTGAAGACTGGATTAATGATGCTTTTTCCATCACAGAAAAAAAATACATTTTAAAATATATTAAAATTGAAAACAGTTATCTGAAACTGTAAAAATATTTCACAATATTACTGTTTTAACTGTATTTTTGATCAAATAAATTCAGCCTTGGTGAGCATAAGAGACTTCAAAAACTGAGAAAAAAAAAATCTTAATTATTCTTTTGACCTTCAGTGTATACTGTTATAAATATTGCATACTTTTATTTACAACCCGAATTCCGGAAAAGTTGGGACATTTTTTAAATTTGAATAAAATGAAAACTAAAAGACTTTCAAATCACATGAGCCAATATTTTATTCACAATAAAACATAGACCAAATTTCAACACCAAAAATCATAACTTTGATGCCCAGTCTGTTGAAAAGAAGAGGAGATGCTACACCATGGTAAGCATGCCCCCGTCCCTACTATTCTGAGACCTGTAGCAGGCATCAAATTTGAAATGAGCTCAGTTAGTGGAAAGTGTAAAATTTCTCTATTTAAACATTTGTTATGTTATCTATGTTCTATTGTGAATAAAATAGTGGCTCACGTGATTTAAAAGTCTTTTTTTTTTTTTCATTTTATTCAAATTTTTAAAAAAGTCCCAACTTTTCTGGAATTTGGGTTGTAAATAATCATAAGGTCATTTTGCAGCTTCTGTCTGTTTCTTTGGATTTTTTTCTTCACTTCATTTTTTTCTTTCTTTCTTTCTCACAGCGATGGAGGCCGAGCCGTCCCCTTCTCACCTCCAGACGAAAGCGTATGTTCGGCAGCTGCAGGTCATCGACAATCAGAACCTGCTTTTTGAGATGTCCAGCAAGCTGGAGCCAAAAGACATGTGAAGGGACCAAGCGTACCTACAAGCCATATCTACAAAACCTCGTTCCTCCCAATAAACCCAGACACCCAACCCTTCATTCTCCATTGTCGCAGATTAACCCAGCTGGGCTGTCAATCATCTCAGGCTCCGCCTCCGAATCATTGAACGAGGATATTTGTTCATGAAAATGGTGTGAATTGTGCTTTGAGTGATTCTGTGTCGATGTTAATTATGACCACGCATAGGGATCTGGATTCATTTCTACCTTTATTTTTTTCGCTGTTCACAACTGAAGGGAAACCTGTCCTGATTGCACTGCCATCAGTTGAACTGAACCAAACCGGAATAAGCTTATTGCGTACAACTTTTCATCTGGGCTTTCAGAGAAACAGACTGCATTTTGGCCATTCATTATCCTAAAATACATGAGACAATCTGACCTCTTGAACTCTGACCTCTGGTCTTCCCTCTTCCCCTGCCAACATTGGCACTTACTGCAACCCTGTGTGTAACTTGGCTGCAGTCATTAGATCTTAGCGTTCTGAACAATATGGATCCCCAGCCATCAAATGAGTCCCGAATCCAAGACCAGCTCCAACGTGCAGGATGTTTTCATAAATAACCCGAATAATGTAAATGATGAAGTCATAATCTAGAAGAAATTCACTTTAACTGGACATTGAAGTGAATGTACAGGAACTCGTTTACTGCAAAAAATGGATTATATCAATATTTCTGTCTTGTTTTTTCAAGAAAAATTATTTTCTTGAAACAAAATTGCATAATAATAATAATAATAAAATAATTTAATATTAAAACATTTAATAATTCCAATATATTTAATATAGATTTTAAATATTATATATAATGAACACTACTTTTTTTTTTTTTAGATTTATACTTATAAAAAGAAAAATGAGTATAAAAACTATTGTGTGTACTCTGAAAACAAATTTTAATATGCAATTTTGTTTCTCAAATCAAATTTGAATTAAAATGTAAATGTATCTTGTTTCAATGTTTAGATATTAGTTCTGAAAAACAAGCAAAAATACTGATATATATATATATATATTTTTTTTTTTTTTTTTTTTTTTTTTGGTGTTTTTAAGCCAAATTTAACTTTCACTGCTGTTAATATATTAACAATTAGTACCAGACCAAAATGAAAAAAGACCAAATGCAGTATTTTATCTTATATTTGGACAGAACCACTTATAACACTTTATGTCAATATAGTTTAATATGCTGTTAATATAGTTCCTGATGGCCCAGCTTCGTTTCTAGTCGAGCTTTACTTGGTCAAGCACTTGTTTTCAGTATGCTCTTGTGTTATGTTGAAAGGGCCAATGGTAAAGTTAATTCTCATGACTGGAAAAGTGTTTATTTGCACCCAAGTTTACTCCTGAACGACCCCAATCTAGTAAGTCAAAATGGGCTCTGAGCAGGCCTCTGTACGGGATGACTTGTCTTGGATTGGACTCTCTCAGGATTTCCTCCTGAGGTCATATAAGGGACGGCCTGTAAGGCTGCACTGTACATATGTCATGTAAATAGCAAAATAAATATGAATATGATTCTATTTTATGTAAGAGCTATGAGATGGACTCTCAAGAAGAATATTTGTTTTGTAAATCTAAGAAAAATAAGTATGTGTACAGTTTAAAAGGAGACAACCCAGACAGAGTCTGTGGTTTGCGATGAAAGAATTGTATAGCATATTTGCTGGTTTTGTTGTTTCGGTTTGATATCATTTCTTATCCATTACAGATGACTTGTACATATCCTCTGTTTTGGTTGCATAGTTTTTTTGCATTGTCTGTCTGCAATGGATGAATTGTACAGCATGTAGTTGGTTTAGTTGGATTTTGCTGTTTTTATTTGGTAAAAGTTTCTCATTTTGTTTTTATTTGATCTTTTTAAAGCGGGTATTCTATTGTTGTTTTTGGTTTTGTACAGAAGTCCGTGTTTACAGTGCGATTCTCTGAAACTCAGACATGTCCAATGAAAGACAAGGAGGGCAGGGCAGGCGATACTGCCCCGCCCCCTTTTATTGACATGAGTCAAAGATGCATCTAAAATAAAGCCTCTTGTGATGAGCACTCGAGATGCGCTGCCTCAGTGTTTATGTGGTGCAATAATGGTGTTGGGTTTTATATTGCTTAAAACCAAAGCTTTCTGGGCAACAAAATGTTACTAAGTATACAGTATTATTTTTTTTAAATCACGAATTATTATGAATTATCAATCAGCACTCTCGAACTTAGAGGATCATATTAGTACTCGGTTCTTGGCCCATTCTCGGGCAATACCAATTCAGTGATTTTTTTTTTTTTTTTAACTAAACACTTGATCCAACTGAAATTAGAGAGCTCTTAAAGGGATAGTCCACACAAAACTGAAAACTCTGGCATTGTTTACTTACTCTCAAGTTGTTCAAAACCTGTAGGAGTTTCTTTCTTCTGCTGCATACAAAAGAAGATATTTTGAAGATTATGGGTAACCAAATAGTTGATGGGACCCCATTGACTTGAAAAATACTATGGAAGTCAATGGGGACCATGAACTGTTTGGTTACCAACATTTTTCAAAATACCTTCTTTTGTGTTCAGCAGAAGAAAGAAACTCATACAGGTTTGGAACAACTTGAGACTGGCTGCAGTTAGATAAGTCGAATCCAAACTGGCTCATTCTTTGAAAGAATCGATCTTGTTTCGGACATCGCTACTCAGGAGCGGGTTTCTTCAAAATAACAACGAACGTTTCTAATGTTGAGCACAGAGAATCGTTCCATGAACGATGTGTGAATATAGTTTATGTGAATATAGTGACGTTATTAAAAACCAAATAACTTTGAACGAACATTCTAGGCCTACTAACGTTTCTGGAAGAACGTTTGTTCATAACTTTGAGAGAATCAGAACGTTAGCCAAAGTTCTTACGTTCCCTGTTAGTTGTTACAGCCCCAAATGGAATAGGCCTAGCAGAAATAATGACATTCCAAACATAACCACATTATTCTTTTCCTGTCTTATTTTTATGATAGACAGAAAAATAATAATGCACGGCCCCTGTGGTCTTCTGTATGTTTGTATGAACCAGTCATATTTCGCTCCGTGCTACTAAAATGTCAAAGAAATAACACGTTTCAACTCCACAAAACGTCATAGAAAATCACCTAACAATGTCAAACCTATTCGCACACTGACTTTAAAAACAGACAAAATTTGCTGTTGCTCAGCACATTTCTGCATTTTATTATGACAGTACTTATGCAATTATTGAACATGATGACGCTTATTTCAAATGGAGAACATCTTCCTCTTGTTCATGTGGTAGCAATTTACATGGCAGGGGTAAAAAGGAAATAAAAGAGTACAGAGAAAATGGTGTCGAGTTCGTAAAACAACTGTAAAATCAATGGCGTTCCTGCTTTATGTTAGGTGTCAGACAAATGTGCTAATGTCATAATTATAAAAATTACAATCAAATTACAAGTTGTTGCATTTTTTTCTCCAATATAGTTCCAAGTAAGCTGATGCGTGTTTAACGACACCACATCTTTAAACATGTTATTCTGTACTCATTTTATTATTAGATTTCGATTTAAATACACTGTAGACACCGAAAATAAAGAGGAACCAACTATTACACCAGCAATTGAGGAGAGAAACACAGAGCTCTTTCCTGTACATGGAAGCAAATTCATTTCATTAAAGGCAGCAGCTAAGCTAAGCTAAGCTAAAGTGTGAAATTCAAAAGCGTTAATAAGATTCAAAATCGACCGTTTCCTTCATAACTCGGTTTGCTCGTTTCTACAGTGTAAAGCACGGGGGAAATAAATGTTTCCATGTCTCAATTGAATTGTGCCACCATCTGGACATCCATACACATAAGCTCATCGTGTACTAGCCAGCACATTACAATAATAAATCCCAGCAAACAAAGGCTCACAGTAAACAGAACTGTACACAGCAAATATGACCGTTTTGTTCGAATATCCTAGGTCCTTGTCAACCCAGTGAGCTTCCTTACGGATGGAAAATCACGGTTTCCTTGACATTGTGCAAATAAAAGAAAAAAGCCCTAGATCTATATACATTTACCGCGGCGTCAATCATCGTGTAATCCTTTCAATCCAATTTCTCAAACATGTTCTGCACTTGGTTACTAGATAACACTTAAGTTTCTAGTCATGGTTAAACAGTCAGCGAATTAAGAGCAGTGAAACTCAGATAATAGTCCCATAATTAATGAAGCGAGAAATATCGTTTCCAGTCAGTGCTTGTCCTCGCTTGCTTTAAACATTGTTTTAGGTGACTATCGACAACTAAAGTCAGACATAAACTCGTCTTATTTCGTTTTAGGATGATTGACGTACAACATATTTTAGACTTAGCCGCGAAATATTAATCATTTTAAGATTTCTAGAATAGGCTATATTCGTTGCATCGTTTTACAAAACTCTGCTTTGTCCTTTGTATTCTCAGTGTTATCCTGATGCTCATTATTTTTAACCAATGTAAAATGAATGTAATATTTTAAAAAATGTATTAAAACTATATGAAAATAAACAATCACATGAAAAGCTAAACACGTAAATACTTTCGGGGGGCGGGGGGAATGGAAGAACTCCAATAGCTACTCCTGAGGGGTTTCAATACTGCGCTGAGTTTTCCGACATTTGAAAAACAAACTCGATTCTCTTTCATTTATATGGTTGATGCGAGAGGCCCAACAGTGAAGAGAACAGGCCACAGCTACCCGACCGAACTATAATCTGCGCTTCACAGCACTCAGGTAATTTATTGATTTTTAAGGGCTGTGTTCACACAGAAGACGTTCTTCGGTAAGGCGCTGCGTCCGAAACGTCCTAATCCAATGATCGTCACATCCTGACTGATGCCTTAAGTTGATCGATTTTTGAAGGCAGCATAGATGTATCGTTCACTGCCTATGATATACCAAAATCCCGTGTGTTCCATTCAAGAAAATTAGTATTGTAGTAATTTTCTGTTATCACCAAAGCTCTGTTTTGTTGTAGTCTGTCCTACACTGCCCGGCCAAAAAAAGGAAAAAAAAAAAAGAAAAAAAGTCGCTGTTTGGATTTTAATAGGCTAATACTTAAAAGTCTATGAATGGATCATTATTACAGCGATTATTATGTTTCTAGCATGTTATATGTTTGGCAACTGTTCTTTTAACCCTTAAAGATGGAGTGTGTAGCTTTTCATTTCTTAAACAACCATATAGGAAGACACATCATAGCCATATTCCAGGATGACAATGTCAAGATTCACCAGGGTTAAAACTGTGAAAGAATTGTTCAGAGAGCATGAAGAATCATTTTAACACATGAATTGACACCTCTGAGTCCAAACTTTAATTTCATTTAAAGTCTTTGGACGATGTGCTGGAGGAGACTTTACAGAGTGCTCACCTCTTGCATTGTCCCAAAAACTTACACTGAGGTTAAGGTCAGTGCCAATTCATGTGTGAAAATGATTCTTCGTGCTCCCTCCCAACAAATCTTTCACAATTTGTGCCTGATGAATCTTGACATTGTCATCCTATGGCCATGATACATCTTAATACATGGTTGTTTAAGAAATGAAAAGCTACACACTATCTTTTAGGGTTAAAAGAACCGTTGCCAAATATATAACATGCTAGAAACATAATAATCACTGTAATAATGATCCATCCATAGACTCTTAAGTATTTACCTATTCAAATCCAAACAGCAAATTTTTTTTTGGCTGGGCAGTGTATATTGTGAGGTACCTTCATGTTCAAACGCTGCCTGCAAAGTCAATGCCTGATAGGGCAGCGAGACAAGCTTTCAGACGCAGCCCAATAAAGAAAAGAACGCAGGGTCTCGAGACGCTTGACATCTTAAAGGGTTAGTTCACCCAAAAATGAAATTTTGTCATCCCAAACCCTTAAGACCTTAGTTTGTCTTTGGAACACAAATGAAGATATTTTTTATGAAATCCGAGGGTATCTGATCCATACATAGGTACACAAGGTACTACAGGCCAATACTGAGCCCCCGTTCAGACATAAACACTGAAGCTCTGCAATGAAAATAGCGTAGCAGTATGACAGGGGACAGATGAATTTGTTGAATAAAGTCATTATTTTTGTTTTGTTTTTTTGCACAAAAAACATTCTTGTTGCTTCATAATATTAAGGTTGAACCACTGTAGTCACGTCGCCGGCTTTAACAATGTCTTTAGTACCTTTCTGGACCTCAAAAGGTGCAATGACGTTGCTGCCTGTGTGGATCAGTTAAGCTCGGATTTCATCAAAAATATCTTAATTTGTGTTCCAAAGACAAACAAAGGTCTTACGGGTTTGGGACGACATGAGGGTGAGTAATTAATGACAGAAATTTTATTTTGGGGTGAACTAACCCTTTAAAAACTGGACACTCATGTGCGTAGCAGCGGTGGAAAAGCGAGACGGTCCAAAACGTTATTTTCTTACACAGGCAAATAACAAAAAAGCAGCACTGTAGAATGCAAAACGCGTTCTGTGTGAACCAGCGCTTACAAGAATTGAAGCACTGAATTGGATGCAAGAATTTACATAAGAATGGGTTCACAAAGATTTTACACATAAATTACACTTGTGTCTTATGAATGAGGCTCAATATCTCTAACACACTTAACTTAGACCATTAAAGCCTCAAATTCCTACAATTGCTTTCAAAATTCCAGTTTTCCCAGGAGTACAATTAAAAAGAACACACAATTAAGACAAAAAAAAAAAAGGGGACAAAAGTGGCTTATAACACCACAAAACAACTAAAGGGATATTCCACATCAATGTATATGGAATGATAATACTGTATCAATTCACGTCCAGCAGGACAGAGGAGAATGAAAGCCAACAAAGACATAAAACTTTAGGATTCTCCAAGACTCTCTGTAGTGCAGTCTAAGTGCACTTACCGTGGTCCCTGGAGACCAATACATTGGAGTAAACACACTAAGAGTCTGCTTAAAACAGAGAGGGCTGGTGAAAGGTTTTGTATAGCAATTCAACAAGGCCATATTTCTGATTGATTCAGAATTCTTACACTGTCACGTTACAGTCAGGAGACATTGCAGGGTTGACCGAGGCACACTGTGCAGTGCACATAAACACTGCTCTAACTAACCACAAGCACTGGAGTTTAAGCACAGGGTGATGTGTCTCCTGTGAAGAAACCATTACCCATAAGCCCCTATTCATTCTACACTTCCATAACCATATCTTTTACACTGAAAGCAAACATGAGAAGCTCCTGAATGCTAACTCTAAATGTCAAGATTACACTTTTCACACCCTGTTTTCCAATTTTGCCCTAAAAACAAAAACAAAAAAAACTTGATACCATCTCTTTTGCCATGCAAAAATGGACTTTGACTGTATTATTTGCCTAGATGTGAAAAAGCCCTTACCCCATCTCCTCCCCCCAGTACATTGCTTAAGCGATTTTAATATTTAAATATATGCCAGAATATATACAAATAGTCCTCTTGTCAGTCACTGCTATACAGGCTGCCCCTCGCTCCGATCCTACACTTATTGAGGGTGCGTGTGGGCATCCGTGCCGTCTTTGTCCGGCAACTGTTTCGTTCTTCTCCTGCAAGCATGTGAGTGAACATTTATTAACGAAGAGGTTCTACATTCCTGCCGAGAGCAGAGAGGCTCATAATACCTTTAAGGGCGCTTAAAAAGAAACAAGGAGAATATGAATAAATGACTATAAAAAGGGCCTCCTGATGGCTAGACGTCCCTTAGGCGTCTGGTACAGTGTTTGTTTTGTCCCCTCTTTGTCCCCGGTAACATCCCCTCAGCATGTTTCCTGTAGTTCATCAGGTTCTTCAGGTCATGGAGGAAAAATGTGGTCGGAGGGTAGAGTGGGCGGAGTTGAAGGCGTTTCTGTCGTTCTCTCCGTCTTTTCCACAGTGGAGGGCTTACGAAGGCTCCAAGCTCTTCAGAGCGCCAACCTTTGACTCCAAGTCGGTAATCTGAGATGGAAACACATTGAAGTTACACTTAATATTATGTTTATAGATGTGGCAGATGCTTTTATTTGTAAATTATTTAAATACTGTTCAAATGCTGCATTTATTTGATCAAAAATACAGTAAAAACAGCAATATTGTGAAATATTATGAGAATTTAAAAAAACTAATTTATTCTTCGTTCTAAACACCGCTTTTAACCCCGGGTAAAGGAACGTTTTACACTTGTAATTTAGAAGCGGGGTTAGCACTGCTTTTACGGCGTCCATTCAGTCTGAAATGTCCATTCAGTATAAACTCGATAGTACAGTCGGCAATACAAGGATGCGTACTGCTAGCTGCACTTATCCAATCAATAACACTGACACCGCAAATTAACCCAGTGTTTAGGAATGTACAATGTAAATATGAATATAATTTACTCACATTGTGAAATGTGAAGCAAGATAACACAGGATTCCGTTTACTCTGGGTTTAGAATGACCCAGGGTTAACAATTTCAAGTGTGAAAAGCCCTATAGTGATGTTTGCTTTAGCAGGAACTGATAATGTAGTATTAAAAACTAGTATTTGCATTCATCTATGTGTCACTGTAGTCATTTACATGCTTATTATTTTCTGTTGATCAGATTATTTCAGGTCTACACCACCCCTTTCAATCCATTCTAAATTTCATTTGGATTGAACTAAATCGGATCGAGTGATGTGTTTACATGAAGTTTCTGGAAATACTGATTTCCAAATGCACCTTCTCCTGAAGATTTTCTGTCTCCACCTTGTGGCTGGCCTCTGACTCCTCTTGTGCTCTGCGCTGCGCAGTCTCCTTCTTCAAATACTCAATCTCTCTGCGTTAGGACACACAAATATACACAACACAGTATAAACCCCTTCGATAGGTCACATGAAGGAGTTTTGTCTAAATCCTTCAATCACAAACCCCATGATACATGCTTATTTTGTTGTGTAATCCCTGAAGTCATTATATTGAGTCTGACTCTTTATTATCCACAATTCCTCCACACTCACTTCTGCTGGTACTCTTTGATGAGGCGTTTGGCTTTGCTGTACTTGCGCTCCAGCGCCTGGTACTGCGTCTGCGTCTCTTTTAGGTGTTCGTCCACTGCTTGGCACAAACTCTGAGCCTCCATCCAATAGCCCTCCAACTTCTCCATCCGCTCCTTATTCTCTCTCACCGTCTGCTCCAACTGAGCCCTCTCCATCCGCCAGCGCAGCTTATCCTGCTCAGCGTGAGCCAGCTAAAGACAGAGAGACAGAGATCTTGTCACAAGGGTAAACAAAGGTTGTTTAAAGATCTCTTACAAATGTTTATTATTGTGAAACCTTAAATCTAAAGCAAGCAAACAAGTCATACCTTCCTCTTGAGCTGCTGGATCTCAGCCTGGGTCACAGCATGTTTAATCTGGAGCTGGAGACACAGAGATGGAGAGGGTACTGAAGCATTAATGTACATAATATACATTTTTCTTGATTACTGATTTCATATCTTACAGATATATGTCTACAAAACAATTCATTTGAAATTGAAATTATATAATAACATATTTAGCACTTTTAAGACTTATTTTAGGGATGTACAATACTGGTGACCATAATGATATACACCAATATTCATATTAAAAAAAAAAAAAAAAACTTTTCCCCAATATTGGAAGCAACAGATAATATCAGGCCTTTTATTTTTAATTTTTATATTCTTTTTTTTTTAAATATCAAGTTTTAAAAGTACTAAACAGCTATCCATCTTTCCATCTGTTCATAACTTATTGCCATCTGAATTTACTTAATCTCAAATCTAGAATTTTATGTTTCAGTGTAGAATTTTAAGTGTGAATGCAATTTTTTATTAACAAGCAAAAGAGCAGATTTATAATAATCTATATAATATATAATGTCAATCTTATGGCTTATTGATTGTAACAAAAATATTGATTGCCGATTTAGACCAACATTTAGACAGACAGACTATCTATAGATGATAGACAGATGACAGACAGACAGACGATAGATGTAGATAGATTATAGATAGATAGATAGATAGATAGAAGTTCCTTGTGTGTTCTACTGACCTCCTTAAACTTGTGAGCAAGTTTCTCTGGGTCCATCTCCACAGGAGAAAGCATGTCTTCATTCTCTGCCAGGTCAAACACCTCGATGGCATTAGGAAACATGGGGCTCATCTCTTCTTCTTCATCTGTGGCATATTCACCTGTCTGAACATGGACAAGAAATCGAGAGAGACAAAAAAAAAAAGAAATACAATGAGGCACATGCCTTTTTTTGGTGCAACTGAGATTTGTATATCTGATATTAATCTTATTTTTATGGATTTTGAAGCAAAAGAAGTTTATGTATAGGACTTTGGGTATGTAATGGTCTGATCAGTGTGTTAATAACTTTAACCACTAGATGTCAGAGTTAAGCTAGGCAGCAACCGATTGGATCAAGGAGAAAATGCATGCCAGGACACTGTAAAAAAAAAAAAAAAAAAAAAAAAAACCTGTGACTGGCCAACCACCATTTTGAATTGACTGTGCAGCTGCAGGAAGATGAAGTAAAGCCAGATAAAGTAATTTGAAAGAACTGAAACCACTTGATACATTGATGTGCCACATTTCATGTGAATTGGGAGCTGTCAAGATCTTGGAGAATATCTTGGACCTTAAATAAACATATACACACACATAAAACCAAAGTCTCATGTGTGTTTCTGAGAAACTGCATGCCCCAACACATCTGAAATAAAACAACCAGCCTGTTCTCCACATCCCAAAACTGCAATTGCTCTGACCCCAAAAGCCCGTTGTCACCCAGCACTCCCTAAAAGCCACTACAAATACACCACTATTACAAACATCCTTTTAACAATGGACTTCCACTGCAAGTTAGGACATGAGCAGGCTCTCGCACAATGACTTCCTGTCTGGATGAGTGAACAGTGTAAACTCTTATAAGGCAAACAGCCACAGTTCACGACACATATGACAGAAATGCTTGGTGAACATCTCGGTTCCTCTGATGTAACGTTTACAATCTGACCTTTACAATCTGTCTTATTTTGTAGGTTAGTAAGTGCTGTATACACTTGAAGTCACACATGTGCTTAATAATTAGTTTTCATTTAATTGTCACATGTCACTGATAGGACTAATGACATTTCTGTTAAACAGAAAGTTTATAAAAATTGTAGAATGTAATATATATATATATGAACACTTCAGATGCAAAAACCGTCTTGACATTTTTCTTTTAAATGAGCATTTTTATGTTTTTAATTTTACTCTTTTCAGTGACATTTTTGAAAAGAAGGCATATCGGTAACTGACTATAACCTTTTCACTGCCATTAAAGTGAAATGTCTGAACCTAAACATTGTCTAAGAAAAAAAACTCATTTGAAAGAAAAATGTCTGAAGGCTTTATATATTTAAATTTAACATTTAATTGAAAAACAAGTTTCAGTTTTGTCAAATTACATGTTTAGACTTGAGAAATTTTAGATTTAACTTCTTTTACTTCAAATAGTTAAAGAAATTTATAATAAATACAATAACTTTTATTAATTTAAATGATTTTAAATGATTTTAATGCACTTATTAATGTATTTTCTTTTAATCCAACAAATAATACAAATGTGTGAGTCGGTGAGCCCAGTTTGTCATTTGGTCTCCCTGGGTCCATGTGTCGGTTTGAACTCTGCCATGTGGGTGAGGTAGCAGACAAACTGTCTGTTTCGGCACTTCTCAAACATTAAGACAACATCAGACTGACGTGTGCTCAGTGTTGCGGAGGAGAACACGCTGAGAGGGCACTGAGTTGGCAAAAGAAGCTGCGAGACAAACTGTGGTGGAATTCTGCCCTACCCAAGATCTCCAAGAATATCAAATGCGAGAACTGTGAATCTTTAACATCTGAATTAATAATCAATTCCCTTCACACCACGGCAATGTGGGCAGGTGTGGAAGACAATTATGAGACATGTACAGGTTTAACGTGTTAAAGCAATGAATGCAGTGCTTCAAAACAGAGCTAATTATTGTTATTTCATGATTCCTGAAAGAGTGTCTTGATGAAGGAATGTTGACATCCTTTCTTCGACTGCATTCATTCAAAATCACTTCCAATAACCTGTCATTAAGGAGTACAGCAAGATGAATGCAATTAGAATGTATAAGCTGTTGAAAAAATATATATTTTTTAATTTAACATGATTTATGAGTTGAGAATTTTAAACATGTCATAAAAACTGAATACCTCAGGTGTGTTGATACATTGCCAAAAACAAGGTAAAATACCATTCCCCCATAAATCTGTCACATACTCAAGTGAAAATTATATGTTAGAGATGGACAAACATGCTGTTACACACAGCTACAGTTATATGATTACAGTCTCTGAAGTAAAAACAAACATAATGTCTGAAATTAGTCACTTGACTCTTAACCTCTTACTAGCTTTCACTGAATGTGTGTAATATTTACAGTATTTGTTGTGTTAAAGCTGCAGTCCGTAAGTTTAGCCTCTTAGTCGCCATCTCTGTTTGAAACCTGCAATTGCAGTTATTTGTAGAATTATCATCTTTACGTGGGTTGTGCACCCGGCACGGCTCCTCAGCGCGGATGAATCTAATGTTTGCTGTCAGTCACCACATCAGTGTGGATACTGTACTTCAGAATCACAGATTCTATGTCTCGGAAGTATGACCAAAATAGGAATTTTCACTGGAAAATGTCATCTGAACAAGTAAGTAACATGTCTGCCACTTTTGTTCTGACCAACTGAGAAAAAAAGCATTATAAATTGCGCTGCCAATGGTGATTAAATCTAACGATCGCTTAGCTTGGATCACGTAAAAATGTCCAAATTATTATTATTGCTATACTTTGTTCTCAAATTGTTAATGTTAACAACATCAGCATTGTGTTACTATGTATATTTAGTGTGTATTAGCATTACCTATAGATTTCAATTTCTGTAGCCATTCCGCAGTTCGAAGTCTTTTGCTTTTGACTACAGGTGAATCTCTAGTTGTTACTGATGTTTGTCATTTGGAACTTTCTGGATTACAATCCGCCATTAATTTTAATATTTCCAGCTGCCATGAGAAAAGGCTATAAATGATTCGCTACCAGCAGCATCCTCACATGCCATACAGCCTACTAGCTGGGACTCCTTCTTTCTGTTTACAGACGTGATGTAAAGACGAACAGCTGCATGCTCGAATTTCCCGTGGAAACCTACCAGTACCACCTGAATTAGTTTACAATGGTGATGTACTTGCTCAGAAATTGACTTTAGATAATCTTTAACAAAAAAAGATACAGACTGCAGCTTTAAGCATTTCTTAAAATGGAAGGTTTCTCCCTTCCACCCACTATTTACTTGTGAATATGAAGTTTTACAGAACAAATTATAAACTTAAATGTGGTTGTTTAAAATTCAAGACTAGGGCTGAAACGATTAGTCGACATTATCGACAGCGCCGTCAACAAAAAACTGCAGACAAATATTTTTGTTGTCGAATAGTCTTTTAATCTCATATGACCTATTTGAAGGGCTTGCAATAACACGGTTTGACCAGTGGGGCGCTGTAGCACAATACTGTAATGCAGCCCTCCCGGATCCAATCCAATAGAAGAAGACACGGCGCTTTGGAGTGCATAGTGCAAACTATGTCGAACCCCGTAAAATGTGTGAGTCTAAAATAGCATAAAACATAACAAAACAACGTTTAGCATAACTACAAAAAAATGCTGTCATGCAGGGCCACCAACTCTCATTCAAACTCACTGTTCTCACACCACACGTCCATTTTCTCACGCAGTGAAAGATACATAGCAGAGCAAAGAGGACACAGACAACTCGCCAACAGATAAGACAGATCAGGTTACTTTTGATATAAAACAAAATCTCAGCTTTTAAATTTTGTCAATTTTACTACGGGATTCAAACAATACATGTGGTTTTGGCGCTCTTTAATGTGGCGTAACATCGCTGTAGCGCCTCAGGTCAAGTGGCAAGTGAACCTATTATCTTCCTCTTTTTTTGCTATTACAGCACGAAATAAACACGAATGAACATCACGTTGAAAGATACAGTACAACTTACTGAAATTAAGCCATCTCTAATGTAATCACTTAATCAGAGTTTAAACCGCAGAAAGACGTCAATAAAACAGCTAAAATATTATATTTACCTCAGGAAAGCCATTTAATGACCATAAACTCTAAAAAGGGGGAAAGAAATCTAGAGAGGAGATTTTACTATTACATATTCATATTTTTACTCTTATTAAAAAGTTATTACAATTCCCAGATTTTATAAAAAAAAAAAAACAGTACCAGTCATTGTAACAATTGGACTATTGATGACTTCTGAGGAGGAAAGGAAACCTGAAGGTCTATTCAGTTGACTCAAAATTCATTAAAAACACTTTCAAAAGCTGAAGTGATTTCCTTGTTTTATTTATTAAAGTATAGCTCAATATTTTAACTTATTGCTAAAGTGGAAAAATCGAACAAAGCATACTGATTAAGCTGTATAATAATCGGCGATTAGTTGATTGATCGTTCTAATAAACGTTAGATTAATCGATTATCAAAATAATCGTTTGTTGCAGCCCTATTCAAGACAAATACAAGTCTCCTAAACCCCACTCATCCCAATATGTTGAGAAACAGATGGCAGCTAACAAGGCTGTGACAAAGACAGTTCTACAGTAATCTTGTGTCCGTATTCAGTAAGAAAACCTCTGACCAACAGTGCCATCAGCAAATGTTACATAAAAGTTTGACATACACTGACTGGGATTTCCAGTCTAGGAGTACCATATGCAATGCATAGGGGTGCCACTCAACTGGAGGCAAAATAATTTAAAATAACAACTTGTTCAGATTTACTAGATGTTCTATAACACCCACAAATATGTACAAATAAAGTATAAAGTAATTTTATACAACATATTTGTATATGTAAACAATGTTTATTTTTTATGGGGGTGTGCATGAAAAAAAAAAAAAAAGACAAGCTTATATAATAAAAAATATGCTTGTGTCTGTTTCACAGTCACTGCCAAAATATCTATTACAATATAATGAAATCCTTGCAATTAAAAGGTTAATTTAAAACATTCTAATGGTGAAGTGTTTGAGAAACATGTTTGAAAATAGAAAGTAGGGCTGAACTATTTGGGGAAAAAACAAAACAAAATCAAACTGCGATTTTTTTCTGATAAAAATTGAGATTTAAAAAAAAAATCCAGGTTTGCTGTGCTTATTTGTAGGGCTGTACAATTTGGACAAAATTTTGTGATTATATATCAATATGGTTATAAAATAATGATAATAATAATAATTATTATTAGTCATTAATAAATAAAAATATAAAAACTACTTAAAAATTAGAAATATTACTATTGTAACATCTCACTTTATTTTACAAGTATAAAATTACACTACTAATATTTATGGCTGTCTTGATTCTTCATTTTCAAACAAACCATCAAAATTTTATTTTAACGAAAACCACAGAGAGACCTTAAAGCTTCTCTTTTGTTGATAAGCACTTCTAATTCTAAGTATGTGAAGATGGCCGGTGCATGTTTTGTTCCCAAATATATGTTGAATCAACCCAAACTCAGAGCAGATGCAGAGATGGAGTTTGTGTGGCGCAGAATTTACTGCGAACCGAGCCGCTGCAAACACTGGCAGATATTGAGCTGCTCGTGTGTAAGAACACAGTGCTGCGCTTCACTCTGAAACACGCAGGGCATATCTTTTAAATAAATAGTGATAGCCAGGTTTTGGGGGAAAAATTTTCCAAAACGTGATTTATACTCAATCTGCATTAGTCAAAAATTGAAAAAATTCACTGTTAAAGGCTCAATTGCGTTTCCTATGAAGTTTTACCTCTTCGTCCTCTTCCATGTAGGGGTTGTAGCGTTGCTCCATCATTTCTCTCTGCCATCTCTCTTGTTCCAGTGTCTGCTGGATCAGCTGGGCCACCTCACTCTGTTCCCCTGGCTTCTCTCTGCCAATCACAAACCTGCAACACAAACACCAGACAATCAGGTGAGCATAAATATGACCTAGTGGACTAGCTGCCATTCCTGTACTGTTTTGAGGGTTGATGCTTAGTGAAAATATACTGTATACAGTTTTACAGGCAGAAAAAATCCTGCATTATAAAGCCTGAAAGACCCTCAAAAACATCACCATCCTGATGTATGCCTTCAACTGTGCTGAGGTATTCCACAAAAATAATAGTTATTATTAAACATGTTCTCTCCCACTGGGCTTAAGCCTTGTCTATTAATCACATTTTCCATTTCCCTGCACTACAATCACAGACCATTCACGCCGAGCCAGGACAGATTAAGAGAAAACAGGACGCAGATGCGTGAGCTTGTTTGAACTGCCACAACTACCCAATCCCTCATTTTGATTGTAGATACAACCACGCAGGTCAAAGTAACAGAAAGCAGCAATCTAGTTGATACACTGCATTATAAGGGCAATGTTAGAGATAATAGTGAGTCAGTGAGTATCTGACAAAAGAGACAACAGAAGATAATGCTGGATCAACTAGAGGGAAATTAAGTTCTAATACATAGTTTTTATTAATGGTTTGGATATTGGGGGGGGGGGGGGGGGGGGAAACAAGAAATGTTTCTTGAGTAGAAAATCATCATATTAGAATGATTTCTGAAGGATCATGTGACACTGAAGACTGGAGTAATGATGCTGAAAATTCAGCTTTGACATCACAGGAATAAATTACACACACACACACACACACATGCAAAAACAAACATTTTAAATTGTAATAATATTTCAAAATACTACTGGTTTAACTGTATTTTAGCAGCTTTGGTGAAAATAAGAGACTTCTTTCTGAAAAATTACAGTTTATCTGACCTGACTAATTGTGAATTTGATCTCAAATGAAGTCGCTATGCAAATGTTGTTTTATTTCCTTACTTGACAGTGCCGCTGGTGTTCCTGAGGACCGATGCAGCGAAATTCTGTGTCACGCCCACCAGACTGGTTCCGTCCACTTCCACAATCAAGTCATTCACCTGGATCCTACCGAAGGCAAAAAGAATCAGGATAACAGCTCAGGGAGAAAAAGGCGCATCGGTAAAATGGCTAGGCCTACATCGTGGGCCAAGTTCCTGATCAATCTCATCACTCTATGTGTAAAGAAACTGACATTGCCAAAAGAATAATTTATGCGGTCTGAAATAAACCTGAAAACTGACCAACAGCAGCAGTGAATCAGTGCCCCACTTAACTAAACCACTTCTTGTATTTCAGGCCGTTAAAATGATCGATCGACACTCTCAGTCACAAAACATGTCAAACTATCCAACCCCATCCAAAACATCCCGTAGGGCAGCCGTAAGTTTGATTGACAGCAGAAGAACCAATCAGGTGCCAGAAAGTGAGGATGAGGTAGTTTCTGAGTGCTAAAGTCAGTCCCATTCAATATCTCGGTGCTTGGAAAGACACATGTGGTTACAACTCATTTTAGCATTGGCTTATTAGATTTGCATGTCTCTTCTGGCATTTAGGTTTCTAACTGTCATGGCAAAATGAGAAGGAAGCCACTGCAATGCACCATCAACCTACTGACTCAAGACCAGAGAGAAATAACTAATGTTATGAATTTTTATTAAGAATCTCCAGCAATCTGAAGGATCGTCATGAGCAAAAGTGAGCTTCTCTAGGCTGAATTGCTGTTTTTTTTATAAACCTCTTGAGCTTGACGGGTAGAAGTAGCTTCTCCGTGACCTCAATGACTCACTCCAGGGTCTGAAAAGCCCAGACGCCTTTGCAAGATCAGATTCTACTGAATATAGATCAAAAAACTGCACCATCCTTCCCTTCATGCATGTGTGTTGACTGAATTCTGTCAAGCATTATGAACTTCTGTTTTATAAAACAACAAAACCATGGACAATTATGGACATAATGCATAAATGTGGTCTCATATCAGTCTAAAAGCATTAGCATCACAGTTTCCAGTGCATGTCCTATGTGACTTTGGCGTTTAATCTAATTTGCAGACTGAACTGATGAAAACAGATGTCCTGGTAGTACAGACGGACAGAAGGCAAAGGAATTCCACTCTCCTTTCACTCTTCATATTCGCTTAAATCCATATAAATCCCACTCGTGTCCAGTAATTCTCTTACTGACCTTCCGTCTCGGTGGGCGGCTCCTCCTTCCGTCACCGTCTTGACGAAGATTCCAAGTTTTTCTAGCCCCATGTCTGCGCCGGCACCCATCCCAATTATGCTGATTCCCAATCCATCTTTATCTGACCGGAAGGAATCAGAGTGTTAATCATAACTAGCTCACATGTCTCGTAAATGAACACAACACCAAGTTTTATTATGCAGATTTTTTTTGTGTGAATAACACTTACAGTTCAGCCTGTTCTACATACAAATTAATTAAACCATTTCTGAATATAGCAGATGAGTCACATGAACTACTTTAGTTGTGCTTTTAGATAGTGAGTAAATAATGACAGAAATCTTTAATCTTGACCATATCAAACTTTTAAGAAGGAAGACATCAAGTCTATAGGCTATAATGCTGCAGAAATTACTGATATAGTTATTTACCTAATTGGTCATATGATCAATATAGCAAAACATAATCTTTAAAAAGTGTTGCTATTGCTAACTAAAACTAAAGACTAAAACATGTTTTTTTTAAGTGTTTAGCAATTAAAATAAAGCTGAAATAAAATAAAAACAAGTTACTAAAATCTTAAAGAAAATTAAAATGTTGCTAAATTAAAACTATACAGAAATATTAAAAAAAAAAAAAATTACAAAAGCACATAACAAAATTACTAAAACTTAAACTAAAATTGAAAATATAAATATAAATGGCAATTCAAAATATTAATAAATATTATAATAGTATATAAATAATAGTAAAATATACTAAAATAATGCTTTAAATCGTAAATGGGCACTTTAAAGAGGTTTAAAACGCCAATAACTAAATATTGGGATAATGCGCTGGAATTAGTATGTGACTAATCCTGTGACTGTAAATCATTTGACCAGATTTTGAGATTATAATTATTTAGTAATTATAAACACATTTGATTTCAAATAATCCTCTTTGAATGATCTTGTTCTTAATCACTTAGTCCAGATTGATTGTAGCTTTAATTTTACCATTGCAATATAAAAACTACACTGCTGAACACAACTCCGTGTCTATGCTGTGATATTTCATGTACAGTAGCTATGGTAAACACTTTAAGAGAGAGGACTCGACCCCTCAGACTTTCTAATCAGCAAAAGCTGCTTACTTTACAGACCAAAACAAGCTGCTTCAGTCAGTTTGTTTAGAAACAGGAAGTTAAGGACCCTTAAGACAACATACCACACAGGCTCTAAAAACACACATGGCGGGTCACGTACCTTTTTCCAGCTCGACGGGGAATAGGTCCAATCTCTCCACCCTCTTCTCCAGCTCATACTCGGCCGAAGCCGCCATGGGATCAACCTCATCATTGCGTCTGTCGTAGTCCTCATTCGAGTATGTTGTGAAAACCTGGGAAAACAAAAGTCACAAAGCTTGAGTATGTATAGAGTACAGTTAAGCAAAACAGCAAACATTTTATATTTGCTTTTTTCTGCAAGAGATGTCATAAGACATTTACACTGAGAGTAATGGAGCAGGGACAATAACTGTAAGAATCACAAATTAATTAAAGGGATAGTTCATCCAAAAATTTAATTTCTGTCATCATTTACTCACCCTCATGTCGTTCCAAACTTGTATGAGTTTCTTTCTTCTGTTGAACTCAAATGCAGATATTTTTATGTAATGTTGGTAACCAGACAGTTGACAGGCAGTGTCATACTTCCATAGTAGAAAAAAACCTATGCAAGTCAATGGCTACCATCAACTGTCTGGTTACCAACATTACTTAAAATATCTTCTTTTGTGTTCAATTCATACAGGTTTGGAATGACATGAGGGAGAGTATATGATGACAGAAATTTCATTTTTGGGTGAACTATCCCTTTAACATTGGCTGTCCGGAGACTTTAGATATACAAAGACAGTGCACTCATATTACTCAGAATAGGAGAAAATGCATCATGCAATATGGTGGAATAAGTCCCGCCTTCTAAATAAAAGAGCCAATCACCAATTGGTAAATCACTGTGTCACTGCAGCTGCCATTATAACCTCAGATTGCTATAGAAACAGTCAGTGTTCTGAGACGCGCGCTTATGACTGCACATGAGCACTGGCTGGTCCAGCCTGAAAAATGCAGTGTTTTGTCATGATTTGAGCGTTTGGAAATAAACTTTATGAGACCATTGTTATCAGAATTCATTGGTCATTTTAAATATAAAATTTAATCGTAAGCTTGCTGTACAGCTTTGGAGAATTTGATGAGATAGGAGCTGTACTTGCATGACTGAAAGTGCTGCCCGAGAGGCGCTTCAAAGATGGCCACCGAGTGAAATGACTTGCATTAAAGGGACTTGGGTTCAGACACTGGTCACACATACATTGTCAATGTCATATCAGTCAATCACGACAACAGGGTCTGCTATCTGCAGCACGTCAACTCACTGGGCAGCAACATATGAAATACAAGTTGTCAGCAGCTGGTGGTACAAAAAATTAAGAACTCTAATTTTTGAATGTGTGTCAATGGAGAAAGAAGCAGGGTACAGATGGTGTAGTTATGACATCTACCAGCAGGTGCTAACTAAAGCATGCTACTGTAACCTGACAAACAATGTCGGACAGATGGAGTGTATGGGAGACAATCATTATTTTACAGTTTCATTTGGTACCCCTAGTGGAAATTACACACCTTTGGGAAAACTGTCCAGAGCTTAAGTCATCTTCACTGAAGATTATTTTTCTATAGCCCTGGGTGCCACTAAAGCAGCAGTTTTTACAGCTACGGTCATGCATCATGTTCTCCATCAGAAAGACAGGGGCTGTGAAACCACACAAGCATATGGGTGTATCACTGTGGGTTCATTTATAATAGTCGGAACAACAACGGTAAGCCTTGCTCCGGAAACAGAGTGTCATTCTAAATAAAGCGCCAGTTTACCCATGAGTCTTTAAGCAGCACTTGTGTACATCAGCTGAAAATCTTGTGGTAACAGCTTCCTGTTTAGAGCCGTCTTTGATCTAAGCTTGCTAAAGCCCCATGTTAAAAACAATGAGAGGGCAGCAGGATAGAGCAGAAAACAAAAAGACACTTTTTTCATTTGAACCAGAGGCTGACGCTAACAAGTAAAAGTGAGTGAGTCATTTGAATCATTCATTCAACAGATTTGTTCAAAAACACATCAAAAGAAGAATTTTGATGAGTGAATCACTGAAACATTCACTCATCCCAGTTGTTTAAAAACGCAGATTCATTCAAGAACGAAACTAGTGACAGAATTAGGGTACAACGGGGCAAAAGGCGCCTTTGATTTTATTTTCCTCTAAACCACTAGATGGCACAAAAACTTGCCACAGCACTTTCCTAAACATCCGCTTTTTCAAAATGCACGTGCAAATTTGTCTGATCCTTGACGCGATCACGGGCAGCAACGCAAAGTTGATTCTGAGGTAGTTTGATCTAATATTTGATGTTTTTTTAAAATGTTGAGTAGCAAATAAGAATCCATTAAATTAATGTTTGTATTTTCATACAAAGGTCTTCTTAATGATTTTCAGTTTTGTTCAAGGTAATTCAAGCAACAGTTTTTGATATTTAGTATGGTATTTGGGGTAAAAAGTGCACATGCTGTTGGGGCAAAAGGCACAATAATTAACATGATAATAAATAGCTGGCTAACTTTTCCATTTCTTGACATGACAGTTAGAATCACATAGCAAATAACATATATCAAATCGGGTATCCATCTTAGAGATAATACCCATATTTATAATGAAACAATCAATTTAAAATATATTAATCATATCATAATTAAATATAATTTATTGTTACTACTGTAAATATATATTAAATAGGCTATTATGGGATCTCTTTCAATGCTTTCAGAATCTTTACTTTTTAAAATAATTGTTTCTGTATTTCTAAAATCTATTTTTATATTGTATATATAAAAATATATATCACATAGGCCTATTTTAATGACAGTATATTTATTGAATAAAAATGAATTCTTTTCTTTATCAAAATAAACAGAAAATAGTACAAACCTATCTAAAGTGATTCTTTTGAACAAGTAATAACCTAGTCATTATTAAAAACATTTTATTTTAGCTAAAGTATTTGTATAAATACTGTGTGCCTTTTACCACATGCTGATGGATTGATGGAGCAACATATTTTGTGTGAGAAAAAAAATCATAAAGTGGTTCATTTTGTTTAAAAATCTTATAAATGTATGAGGTGGTGAGGGGTAAAAGGCCCCTCTCACCACCTCATACATTTATAAGATTTTTAAACAAAATGAACCACTTTATGATTTTTTTTTTCCTCACACAAAATATGTTGCTCCATCAATGTCCTGTACAAACATATATATTTTTCCTGCAACCATATACTTTGAGAGTAGTGAAAAGCACAATTTTTCTTAAGGTGTGCCTTTAGCCCCATTGTACCCTATATTTAATAGATTTGTTTAAAAGTATTGAATATTTAGTGCTTACAGCCAATGCACATGATATATGGCCATCCTTCCCATATGATATTACTTATAAAGTGATTCATTTAATTTAATTTGAGTAATTTCATTAATGAATCAGCATATCAAATTTTCAATTACATTTCGATTTAAGTTTCAGTCATGTTTTCTTGCAGTCGGGTTGAAATCTGAGTGTTTTTTCTTTCTTCTATTCACCATTGTTTTTTAATACAGCTAACAAAGTTAATAATTTAATTCATTCTGAACAAGTTTGCTATTTCAAACAAGGCAAAGTTTTACAGATAAATGTTTAAAAAAAAAAAAAAAAAATTCTTCCCATGTCCTACTGCAGTGGGAAATAAAATTATATCAAAAACTGCTGATGGAGGAAATCTACATCAGTAGCTGAGTAACACAGTGCTGTCTCTCTGATGGTGCTGCCGTCAACTTCTCTTCTTCTTGGAAAGACTACAGAAAGTTCTGCAGAACAGTAATTGGGTACAGGAGGACATAATGCAGCAAAATTACAGACATTGACTTTTCCCCCAGCTTCTCATTTCTGTTTTCAACTTCCTCAGCCCACCCCATCCCACTGAGCTTGTGCCTTTCACAACCACTCACTTCCTCTTATTTCATCTCCCTCTTTTCATCTACTCACCCAGTACATTTCATTCTTTCATCCCTTCATTTCAAGGAATATTTCACCCCACAAAAAAGTTTTTCATTTAATACTTCTTTTCTTTTGTGGAAAAAAAATCAAGGAAAGGAAAGGGCTCAAAACACTTTAAAAGTCTATATAATTCTGTATAGTCATATAATGTTTATATAAATTGACCATACCAAAGTTAGCAAGTTGAACTATGAATGAATCGCTCAAAACATCTGCCTCAAAAAAAAAAAAAAAAAAAGAAGAAGGAAAAAATTCAGTCACAGTGTTTAACTGCACACTGGAAGATTTAGCCATGAATATCTTCAATATTAGTCTGTTTCTCACACAAAACTATCATATGGCCTGAGAAGAATATAGCACTTGAGTTAAATAGACTACTTTTATGGTGCTTTTTTGGATGTCATCAATTACTCAACCTCATGTTGTTCCAAACCTGTAAGACTTTTGTTCATCTTCAAAACACAAACGAAGGTATTTCTTAATGAAATCTGAGAGATTTCTGTCCCTCTATTGACAGTCAAAGCAACTACCACTTTGATACTTAAAGTTCATAAAGAGACCGTAAAACTAATCCATATGAATCAAGCGGTTCAGTAAACATTTTCTAAAAGAGACACGATCGCTTTATATGATGAACAGATTTAGGCTTTTATTCACATATAAATATTGATCAGCAAACAAAAAGAAGCTCAACTGTACTTGCTCGACACACAAGAATGAACCTCATTGGTTCCAGCAGAAGCTCAAATCTTTGAAAATGTTAAAAAAATTATTTGAAGCATAATTGGATTTTTTTTTACAAATGGGGCTCACGTCCCATTTGATTACATGGAGAGGGTGGGGTTTATGACTTTTACTGCAGCCAGTCACCAGGAGGTGATCGAAAAGTTTTGGCTTCACTTGTGCGGTACACTTGGTTTTGAACGACATGAGAGTGAGTAGATTTTCATTTTTGGGTGAACTAACCCTTTAACAGCAAAGGTCACCATGAAGTGAATGGAAAAGACCTGAGAGAATATTCTTCAGAATATCCTCTTTTTCCACTCCACACAAGAAATAAAGTCATACAGGTTCAAAATGACAAGGGACTGAGTACATAATGAATGAAGTTTCATTTAAGATGAACTATCCCTTTTATTTCCTAAAATACCAATTAAAATTCTGTCGCCACTGACATTTCATAACATGTATATGGTTTAATATGATCTTTCCTGCTGGAAAAACTGGGCCAACTCTGCTTAAGTTTTTGAAAAATGGTAGCTGGTTTATTGCTGGTCCAAGGTCACCAGCTCTAAACAGCCTGAAACCAAGTCTACCATCCATCTAGACCACCTAGAAACCATGTAAAACCAGCTACCATCAGGATTTTCCAGCACAGCTAGATTTAATATACCACATCACCATTTATTTCTCTCTCACACCTCCGTCTCTCCTCTGGGTCACTCCTCCCTTCCTCAGATCTGCTCCATCTCTAAAAATATTCCCTGTATCTCAGTGCTGAAGTGAACAGCAGGTCGGAGCACCCTCACTGTGAATGCCATCGGCCTGCTCACATGTCTCTGTCTCCATGGCAACGGCCCGGCTTGTGATTATGACATCGTTGTGCCATTTTTCCCCCCTTTTCTCACTCTCTCCCTCCCCCTCCTCTCTCTGTCCTCTCCTTCTTTTCTTTATTGCTTCATTCCTCTTGACGGCTGTACAAGAGGGGAGGGACAAATGCAAATGCATATAATACTAAAATCATGTCTATTCTGCCTACATCATTGTTTATGCATATATAAAATTAAATAAATTTCAATTCTAGGATCTCTGGATTGAAGTAAACACAGATTGGGTCATGTCTTATAGGCCAATTCAAACACTGCAGTGCAAGTGCCATCTGCGGGTTGTTATTGGCTAGAAGTCAGCTCCATCTCAGTTTTTCGGGCTCTTTTGGTGTCTCCTTTTCTGTACCTCTTTCTCCGTCTCTCAGATGGAATGTTGGAAGGGACGACAGAAATTCACAGGCCAGATGTGTTTGAAACACATGCATCCTCTGTGAACCCCTTCCATAGAGCAGACGAGACTTCAGTCAGTGTAGAAGCCACATTAAATTAATGCAATGACAATAAGTGAAATTAATTGCAAGAGTGAATCATCTAAATCATGGATTTTAAAACTAATGAGACCTTATTGTAAAGTGTTGCAAAAAACTGAATCCAATACACAGAATTGTTTTTTAAAGCAGGTTTAAAATTAGTTGTGGCCTAAGACACACCGAAACCACTTAAAACCAACTGAATGGACAGTACTTCTTTCGTTCATAGCCTCATTTTCATTTGTGCCAAATAGTGTCTGTCAACCCTTATTATATAGCCATTTGAGTCTTGTGGCTCACATTTACTTTCATTATTCGCATTATCAAAGACAGAAAAGACAACAAATTCAGCCTGCTCAATGCACTGTACTTCAAAGATCTGCCATACTAACAGAACATGTCAAGCATATGACACAAAAACAATAGATTACACAAGCTGACAGATACTAATAAGAGCTAGAAACAGTCGCATGTGTGTGCATGTGGAATGCAGCTGGTTCGACTGTGTGTTTTTGGCTCAGACACTCTAAACTCTCACTAGCTGGTATGCAGGGGGACAGTGCAGTGTGTTAGCGTTACAGCATGCTGCTCCCCCTCCCTCCCTCACATACAAACAAAGTGGTAGGCCACGTAAAATCACAGAGCGGGATCAGAGCATGCTGAGACGCACAGTGCGCAGAAGTTGCCAACTTTCTGCAGAGTCAATAGCTACAGACCTCCAAACTTCGTGTGACCTTCAGATTAGCACAAGAACAGTGGGTAGAGATCTTCGTGGAATGGGTTTTCATGGCCCAGCAGCTGCAGTCAAGCCTTACATCACCAAGTGCAATGCAAAGTGTCGGATGCAGTGGTATAAAGCGCACCGCCAGAACAGTACTTGCCTGACTGCATTGTGCCAAGTGTAAAGTTTGGTGGAGGGGGGATTATGGTGTGGGGTTGTTTTTCAGGGGTTGGGCTTGGCCCCTTAGTTCCACTGAAAGGAACTCTTAATGCTTCAGCATACCAAGACATTTTGGACAATTTAATGCTCCCAACTTTGTGGGAACAGTTTGGGGATGGCCCCTTCCTGTTCCAACATGACTGCGCACCAGTGCATAAAGCAAGGTCCATAAAGACATGGATGAGTGAGTTTGGTGTGGAGGAACTTGACTGGCCTGCACAGAGTCCTGACCTCAACCCAATAGAACACATTTGGGATGAATTAGAGCGGAGACTGTGAGCCAGACCTTCTCGCCAACATCACTGCCTGACCTCACAAATGCGCTTCTAGAAGAATGGTCAAAAATTCCCATAAACACACTCCTAAACCTTGTGGAAAGCCTTCCCAGAAGAGATGAAGCTGTTATAGCTGCAAAGGGTGGGCCAACTCCACATTAAACCCTACGGATTAAGAATGGGATGTCATTAAAGTTCATTGCACGTAAAGGCAGGCGTCCCAAAACTTTTGGCATTATAGTGTATATAATGAAAATGTAATGTTTTAATGATGGCAAATGATCCATACACAAACGGGATATTATGGTGTTAATATATACTGTAAAATTACTGTAAAACTGCAACTATAATATATATATATATATATATATATATATATATATATATATATATATATATGGATGGATGTGGATGGAGACACTTTCTTCAGCTCATACCCTTTTGTATCATTCACTGCCATGATAAAGCTCAGATGCGTCAGGATATTTATTAATATATCTTCGATTGTGTTCATCAGAAAGAAGAAAGTCATATACACCTAGGATGGCTTGAGGGTGAGTAAAGCTTTGGCTAATTTTCATTTGAAGGTGAACTAATCCTTAGTTAACCCTATAAGTTTAAATTATATCCAACACAACTTGCTAGCACAGTTCATTTTTCATGATTTTGTACAATAAATTAACAATAAAAGTGTCAGTATTATTATGTGAGACCCTATAGTCTAAACAGAACATCAGTAGTGGAAGTAATATTTCAAGATTAATCTGTCCATTTCTACCAAAAATCTGAAAATCAATGCCAAATGAACAGCCAGACCGATATATATCAGTCTTTCATTAAAAAGGGAGCATTTATTTTCTATGTGTGTATGTGTTTTCTCGTTTTCCGTAGCCGACCTGTTTAACCCAAAGGGACTTACAGGAACAGCACACTTGGAGCTATCTAGCTTATAGTGACAATGGCGGTAGAATAGATCACCCCTCATCCGAACCCTAAACCTGGGTTTTATCAGACCAGATCTTCAATTCAACCCCAATGAAACACATGCAGGCAATAAACAAACACAAATGCGTTTGTATGCACTTTTGTATTCCACTAGTTTATTTCTTGCTCTTCTCCGAGCAGGCAACAGTGCTAACGCCTTTCTCTCCGTGCCATGGTGAAAATCAACCTCTCAAGGCACTGTTTTGACACTCCTCGCCTGGTTGCCATGGAGATTGTCTTTAAATGCAAACCGATACACACTCCACAGACACAAACACTAATATAAAGTGACACCGGGGCACACATGAGAAACCCCCCGGTGTTCTGAAAGGTTGTGACAAATATTCTTAGAAACCTGTGTTTGCCTAATAATTAAAGCCCTGAAAAGTTACACGTGGTTCAGCTGCAGGGTGGTCGACAGTATCCCCCACAGACAGGTCAAGAAGAGAGAGAGAGAGAGAGAGAGAGAGAGAGAGAGAGAAAGAAAGAGAGAGACCCACACCAGCACAGCCACTGCAGGGTGCTCAGAACAGTACTGAACACTTTCTTCATTTCCCTTCCCATTTAATATTCATCTAATGCAAATGAACTCATCTGCACATAACAAAACCAGTGATGTCCTTCTCTTGCAAACATTTCATTAGTATTCAATCCATTGTTGAATGTCAAATTTGTGAAGACAAGTCCTGAACATTTATGAAATATGCAGACTTATGAAACAGACATGAACTGAAGTCTGAATATTTAGATGTAATAATGTTCATGACCATGACAACAAAGGATGAAACTGGACTAGAATACTAGCTAGCATAAAGCTTAATGTATGTAAATGTATCATGCTAAATGCTTACAGTTTTGAAACAGCATGCAGTATACCACATGTTCAAACAACTTGATGTTGATGTTGCATGCTTAAGCCACCATCTCAGAAATAAATGCAGTAATTTAGCATAAAATATTATTGTAAAATATAATATTATTATTAAAATTAATTATTAATAATTGATAATTATTTTAATATAAGTATGTAAAAACTCTTGGCTGTCTGATCATATTATGCCTTGAGGAAAAGATGCTACTTTTGGCTCATTTGTCAGATCAACCAAATAGAAGGTTGAGCACAATGCATTGTGGGATATAGTATTGTTTAGTTGGGGACACTTAATATTCAGCAATATTAGTGATTTCAACTTAATAATGACTGTTTACTATTGTCTTAAAACTGCTTTACAGCAGAATTGAATTGTTTTCATCACTGAATGCAAATGTATCACTGTAAAGCTACTTTGAAACAATCTGTATTGTATAAAGTGCTATATAAGTAAAGGTGACTTGACTTGAAAAACATACTTGTTACAAAATATAAATATAAATCTCGGATGAAAACTTTAACTTTGAAACAAAAAATTAAAATGTTGCATTGGCAAATAACTGAAATAATTCGAAGCACTAAAATTAACTTGAAATTAACAAAACCTAAACCTGAAATAAAAGTCCATTATACATAAATATTATTATTTATGTCAAATATTATTATTAATGTCAAAAGCACATAACAAATTTCACTTACAATATAATACAAAAGATTAATACAAACTTTAGAAATAATACTAAAGTAACAATGCTCTACTGTATATAGCACATTTTGTCAGTTGTAGTGATAAATCTACTGTATAATCTTACAGTATACATACTATATATATTGGGGGGAAAAAATGGTAATATGCATAGCCCAAATCTGTGCCAAAAACTAACCCATAATGCCTGCCTTCCTGTGTTTCCTTTAATAAACATTTATCATTGGGAGGTGGTTTCTCTTTTGAAACAGCTGTGGCTAAAATGTGAATAGAGGAAGTTGATCTTAATTCAGTTTAAAAGTTCCTAAGAGAAATACAGGTGGCACACATCCTTTTTTTTTTTCACTCAAAAACGGCTTCCTCTTATCAAAGGCCCTGAGATAACATTCTGCCATCTAGAGAATTTAAATGCACTCCCATCATAGGAAAACCAATGAAAACCTTTTAAACCACACTTCTTCTCTAAAAGCTCTACGATCATTAAGGGTTTAGTTGCACTGAACACTGCAAATCTGGATCTTCAGCTGCACTTGAAAATTACAGGCAGGTACATAAGAGCAGGGTTGGGAGTATGTGATAAAAAAAAAAGAAAAAAGATTTGCGACCTCGCACTCATTTTTGCTTAAAATAAATGCAACAAGCAAAGTAACAGGAAGCAAATTTTGACAACAGGAAGTTGTTGATTAAGATCAATGTTTTACCAAGTAGGGTAAAACACTGCAGAGCACTTTAAAACCAGGACTGCTCGCTGACAGTGTCAAAGGACGTTCAGTAACACATCAACTATTAGCATTAACGTTAATAGACACAGGCGAATCATTGTCATTTAGGAATGAGGGTATTTGAATCGGGATTGAAATCTTTTAGCGATTAATCGTGCCGCTCTAGTAGAAAGGCAAAAAAGTTTTTGAAATCGTTGCTACCTGACTAGAGGAAACAGAGAAAAAAGGCTGTTGTCTTTCCTTTTGCCAAATATTTAGGAAAACTTCAATACCCATAATGCACTGGGCTTGTTGCCATGCAAGGCCACGCCCACCAGTCTGCTATGGATACGCTTGACCAGTCAAATTCTGTCTTGCTTTAGCAGGAAATACTTCTTAGCAAACTTTTAGTCATAATGGTCCTGACTTGTGTTGTTCCAGGGTGCAAGAATTCAAACAGTAACATTTAGCGGGAGTGAGTTACTTTCGGTTACAATGGAAAACCTGAAAAACTTTTTAAAACATTTTAAACTGAATGACCACAAACACAGTGTTTTAGGCCAAACGGAGAGGAAAAAACTGAAAGAAATTGCTGTTCTGTGAGTTCTACTTAAAGCTAAACGCTGTGTTGTACAAGTAAGACTATCCATGGGTGGGGATTCAAAAATGGGGAAGTATAATCTGTAGTTTTCACAAAAGTTCTGGCATGAGCTGTCACAAGTCTGTTTTGCATCATCCGGCAGACTTTTGCTGAGAATTAAACATTAAACATTTTCGGTCCAGGTAACATGGAGAATGAGTAAACATAATACTACCAACATTGTAACAATACAAAGCGGGTTGAAAATCTGTTAAGTCACACTTTAAGTGGTTGTAGTAACCTTCATTTAATCAGTTAAAAACTCTCTCAGCCCTCCAGGACCTAAAATGGAGCTAAATTGTGGCATTAAAATCTATACATGGCTAAAACACCAATTTGTGTGCTATTGATACAGAGTGGCATCAAAGAGAAGCTAATCAATCACCTATGAATTGATCCATCAACCGGTCTCTTACATCAAAAGACAATGGTCTGCATTTCAAGTGCCATTATTTTTAGTTTGGCTTTGTTTGCCCAAAATGCAGAAGTTCAAACACAAACAGGATCAGAATTTATTTCTTAATGTTATTTAATATTTCATTTAATAATAAATCACAGTGTGCATCATCACTTTCCTACAGCATAAATGTCAAGTATTTTTACAAAATATTTAATCATCATTAAAATACAGACATGCATTCATCCATCTAGAAAAAGAGGCCCAGAGCCAGACTACAGCTCTCCTTCCTCAGCTATGACAAAGTTGAGAAGTCACATTTATTTGAGAGGAAATGTGACAGTAGGCACCTCTGCAGCATTACATTTTTCTAAGTAATTACATTTTTCCATTTAGAGGTCATGTGTGAACAAGACCTGTTATTGAAATGAATTTGGCTCGAGCAGTACGTCTGACTAATAGTTCTGTATTGGTACAATGTGTAAAAAGAAAAAGACTATCAAAACAGAGACAAAATCAAAAAAATTATTGTGTAAAGCATGGTAAACTGTTGCTTACGTGAAAATCTGATGTTGTATGTTACCTTTATACAACAATTTAACATTTTCTGTGTGAAAGTGGCTAATAAAGCAGATTTTTTTATGGATGTGTTTGAAGGATTCACTCACACGAAGTACACAAGCAGCTCTGAGAGCTTTCCAGTGCAGTCAGGTTAGGAGATGTAGAGACACACACATGCTATTCATAGTAAACAAGCACACACAGAACAACACAAAACCCTCAGACTCATACATATGCAGCTTTTGCACCCAATTATCTAATCTGAACATACAAACAAATTAACAGGAGGCCGCACCAGAGACCAGGGATCTTCCTGCTAATGTCTGCTGGCAAAACTAATCTTTTGCAAAATGGCTTTACTCACCTCTCCAAAACGTAACGTAGCGGTCAATTAGACAAATCAAATGATGTGATATGCTGATTAATCAGGTGAATTATCTGTGTCAATATATGCTAAAAAAATCCCAGCAATAAAGATAATTCTGACTTTTGTAACAGATTAAAAAAAAAAACACTATACAAAAAGTGGCAAGTCAATATTGTTTGTTTTATATCCATATAGTTAAACATTAATTTAACTACCAGCCTTTCATTTTGCAATCGAGTTTCTCTGAGATAATACTTCATACAGGACACTCCTGTTTGAAAGGGTTGGTAAGATTTAAAAAAATATATATATTTGAAAGAAGTCTCTTAGACTAAACAAGGGTGCATTTATTTGATTAAAAATACTGTAAAAATTTATTTTCGATTTTAAAATGTAATTTGTTCCTGTGATGGCAAAGCTGAATTTCAGTCATGACAACTCTGCTGCTGCTGCAGAGTAGGAATATGACTTGCTTCTGTTAAATGCTCAGAAGAAAAATTAAGGGGAACATAGCAGATCTAGGCAGGTGGTGCTGGGGAAGAAGAGGGGGAAAGTAAGAATCTGCATAGCACACAAAGTTAATGTATTCGTTTGCATGCATTGTGGTTATAAAGGGAAGTCGAAATGAAATCGATTCGCTGTGAAAGTTACATTGAAACAACCAATCAGAACGCGAACAGAGTTTCGTGGCTGAACTATTCACATGATTCTTCAGAAAACAAATTCTGATACGCTTATCTGCTGCTCAAAAACATTTCTTATTATATCAGTGTTGAAAATATGCATAATATATATATTTTTTCATGATTCTTTGTAAAAAACAAACAAACAAACAACAGCATTCATTTAAAACTGAAATCTTTTGTTAAATTATAAATGTCTTTACTGTCCCTTTTAATCAATTTAATGCCCTTGCTAAATAATTCATTTCTGTCCAAAGAAAAACATTAGTTTTTAATTTAAAACTATAACAGTATATAAATTAGTGTATGTCTAAATATACTGTATATAACCCTGTGAAAACATAAAACACAGTTGCAGGTTATTGTAGGTTACAGGCTGTAGACACTGCTAATCTCACAAGACACACTGTTAATCCTTAAGAATCAACCTGTTGGTTTAATCCCACCAAGTGGCTGTGAGTCCTGAGGACATTTGACCTCTTCTTGACTGTTTGCTTTCAGTAGTCTGTGACTGAGGCATTATGGGTGATTTGACATGGATGAAGAGCTAAAAGTCTGTTTACATGGACTAAACATGTTCTTTGGACTAAAGTGTTTACATGATCTCAAAAGACAAACTTGCTTTACTTCGAATAGATAATGAAAATTCTGTCATGATTTACTCACCCTCATGTCATTTCAAATGCGTATGACATTCTTTTTTCTGTGGAGATTTTTTGAAGACCACTGGAGTCCAAACAATATTGTAAATCATGACAGAATTTCCATTTTTAGGTGAACTATTATCCCTTTAAGAGTAGGGATTTTTGATGGACACTAACCCAACACCAAACCTTCTGAGATATGCACATGTGAGTTTTTTAATGCGATTAAAAGTCAGCACCTACTATACTTGTTATTTTCTTGGCCACTGGAGCTCATGGAGTATGTAAAATGGGACAGTGGGTGTTTTCAAGTGTCTTTTGGATGAAATAAATAGGCTTACCAGATGAAGGAAAAACAATCATGGTCACACACACGCATGCCTTCAGGGCTTCCTGTCCAGGCCACAATGGCTGGTCCTGCTTCCACTGATACTACCTTAATATTGATCTATGGACTGACCAGCTGTTCCAGTATTTTCTAGCACAAACACACAAATGTAACTAATTGTATTACAGTCTCTCGACATCAGGACTTGCTATTCAGAGCACTGGAATGCAGTCTCTCGGGACCGAATGACTAAAGCCTTTGTGATTAACTCCACAACGTGTTTTAATGGCTTGTGCATCAGTAACTCTAGCCAATCTGTTTCGGGAACATTACAGGATATCCAGACAAGATTTGAAGGGATAGTTCATCCTAAAATTACAATTCTGTCATCATTCACTCTCCCTCACGTTGTTCTAAACCTAATTACAATACCATCCAAAAGTTTGGGGTTGGTAAGATTTTTAAATGTTTTTTGTAAAGAAGTCTCTAATGCTCATCAAGGCTGCATTTATTGGATCAAATACAGTAAAACATGTAATGTTGTGAAATATTATTACAATTTAAAATAGCAGTTTACTATTTGAATATATTTTAAAATGTAATTTATTCCTCTGATAGCAAAGCTGAATTTTCATACTCCAGTTTTCACTGTCACATGATCCTTCAGAAATCTTTCATATGGGTTTTGAACACCATGAGGGTGAGTAAATGATGACTATTTTTATTTGGTGATCTATCTCTTTAAGTATTGACTGCAGGCAAAGCTACTGAAAAAATCTGCAGTGGTGCTGTCAAGATGTCTGCACAACAAATGGATTTAATAATAAAAGCATCTCTGGCTCTGTGCTATCCTCCACTCCAGGTGCCTTCGCTGCGGCGTTCAGGAAAGCCCATCCGAAGATGCATTATCAGAGCAAACAAGGTGGCAGAAAGAGAGGACCTCAGAGTCTGATCAGTATTGCTGAAACATTTAGAGAAACATGACCAGAAGATTCAAGATCATGCATAAATAATGTGGAAAATGAACCCAGCCCTGCATCCACCAATTTAAGGTGTTACTCATGGTGTAAGAACAGAAAACAGTAGGGTAGAGATCATGAAGTCAACAAGCGCGATATAATGTTTCTGAAAGAGGTCATAACACTTTTTTCTTCCCCTTGAGGTCTACGTATAATGTTTTTTTGTGTGCTAAAAACAGTCATGTTGTTTTCATGACCATTTTAGGCTATTCATACACTGTAAAAAAATATCTTCTAACTTCCATTAAAAAATAGCAGCTGTGAGTGCCAGAAATTCACAGTAAAAAATACAGCGATGATGTTTCTGGTATTACGTGTGGCATATTGGTACCTGTATATTTTATAACTTATAAACATATATTTAATTAAGTGATATAATACTAATACACAATCTACTTGAAGTAGCTAAATCTGTTTGGTACCTTATGTACTGATAACCACCACCATAATAATACAGGTGGCACAATACATGATAAATCACTTGAAAGTTTTTTGACATATTACATATGGTGACAAATTTTTCAAATTACACCGGTAAGGTACATTACAGTTCACCAAGATTTTTATCGTAACATTTTTACAGTATTTTTTCTGCTTTTTACTGCACCTTTAAGTGCTCAAATCACATACAAAATTCCCAATAACACTAACTGTGCTCCAGCTACAGTACTTTCATGTCTAATATAATTTAATAAGTCCTCCATCATCTTCGAAATTCCACATTACATTGTGATGTATTCACAAAACAATCTGCACTGAACGGTTTTATGGATCTTGTTTAAAATAAATACTAAAGAGTTTCAACTCGCTCTGAACTTTAGCTACCACAGCAACTGTGACATATTGGCAATGTGACATTTTTAGCAGCCTAGTTTCATTAAATGATCTTGTTGGACTGGAGAGGACATTTTGAGTTCCAGTATGTTTTTCTAGTACGTCGAGCTCTTTTATGACCCGTTTAAAATGAGAAGGTTGGCTGGTTAGCATGGCCCCATTAGGCCCTGCAGCTTGTTACAGCTCAACAAATTCTGTGAGCGAAAATTTAAGATTTCAAATTGCATGCCTGAATGCGTCAACCAAACAACTGACATTGATAGGAATAGGAATGCTACCAGACAGCTTTCTTCATGTATTATAGACTTCTTTGGAAGGAAGCTTAGTAGAGAGAATGTTAACGGAAAAGTGAGTGAGATACCCTGAGTGAGATAATGAGAGCGATGAAGAAGTGGAGAACAGAGGCTTCAGTGTGCCCCGTTTCTCTCTCTCCAGACAGCCAGCGCTCGAAGAAGAAGAAGACTGCTAAAGAGAAACGGCAGCGACAAGAAAGAGCGAAAGAAATAAACGAGTGCGCTAGGCATTCCAGCGTGACCCTGGCAACCTTTCTACAACAGACTCCCTGTGAGTTATCCAAGGGCTGACGTTGTGCTCTCCCACACAGAGGGAAAAAAAGCCGCTTGCTGCCTTGGCTGGCATTTCTTACCCAGGAACTAGGGAAGTGACTAAAGGTGCATTATAGACCAAGAAAGACAAAGACTTTGACTCACAAATAAGACCAAATAACTCCGTCCCACTCGCCTCTGTCAAAACAACATCAAAAGAAGGCTGCTTCTATCTAGTTATCGTCCTAAATGACTAAAAAAAAAGAAAGATGCTGGTCAGTGCTTCATCCACTTGTTTTTCTGCTCCATAACAAAGAGTGCTCAGAGAGGGACACATTCCACACTGAAAACATCTGGGATAATTATGAGGAAATTACAGCTGAAACAAGTGTCAAACCATGTGGTTTTGTTGCAGAGCTTCAGAGACTAAAACAAGCAACAACAAACACAAATGCCTTTAGTAAGCACTACTAAGCGATTGTTACATTGTTGTATACTATAAAGCCTTCTTACATACAGAATTTTTACACTAGGAAAGACAGTGACTATGAAGATGTGACCTCATGGTTAAAGATCTGAGTTGAAAACTGAAAGATTCAAGATCAGCAATGTTATGTTTACCAAAACTCTTGTCAATATAATAAGTGTACTAACAAGTCGTACTAACAAGTGCTTTCACATTGTGCATTGCACAAATTATTTTCTATGTGACTGACAACCATTCATTATCAAGTGAGAGATGCGTATAATTTTAAGCATAACAGTTTAAGTCTCAAAACAAAGACGATACTGCATAAAAAAATCTAATAGCATTTTATTATTAGCCACTATTATAAATATAATATTTACATAATACATAATTTAAATTAGTTTCTGTTCACTTTTGCACTGGTTTGTGTGCAAATCTTTATAATAAAAACTAACTTAATTAACTGACACTTCGCAAAGACCCGCCCCCCTTAGTTACTGTTGCTTTGTCCGACAAGCCATGGCTCTGTCATGCCACACAGAGTGAAAAATACATTGCTGAGCAAAGAGGACACTGACAACGCGTCGACAGACAAGGCAGAGCAGGTTACTTATGATATTAAACAAATTCTCACCTTTGAAAAAGTTTTTTTTTTTTTAAAAAAAACCCGTTTTGTGGCTCTTTAATGTTGCTGTAGTGCCTCAGCTCAAGCGGCTCGTGAACCAATCATCTCTTCCTACTAGTTAATTTATAGCATCAAATAAACATGAATGAACATGAGAAGGAATGTTGTTTACGCGGAAAGCCGTAAATACACACCATTTTTCAAGTTCAAGTCCACTGAGGTTGATCTTCTAACTCCTGACAGCTTTGTCAGAAAAAATGGTGGATTCGGCATTATGATTGGATAGATCGCTTATCAATCAAATTCCCGGCGAAGGGTCAATTGCTTGTCCTGATTTGTAAGTCGCTAAGTTTGGATAAAAGCTATTAGCTTATTAGCTAAATAAATAAAGGTAAACGTTATCAAGTACAAGTCAGTACAAGTATAAAGGCATAGACAGTAATTTGCCATCACAGCAAACAGAGCTACAGAGAGACATTTTGCACAGTCCATTATTATAACTATTAGGCAATCTGATACCGCTTTGGCAATACAACTATGCCATTATTAGTCATGCAATAAAGCTATTTCTCCAGATATAATGTACATCTCACACCAAGACAATCTCTGCCAGCCTAAATGGAAGAGGTTTTTAAGATGGCAAAGCTGATGCAGAACGCAGAGCTTTATCATAAAAAGATAAACATCACTTAATGGCTCACAGCATGTGAGGTCCAGCTGAATAATGGCTATGAGCAAGAGATCATTTTAAAAGACATCTAACAAGACAGAAGCACCTCTGACCTCCTCTTGTAGCCAGTCCTTCACTCCCCAGGAGCAAAAATAACTGACTACAGGCCACTGAGAAACACCAGAAAGAATCAATCAGACTAGAGAGGAAAAATCAATAGAGGAAATGACATCTTTTCCCTGATTTGATGCCATTGTTCATTGTTTTTAGATCGGTTACCAATGCTTTGTACTTAAGTGCTGATCTCTTAATGTGTCATGCACAAATGCATTATATAGCTACTGCAGCCAGTGCTGGGTGGATTACTTACAAGCAGACTTACAAAACTACTTACAAACTGTAGTCTGTTACCGATTTCAAATAATATGACAAAAAAAAAAAAAAAATGTAGTTAGTAACGCAGTTCATTACATTTCACATTTTGGGTTAGTCGTCAAAATCATAGACATATCCGGTAAGCGCGTCAACACAATGGCCAATCAGAGGTGTTTGCGAATCCCCTCAACAGCGCTCAAAGCGTAACATTTTAAAATTTCAGTACCGACTTGGGTTTTGACAACTCTATTTTGAGTAATATAATCTAACTACTTTTTGATTACTTTTAGATTACTTTTGACCTAACTTGTTTAACAGACTGAATTGAATAGGATAATGGTGTTTGTGAAAGAATTAATAAAATTAAATGCTTTGTTTAAAATGCTCAATTTTCCATGTAATTAAAGCCACCTGACTAGTGGCTGGTCTGTGTGCAATTTCACAAAACTAGAAGATTTTCTTAAATGTACATAAGTGATATGCTTTTTTTCTTTTTTTTTTTACAAAAAAAAAATTTAAAACATAAAAAATAAGAATTAGGGAGAACCAATAAATTATGAACGCTTTACTGCCATTGTGTGAATAATATGTAATCATGTAATCAATAAAGTAACTAGTCTGATTACGAGTATTTTAAAACATAATATAATCTAATTACAAGTACTTTTTGGAATCCAACATTTTCCAACATTTTTGGAATCTGTTTACATAATCCAGATTATATATATTCAGTTACTATCCAGCAATGACTGCAGCACAAGACAGTGCAATGCAAATGATAATAAAATGCTGATAAATGTCATCCTAAGTCCTTAACAAAAGTATTAGAAATTGGATTGAATCTACGAACATGCTGAAAACATAAAACCTCAATGACAAAGTTGTTTTTGTCACATCCAATAAGTGCACATCTGGATATTGGCTAACCTTTAGTTCTTTAATTAAAGTCAGACTTTAATATTGACTGATTGCTGTTAAACAAACATAAATAAGATGCAGCAGTTTAACCTTGTTTTACACCGGGAGGCTTGTAAATAAGGGTTCACAATCATTCACAATCTGAAATGCAAAGGGATTCCTTTTGAATACTATGATTTAGTCCTTAAAACGACAATGATATAAATGAGCTGTAGTGAACATGCTTTGAAACAGTGATCCATATAACATTTCATACATTCTCCTACCTATTTGATCCCATCTTCAGCTGAAAATGTTAATTAATCATGTTGCATCATTCTCAAAATAACTGACCAAATCTGCTTGCCACTTAAGCCCTTATTTTTTTTCCTAAGAATCAAAGCAAACGGTTTAAAATGATAGACAAAGAGAAAGTGAGAAAACATTAAAGAAAACAGCTTCCACTGCAAAAGTTGAGAAACCCCTTAAAAGACTTCAGTCACCAGTGTTCAGTCACCAAAAGATACAAACAAGCTTTTGTTAATGCACTCTATTCCTAATTGAGAAAAACAACCAGAAAGTGGTTGGAACGTGAAGAGGTTCTTAATCACAAGGTAATTGACGTATTTCATAGGGTCTTTACTCTATAACTGCATATATTTTACAGCCTTTTGCCCAAAGAGGGTACGCCGGGGTCTGACTATGTGCAGTACTAGCCATCCATTGACTGAGGGGATAGGCAGCAAGAACTGTTTAATAAAATGAGGCCATACATCAATCAATAACCTCACCTAAAAGCTAGCCAAAGGCCCTCTATAGGATTTAAACAGTCCACCCCTTGTTTTTCAGTATATTATTCAGCTAGCCTAACAATGTCTCTGTCTTTCTCAATCAATGCACACGAGTGGATCGCAATATATCAGCGTTCTAATTGGAAGGTTGGAGGTTATGCTGGCAAACTAACTGGCCTGTTTGCTAACCTCAAGGGCTAAAACAGACAAATGTCATGTAAACAACTTGTGTATGACATTTAATCACACAGAAACAAAGCTGGATGTTTCTAACATGCAAATGCAACATAATGTACATATAGACCTCATTAGGGCTGAGCGTTACTTATAGCTAAACAAAAAATGCAATAATTTTCAGCCTTTTGATTATATCAAGCATTTATGTATTTGTACTGAAAACACTGTTATTATCATTAACAAAAACTAAATCTAGTAAAAGCATTTTTGTTAATTGAAATAAAGACAAAATAAAATAAAATATACATGTTATTTGAAAAACTTAAAACGGAAATTATTTTAAATTGAAGCACTAAAATTACTAACTGGAGATAAATAGGCATAACTAAAAAAAAGTATTACTAGTAATATTATTAACTAATAATTAACTAGCAACTAATAAAAAGATGACAAAAAAAAGACTAAAAATTAAAGTAAAATTAAAATAAAAACTGAAAACATAAAAAACAATTCTAAATATTAATAAAAACTATAAAAGTATATAAATAAAACTAAAATAACACTTACTGCAATGCCTTAAAGGGATCAAATGTATTTAATGAAATAAATTTAATGAAACAGCATGAATTTAGTTCTAAAAGATGTTTTCAGCACTGTTTTTCACTAAATTAATATTTTTCTATATTTATATGCATTATAAAAAAAAAGTAATATGCACCTAAAAAGAATTATTAAATCATTTAAGCATTTAAGTGATGATGAAAAGTTTCTGACATACTGTATAGCTCGGCCCTATTGATTACCCAGCAGCTCTTGACATCATTCTTCAGACGGAAGAATCCGTGGAATCTTATTTCTGCCACTGGAGAACAAAAATGGTCTGTTAAGCTATGATGCCATGTCAGATTTGTTTTAAGTTAGGCATAGTTTGGCTCTAACAAAAGCAACTCAACATCCCTCTGTGCAGGAGGCAACCAAACAGATGAATCCATGACCATGGGTTTCAGTCTCTCATTAAAAAAAAAAAAAACCTGCACTGCCCCTTTAAGGCCACATTTCCTTTTTTTTTTTCGTCAGTTTCCTGCTGCAGCCTGATAACAGCCTCATTCAGCAACACAACGACACCACACAGCACTATTATTCCCCTATGTTATTGCACTGAATCAGTGCTACCTTTATCCAGAAACAGCTCCATCACCACCTGTAGTGCAGGGAGTAAGACTTTGTGGATTATGTGAAAGTGAAGAGAACGCAACTATTTTTTAGCAGCAAGAATGGACATAATATGTTGAGGTTGTGAGCTGCTAAAACACACATATGCCAGCTGAGACAATCAGACAGGGTCCAAATACAACAGTTTATTCCTAGTGGTAAACAGCAACACATAAGTGCAATGTTACACTGTGGTGAATACTTTTCATCTTCTTCCTGAAAAACTGACCAGTATATTTTGATGTAGGTTACTTACAAACTTTAGTACACTTAAACTTGTAGGATTTTTGTGGGGGAAAAAAAGCTATAGGAAACCATTTTCATTCAGAAATTGCTAGTAAATTTCAAACATATGTACAAAGAAACACAAAGTAACACATTAAATTAAAAGGGAATTATGTAATTTGTCTATGTATCATAGTATTAGTCAGAGATTAGAAAACGTGAATATCACTTCCTCTGTACTGATTTTTCTCCAGTTATTCTAAAGTTACATATAAGTAAATCCTTCACTTTCTACACTGTTTTAGGATCTGATCGCATCTAACCCCAGAGCTTTTCACTTCTGAAATCAACTGCAGTACTGGTCTTAGATCACCTTCAAAAGTCAACTTCTACCAACAGCTCTGAGTAAACCACCTCCCTCCCCTTAAATTGCTTCAGCTCTTCCTGTCTTTGAGAGGATAAGAGAATCTGCCCACGCCTGTCTGGACTCACAAAGCACTTAATAATAAACTAGATGTGAACACTAGCCATCAACAAGAATACAGATGGTGCAGTGAACAATGAATATTCATGCAAGCAAACATTCAATAATATTAGCATGTAAGCAACAGCAGACATAGGACATGGATGGATTCAGATAACTGAGTCGTTTTTCCCCTTCCTTCCCCTCACAAACAAACACTGATACAGTGGTTCCAAATTTGGACACTTTAAACATGAATGAATGCCAGTGCATTAGCTAGCACAAAAACAGCATAAGCATGCTATTCAGCCGGAACATTTAGCAAAAAAACAAATGTGTTAAGTTTTAAATGATTAAATAACTGCTTTGAAGACTAAAAGTATTTGGACACTTTCTGGTAGTCAAATGTTAGCAGAACATGTTCATAGTTAAATGTAATCATCCACAGCTGTGGTCAGACTGACTTCATTCATCCACTAAAATTGATACTGGAAGCGGTTAGTTAACGTAATGGCAAATAATGACTTGTAAAAAGTAAAGTTAGCATCATTAGCATGTTTGTTTACAGATGCCACTATCTAGGTATTATCTATTGCCTGGATTCCCATAACGTCTTTGCCAGCCGAACTCCTTCACTGTAAAATATTAAATAAAAGTACCCTCTGAGATTTTAGATTACTATATCAATCATTTAAAAATACATTTGAATGTTCACAGTTCTCTGATGTTGGTTAAAGGTCACATGACATAGAGGTAAACAAACATAATTTCTTTTCATTTGATTTTTAAATTTTTATTTAATTAATTATTAGCTTTTCATAAACTTACAAATTCTCTGCAGTTCCATCATGAATCCTAATTTGGGAAAACCTAATGCAATAAAAAGTGCTTTTTGGGGCCACTCAAAAAAATAATTTATACACAACAAACACACTCATCTACATAACATTTGACCCCTTTTTATTTCATTAAACTACCTACTGTTTTATTAAAACAATCACACTTACACACACTCACACTCATCCAGTGCTACAATAGGCTTCTCTCTACTTTGAGCAGTGATAGAGGATCAGACTTATACCAGAGCAGAAGGGACTAATGAGGCTGTGATCAAGCTTTTAGTCTAGCTGAGAGAAAAAAGGGTGAGAAAAAAGAGGAAGATGGTGAAAAAAGGGAGAACGATCAAGAATGGGATGGATGATAGTCTTGACAAGCAAATGGGCTTAGGATAGCTGGTGTTCACAGGTGTTTCAACCTGATTTTTACTGAATATCTGCATTGAAAAGGTCAAATTAGGCTTAAAAAAGTTAAATATTTAAAGCATTTCTTTTGCTACTGTAGCTATCATCATTTTTCTGCTTAAAAAGTATGCTATCTCTACACTAGGAACCAAAAGGGACCGTGACAGCCACAGTTTTGTAACACAGGGCAAACCCCCGGTATCAAATCCCCTTGACGTCCGTCAGATTACAGCATTAGATACAGCATGCCTTTGGTATGACTTCACTAGAAGCTGGCCATTCCCATGCTGTGAATCTAACACCTGCAGGGCAAAGTACCTTTTTGGTAGCGGTTGCATGTTTAAAAGCTCAAAACACAACTTAGCCCTTTGTTGAGCACATGAACAGTTTGAAGCGATGGCGCTCTGATAGCGTTGGTCATCATGTGAATGTGCCATTGTCTCGAAAATACAAATTCAGATGTGAAAGTCGCCAAAACACGACCATGTGACTCAGGAAAAGGACACTATGCAGCACCTGACTAACCATGCAGTATGTTAGTGCAAACTGAAAATAGTCAGCAAGAGACGGCTCTTAAACCAACAGAAGTGGGTCGTCAGCAGCTGGAGAGGGCTAGTGGCATGCGATGCGTGTGCTATATCAAAGTGCTGACGGTGCCCGGAGGTGACTCTGCAAGCAGTGAAGCAGTCCTCCCTTCATAGAGAATCCTTGTCTGAACATTTGAGGAGACAAAGGCATCTACTACTTGAGCGTAAGGTCAATAACAAACACACTTTTAGGCATAATTCCACAAAGAAATGCAATCTTCAAAGACTGGCTTCTAATCTCCTACTCCTGCGGCCATCCAAACCCTGCCCATCCATATTTTTTATTCAAAATGGTGGCTACAGTCTTTCATTATTTATTCCAGAAACCTTAAAATTGAAACCATGCCCAGTGCCCACAGCTTTGAAGACAGTGTACACTGTCACCCTAATTCAATTTATTAAACAATGTGATGTTTCTTTCTTTCACACATTTTAGGCACTTACCTTGATGGGGTTTGTACTGAAACGAATCTTCCTGCTGGGAGGTGGTTCATCTTCTACAGGCAAGCCAGGGACTTCCGAACAGCTGGATTCCGGTTCATAAGCATCATCATCCTCAGCCTCCTCATCTTCGTCCAGCTGACTACCACCAGAGTCCTCTCCAATCCCGCTGTACGCGCTGATGTCCACCAGATCTGCTTCTGAGATATCCTCTCTGTGGGATTCCTCCTCAGCACAGGCCTGTCCAATTTCCTCCCTTTGTTCTGAGGGCTCATGGCTGCTGGTGGCCTCCCCATTTTCCAGAGAGGCGTGGACATCCGCCTGTACCAGTCTGCTCCCTGCATCCGGTGCACTTGGTGCGGCATGCTCCCCTGGTTTGGAGTCATTGCTTGATGCATTCTGGATCTCCTCTGACCTGGACATATCGAAAACTGAGCCAGGAGCCACATCCTCGGAGGGTTTGCTATTGGGCCCATCAGGTTGGATGCTTGTTCTGCTCTTCGGGCTCCCGGGTGCACCTTCTTGGTCTTTGCACTGAGCTCCCTCTTCTTGATTTTCTGTTGCAGAGAAGGCTCGTGCCTTTCTGGTGGTGACTTTGGAGTTGATTTCTCCGACCTTGGCCGGGGTAGAGCCTGCCCCTTGAGAAGGTTGTGGGGAGGTTGAGGATGGTCGTTGAAGATTGTTACGCTGGTCTGCTCTTTCAAATACTGCGCTCAGTTGGCTGACCGTAGGGGACACTGCATCTGCGGGACAGTCCCCTGCATCCAACCTGTCTAATGACTCGGTGCTGCCATTGAAGCGAACCACCACGTCCAGACGGCCATCTTGGAACCCTGACGCTCGCTCTTTCTTTAGCAGTATTCGATTAGTTGCTGCCTGCTTCTCCTGCATGTGACGTTGTTCAAATATCTTCCGTGTCTCCTGAAGCTTGGAGTAGCCTGTGCTTGGTCCACGGGAGCCGCTACCATCAGTCTTTCCATCGAAGCGGCTAACCCGCTCTGACACAGTCCCGCCGAGTTTGAGCAGTGCACTGTGATCCACATTCTCATTCAGACTGCTTGCTCTGGGAAGGGACAGTCGGATCGTCTGGTCTTGGGCTTTGGCCTTTGACGGATCCTCTTCATCCCCAGGAGAACCCATCTGCATGAACATGTTCTTGATGCGGTGCACATTGGAGCCGTACCTGCGGCCCCGGCCCTGTGGTCGAGGTTTCCCATCCTCCCCGTTAGCAGCACTGGAATCTTTTACTGGCTTGAGGGATTGAATTCCAGCCTCATAGGCATTCCTGTGCGGCGATGCACTTCTTGCTACAAGGGTGGTGCTAGTGCTGCCGCTGGCTGCAGATGGGGGTTCAGTCTTCATCATGTTTAATCAAACAGCAGTAAAGACAAGCAGAAACAGCATAGCCCTCTGCTTTTCCTCCTTATTGAATGAATAAGAAGTGGCAGCCATATTCAGGATCAGTCCATATTATCAGCCGCAAAACAGAGAAAAGGAGAAAGTATAAATAAGACAAAAATAAATGACATTTTATCAGAAATATAAATCTATAAAAGGTGGACCTTTGAACACTTAATTCACACCTATAAATGAACTTCATTGTATTAGATAAAAAATGATGAATCGCTTTGCAAGTTAAGTTTTTTCTTTGTATAAAAGCATCTGCTAAATTAAAAAAATGCAAATGTAAAATATTAAACCAAGTGGCATCTTGAAATAAATTATGCTAGGCCTATTCTCAGATTTCAAGTTCATACATTAAAGTTAGTATTAATACACACATAATTTTAAAAAAAATCAAATGAGACTTGGTTTGATATTTTGCATCCAATGCAATGGTATTCGTTAATTTTTAAGTGTAATTTAAATGCTTAAATACTTTTGACAATTCATTTGACAACTCAGTTGGGGCCACAAATATCATAAACGGCAACTGCACAGTGCAAATGCTTACATGTTTAGCTCTTACGGAACAAAAATATATGGAAATATACTGCAAAATATAATGGAATATATTACATAATAATACATTTCCATATATGGGAAACTAGTTTTTATATTTTTTCAATATACTGCAATATATACATTGACCATGTATGGCTTTATATTGATACATATAAAATATTTAGAAATGAAGACAAAAAATAGCATTACATGTAATATTCATACAGTTTTATCCTTTATTGTGTACATATATTGCACAGAATGAGTTACAGCAGATTTCTAGTTCCAAGCATGCAAGTATTATTTCATGTGTTTTTCACAATATTAATATAGGGGGAGACCTGTTAGTGTTTAATGTTCTATTATTTTGGAGTTTAAAAAGTTTTCTGGTATGTCTGAGTTTGTTGTGCTGAAGAGTAGAGTCTGTGGTTAGGCTGACGATTGGCCGAACACCATTAAGACTAGAAGTTACTTTATTTAAAAAATAATGCCTGTGCATTCTTCAGCACAGTAAGAGTTTCTTTGCTCAATACTTTAGTACATGCAGGTGTGCGTGTGCTATTGTACATTTACAATATAAATAATTATAAAATATAAGAAATATATTACATTATACATTTCTATATATTTGTGTGTGTGTGTGTGTTTATGCTGCACAATTAAATATATCTGCAATATATTTAAACACATGCAGTACTGTATCTTGTCATATGTACATCTAGGCTATATATTATGAAGTGTATTACTGAATTTTAAAATTACATACATTATGATATATTAGTATACATATACTGTCACATATTTTTCAATATATAAAAAGCGCCAATTCCATTTTATTCAATATTTTGTAATATATTAACACAATATATTTTTCTGTATATTTTCAAATATCCTGTTAAATTATTTAATATATTGATCTGATCATTCATATATAAGGAAATATATTTTCTTATAGTACCATAATGTGTTTTTTTTTTTTTTTTCTTCATTGTCAGCATTCATTGACAGTTCTTCCATGGCCACACAGAGGCCCCAGGGTCATAAAGCCAGAAAAGTTACATCTTTAGACACCTCTTACTTTTAGAGTTAACTTAAAATTGCACTAAATCAAGAGTAATTGAAGATATAAGACTAATTTTAATATACAACCTTTAAATTATATATAGATACAGGCTCATTACATGAACAAATGTAACAATAATCAAAGAATGTAAACGAAACCGTTTATGCATGGATGCAATACACTTCCGTAATGACTCTAATTTCCTTGAGAAGTACTTTGAAGTATAGCCTACTTCTCACATAACAATGCTTTCTAAGCTTTTCACAAACATAAACTATTAATTTTGTCAGACAGAGGTATTTAAATAAGACTAGTGGCTGTGCTTTGGAACGTGGTAGCTCGTTTCTAGATGGCCTAAGATGGAGATGACAGACCATCTTAGACCAGTAACAAACCATCTTGAAGTGGCCAAGATGTTTGTTAGAAAGAAAAAAAAAGCAGTTTAAACAAGAACATGACCAACTAGAAGCTAGCTACCATGTTATAAAACGCAGCTCCCAGCTTAAGCTGGATTTTCCAACAGGGTTGGATCTCTATAGACGTCAAATTGATCTTTCTGTCAGATAAAGGAAGTCAGATCATGAACGTAACCGTAAACAGAGGCACAAGAACATGGGACCACTTTAAGTCATTTGATATATATAAAACTATGCACAAATCCTTGGGAAATACCATGCATACTGGCATGGACAGACAGGCTTTGTTGTGATCCCATGCTGCTGCTGCTGCTGATGCCAGTAGATTACTTATCTTGGCAGCATGAATCAACCAGCCTTTAGGCGCCGAAACATCGGCTGTCGTTTTAATTTCGCTTAGATCGAGATGTTCCTAGTGTGCAAGACAAACCAAATTGCTGATTAAAATCGTAAGCTGTAAAATACATCTTTTCTGCGCCGCTAATTGTGTTGAAGGAGTGTCAACAGATTGAAGCTGCAGCCTGTCAAAACATCACATTAGGACCCTGCGGAGCAAGCGGGCCGCGCTCTCTGCAATGATGCCTCGACTCGCTTCCTGCATCCTCTGCCGTCCGAATAACGGTTCTAGCGCTATAATCAAAGGAAATGAGGGAAAGCGCAACATACAACGTGTCGCGCTCTCGTTAATGAACTGAACATACCTTGTTTATCGTGTTCATCGAAGACTCCGTCCTTTAATCAACGCAAAGTCCATTGGTTCGCAAATCCATTGTGTCCACGAGCCGTTTTCGCCCTCTTGATTTCCCCCCACGAAGCGTGTGACGCGCCTGCCCCCTCCCCTCTCTCTCTCTCTCTCTCTCTCTCTCTCTCACTCACTCTCTCTCTCTCACTCTCTCTCTCCGCTTGTGCCCTTCTCTCCTCTTCACCGCTAGTAGCATCGCAGGTTATTTTAACCTTTTAAGCACAATACAATATGGTACATATACACCCGTCACTTGACAATAACTGAACAATAGCTTTGCACAGCAGTAGCATACAAAGTAGTAGTAGCCTACAGTAAGCTAGACAAATATTTTATAAAGCATAGGCTAGTAAGCTACAATGTGTATATTAATTCCCGAGAAAGAGAGATTTTTTTTTACTTTGTCCCTTTGTTTTTGTCCCATGTCCTGTATTTCTTTATTATATTCCATAAATGTAAATTCGCCGTTTAATTGTATTTCAATTTTACCTTGTTCCCTTCCTTTATTTTATTTTCAAAATCATTCTTTAATTAAACATGTTTATTTTTTTATTTCAAGACAATAAATGCTTTAATAATAGTAATTTAGTAATAGTAATTTAGTATTGACTATGACAATAGATAGATAGATAGATAGATAGATAGATAGATAGATAGATAGATAGATAGATAGATAGATAGATAGATAGATAGATAGATAGATAGATAGATAGGAGGGCGGACAGACAGACAGACAGACAGACAGACAGATAGATAGATAGATAGATAGATAGATAGATAGATAGATAGATAGATAGATAGATAGATAGAATAGGAGGATAGGAGGACAGAAGGGCGTACGGATGAACGGACGGATAGATAGATAGATAGATAGATAGATAGGTAGATAGATAGATAGATAGATAGATAGATAGATAGATAGATAGATAGATAGATAGATAGATAGATAGATAGATAGGCTAAATTCGAGGCATCAAAGACACGTATTTCCTTTGAATCTCTAAATTAAACCACTGCAATCTGTGAAGGCCTACAAGAAAGACACACTGACCCACTTTAGCCACATTTGAGCCTCTTTCCGATCGTAGGCAAATGCTGGTGTGTAGAGGGTGACATCGTGTGGTGAGTTTTAGAAGTTCACAACATCCCTAACCATTGTAGAAACTGTAGCCAGGACACCGGTATGGAATCCCACACCCTGGGGAGTCTTTGTTACACTTTCAATCTGTGATTGTGGAAACCGTGTCTGTGGGCGCTGAATATGGACTGAAGATGAAGTGGGACAGCCTTTTCAGCTCCATTTGCATTGAAATTTGACATGCTGTTGCAAAGAATTTTGAATTAAGGGATAAAGAAGATTTTTACTCAGGCCATGATGTTGCACACTGCAGGCACAAAAGATAGACAGGTCATCTGTGACAATCTTGTTTGTAGGCTAGGAATCGTGTACAGGAGCTGTGAGTTGGCCAACAAAGGATCAATGCCCCACATTATCAGTTTCAGCTTTTAGATGAAAAATTCACCCAAAAAACATGATTTGTAACTGAAACAGTTCCACAAAAAAATACCACAAGCTGTATGAGTTACAGTTTTTCCTTTGCAAATTTGAATACATACTGGGAAACTGTACTATTCTCAGACTCACCCCTACATGGTTTAAGATGATAGGTAGATAATTACATAAATGCCAACTCTTGATCCTGCGAACTGAATTTTAATCGTTATTTTTGTAACAGCATCATCTATAGAGTAGACAATGGCAAAACGGTTAAGTTAAAGTTATACTGTATAGAGATGTGTAACTCTCTCATTACATTCCTGGTGAGTGCAGATCAGCAGAAGCAGATGACTGAGACTGAGTTTGAAAGCATAATCATGAATTATAAACCGTTTACTGGTTCTCATCAATGTTAACATGCTAATACCATCATGCATCTGTCTCAGGGTTTTGGCTTGTGAACACTTAAGCTTCCTGTCCTTGTTTGGAGGATGATATTATTCTTCTTGCTGAAATCTGTATGGTTGCCCCAGCAACACCTCCGCTGCATTTTGACTGCCACAGTGACCCATATTTCCTCTGATATTAATCTCACTACTCACGTAACACACACAGACTACCCCTGCACTGGGCTTTTATGCATGAGTGTGTTCAGTGAAATCGGATCACACTAGCTGTTGTTTGTCTGACATTGATCAGACTCAAACAGATCACAGGGTACCACCTCTTACTGAACTGCTCTACATGCATCAGAGCTCAGTTCATTATTATCCTATAGGTGGGTAAATAGGATAGGAATTGGTTCTATCTACAAAGTACTTATGCAGTGCTGTTGGGAGTGTCTGGTTTCATGCTGTTAAGCCTACATGAACTCTCACTGACAGGGTAGGAGGAGAGGAGTGTTTCCAGGATGTAAGTATGAGCTTAGTTCTGGGTCGAGAACTTTATAGCTATAACTTGAGCTGCCTGACGCATTGAATCATATATAATTCCAGTAACTTAATAAACTATTGTTGTCTAATAGAACAATGCTGAATCCAGTGTTTGTACATTTTGTGATGAGTGATTCAACTCGCAGCAGCAACAGTTTCCTTGAATATTCAAGTTAGTAAGTAAAAGTAGGCTACTTCACCAACATAAGCAACAGAATAGAATAGAAAAAACACTATGAAAATGATCAATAATAATTCTATAAAATGATCTTCTATGAAAATCTCATCATTGGCAGACGTATACAGTGTATGATTCTCTTATCTAAGAAAAGAGATTCAAGTATTTCAGATTTTCAAAATAATATCACACAAGCAAGAGTGTACGATTTGCTTTTATGCAACAGTTCAATAAAGAAGTTGATCGATTTTTGCAGTCATCTGGTGAAATTTTGAGAGCTCCAGGGTTTAGAGATCAAACTTCCACATTTTTTGTATTCCTGCCCCATGGACAGTCGGATTGGCAAAGAGGCGTCGTCAATAATCAAAAGCGCATTATGGATGATGACGTTTTTGGCAACAGGGAACGCCACAGCCCTTTTCTCTAGTCATGTAACAGATTTAATTTTTTCCCCCATGTTTCTACTGCATAGACAGCCAAGTTGTATTAAAAGTCCATCTTGCCAGCAGTGAATCTTTCCTTTAATAATGAGCATAATTACATTTACAATTCAGACACAACATTGCCAACGAAAACACTTCTAAGTGAAGCCAAACCACAATTGTCTCTGAGCAACACAAAATGAATGAATACCTGAATAAATCAGTGTGGTTGAACAGTCACTTGTTTCATTTCTAAATAAATCAGTGTGGTTTAATTAATAAGTGAAGTAAGACAGCATTGTGGAATGATGTCAGACGTGAAATGCTGTGTATTCATGTGCTTCACAGTGGCATGAATTCTCTTCCATAGAGAACAAAGTAAAGAGAATAAGAAAGAAATCTAAGAGTATATTTTACTGCCAATTATTTATTTATTTTTTATTTTATTGTCTCAATCAAGTAAAATTTTTGGCCCTTCATTGTAAAAAGTTCAGGCACCTCTGGCATAGAGAATAAGAAGCAGGATGAGGCTGAGGGCCGTGATTTATAATGAGCGCCACCTGAGTGCCGCACCATTCATTAGTGCAGAAGGCCGGGAGGAAGGAGGAACACACTGTCAAAGAGTCCTCGCCGCAGTGGGGAATCCATGTCTGAGCAGAATCTGCCGCCATGGACGTTAGAGTGAGTTACTCGCTGCCGGCCGCGTGGGTTTTGGAGGGGTTGCTGTGCCTGCCTGCTGCTCAAACACGGAGGAGCCGTCACCATCCACCAGGCGGCGGAGGACTGCTTGAGCCGTCCACCGAAAGTTACCCAGCGCCGCCGCCAGGCGTGTTTTGTGTTTGTTGTTGAACGTTCACCAGTTCCCACCTCCTTCTTCCCTGATCTACGAATAGATGTTAAAAGGGGCTCAGGTCTTCAGGGAGTGACAGTCTCAGAGACAGTGGATGTCTGAGAAGCAACAGCTGTATCAAATCCAGTGGCAATTGAGACAGTGACAGTCTCCAATGCTGTGTCAGTCTCAGAGGAAGTGTTGGTCTCAGAGACAGTATCAGAGGAAGTGTCAATCTCAGAGGCAGTGTTGGTCTCAGAGACAGTCTCAGAGGAAGTGTCAATCTCAGAGGCCGTGTCAGTCTGAGATGCTGTGTCAGTCAGACAGGCAGTGTGAGTCTCAGAGGTGGTGAGAGCCTCAAACACTGGCAAGAAAAAAGCAGAAACATTTATTTGTATCAGTATTGTGGCAACAAGAATCAAAGAGGTTCATATTTAGTTGTTTGCTCTGTTGGGAAAAATAGTAATTCAGTTTATCTTTAAATGTCAAGCTCGTCCTTTTTAATCATTAAATCATAAACCAGAAATTAGTGTTGGGTTCCAGTCCACCTTAGTCGAGTCTGAGTCTTTAACCAATCGAGTTCGAGTCAAGTCTGAGTCAAAGACGGCCAAGTAAATACTACTCTATGTCATTAAATCTATATCTTAGACTTGTTGTAACCTAAAAACTTGGAAAGGCAATGTCAATTTAAATGTAACAAAAGTTACTGCATCTTGTTATTTTAATTTTTGATTTCACATCATCTCATAGTATCTTGCTGAACAATCTTGCGTTCACACCAGACGCGAATAAAACGTTAAGAGCGAGTGAAGACGCAAATGCAAAGATGCGAATAGACATCCTGTGGCGCGATTCGCGTTTCGGGCGTTTGACGCGCGTAACGCGTGATTCGCCCGAGTTGAAAAATCTGAACTTTGGCGAATATTCGAATATTTTGAGTAATATATATAATACATAGTATATAGTATACACATTATATATATTACTATATTCTATATACATATTGAGACAACAAGCTAGCTAAAGCCGGCAAATTGAGCTTATTCACCGTATTTTACAACTACTTTCCAGCTGAGGAGTTGTGTTTATTCAGAGGAAGTGTGCAGAAACGAGACGAGCCGCCTGGCAGAAGCCCCTCTCATGGCGCGAATTCGCGTCTGTTGTGAAGGGAATTTCACGCGCGAATGAAGCGAGTAAACTCAAATGTTCAAGCGCCCAACTACGCGCGAATAGCGCGATTTATTCGCGCAAGTCGCGTCTGGTGTGAACGCCCCATATGTAATGGAATTTATGGCTGACTTGACCTCTGTACTGCGACAAATTTAGCTTTTTGACTTTTGAATTTTACGTGGCTGAAAACGTGGCTGTGAGGGAGTCATTACAATGGCATGCAGATTGCATAAAGCTCATAGATCACACGTAACTTTCAAAACTAACAACTTTCAAAAAAGTTGTCAACTTTTTTTTTTTTTTTTTTGGAAAGATGTTTTGTCTGCTGAGCAAACTATTGAACATGCTGTCCCTACACAGCCTAATTTTAATTCCTGTCAAAACTTAAATTATTTCTCAGCATTTTTATTATATATGTTTAACAAATTACATTATTAGCAGTTTATTGTATGGATCTAAACAATCGCGAATCAGCATGGTTTGATGTTTCTTGACAACCAGCTGAATCTTCTAGACAACTAGTCTTGTATACAAGCTTGCAGATTGAATATATCAGACTATGGAATTAAGCAGAAAAAGCAATCAAGCAGAGTGAAACTTGCAGACTGAATATTGTTGTCAAGCAGAATAAATCTTGCAATCAAGCAGACGTCAGACTACTGTATTCAACTGATTCAGAACTGAGTTATGCAGACAGACAAGCAGACTGAGTATAATATAGATTATATTTTCTAATTTATTCAAGCTGTGATGTCACAGTGAGCATTCCATGAAGCTGCTCCAGCTGATGTTCTTCAGACTCACAGAGTCAAAGAAAAGACTTCCAGCCCATCTAGCCCTGTATTTCTCTAATAAACACTCTGATCTCCTTTATCAACTGCCCTCTCTTATTGACAGTCTGATCTGCTAATAAAACAGTATTCAAACTAATACACCAGTCATATCTATATCCATTAAAAAAACATGTCTGGGCATGTTTTTTTTAGAACAACTCTGTGAGTGTGTGTGTGTGTGTATTGCCACCATAGTATGATCAGTAGTACCTATAACTATAGGTTTCATAGTGCATAAGGACCCATTCACACTAAAAACGATAACTATAAAGATAATTATAACGATAACTATATTTGCGTCACACCAACGAACCATAACGATCTGTTTATCGTAAACTCACGCGCTGCTGTTTCAAAGTGTGTACATGTTATTGCTGTTCTTTGTTGCATTAACACGACTTAAACCAGCAGATGTCCCCAGCATGCTGTTTCGAGTGAATAGCTAGTGTACTGTAATCAATCTAATCTAACAGTGAATTTAGCTGATGAGGTCAATATAGTGGAATAATAATAAAAAACGCCTCGTCTTTTTCGCTGCGACTTCAAAGGAAGCAAGACAATGTTGTCGAAACTAGCACTGGATACCTGAGGTAATTTTATTTTACACTGTTTGCTAGCCTGGCATAATGATCTCTTCGTTAATACTTCTCATCAGTTATTCCGGGGGTATGGGTATTGTTTTCCATATTAATTTTCTTTAAAGTATCGTTGAAAAGGGGGCTTTTTCTGGACCTCGGCGATTAACTTTTCCACCACATCGTCTGCCATTTTAAATGCACAAGCCTTTACATTATAGCGGATTCTGATTGGCTGTCAGTGTTTTATCATTCAACAGCAGGAAAAAATCGTCCTGAAAGTGATCCCAACGATATTGTTTCTCTTATCGTTATCGTTATAGCTGTGGTGTGGGCAGTCCTATTCTTTTATATTTTTTAGAACTATATGTCTATTGTTATCTTTATAGTTATCGTTAGTGTGAACGGGCCTTAAGACAAAGAATCAGAAATATTCATCAAGCCAAATAGTCCTTATTACCCACACACCCCAGAATAAGTGTTGTTTGGGGGATGTTCTTTCTAGAACATCTGTATGTGTTTCCAAACGAAAAACATTTATTTAACTCACAGTGAAGGTGTTTGCGAGTTGACCTGGCGGGGGAAGAGTGCATCCTAAATGTGTTTGTGTTGATATTTTTTTATGACAGTTGCTTAGGCTAGATGTTTTAACAATGACACTTCATCAAAACATCTTGTGATTCTCTGAGCTCACACACAAAAACATCTTACACTAATTTAGTGTACATAAATTTGTTCAAATCTGTTCAATTCACATTTATTTGTATAGCGCTGTTCACAATACATATTGTTTCAAAGCAGCTTTACAGAAAATGCATGTCAGCATTACAGTTTAGAAATATGTTGATCCAGGAACATGCCTTACTTAGAAAAAATCAAGACGTGCATAAAAGCAACATCCATCAAAGGTATGTTTACCACTGTGTCACGTCACCTTTTAATTTTAATTACACTTTTTTTAAGATTTATTTTTGGTGATTTTTGCCTTTATTATGATAGGATAGTATACAGTGGACAGGAAGTGAGGTGGGAGGGAGAGAGTGGGATGGGATCGAAAAAGGTCCAAGAGTCGGGACTCAAACTCAGGTCGCCCGAAGCGCAATGGTGCTGAATGTCGGCACACTGCCCAAGAGGCTATCAGCGCTGACTTAATTACACTTTTTAATCATTTGGGAATTGAGGATACTTAAATTTCTGGGTCTTAAATCATCAACTTACATCAAAATGTGTCTTTTGATTTTGAATTTGCACATTTGGTCGTCTGCTCCAAGGCTTTTTTCCAAGGCTGCTCCAAGGCTCCCCTCTTTTTTCTTCAATAGTAATTCTTTCAGCTTCCCTTATTCTTACTTTTCCCCCAATGTTGATTTCGCAGTTCGAACTCCCAACTCTAAGCTAAGCCTCCCCTTAAAACGTTACTGTCCAACCCTACCGTAGTAATTTTTTTCCAAGTCTTACGAAGGATCTGTGTTTTTATAGTTTTAAACAGGGGAAAACACATTTGTAGCTGGACCATTTATTTCGACACAAAGTACCCTGAAAGGATGCGGTTTACGTATTGTTTCAAAACAGCTTTACAGAAAATGCATGTCAGCATTACAGTTTAGAGATATGTTGATCCACGAACATGCCTTACTTGGAAAAATCAGGATGTGCATAAAAGCAACATCCATCAAAGGCATGTTTACCACCGTGTCACGTCACCTTTTAATTTTAATGACACTTTTTTAAGATTTATTTTTGGTGATTTTTGCCTTTATTATGATAGGATAGTATAGAGTGGACAGGAAGTGAGGTGGGAGAGAGAGAGAGAGAGAGAGAGAGAGAGAGAGGAGGACGGGATTGGAAAAGGTCCAAGAGTCGGGACTCAAACTCAGGTCGCCCGAAGTGCAACGGTGCTAAATGTCGGCGCACTGCCCAAGAGGCTATCAGCGCTGACTTAATTACACTTTTTAATCATTTGGGAATTGAGGATACTTAAATTTCTGGGTCTTAAATCATCAACTTACATCAAAATGTGTCTTTTGATTTTGATTTTGCACATTTGGTCGTCTGCTCCAAGGCTATAAATCCTCTTTTTTCTTCAATAGTAATTCTTTCAGCTTCCCTTTTTCTTACTTCCCCCAGTGTTGCCTTCGCAGTTTGAACTCCCAACTATAAGCTAAGCCTCCCCTTAAAACTTTACTGTTTAACCCTACCTTAGTAACTTTTTTTCCAAGTCTTACGAAGGATCTGTGTTTTTATAGTTTTAAACAAGGGGAAAACACACTTGTAGCTGGACCATTTATTGTGACACAAGGTACTCTGAAAGGATGCAGGGTTTTTTTCTTTTCCAGATCTTGAGAAGTATGTGCTGTGGATTAAACAACTTGCTAGCACCCAGTTTCCAAATGACCATGTACAACGTCAGTACAAACACCTATATTTGCTCCAAGGTGAATTAGTTACTAACTTAACATCATTTAATTTGCTTATAGAGTAGGTATGGTAGTTTTAATAGCTTTCACAGTACCATAGTGAAACGTTAGGATGAGCTCTGCTTAAACATGTCAGTCTATTCTACATATTTTGTCTGTTTAAATACCATTTTGAGCCAGTAGAGGGCGCAGGGAGCCAATACGAGTATAGTCTTCCTGTGTTCATTTGCATAAACTGTTTAGAGACTAGTATAGTAGAGTCATTTATATATTTTTTCCCCTTCAAGACTGGTCATAACGTTTTAAAGTCAGTTACATAAAAAGGTAAACTGGTCTAATTTGAATTAAGACTGATCTTGGTTAACTGCTAGTTGATCAGACTTGCTCTTAAGACAGTCTTAACATCTATGTTTATGCAGCTGGCCCCCAGATCTATAAACTAATGCCCTAAATTAGTCCTCATTGTATTAATAGTTTAACGTCTCTAGCTGTTACATCTTATTTGCAGGCAATTTAAAAAATATAAAATAAATACATTTCCCTGTAAGCACAAAAAACATAGCATGTGAAGAATGAAGCCCAGTTTTCCCAATTCACTTCTTACTCATATCTGGACTAACTTGTGCTCTTTTTCATAGTTTTATTCCTTCACATAAAATGTATGTGCAGCACATGCTAATATTTTTTATATTTAATATTCATTGTACGTGATTTACATGGGGAATAAAAACTAATTTTAGAACTAAAAATACGCTCGATTTACAGATTCATTAAATGAACTCAAAAAATCTTTTAGATGTAGCTAGATGCAACAGTCACTGCCAATTGCACAAATTAATATGCTACTGATTTCTACACATTTGTATCATAGTCTTCAGCTACTCTTTAAATAAAGCCTACTATTTCACTTTAGTTAGGTTTGCAAAGTTTTCCCCTTCCTCAAAGAATTTCAGTGTTTAAAGTGAAAGTGAGTGCATGGATCAAGTTAGCAGTTTAGACATTCAAGCCCCCCACTACGGAAGCCTCCGCATACCTTACGATACAATGGCCCTGTTGTGTCCTACAGGACTACCACCTTCACCACTGACCACCTTTAGCATTTGAGTGCACACTGCAGCAAAAGACTGGTTCTCTTCAGTTTAAGCTCCACTGAAGCTCCCCTTTTAAATACTTGGTATTTCAATATTTTAAAATAAGTATGTTTACAGCAACATCTCTCTCAGCTTTCAAGTCAAAGGAATTATCTGCTCGCGGATTGTACTATCCTCAACAGCTCGGATGACCGATGATTTCAACAGATGTGGAGTTTGGAGCATCAACCAACACGAGCGAGTCTTGATCTGAATTTTCACCATTGGATCATGTGGATTATCAGTGGAATATTATCCACATCGTCTTGGAGTGCGTTGATTTCAAGATGCATTTTTGTCAACATAAGTGCCTCAAGGCTGCACAAGGTTAGTACCCGCAAGCATCAGAACATGCAGTATTTCTTTCTAACATGGTAACTTTAAGTTATTTTGCTCAGAGTTTATGTCCTGTTGGTTATGGATTGCTGAGTAGTATAAGAAACTACTTTTGCAAAAGCAACAACATGAAAAAAGCACCAAAAATAAAAGTAGCAGACGTTTCTGATATTTTCTTTAATCTTTCCTTTTAGTCAAAACAACTGTAACAGGTGCAAGCTGTGCTTCATTCAAGTCCATTGGGCAGTCAGGGACGAGTCAAGATCACTTCTGACAAACATAAGGTCGACCACTTAACATGCTTTATTTCAGCATTCAAAATAATTAAAAACATCTCAAATTATTATACATATACAAAATAGGTACAGATCTTCTTGTTTTAACCCCCCTATGGTGTGCTTCTCTCATGATTTTAGGACTTTTCTATTTGATTGCCTGTTTTATGCTTTAAAAAAAAAAACCTAGGTGAAAACAAAATAAATCCTGATTACAGAAGGATGGGAAGGAATTGGGGATATAGCTAGAAGCAACTGGACAACACTGGGGGGATATTTTGCAAAGAAACCAAAAGACAACAACCAAAAAGTGTCAAAAGGTGTTTGGAACATAAAAACAGACTCCACCTGCTTATTCTGCACTCGAAAAGACTGCGTGCATCACAGCTACAGTACTGCTTCTTAACAAAAGCTCTGCTGTCTGGCTCTTAGCTTACACTTGAGAAAGAGAGGCATCTGTTACAACTGGGCATCAAGATACTAGGATTTCGTTAGCACCAAAGGCCCTGTGAGCAAAAGCGACGAACAATACATTACTTTTAGAACTTTCAGGACCTCATGAGGAAATAGCACCTTTACAGCTGTCACTTGATCTTTTAACCATACTTCTGCCAAGTAAAATCCTGACCTGGTGTTGGTCAACACTGGGAATTGCAGGTTTCTTTTTTGAGGTAGCCATAAGACATCAAAACAAAGTTGAACCCCTGTCTCTACTAGATGAACTTTGTGTGACTCTTGAGAGGAACGCTGGCATTTGGCACCCGATGGTCCTAATGGGTATAACACAAAGACACTTAAATGTCATTTTACAGATTTATTTAACACCTGAACATGGTACAAAGCATTTGGTTTTGCTCTTTCATTGTCCTTCCTCAGTGGTTGAAAAAAAGTCACTTGTATCATTGTTGTTTCTTTAAAACTCCAGGGGAATTTTACACTTTATAAGTATATATTATTTTCTTGTTGCCAGTGAAACAAATGAGTCTTCTAAAGTATCCTCAGTGTGGGTGGTGGTGACAAAATAGTGGTCCAAAAAAAGCCTGATAACACACAACCACTGTCTTCTGAAGCACAGGTCTAAGCAAGTGGACCATTTGGACAGCCAAATTGAATTCTAGGGTTTGGTTTTAATGCATAGAAAAGATTTTTAGAGAGATGATTGCTAGAAAAAAAAACACACACGCACACAAACAATCTCAAGTCCAGATTTCTTTTTTACAAGAAGCAGACTGGGCCAACTTCAATGCCAAATTCCTGATTAGGTGCACCAACGTCCATAGGGGCGATGTCAATAATAGGCAGACGGGATGTTTTCGTTGTTTTGTAGTCAATGACTGTCTTGCCCCATGCACCGGTGTGCGACTGGAGAGATGGGAAAAAAGGAAAACAGGGATAGAATTAGAACCTTTACAAAACCATTCTTTATGTTGCTATAATAATACACATTTATGTTGCTAAATGAATGGAAGTTCACTCGGATAAAAGCTACTGCTAAATGAATAAATGTTAATGTAATCATACTTGGATATTGTCATTTTAATAATGTATCTTGTATTAGCTCTCAAATTCAAATAAACAGTACTGTTGTGATATTGAGATGCAAAATGATTGCGATGTTCACATCAAGAAATGATCTAGAACTCACCGTGCATCCATCCTCAGTGACACTGTATGTGAAGCGGCTGTTGCCCTCTGCTCTGATCTCAATCTCGTTGGAGCCCTGCAGCAGAAGAGCCTTCTTCAGGTTGCCAGAAGCCTGGTCCATGTATGCAATGCTGTTCTTGCAGTGGTATGTAATATTCTGGGAGGCCTCAGTGGACATGAGGCGCAGGAAGGTGAGCTGAATGTTGACATCCTCAGCCTTGGAGCCCTCGCTGCCATACTCGAACTGTAGGTTTTGAGAGGAAATCACAAGAAAATGAGCAAATATTATAAACAGACATATGAAAAAAAAAATCTGTTATACTTTTTGGCCTAGTTGATGTCCTCACCTGGAAGCCATCAGTCATGGCCTCTCCGAACCAGACGTGCTTCTTCTCCTTGATGTTCTTGCTTGTGTACCAGTTCTTCTTGGGAATGGTGGACTCAGCTGGGTAGACACAGGTCTCGCCAGTTTCCATGTTGCAGTAGACCTTGATGGCATCCTGGTTGCAGCCCTGGTCAGGGTCAATCCAGTACTCACCTGTGTTTTGTTTTTGAGGAATGAGAGGATTAACGTAAGCATGACAATGTGGTATGATGAATATAGAATTATTATGTAATTGAGAAACGTACCGCTCTTCCAGTCAGGGTGGCACATCTTCAGGTCACGGCAAGTGCGAGCAGGGTTCTTCTTGGTGCCATCTGGGCTCATGATGCTCTCAATCTGCTGGCTCAGGGACTTGAGGGTGGTGTCAACCTCCAGGTCACGGTCGCGCATCACATTGGCATCGTCGGCACGGAAGTGGCGGAAGGGATCAGGGGCCTTCTCCTGTGGCTGGGCAATGAAGCCGATGTCAAATCCACCACCAGAGGGTCCAGGAGGTCCAGGGGGTCCGGGAGCTCCAGGAGGTCCCTATATCAGAGAGTAAACCAAATATGGTGGGGTTAAAGTATATATTTGGTTTACTGGGTGCACAGTCATGTAGAAAAAGAAAGAATCACCCACAGCTGGTCCAATTTCTCCATTGCGACCACGGGGTCCAGGAGGTCCAATGGGTCCAGGAAGTCCGCTCATACCATCCTTACCAGCAGGTCCAGAAGATCCAGCAGGGCCCTATTCATTTAAAAACAGAAACATCCAAATTCAGTCAGAATGAACTTCAAAACATTCAGGCCACTGTGTATATGCTTCAACTACTTGATCAAAGCAGAAAAATAATGGTAGTACAAATATGCAGCAAGATTATGTATTAATAATACTTACTCTAGGTCCAGCGGGTCCAGAAGCTCCAGCAGGTCCAGGCTCTCCAGAAGGTCCCTATAGACAAGAAAAAAGAAGATTTCAGGCTATGGATATTACATTCGGGATTTATACTGTAAGTTCCACAAGCTAAACAGAGTCACTTACAGGAGGTCCTGGGGGTCCCTGCATTCCAGTAAATCCTCTGTGTCCCTTCATGCCTCTCTCACCAGCCTCGCCAGTCTCACCCTTGTCTCCACGAGCTCCAGCGGGTCCCTGAATAAAGACATTTCACCTCAGACGACAATAGAGTGTATACCACAGACGAAGCTACATGCAGAGTTCTATTGGGTTTGAATTTTTGAGTCAGAACTTACAGCAGGTCCACGGGGACCAGCAGGGCCAGCAGCACCGGCAGGACCAGCAGGGCCCTAAGAAGGAAAAAACCAATTTGTTTAATCTACTCCCATGCTTTTAAAGCCATCAACAGTTCAATTAATTATTGGAGATGGGGACACTTACAGACTCTCCACGATCACCAGTCTTTCCAGCAGGGCCAATGGGTCCAGGAGCACCAGGAGGTCCAGGAGCACCGGGAGTGCCAGCAGCACCAGACTCACCACGGTCACCCTATATCATGAGTGGAAGAACAGAATTTTGTAAGGGACACCACCACAATCACACAACCTAATGTGTGGTAAAGAGGTTTGACTACTGAATGTGTTGCATTATGGGAAACCATGAAGGCTGCAGCTCACCTTGGGGCCAGCAGCACCATCACGACCAGCAGAACCCTCATTACCTGGGGTACCCTAATGTGAAGCAAAGTACATAGGTGTCAACAAGGCAGGACACTATTGTTTTAGTTTGTTTATGCCAATGAAATTCAACAGGTATTGGTGTATAGGTGTGTATCCTTACCTCACGACCAGGCTCACCAGGAGGTCCAGCCAGTCCAGGGGGTCCCATGGGTCCAGGAGGTCCACGTTCACCAGAGGGACCAGAAGGCCCCTGTTTGCCAGGCTCTCCCTAGATGGAACGATGAACAGAAGTATGATGAAAGCTTTACCAAGATTGATGCTTAAGAAACCAACTTTCCAACAAAACGAACTTTTGAAGGTAGATACTGGCTGAATAAAACAAGTTCATGATGGCATGTATGGCAGTAGATGAGCAAGCAATCAGTCTAAAATAAGGGAGCCAGAATACTCACAGATGGGCCAGGGAGACCAGGGAAACCACGCTCGCCTCTTTGTCCAGGGAGACCAACAATACCACGCTGACCAGCAATACCTTGAGGTCCAGGTGTACCAGCAGGGCCCTGCAAGAAAAGAAGGAGGGATATTAGTGCGATATAAGTGCGATATTATAGGAAGTTCATCACAGGCAATGGCTTTCTTTTATTTGTTCTTATAGATAGAAATGATGTATAAATATCTACTAATTTTTACTAGCACGGAGATCAAGATGGAAGACAGAGGGTGAATCTTATTTCCCTCTAGCAGAGATGTATTAGAGCAAACAATTATTCTAACAAGCACACCACTGTCTTACAATTGATCTCTACATATAATCAATTAAAGAACTACCACATTTGGTATACAGAAAGCTCTCAGCTAAAGTATAACTAATAAAGTTGTGAATTTATAAAATAACTGTGAAAATGATGACTATCAAGAGCATCAAATAAAGAGAAACAAATCCATGAATAAGGAAAAGGGTACAAATTAATATGATTTCAAACCATCCTGCCTTTCATTTCGGAGATGACTTGTGAGAGAATTAACTGAGAGGCCAGTAATAAGTAATCTCTTTGATACAGAGTTTACAGGCCAAAAAGAACCATATTAAAGCTTGTCTGCAGTTTGCCTAAAAGCATAACATTGGGCCAGTTGTAATTTGTTAAAAGATTTTGTGGTCAGATGAGACCAGGATAGCATTTTAAATGCTCAAAATAATATATGTTGTGCACATACAGCACTGCCAAAAAATGTGAGGATTTGAGAGAACTGGTTAAGGAATCTGAACATTTTTTCTAGGCACTGTAATTGATATTGCATTCGTAATTTGCTTACAGTCATGTATTTAGCAAGGCCATAAGGTAAGGCAATAATGTTATTGATTGGCGTGAAAGACTTACAGTGGCACCCTCAGCTCCGGGATTTCCTTTCTCACCAGGGGCACCAGGTGGTCCAGCAGCACCAACTTCACCAGTGCGGCCAGCAGGTCCAGTCTCACCACGGTTACCTTTCTGGCCCTCCTTACCACCAGGTCCAGGAGGTCCTGGGGGTCCAGCGTTTCCCTAAGAAAGACAAGCAGCAATTAGAGAACCGTCATTAATTACAGAAGAGGACCACAATTACTATGTAAATCATTGTTATAGAGGTTCTTACAGCAGGGCCGGGAGGTCCAACTCTGCCAGCAGCACCAGGGAAGCCAGTAGCACCCTTAACAAAAAAGTAAAAATGGATTAGACCAATTGTTTTATGTCAGTTGTAAAGCATAACATTTTGCAATTTTTAATTGTGCCAAGTAACATACCAACCCCAACATATCACCCAGGAATATGAAATTATGGAAGTCATACTCACAGGGGGACCAGCAGCACCACGGGCACCCTTGGGTCCAGTAGAACCAACGGGACCCTGAATGGCACAAATCAATTTGATTAAATATTTGGATGTCAACAGTAGTAAAGGCAACCATGACTACTATATGCATCAGACTTTATAGACCCAAAGGGGCATGTCTGTTTTGGATGAGGAGATGATCTGAGAAGGTGATCACACCTGAGGTCCGGGGGCACCAGTTGCTCCTGCAGGTCCTGGAGGACCAGCATCACCCTTAGCACCATTGTCTCCAGCCTCTCCCTTAGCACCAGGCAGACCATCAGCACCCTGTTGGAGAGAAATTAGATGTTTGAACTAAGAACTGGTCTGTAATTGTTAAAACACTTTAAAGATATATATACTAGAGTTTGTTACTCACAGGAGGTCCAGCAAATCCAGCAGGTCCTGGAGCACCAGTCTCTCCGCGCTCACCCTATTTGTAATTGTAGAACAGATGATGCCATCAGATCATTTTGAAAAAGACCTTCAGTGTTTCTTTAAATGATCAATTTAATATATCTATGCATCAAAGATTGTGCTTACAGGTGGTCCACGGGCACCAGAAGGTCCAACAAGTCCAGGAGCACCAGTCTCTCCCTATGTTAAAAAAACAAATGAACCATGGTTGAATATGCTCTTCGACTTTGTAAGAATTATCATCAGTGATTACGGATGTAGGAATATAGCACAAAAGACACTTACCTTGTCACCAGGAGCTCCAGCGGGTCCAGGAGGTCCAATTGGTCCGGTCATACCACGGATGCCATCTTTACCAGGGGCACCATCAGAACCCTTGGCACCTTGGTCACCCTGGGATAAGAGTTTGTTATCAGTTTTAAGAATTTGTGCCATTCAGTACATTTGCTTACTTGAATTGCTGTGAATTAGTACAGAGTTTCTTGTTAGGAACAGCTCTCAAAGTTCAGAGAGGTGCATCATTAGTACTCACTCTGTCACCCTTGAGACCTGGCAGACCAGCAGCACCACGCTCGCCAGGCATTCCTTGAAGTCCGGGAGGACCCTGAGCACCAGGAGCACCTGTGGCACCAGCATCACCCTAAGAAAGCAAGAAAAAAATCATCTTAATATTAATACATAAAGTGATTTGATATCATACTCTTCAGGACTTTGATTCGCATTTTGGGACATCCTCAGGATTTTGGTTAGCCATGTGTGGGATAACTTCAGAAGTGTGTCAGGACAGGTGAGACTCACCTTGGCACCATCGTTACCAGCTGAACCAGGAGAACCACGAGCGCCAGCAGGACCAGCAGGGCCAGGGGCACCACGCTCACCAGGGAATCCTCTGTCACCCTGGGTAAAAAGTAAATAGAGATACCATCAGTTCTTGTCCATCTCACATATCTAGAACTAGGATTAGTATTATGGGCTATGTGCCATTTGGTGATCATGTTGTAGATACTCACTCTGGATCCAGCAGGTCCAGGAGCTCCAGCCTCTCCAGGAACACCCTGTAATAGGCCAAAGAAGGCAAATCAGTATTGTGTCGTCTGGCCTTTCATTTTTAATAGGACTTGATTGCTGTTGCCCATAGCTATTGCTCATAGAATTGTCAAGGAAAGTGCATGTTTATGTATAGTATCCTTGCAAGCAATGCTGAACTTTCATAAATTTCCACTAATCATTTTAGATCATAAGTTCACATCTTCAGGATTATATAATAAACAGCAGTTCCATATCAACACATCGTCTAGCAACTTACCTGCTCACCAGACTTGCCAGGCTCACCGGTAGCACCCTGAGGTCCTGGCAGACCCTGTCATTTAGATGCACAAAAAAAGAGAAAAGAGGTGAACATTTTGATGTCAGTGTCTATAACAAAAATATTGTGTATGGAATGGATAGGGTGGGTAAGATGAGTGGGCACTCACCTGGAATCCGGGAGGACCAGCAGGTCCCTGTTCACCTCTCTCACCAGCAGGCCCCTATTCATGAAAACAATATCATGAGACACATTAGCCAAGGTGGTTCATTAAATAATTCATTGTTATTGTAAGTATTATTGTAAAGTAGTAGATGGAAGTACAATATAAGTTGAAGCTATATACGTTGTATTCGTGGCCATTATATGAACATTTGAGACAGTTTGTATAATGAATTAGCTGTTTAAAATTAGATAAAATAATGTTAAATGACAAGATGCATTTTGGGATATTGAAGTGCTACTCACAGCAGGTCCAGGAGCACCAGGGGCACCAACATCACCGTCCTTACCAGGAGCGCCCTATAGTTAAGCATAAAACACAATAGAATAAGGCCCAGACTTAAACACTATAAACCAAAAAGGGTAAAAGATAACTGTGGTGTAGAAAACAAATGCACATATACTTACAGTAGCACCAACAGCACCCATCACACCTCTCTCACCAGGTTTGCCAGCTTCACCCTGCACAGGGGCAAAAAATAAACATCAGACCTAAAAAGCTTTTTGTAACAAATGCACACGGAACCACTCAGATTATATATATATATATATATAAAAAGCTATCAATGTGGGACTGTCTGCATTTTGACTATGCAGTGAGAATACGGACATTTTATAGTGTAGTTTGTATCAAACTGAAAGAGTAAAGAGAGTTTAAAGCACTCACAGCAGCACCCTTAGGTCCAGGGAATCCCATGACACCAGGCTGTCCTCTGGCTCCAACGGGGCCAGGTGGTCCAGGGCGGCCATCTTGTCCAGGAGTACCCTATCAAATATAAAACAAAAAGACCTGTGAGCTTTGATCCTTTTCTACCTATGAATATCTGGGTATGGGATGGTATGTATGAATGAATGTATGGTATAGCAATATATTAATTTGGAGGTAATTAACCCCCGTTTTCACAGATGAGGCTTAAGCCTAGTCCCAGACTAAAATGCATGTTTCAGCTGTTTTAACTGAAAGCAACTTGCACTGACATATCTTAAAATATGTCACTGTTATTGTTTTGTCTCAAGATCCACACCAGTAATATTTTTGTTTGTTTGTTTGTTTTCTTTTTTTTATAAGGCACATTTATAAAAGCTACTTAAATGTCCTAATTGAACTAATGTCTAATCCTGGCTTAATCTAAGCCTTGTCTGTGAAACTAGGCCTATGGGCTTGACTGATTTAGGTCTCTTTTAAAACTTCTTTTTCTTTAAATGTTCTGGAATAAACAATCTAAGTGGTCAAAAGCAGTTTTAGGCTTGATATTGTTGGATTTCAAACATCGAATCCAACCAGTAGTATATGAGACCACTTAAACATGAATTTGGGTTATCTGTTATGGTGTAGTGGGTTTGTTGTGACATTCAGAATTGTGTTGGCACTCACAGATGGTCCGGTCTTTCCATCAGGTCCAGGGCTGCCAGGGCTACCAGTCATACCCTGTAATTGGCATAAAGAGAGAGGGGGTCAGACATACTAATCAATCAATCCCACCAATCATATATAGCATTCCTGTTGATGCCAATTTTCTCACCTTGGATCCTGGCATACCAGGTTCACCATTGCGGCCAGGCTCACCAGTAGCACCCTTAGGTCCAACAACTCCAGGGCCTCCACGCTCACCAGTGGCACCCTGTTACAGAGAAGAGAAAGAGTTGCACCATTTATCATTGCTGAAATATGACATATGAATATCATAATATCCTAAACTGATTTTCCGTCTATTTTCTGTTTAGTTGCTAACTAAAAAGGTTGTTAATTAGTATGAAACATTTTGTATCTTTTGTAGACCTACCTTAGGACCTGCAGATCCATCAGCACCAGGGAAACCACGAGCACCAGGAGCACCCTGCACAAAGAGGTGTGTAATTGTTATGGTCTAGGCCACTGTTAAGGTACTTACTAATATTTTCGATTATCTGAAGAGGTAGCGTGGGTACATACACGTTCACCAGGAGGTCCACGGCCACCTGCAGCACCGGGCTCACCACGGGCTCCTCTTTTGCCTTCCTCACCAGGTGGGCCAGGGGGACCCTGAACTCCTTGGGCACCCTGGGTAAGTACACAAGAAAAAAATAAGATGGTTAGACCAGAATCTGAGATTAGAAATCAATTATTGTGTAATAGTTGCTTTGTCAGTCCTAGGGCATTGTTTTAACAAAGCAGTGGAATGTTTTAACGAAATTTGCTTGATTAGATTGATATAAAATGGAGTTTTAAAAATGATGAAGTAAGTCACAAAGTTTTCTAGATCAAATAAGTGAAGTTTATACTTACAGCCTCTCCCTTGGCACCAGCCTCACCTTTGGCACCAGGGGCACCGACCTCACCCTGTAAAATGTAAAAAGAAATTGTGTGAAATAATTCACATCTCGTTTGAAAAAATTTGGCTGATGATCTGAGAAGAAATGGACACTTACGGTGTTACCCTTAGGGCCAGGGGCACCAGCAGCTCCAGAAGGTCCGGGAGGACCACGAGGTCCAGGGAAACCAGGAGCACCGGCAATACCAGGAGTACCCTGCAGGTGGCAGCAGAGAGTAACAAAGATGTGGGCGTTAATTTACTAACACCAAAATTCTAATCCAGAAAGAGGAAATATGTTGGCCTAAAGAACTTTTATCAACATGAGCATTTGCTGATAAAGATTAAACCGATACTTACAGGAGAACCCTTGGGACCAGCAGCACCATCAGCTCCGTTGTTACCCTACAGTAGAAGGAAATCAAAATGGACAAGGTGGTCAGGACTGAACTGCACAAATTTTAGAAATTTAGGACTGAAAAAATATATTATATTTTATATTTAAAAAGAGAGTCACTCACAGCGGGTCCAGCAGGACCAGCAGGTCCAGGGTTACCAGCCTCACCACGGGCTCCCTGTGGTCCCTCTCCACCACGAGCTCCCTGAGGACCAACCTCTCCCTGGAGAAAGCAAAGAGCAAAGGTGAGATGGGTCAACACAACACTTATGAAGAGCTACAAGGGGCATCTCAACTCTCAATGTCGATGAAGAATTGTGTATATAATCTATAAAAAAAAACCTTAAGATGATCAATGTCTCTATGATGCTAGAAGACAAGTTTGTATGTCATCTCAAGTTTCATTATGTTTTTAATGCTGCATGATGACTTTCTGTTAAATTATCTCTTGTGGATCATTCAAGCTCCAAACAAATAATAAGTTCAAATAAATAAGCTTTTAACTACTAACACATTTCCAAAGATCAACTCTTCATGTTGGCCTACATAATCAGAATAACTGACAGAGCTGTCGAGAAGACCAATATCTGGCTCTATTGGCCCAAATACAGTGCCTCCTTGTGGCACTCTAGCTATTTGTTTGGTTTGATTTGGAGTTGGAATATGTGCAATTATGTGAACAAATTAGAGTATTTGTTTACCTTAGCTCCAGGGCCACCAGGGAATCCTGGGGGACCAGCAGGGCCAGTTGGACCCTAAGAATAGAAAAAGAAAAGAAATTATAGTGAGTTTTTTACTCAACATCTTTTTTTCAGATGAATTCAGATCTGGTGGGATTACTAAAAAGAATCTGGAGAATCTTTTATATATATATATATATATATATATATATATATGGCTACTTACAGGAGGACCAGCAGCTCCAGCGGCACCATCATTACCACGAGCACCCTGAAAAAATGGGAGGCTGTGATTATTATATATTAATTATTTATATATTACAAAGTGCAATCTGTGCACTGTAGAGGATAGGATTTAGATAAAGAAATTATAAATACTGTGTTTTTTCTTTGAGGGGTGATCTCAACCCATGTAAAAATATCCAAAAGGCACAGTATGTGTTTGCAAAATGCTGTTAAGCTACTGTGAAATGCTCAATATCCATGTCTGTTCTTTGTTAACAAGGTACAGCATGTTTCATCTACAATAATTATGTATAATACTGCAACATAAGTAATATATCAGTAATACAATAATGAAGTACAGATCACTTTAGGGTTATAAGGCTTACTTACAGCAGCGCCAGGAGGACCAGCACGGCCTCTCTCGCCAGGCAGACCACGAGGACCCTGGGAAATAGAGTTACATTAGAAAGGACTATATATGTGGATAAGAGAAACAAGTTGCAAAATACCACTAAAGTCATGCTTGAATATGCAAATCAAGTGTGAATAGATGATACCTACCATAGCACCAGGAGTTCCGTTCTCACCAGGGGCACCAGCCTCACCCTAAAATGGACAAAGCAGCATGTTAAGTGGTCTGCTTACTGTGAAATTTAGGTTTAAAGTGTAATACTGATTTTAAACTCTGATTTCACCTTAGGTCCAGAAGGGCCAGTATCTCCCTTAGCTCCATCTAGACCGCTGAATCCCTGAGGTAAAGAGGATTCACATAAAGATTAAATTCATGTAGACATGGGTTGATAGTCATCAAATGAGAGAAACCACTTCCTAGAGCTAGAGCACTCACTCTGTGTCCCTTGATGCCTGGAAGTCCAGGGGTTCCGGGGAATCCACGAGCACCCTAGGGAGAAAGAGAAAGGATTTTACAGCCTTTGCTACTTTTGTGGGTCAAAAACTTAATGCTATTAACTAATATAAAACAATTATAACAACAGTGTTTTCATCAGAAATCCTGTGAACAGTCCTTTTTGCAACACTCACCTGTGGGCCAGGGGGTCCGCGCTCACCAGGGCGACCGGGTTTGCCAGACTCACCCTACAGAGTCAGAGAAAAAACGATGAGAAAAGGAGAAAGAAACTGAATGAAAAGAATGTTTAAACTCTAGAATGAATTATGCTATTTCACTGCCACTGTTTCCTGATTTATCCATTTCTCTATGATGCTGATAAATACAATGCTTGTCTCATTGAACATACTGTACTATAACAGAACTATAACTGCATTAATGAATAAAACTTATTCTTACATCATCTTGAAAAAAAATCTAAATATTATGTGGATTACTTACATCCTCTCCGTTCTTTCCAGGGGGACCAGCAGCACCACGGGGACCCATTGGACCCTAAAACAGGAAAGCAGGAGAAAAAAAATCTAGGTTAGGAAAAACATTTGTGTCCATATGAGTGTATTTTTATGTGTTTCACATTGTGGCGGCATGAGTGAGTCACACTTTGGCAGAGTGAATTGTCCAGATGATAAAAAGTGAAATATTGACTAAAAGGACTTTTTGTTGGCCAGTTACAGAGCTCTGTTATACAGTTAAACAGGCTGGATGTCATGTATCCACTCAGTAGAAAAGCAATCTAGGTGGCTGAGGTCAAGATTCGTGAACCCTGTACCATTTTGACCTCATTTGAACCAAATGAGTTGAACTGGAGTCACATATGTAAGTAGGTGAGAGTAAAATGAATGTGGGTGAATGTAAACAGGCAAAGTGACTTCAGATTGAGCTCAGATATTTACTGAAAAAAAAAAAAAAAAAAAAAGCTGTGTTTGATTGGATGGGTGTACAAATGATTTGTTTAGATACTCACAGGAGCACCAGCCTCACCAGGCTCACCAGGGGGACCAGTAAAACCTTGAGGTCCCTGTAAAGGAGGACAATAGGCACAAATTACAAAAAGCACAAGCCTGAAGAACACTGTTACATAATAGAAGCGAGATTACATGCTGAAATTAGCATTAAGGGAATAGGTAGTATCTCATTTAGACTTCCTGGGTGGATCTAATAAAAGTAACTTTATTCTGATTTTCCCAGGATCAAAATTGCAGAATTTCCAGGTTATATTTGCATATACATGCATTTACAATTATATTATAAATGCATGGTGCATATTTATATTTATTATTAATTTAATTATGACTTCCAATATGGAATTGGTTTAAAACATATTATATGTCAGCATGATAAAATTTTTATGAACTGTTAAGGAGTACTCACAGGAGTTCCAGGAGGCCCAGGGGGTCCACGGGGGCCCATAGGTCCCTGTAAAAAAGAGAAAAAGGAGATACAGTCAGTAAACCTGACAAAGTTACATTTGGTTAACATATTGTTAATGGGATATTTTTGTTTGAAGCTACATGCTACATATGCCTTGTAGTGGCCTACAGTGAGTTCTGTTTAGATAAGAATATACTAAGTAAAGCATGTGTTTAGTGCAGCAGCTGATTTGATGCTGTCTGTCAATAAAAAGATGAATGGTAATATTATACTGAGATAAGTGGATATCCATATTGTACATTTACTGAAGTGATATTTGCATCACTCAGCAGTTTATAGCATGCATGCATAAGAATATGTGTTATAGGTTAGCATGTGTGCATTTTTACCATGGGGCCTGGGACGGCCATTGCTCCGCCGGATTTCTCATCGAAGCCACCAGACATCTGAGGAGAAAAGTTCTGTGGAGAAAGGGGAAAAAAAGCAAGGACCTTGTTAGTAATTTGGACTGGGATCATTTAGTTCTTACAAAGGATGAGATGAGACCCTTAAAAAGGATTTGTGCTCATCTCAGCACAGGACAGGATGAAACGTAATGCATGGTCGTGAATGCATCTAGCTAGATCATGTTCAGGGGCTTATCTTGAGCTTCATCACAAGCTTTGCATGCCTGTGTGCAACAGTAGCTACTGCCCTGAGGGTGCTGTCCACTTAATGGTGCTGAAATGTGTCAGCCCTGAGACCTTAAAGGTCATTTAAATGTGATTTGATTTCAAATTCTGACCTAGACCAACTCCAGAAGTTTTGCTTTAAGTCACACCTTTCACCTATCTGTTGGAGAAATTTAGTATTTTCCCAATCTAGGGTGAGATACTTACTCCACCAAGGCCAGGAGGTCCAGGGGGGCCTGGGGGCCCAGGAAGGCCAGGCTGTCCAGGGATACCATCATTGCCGGGAGGGCCGGGAGGACCCTGTTTAAGTTCAAGGGAAAGGAAAATTAGGATTTAAGGGGATGAGGCAGATGCTACACTATGGTACAGAAAAGTTTGTACACTGAGAGCAGCTCACATCAAAGCCCTTACAGTTCAAAGTGATGCACCACATCTATAGATCGGTCATTTTTACTTGGTAGAGGTATAATTAGTGGAAAGTGGTAGGTTGATATATAATTCTGTTGTCTTTTTACATAAAATTCAGACCAAATCATCTCTCTGTGCCTCATCGCAAGAACTTAAACACCACAAATACCATATAATAAGACAAACTAAACCATCTGCATGTACTAGTAGCATAATCTTGTTGTTATGAAGACATGTCAGAAGTAAAGCTTATTATTAGTGCTGCTGGTACATATGAGTACTTATAAGTTATATATATAATATATATATATATATATATATGTATATATATGTATATATATATATATATATATAACATAAGTATATATATATCTATGCATAACCTCGCAAACAAATACTCGAACAACTCAAAATCTCAAATAAATCAGATCAAATCCAACTAAAAATCAGATAAGCTATAAAACAGAATTCATAACGAAGTATACAAATTCTAACGTTATATATAATATTCACTATACGTTTTGTGGAGTGACAGCTGATTTAGAATGATTTCTTTTGGTCTCCAAGAACTTAAAGATGTTCATTAAGTAAACAAAACCCTTGATGAAGCAATAAACAGATGCATAAAAAGAGAGAAATATAAACGTACCCTGTCACCCTTCTCACCGGGAGAACCTCTAGGTCCCTAAGAGAGAATGATGAACAAAATTAGTTTGTAAAGATTTGTTTTCCCAGATAAGTAACATAACTTTTAACTAGCTTCAAATGAGTCGAAAAGATGCCTTGAGCATGTTATAATTATTGCAACATTCATACTGGCCATTTGACAAGATTCTTCTATAAAAACAATGAATGGAAAATTAATATAAGCTGCAATATAAGCTGATAAAAGTAAAGCAACATTTACCTCAACACTGGGTTCCTGGAAATCTATACAATTGAGGAAAAGAAAAGAAAAATTAAAACCATATAAAAGCAGAAATTAATTGGATGTCTCTTATCAATTCTAATCAACAATCAGCCTAACAACTGAGTCTCTGGTTTTCCCCAATTAGATTTGAGGCCTTGAGCCTTGATTTAGGCCTACTAGACCAAGAACCAAACGAAAAATTAATCCAGTGAATGACCATAAGGCTGGAAGCTTGAAGTTCAAATTTAAAAATCCAAGGGAGTAAATGTTGTGGATCCATAAGAATTTTCCCATACATTTTAAATGGGGGATGTGGGATGTTCTGTTTGCCCAAGGTAAGGGGGGGTTAAAAAACGGTGCGTGAGAATCAAGGCGTCGTACCGTCGTCTGGGCAGACGGGGCAGCACTCGTCGTGGGGAATCACTGGGTTGGGGCAGTCGGTCGTGTCTTCGCAGATCACCTCATCGCACATAACGGTGCCGCTGTCGCACACGCAGATTTGGCATGGCTCTGGTTTCCAGACGTCCCTGTCATTGTAGACCTGGCCGTCCAATGTGCAGCTGCCACCTGTGCCTACGGGAATAACGAGTAAAATAGTTGCATGAGTATGAAAGTACAAATGTAAACGTTTGTTATTTGAGCATGTCATAGGATTTATATTAAATGTTCAAGTCGGTGTGTTTCATGTTTACGGTCGTCAACGTGAGGCTAAATCAGTGACGGAAGGTGGGAAATGCTTATAATGCACTTTTAATCGTCTCTAAATAATCTTCAGATCCCCAAACTTAAATCTTCGGAGGGAAATATTAAGTATTTGCTATTATATCAACTGAAATTAGGCCATGTCTTTAAAATGTTGCTTTGTAAACATTTCCCGTAGACGTGGGAACAGAATCGCTGGTGTAAGCGCACACCTTTACTTTTGCTTGAAAATGTTTGGTTTGAAAATGACCTCTAGGTGGCGTAGTGCCCTTAGGCCCAGATTCCATTATTCAGAGGAAAAAGCTTGAGGGAAAATTTCCACGCCTACTGAAACTGACCGTCCATCATGAAGTAATTGAAAACTGTCGGCTTGGCAACGACTAACGTTTTCCTTCAGTGGAAAGTCTGCAGGGTCCGCATGTGTTTTCAATCACCATAACAGAGGGGGAAAGTGAGAGGGTTGGGGTGGGGGGACCGTCAAAATATGATGTCATTGCACATTTTACCACCAAGTGGCGCTGTGATACTGTCTGAAATACGTCAGCCCTTCAGATGGTAAAATTATGGGTCTGAAATAGTAATTAAAAGTAAAAATACATTTAAACTATTATTCTTTCTTTCTTATTTTACAGAAAATCAAGCAGCTTTTGCTTTAATGTAGTTAGCAGACTTCAATATCCAGCTTGGAGAGATGCTCATCCAAGAATGAGATCATCTCTTTTATTGTTTGGGGGGGGAAACTTTTTTTTTAAATGGATGTCGCCCATAGCCAGATTATTTTGCTGGAACTGAACATTTTTATTATGACTGAATTGCTTGGTTTTTCCCCCAACTAGCCAATTTATCACTAGACAATGAATTAAATCTGAACTTTTATTTCTCTCAAAGTTTTAGGTTCCACATTTTTTTATCAGTTAATTTTTAAGTATTGAGCTCATTATGGAATATTTGATCTTCTCATCCCTGTCTGCTTCTCTCATTTAGCAGCTGTTCAGGGCAGCAAATTGCGCGTGGAGGAGATTCTCCAAACCTGTGCCAACTTGTCTCCAAAGGCTCGCGCGTGCAGAGCGTGAAAAGGCCCAGTGAGTGTAATGCATATTATCCAGACTAAGCAAATGTTCTTCTCCCATTCCAGAAGAAAACTTAAGGATATAGGAATGCGTCTGCATGACCTTTTTTTATTCTTGAGAGAATAATTTATCTAGCTGTTTCCTTCTACAGCATTACAAAATAGCCTCGCTGCTTCACTTTTGCACCCGCCAAACTCCAGCAAAACAGAAAAGTTGTGGAAAAGTTATACTTACGATCATCCTCGCCTTGTCCTCTTGCCAAAAGCACCGTTGCGCTGAGTAACAGCGCCAACCGAATATCCACAAAGCTGAACATGTCTAAATATTAGACATGTAGACTCTTTGAGGCGAGGGAAGTTCTTTTTTTCCTTTAGACTCCAATCATACACGGTAGGGTCCGGTCTTCTGTGACTCCAATCCAGACCCCAGCAGAAACTCCCTACTGCCTAAACCAACTCTAGGTCCTGGCTTTTATACCCCAAACTTTCTGGGAGGCGCCGGGCGCAGAAGATAACTCAAGCATGTTCACGTTTAATAGAATAGCGTCCCTCCTTCACCGGACAGGGGGGCTGTCTTCACAACGTTTGCAGAACTAACATCTAAAGAAACCTGATCTCTTAATAAAAAGGTGAGGGTTTGCTCTCAAAACTTCTTTTTGGTGAAGCTATAGGTTGTGTGCCAAAGTGACCACCTGTATTGTGGGCATATCGCCGGACTTTTGTTTCAGTCTTAGATTCTGGAAAGACCTCTTGACCAAACACTTTCTTCAGATGAGGACTTTGGGACGAGGACCACTAAATTTGTTATCGTTTCTTTACGGAACAATTCTGTTTTTGTAGACAATTTTGTAGTTCAGTTCATTTCTGCATCTATCTATCTATCTATCTATCTATCTATCTATCTATCTATCTATCTATCTATCTATCTATCTATCTATCTATCTATCTATCTATCTATCTATCTATCTATCTATCTATCTGTATTCAAATAGCGATTCAAAAGTTATTTATGTATTGTGTATTATGTATTGTGTATATATTATGTATTGTTTGTACAATTTAGGCTTAAAATGATAATTTGCACCTGAAATTATTAGCCAGATACAGTATTTCGTTTTATTTGATGCATCTATAGGCCTTCTGATGCTGATTCAGGATGGACACACTTTCTTAATAAAAGCAGAAAAACAACATTGTTTTTTCCCCATTCTTTTAACTTGTCACCATGATTTCTGTCATTTAGGCTTACTAAAATTTTATGATTGTGAAATATGTTTCTTCATGGATGATTAAATTCTACGTGGTCAAAATGCACTTATCACATTGGCATCGTTTTTACTTAAAACGTTAAGGGAGCGATTAAACTAATTTTTTTTTAGCGGGCGTTTTAGTGGGCTTTTTTTTAGTATCTTTGTTGCACTGAAAGAAAATAAAAGAAAAGAAAAAAATATGGCCCAGACTATAATAACGGAATACGCTCTTAAAGGTGCACATCCATAATACGCGGCCACGCACGAGCCATAAAAAGAGATTTGGATTGCGAGCGGCTGCATCTCTCTTCCGCAGACACGTCGCGACTCTGGAACTGTCCAATCAGAGCTTACGCTCTCCCCCCCCTCTCTTCATCTTCATAGCAGTGTCTCATCCAAGAGCTGCGTCTGCCTCCTTATTCCGTTCAGAGTAATGCAGATGAAAAGAGTCGCGAGCCTTGAGAGAAAGGGAGGGAGAGAAAGAGAGAGAAAACGCCACCTCATCGCTTTCAGGTGCACGTAGGGTCAGTCACGAAGAAAGCATTTGTGCCACATTCACATACTATGGCAGGTCAAAGCAATACGACTTACTAAGGCATAATGGGAAGGAATGTATGTACTTTAAAACTAATAACCTAAAAACAAACAAACAAAAAACTTTGATTCTGACAAGTGCAGACTATGTTAGGGGGTATTTTTTTTATTTTTTATGCAGTTCAGTGTGTGAATGCATGTGCTCAATATGTAGGTTAATATATATTTGCTTAAATGTTTATTTATATAGATAAATTACTGCACTTTTTTGTCCCTATCCACCTTTCTATCCACCTTTCTTACTTTATATAATTTATTTACATTATTCATTTAGCACATAATAATAATATTTTATAATTAAAATTATTCTTTTATGTGATGCAACTTAGAAATAATTGAAAACCAACAGAAGATAAAATTATTAGTAGTATTAGTACCACAATACTTAATTTGAGTACAAAAGCTAAATAATTATTACTGTGGAAAAGTAGAGAAAAGACGAAAGAGAAAGATATATTTATTTTTATTTTATTTGGTAAAATGCATCAAATCACTGGCAACACTCATTGTGACCTTTCTACAAATCCACAAAAATTTAATTTTTTGCTTTTTTGCTATAATTTGTTCCCCCATCCAACAATTTTCACAAAAATAGTAACCAAACATATTTCAAATGAAAGGCATGAAACAAGAATGTTGCCAAATTTTAACAAAACAGCAAAAACACATTCATCTACCTATAAATAACTAAAGCCATAGAAACAGATGCATAATTAGTAGTCATATAGCCAACCTTAAGTTACAGACATTTTCTGAAGATTAAAGATTATGTAAATGCTAAACATTCTTTGATTCTCAAAGTCAAGCACATGAACTTCTCACTGCCAGTCATAAAGGACTGCTATCATAAAAATGCTAAAGATATAAAGGCTTCTTTTCATGCCATTGTGCACAGCATATTTAGCCTATTTTGCCATTTGTTGTCAAGAAATGTGCAGAAAAGTATTTTTGCATGGCTCCGTCATTTGTCTAAATACTATAAATAAAGAAATATGCAGCAGTGGCCAAAGTAGACTTGAAAATTTATGAAAATGGATGCGACCGCAAGAAGCCAAGTATTAGTGTTTAGCCTGGGAGAGCAAAGCCTTCTGGGAGCTCTCACATTGTCCAAAGCCAGCATGAGCTGCAACAGAGAAAGAGCCAAGCACAACACAGCACAGACGGCTTCTAAAGATGTGACCTGGAAAAGGCAGCAGAATAGAGGGAAGAAGAACTTTTCATTGGGCCGAAAAATTGATCCTAAATGAGATCTGGTTGGTTTTGCAATAAAGTGAGTGGTTCGTATGGAACGAGGAGCTACCGTGGCAAATAAATTTACTTCTGTGAACATAGACAATTAAAAAGTCCTTATTCTTCATGTAAGATGATAGTGACACCTCTGTGTCTGTACATTTAAAGGGATAGTTAACCCAAAAATTAAGTGTTTTTTTATTTTATTTTTATTATTTCTTTTAAGTAAATTAAATGGTGTCCAATGTTGTTTTGGACCACACAGTTCTTCAAAATATATTCTTTTGTGTTAGGGGCCATTCACACAAAAAACGTTTTTCTGCACTCCTTTTCCATTGTTTTTGTAAACACGCACTAGATGGACGTGATTGACCATTGCGCTCACGTCTTACATCTTTTGCAGTGTCTTGTGCATAACAAAAATCTTGTGTTTTTAACCGCAAAAACGTGTTCTGTGTGAATAGCCCCTTACGCTTACAGGTTTGGAAATGAGTGAATGGGTACGTGAATTACAGAATTTTAATATCTGAAACTATCCCTTTAACAAAGACCAAATCTGTTGCATCATGATATCTAGGCATTATTTGAAAGCTTTTGAACATCAACAAACACATTACTCTTTCATTATCAACCAATCATTGGTATTTCATAGGCTACATTCATACTTGTGGAAAAGGGACACGCTGGCGCAGCAGCATTGAGGAGCTTTCCAACCATCTTGTCATTATACGGCAACCGGCTCGGTCTTGCACGGTTGGAGACTCTGTGCTTTGATAGGCGGGTGTCTGTCCTGAGCAAACAGGTGTTGTGACCCACCCCACGCTTTCATGGTGCAGAAGGTTGCTCTCCAAAAATACCAGCCTCACTCTACTCCTGCTTCCACAGCTGTTCCTCTTTAGGAAAGTGCTTATCCTCTTTATGGTTCGCAGTCCTGCACACACATGCACACACAGACGCACACGCTCAATATGATGAAGGATCTGTGAACCTGGAACTATGGGAAGCATGTGCTAAAGGAATGGGAGGGTGACTGTAAAACACTGATAAATCACGTCGGATGCAGGCCCGCACATCAGGAGGTTGGGTTTGTTTTATTTTACATTAAAAGCTAGTCAAGGTTCTCCAAAGTTACTCTGTGTAGCTTGGATGATTTTCATCTCAGCCCAAATTCTTCAAAGCTCTGCTTTTTTTGTGTGTGTGTGGAAATTTTGTTTGGTTACTCCGAGTTCCTCTAGTTTGAACAAAGTTTGATTTAATGGCATGAGGAAACCACATAGTACGACATAGATTAAACCGTTTCTAGTTAAAAACTACACGCTTGAGTCTAAATCTATCCGTTTTGAGGAATTTTATGGAAGTTGCTCCAAAAAGCCCAATTAAAGGACGAATGCTTAAACAACACGAGCGTTGGCTACCATGAGGACAACAATGTGATCATTTTCAAGAGTGGTGTCTTGGCAAAAGTACATTTAACCACAATGTTTTTGCCAACAAGTCAATTTATGTTTTCGATATCCTTCTCAATATAGTGCTCTTTTATGTTACACACCATCAGGATCAAACATAGGCGTACTTGAAATTATGCATTTTATAACATTTTTATAACAAATAAGGCTTGCACAAAATAAACTGCACCATAAAGGCAGGCAATAAATCAAGAAACTACATTTGTGAGATGCGATGCAGAAGTACTGTGCTGTATTTAGAGCTGTAATTGTGTCAAGCACATACCCGCAGCAAGTATTAAAAATATAAAGTACACAAATATCGGGTCTTATGCAATATCTTTAGGTTACATAATAAGTCTGCAGTTATAAAGGGGATGTATAAAATTCTTAAATTCTGGTGATAATTGCAGCTCTTGTAGATTTTAAACTCTATATTTCACACATTAACAAGTGTATCTTTGCAGGAACGGTGGCCTGTATTTACAGGATTTTTGGAGGAATTGATTGAAATGTAGGCTCAATCCAGACACAATGGAAAAAATCTCCTGGCCCAGGAATGTCGACTCACTAGAGACTGGAGTAAGATCTCTACTAAACTGGAAATGCAGATGAGATTCTTTGGAATGGAAGAGGAGACATATTTTCATTTGATCATGAAATGACCAGGCTTGGGGGTAATGCATTACAAGTAACGCGAGTAACGTAATTAGATTACTTTTTTCAAGTAACTAATAAAGTAATGCATTACTTTTAAATTTACAATAAAATATCAGAGTTAATTTTTCAAATAAATAACGCAAGTTATTTTGTTTTCCCATGTATAGACTGGCGCCTCTCCTGTCCCCATGTTGAGAGAAATCGGGAGTAAGTGCAGAGGTATTGTGTGCGCTTTGTAAACGTGGTTATTGACCTTTACATATGCCAAAATATTACTTTTTTATAAATAAAAAAAAAAGCCAGGTGAGAAAAAGTACAGAAAAAGTAACATAACACATTACTCAGTAGCTAAGTAAGTAATGCAATTAGTTACTTTTAAAAGTAACTTTCCTCAACACTGTTGGTGACACATTACAATAAGGTTTGATTCAATAACATTAGCTGATACATTAGGAAATAACAATATACAATTTTTTACAGCATTTATTAATTCAGGGTAATGTTAATTTATAAATATACCTTTGTTCATTAATACATTACCTGATTTTTATTTATCCAAATATAAATATTAAAAATGTTTAAAATTACACCTAATGCATTAACTAACAAACTGAACCTTACTGTACACTACATTGTACAGTACACTTTAGGGTCAGTAAGAAATTAATATTTTTATTCAGCAAGGATGCAATAAATTGATCAAAAGTGACAGTAATAATGCTAACAATAAATGAACTTTCTATTCATCAAATAATCCTGAAAAAAAAAATGCATCACAGTTTCCATAAAAATATTAAGCAGCACAACTGTTTTGAACATTGTTAATAATCCGAAATCTTTTTTCTGATTATCAAATTATCAAATCATTATCAAATCATTTTCTGATTACCAAATCAGCATATCAGAATGATTTCCGAAGGATCATGTGACACTGAAGAGTAATGCTGTAATTAAACTGCAATAATATTATGTAGTATGTAATAATATGTAGCCTTAGTGAGCACAAGAGACTTCTAGCAAAACATAAAAAATCTTGTTGATCCCAAATTTTTGAATGGTAGTATAAAGTACAGTCATGTCACTTCCATGTCACGCCTCCCTTATCCTTCTCATGCTGATTTCTTTTGTGTTTGTGGTGGATGCCTTCAGCGTTCACTGAGTTTACGAAGCTACAGTGGCAGAAAGGCACAGCATTGAAATAGAAACTGGCATTTTCAGAACCTCCTCGTCTGACCCTGGCCTTTGTAATCTATAGTTCTGTGGTCAGAGTCTCGTCGAGGTCAGCTAGTGATTATGGGTGGAGTCCCACTGGATTGAGAAACGAGGTTAGATCTGAATAGGGAAATGCTTTCTTTCTTTCTTTCTTTCTTTCTTTCTTTCATAATACAATAATAGCTGATTGAGTTTGCAGATGGCCAGTTGCTTACTGACTGATGGACGGAGGAGTGATTGTGAAGCAGTATTCATTCTGCAAACAGACACAAAAGACTTTAATGTGGTCAAATGGTGGCTGTAAATCTAGGTTACTAAGAAAATATGTCTCCACTTACATTTACATTTAGTCATTTAGCAGACACTTTTCTCCAAAGCGACTTACAAATGAGAATAGTAGAAGCAGTCAAATCAACATGAGTACAACGGTATGTAAGTGCAGTCAAGTTACAATTTCATCAGTAAAGGTTTTTTTTTTTTTTTAATATATACAAACAGATGGAGAAAGAGAATAGAAATTGAAAAAAGAAAGGTAAAATATAAATAAAAAGTAAGTGCTAATATTACTGGGTCAAGTGTTGACGAAAGAGATATGCCTTTAGCAGTTTTTTGAAAATGGCTAAAGACTCAGCTGCTCGGATAGAGCGTGGCAGGTCATTCCACTAGCCGTGAACAGACCAGGAGAAGGTCCGTGAGAGTGATTTTGTGCCCCTTTGGGATTGCACCACAAGGCGCTGTTCACTTGCAGAACGCAAGCTTCTGGAGGGCGCATAAGTCTGAAGTAGTGAGTTTAGGTATAGTGGGACAGAGCCAGTGGTTGTTCTATAGGCAAACATTAGAGCCTTGAACTGGATGCGAGCAGCTATTGGCAGCCAATGCAAACTGATGAAGAGAGGTGAAACACTTAAAACACATCAATGAATGGAGGTTATTTACATAAGATAAAATCAACAGATTTGAGTTCATGGTACAATATAAAGAAAAATTGCAGGATATTTTATCAAGTCAATGGCTTCCTGATGTATGAATGTGTGTAAATGCCTTAGATATAATCTTTACTGTATTTTTGCACATTAAATCACCTTTGAGTTGACAGTTTATTAAGGCAATTGAATATATTCAATTGCAACACCAAAACATTGAAGTTTTCTAAGGAATTATGGCTCATACTTGTCCAAAACCCCCAACCCTTAACATTAAACCTTGTAGTACGGACACGACTAATACCTCAAATCATGCAACTTGTTTCGAAAAGTTGTGCAATTACCTAATGTGGATTTTTCACATGGCATGCAATAAAATCCCAATGACACTTTAGGAGGAACACAAACCATTAGGAGAAGAATATTATAGTGACTTGAAAGTGAGCTCTTTTGAGTAATTACTCAGATGCTCAAGAAACATTTCCTATTATTATCAATGTTGAAAACAGATGTGCTGCTTAATATTTTTGTGGAAACCATGATACATTTTAGCATTTATTTGAAATACTTTTTTTTTTAACTTAATGTGGCCTTGCTGAGAAAAAAAAAAAAAAAACTGACCATGAACGTTTAAACGGTAGTGTATTTGTGTGATAATTGTTGGAATAATATTTAGTCCTTGTTCATCAGATCAAATGAAAAACAACCAGACTTTAATTGGAAATCACTAGACAACTAATTAAGATGCATGCATGTTGCTTTTGAAAGGATTTTTCCCAGCATTCGTATGAAAAACCTTGAAAAACCAATGATTACAGAACTGTTTATCTAAACGGTCTATTAAAGTGTGTAAAAACACTATGAGTACTACAGAGTGTAGCGGAAGGCTTATGAATCCCTTGTGAACAGCTGTTTTTTCATCACCCTTCATAACATGGTCCTAATGAGTACACTGTAGCTGTCTGCGCTGACTGCCTGAACCAAAAGGTGCCTCTCTTTGAAGACCTCGCTTTTATGAACGGAAGCAACACGTTTGAAGAGCTGTTAAAGGACACGTTTGCTGGGAGCATGGATGCAAACACACATGCACACACTCGCACACACACACAAAACACATGGTTTACACACATCTGCAGGGCAGGAACCGGCCCACCAGGTAATGAAGCATTAGAGCACAGCTTTAATGAAACACTCCACACCTGAGGCAAAGCTGCTCTTCTTTCACCTTTCTCCATTTCTATCTACAAACAAGCCAGAGTTTCTATAGTTTATGGTAGTAGTATAGCAGGAGAAAGTGAAATTTAATGGCTTTCCCTGCTGATAGACAGATAGACAGACAGACAGACAGACAGACAGACAGACAGACAGACAGACAGATAGATAGATAGATAGATAGATAGATAGACAGATAGACAGATCGACAGACAAACAGATAGATAGATAAATAGACAGACAGATAGATAGATAGATAGATGCAGCAGACACAATAGCTAAGACAAGATCTATCACACAACTGACATCACTGACACATAAATCTGAATGATTAGATGCCCAGATGGGTTCATTTCATAATTCTTCATTGGAGAGATGGACACATTTCAGAGGTTAGATTCACTATTATCCCACTCTCTACTTGTAGCAGCTTGTAGACAGATGTTTCATTTTGCTTTGCTTGCCCAAGGCACTGCACAAGAAAAAAAAGTTTAAAGTAAGTACCATATAGCTGCTGCCTTGTTACGTAGGGGCCTTGCAGTCTGAGGGTCATTTAAGCATCAGGAAAAGTTCAATACAGTCATGTCCTACAACAACTGTGCATAAAAATGTACCGTTCCTTCCTCTAAATATAAATTGAAGCCAACCCTTTGAGACCTAAAATTAACGCCCCCATATTAAACCAGAGACATTGCAATTTCTCTGCTCCATAATAAGGGAGTGACAAAATGCAAACTGCTCAAGTCTACTTGTCCTTGTTCTATCTATCTATCTATCTATCTATCTATCTATCTGTCTATCATTCTGTCTGTCTATCTATCTATCTAAAGAAAAATCACACCAAAACTTTTTTAAACAAGCCACTTGACAGGTAACACACAGTTAAAACTGGACACGTCTGCATATGCACCGTGTTCACGCTGTGTGTTTCAGTTAGTGTGTTTATTGGCCCTGTGAAGTGTGCGTCGGCTTGTTTGTGTGTGTATTTTGCATATGTGTGCCAAACAGTAGCTTCTGGGTGTGAGGCACACTTCACAAGCTCCTGTTAGAAGTTAAAGAGCAACGCGAATGTGTTAGTTGGCGCCTGTGCTTACCAAGACACTTCTGTAGCTCAGCAGGTGAGCAGTCACACACTTACACATGCTTTTACAGCATCAGGTCTCACTCCAGAACCACAGCACAATTTAACAACTTCTATTAAACAAAAACTAAGCATGCACAAATTCACAGTGCTTGATCAAAGAGAAACAAGAGAAACCACAAAACTTGTACTGAATTATAAAATAGCTTGCATATTTACTCAGTCCAAAAGTTCTGAACTTCTACTATCTATCTATCTACAACCCAAATTCCGGAAATGTTGGGACATTTTTTTTAAATTGTAATAAAATGAAAACTAAAAGACTTTCAAATCACATGAGCCAATATTTCATTCACAACAGAACATAGATAACATAAATATTTAAACGGATAAATTTTACACTTTTATCCACTAAAAGAGCTTATTTCAAATTTGATACCTGCTACAGGTCTCAAAAAAGTTGGCACAGGGGCAACAAATGACTGAAAAAGCAAGAAATTTTGAAAAGATTCAGCTGGGAGAACATCTAGCAACTAATTAAGTTAATTGATATCAGGTCTGTAACATGATTAGCTATAAAAGGGATGTCTTAGAGAGGCAGAGTCTCTCAGAAGGAAAGATGGGCAGAGGCTCTCCAATCTGTGAAAGAGTGCGTAAAAAGATTGTGGAATACTTTAAAAACAATGTTCCTCAACGTCAAATTGCAAAGGCTTTGCAAATCTCATCATCTACAGTGCATAACATCATCAAAAGATTCAGAGAAACTGGAGAAATCTGTGCGTAAGGGACAAGGCCAAAGACCTTTATTGGATCCCAGTGGTCTTCTGGCCCTCAGACAACACTGCATCACTCATCAGCATGATTGTGTCAATGACATTACTAAATGGGCCCAGGAATACTTCCAGAAACCACTGTCGGTAAACACAATCTGCTGTGCCATCTGCAGATGCCAACTAAAGCTCTATCATGCAAAAAGGAAGCCATATGTGAACATGGTCCAGAAGCCCTGTTGTTTCCTGTGGGCCAAGGCTCATTTAAAATGGACTGTTTCAAAGTGGAAAAGTGTTCTATGGTCAGACGAGTCCAAATTTGACATTCTTGTTGAAAATCATGGACGTCGTGTCCTCCGGGCTAAAGAGGAGGGAGACCTTCCAGCATGTTATTAGCGTTCAGTTCAAAAGCCAGAATCTCTGATGGTATGGGGGTGCATAAGTGCATAAGGTACGGGCAGTTTGCATGTTTCGGAAGGCACTATGAATGCTGAAAGGTATATAAAGGTTTTAGAGCAACATATGTTTCCCTCCAGATGACGTCTATTTGAGGGAAGGCCTTGTGTATTTCAGCAGGACAATGCAAAACCACATACTTCAGCTATTACAACAGCATGTCTTCATCGTAGAAGAGTCCGGATGCTTAATTGGCCTGCCTGCAGTCCAGATCTTTCACCTATAGAGAAAAATATGTCAAAGACGACCACGAACTCAGCGGCTGGAAACCTATATCAGGCAAGAATGGGACCAAATTTCAACACCAAAACTCCAGAAACTCATAACCTCAATGCCCAGACGTCTTCACACTGTTTTGGAAAGAAGAGGAGATGCTACACCATGGTAAGCATGCCCCCGTCCCAACTATTTTGAGACCTGTAGCAGGCATCAAATTTGAAATGAGCTCATTTTGTGCATAAAATTGTAAAATGTCTCAGTTTAAACATTTGTTATGTTATCTATGTTCTATTGTGAATCAAATATTGGCTCATGTGATTTGAAAGTCTTTTAGTTTTCATTTTATTCAAATTTAAAAAAACATCCCAACATTTCCAGAATGTACACTGTAAAAAAGAAATGTTGGTTTAACTTGAAAAAGTAAATTACCTGGTTGCCTTAAAAATTTGAGTTCATTGAAAAAAAAAAAAAAAAAAAATACAATGAAGTTAATACAATTTAGCAATCCAGTTAATACAATGAAGGCGATTGGTTTAATCAACAGAAACTCAAAATATTATGTTATCTGAACCACATTAATTAAGTTGATTTGACAAAAGAAAAAATGTTGTGATAAATCATGAAAATAATTTTGTTACAGTGTATCTATCTGTATTAAATAAATAGTGAGTAAATAATTATGTATTTAGCTTTAGAATTATATTATTCAGAAATTAAATTGATTTAAATGTAACATTAAAGACATTTATGCACCAAATAAACATATTAGAATGATTTCTGAAGGATCATGTGACACTGAAGACTGCAGTAATGATGCTGAAAATGTAGCTTTACCACAACAGGAATAAATTACAGTCCAAAATGTATTCAAATAGAAAACCGTTATTTTATATTATAATAATATTTCACAATATGACTATTTTTTTCACTATCTTTGATCAAATAAATGCAGCCTTGGTGAACAACCACAAATTTGAATATTGTGTGTGGGGGTTCTGTGATGCAAATATCACAGTATGTATCAAAGCACCTATATTACAATCTGTATCATGGCACTGCTACCGCACTTTTTTTTGTAAGGAGGGTGATGTGGATACACACCTGCAGAAAGGAAATGATGGGGATTCAGAGCTCTTTTCCTCCACACAGATGGTGTGTTTTACTTCACCCGCTGTCTGGCCACCAGGCGCTACCATGGCATCACTGCTGCTTTGATAATCTCTCCACGTTCCAGACTAATGATAGGGTGAAGGTGGGTGGTGGTGAAAGGGGGGATCTCACTCCTCAGTGCCGTCCCAGGTCTGGAGACGACTTTAAACGTCTGTCATTAGAGCAGAGGTAAAAATCATCCCACACAATTACAGGTACCCTCCATACACAGAGACTGGAGAGAAATGCTGGGCTCTGGGGAACAGGTGGTTGCAGCTTAATACTTGTGAAACTTCAGATAATCTAATTGTTTATGGTTTCAGAATTTGAATTTAATTGATTAATGATCATATATACTCTGCAAAAAAAATCCATTTTCAGGATACTGTATTTATTTTGTTTGTTTGTTTGTTTTTTATTATTAACAACAAACAAGCGATAATGTGAACATGAATACATGTGACAATTCCCAACAATTTCCCAACCCACCCTCCCTCTCCCACCCTGCTTACCCCTATGGTCTCTTTATAATAGGATACATAGGTAGATAACATCACAGAAAAAAACTAAGTCACAGGAATTATGAAACATAAATTTAAGGAATACAAATAAATGAAGTGGTATGGTGGTATGGTAATTATGTGCAATATACATGGAAATCATCTCAACAGCTATATATAATGATGTCACTTCCTGGTGGATGATGTCATTAGGGATCTGTCTGTCTGATAGTTAAAGAGATATTACAAATTACATGATTGAATGTGACTGAATCTATTAAAATTTATAACAGGAAAAAACTTGATTACTAATTAAAAAATAAACAAATAAATACTACATATTCGGAATGACCCAAATACTATTACTTTTATTGTATAAAAGTATTACAAATATTTTTATTTTCACATGGACTCAGATCAATAATAGTACATGTACTTTTGAGTTTTTATTGACCTTTTTATGTTATTTGCACTGTTTTATAGGATATAGAGTAGTTGAGGAAACCAGGAGTCAGTCCACCCTCTGCAGTAAAACACTGCAGGTATCCAGTGTTTGGGATAAATTTGACTTCTCCTCCATGATTATTTGTGTTGGTTAGAGAGGAACAGTGCTGTGGTTGGAGGAGGAGACAAGGCCGTGGACAGCCACGTCTCCATGGGCATCTGCTGACAGAGGACTTATAGGGATTGGAACTGAACGAAAGGAGGATTTCAAGAAGCTGCTTAGGTGAGCTTCGCCTCCAGGTTTGATTCCTGCTGTTTTCATTTAGTTGAGACCAGCTGTTCTTGATGCAGTCCACCTGATATCACTTAGTTTAGTCTTACCTGCCCTCCCTGTCAAATGCTCCGGATGCTTGTTATGCCAGCTCTCAACACAAACACAGACAGCTCTAATGATTGGGCACACTGGAGACTGCAAAGCATTATAGAGCCGCACAAGCCGGCAAAGCTGAAAGAAACAAGGTGGGGCGTCTTTCATGCAGTCCACCGTTCACTGGGAGGGCAGCTGCAATTTTGAAAATATTCAAACCATTTTAGTCAGTACAATCTATGCAGTCCTTGAAATTTTTTTTCAGAAAATCAAAATTAATGTGGCATGAGCTTTTGATTAATGTATATTATTTCTCAACCATGGCTGCTCACAGCTTACACCAGACATGAACGAGGTTAGGAGGGTTAAGAGACAACCTACAGAGAGCGAGAGACGAAAGAAAGAGACATGTAATTTACCAAAAGAGCTTGAAAGAGTGGAAGCAGGATTCTGTTTTACTTTGGTATAATTTAATCTCTTTTGCCTTGGACTGATTATGTGTTTTAGGTTTAGGCGAGGCTTCTTGTCTTTGGCTCTTGATTTTTTCTTTCTCTCTTTTTCTTTTGGTCTCTCTCTATCCTGTTAGGGAATATTATAAAATATTATAAGATTGCTAAATTCATTCCATCAGTTTAGGTTCAGTATTACAAGTGCACAACAAATTATCATCCATAAAATGTACTTTAGAAGCAAGTCTCACTGTTAGCTTAACTTGCTTTTTGTAATTTTAATAAGCTTTAATAATTTCTAACAATGCACTAAGAAATATGTGGCCTGTGTCCATTTGCACACCACAAAATCTTACTTGTGCTTAATACAATGGCTTCAACAATGTCTGTTCTATAAAAGACCATCACTAGAAGTGCCTTGCAGTGACTATATGGGATCTCCACAACTGCAGTCCATTAATTTACTGACATGACTCAAAATGCCAAATAATGCATCACATAAAATGACACATAAATACTTAAGGCTGAAATTATATATAAATCAACATTTGAATGCAGTATGAAGCAGTCTGAACTGAATTAATAACAGAATATTGTATGGTGGAAAGTATAAAAACTTAAGTGCTGTCTTGCAGACACAATGCAGTTATTTTTATGTAGGCATTTTTACTTCATTATTTGAGGACCACAAGGCTAACAAGTGTGAAAGAGCGAGAGAAAAGAAAAGAATCAGAGAGTGAGTGAGTTTATGGAAAGTATGGCAGCACTCTGCGTTTATGCTGCCAGAAATGACAGCACAGAAGGAGGACACGAGGCAGTAAACCCAGTATCACCTAAATGGTAGGAGATGAGGAGAAGAGATGAGGATTTCAGGAATGTAGGAGAGAAAGAGAGAGAGAGTTAGAGAGAAACAGAAGGAAAATAAAGTCTTTTCACCCTCCAAACCATATGAATGTATCTACGCTGCTACTGTATTTGTCAATGATTTAGATTAGCTCATTTGATCTTTGTGCCCAACTACAGATTGCAAAGTCAAACGAGTAACCCTTACAAATGTGTACAAAGGCCAACATGACATAATAATTATGCAGTGTTATATGTCATTTCGTTATTTATCAGGTGTGCATGTAAAATTCTGAAAATTTCAGAAGAATTCAAATGCCTGTCACTCACAAATTCCCTGAACCTTGCATGTTAATTATTAGCTAAATATTTAGCTATATATATATATATATATATATATATATATATATATATATATTTAAATAGCTTTTAGTTGTCAATAAGAGTGTACAACTCTCAACTCAACTGACCCTTTGCCGGGAGTTTGATTGACAGGCGATCTAACCAATCATAACGCCAAATCCGCCATTTTGTCCGACAAAGCAGTCAGGGGAGTTAGTATTGGTAGATTAATGTCTGTGGACTTGAACTTGAAAAATGGTGTGTACGGACGTCTTTCTGCGGTTGAAACAACATTACTTCTGATGTTCATTCATGTTTATTTGATGCTATAAATTAACTAGTAGGAAGAGATAATTGGTTCACGAGCTGCTTGAAATGAGGCGCTACAGCGATCTGTCACGACACATTAAAGAGCCACAAAACGGTACTTATTGTTTAAATTTCTTTAAAAATGACAAAATTTGAAACTTTGTTTCAAAAGTAACCTGCTCTGTCTTGTCTGTTGACACATTGTCAGTGTCCTCTGTGCTCCGCAATGTATTTTTCACTGTGTGAGAACATGTGTGGTGTGAGAGTGGCATGGCTTGTCGGATGTAGCAACAGTAACTAAAGAGGGCTGGTCTTTGTGAACGGTCAATTGACCACATTTTTCCTATACAATGAGAGCAGAAAATGTTTTTTGAAATTTTTTTTGTGACAATGTGAAAGTCTTTATTGTCACTTTTTATTAATTTAATGCACATTTGCTGAATAAAAGTATTTAAAAAAAAAAAAAAAAAAAAAAAAAAAAAATATATATATATATATATATATATATATATATATAAACATATGTCGTATTCAAAGCTTAAGAGAACTGTGAACACTCTTGAGTGGATATTTTTATACAGATTATATATTTTTCAACAGCAAACCTGAGCACCCTGGCACTGGACACAACCATTTCCTCTCCACTGTAGGGGAGGACAGAGGAAACCAGAAGGTCATGGAATATTCCAACAAAGTGGATAGAGACCAGATAAAGGGGGAAATGCATGAAAGTGTTGTTTCTTCTAATTGAGTGCATGTGTTCTCAGGAAGTCAAGTAGACCTCATACTGTTACTCATACTCATCCAGCATAACTAACCATGCTGCACATAACTGCACAATTCACCAAAAAACATAAAAAGTAACATAAGATAATGCACACGCAGGAGAAAGTTCTTTAAGTACTAAACCTTTATCTGAAATATTGAAACAATGTGAATTCAATTATATGGCAATCAAACACACGCAGTTGTGTTCAAGTGGGTCTGTTTGGAGAGAATCTATCGAATTTTCATGACTTCGTAGCCTCAGGTATTGTGACTTTTATTCACTCTGCCACAACTTGATTCTCCATTATAAACACACAAAACCTTTAATTAATAAAAGGGCTGCCTGTTTTGGCTCACAGGATGCATTCACCTGGATCTTAGCTGCAGAGAAAAGCCATGGTGAATAAACACCTTGAGTGTGCACACAAACGCTTACCCATCACTGAAAATCTCTTGTTATCTACTCGCCCTCATGTCGTTTCTTTCGTCTGTTTTGAAGAATATCCTGGCCAAATGCTTCCATATAATAAAAGTAAATGGGGATGAAGACTGCAAAATGACAAAAAAGCAACATAAAAGTGGTTCATACATCTTATGCATGACATTATAAATCTTCTGAGGCCATACGACAGCAACCCTGTTGGGGAAAAAAACACACCTTAAACCAGCCTAAGCTTTTCTGGTCTTATCTGGTCTTCCAGCCTGGCTGGTTTTAGAGGGGTTTTGGACACTTTTTTGCACGTCAGGCTATATATGAAGAAAACCAGCAAGACCAGCAAATTGTTTTACACAGATTTAAGTCTGAGAAGAATTAATTAAACAGTGGAGCAAAAAATTCATTCATAAGCTGACTTATGGGAATTTATGAATGAATCATAAGACCTTGCAAACTTATGTTTACTGACAAAAATATGATATTTGATCTCTACACATAGGACACATTCGATATACAGTCATCATTTTAAGTGACATGCCAACCTAATGTCCTCAGCAGCCTCTCTAATTCAGATTTAAAAGGCCAAGGAATGAGGCTTGTTCTTCAACATGCCATTTATCAGTCATTCTGAGAATCACCACTCTCAATTTTTCGAACTTTTTCTACTGGGAGCACTTTGCCCAGACCTGTGTGCTCCTGGAAAAATGTCTTGCTGAAAAGCTATTAGTCGCTCCCTTCCCCCTTTTCTGCAGTGTTCCAGCCGGGAAAATTAGCCAGGGAGTGAGCTGAACTCTGCGTCTGCAGAGAACATTACCTCCCCCTTTCTCTCTCTCTCTCTCTCTTTCTCTTTTTGAGGCTTTTCTTGACTTCTGAAATGCACAGAAGAGAAAAGACAAACCTATGTTGTGAGAGTAATAGTCATGGATAGGAAACTTCCATCAACTTCCAGGTGCATTTAGTTATATGTTACTGGTAAACAACCATATGCAACTGGTTTTACAAATCTGTCCCAGAAGAGAAAGGTGATGCAGAGATGAACGCTCAAGGGTAGATGCAGACTATGAAGAAGCAGGCTGTCACTGTCCCTTTAGGAAAAGCATAAACGTTGCCTTCTAGTGTTTCACTCTCCAGCTTAAGGAATTCCTTCCCATAGGCTAGTTCATCTGACTTGAGAGGCTCTCTGGCACTGAAGTCCTCCTCATACCCTGGAGGGGGAGAATGGATGATTCATTTCACGAATATGTACACACATTTTCTCCAGCCTGCTGATCCATTGTGGAGGGCTGGGTTAAAAAAAGTGAACGTAAACTTTAGGAGGAGCCAAGACAAATTCTGCATGGTGTTAATAGAAGTTGCTCATTAAAGCTTTTATACTATTTATTTTGCTTCCTTGTATTTAAAATATGGATTTTGCGAGGTGGCCCGAGGTGAGAGTAAGAGTGAATAAATAAATTATATGTAAATAATACATTTAAAACACATTCCCCTGGTTTCACAGACAAGGCTTAACCTAGTCCTAGACTAAAATGCATGTTTGAGCTGTTTTACCTCAAAGTAACTTGCACTGACATATCTTAAAATATGTCAGTGCCATTGTTTTGTCTCAAGATGCACGCATGTTTTTTCTAGTGAACATTTATAAAAGCTACTTATATGACATAATTGAACTAAGGCCTAATCCTGGCTTAGGCTAAGCCCTGTCTGTGAAACCAGGCCAGTGTGACTTTACAGCAGTGTTGGTCAACTTCAGAGTGTAAAAATGGTCTCCCTTTTGATTAGTGTGTTTAAATTTAATTTTATAGATTTTTATATTTATAATTGTAATAAAAAAGCAATAACATGTATGGAATGAATGAATATGTAGCATTTTAAGCAATGAGTTTGAGTTTTAATTGTTGTATGCAACGTGAGAAATGTCCTAAGGTGAAGAGGCTTCAATAACGATGCCACATAAATGCTGAAGAGCTGCTATTTCCTGTGCGTTTAACAGCTTGTCTGACTGTTTTGAGTTTCATTGGAGGATCTGTTTAGATCTGCGTGGCGCCTCGGACTCTGTAAAGCAAAAATTTGAGAGCTGTCTTAAAATGTAGAAGTTAACAACAGGAAAGAAGAGTGTCTTAATTAGCCTCTAGTTTGCAGGAATATATTGGAAATACAAACACATGCATTTGTGAAAAGGCAAATAGCTTAGTCATATATATTAAATGAAACACAATTTAAATGTCATTAAATATTGGTGGAGAAATTAATAGTTAAAAGGTTTGCTACACTTTGTGATAAGTTCTGTGTGTTGATGTTGTCTCTGGCCGTCTGTTTTGGCACATTTTTAGTCTATTTTTTAACTTGTTGCCTTCTAAACAGCTCTTTGATCCTAGTTGACCTTTGACCTTAGGCCAACTGGAACTCTGGTAACCATATTCAGAGAGAAAAAAAAACATGATCCAAGAAAAACAATCAGGATGGTGAATCACAGCATGTGGAAGTATGAAAGCTAGCAGGGAGGGGGCTCACGATCTAAAGCTTTAACTGTGAAATCATCATAAGCCATCCAATTAAGGACAAGATTATCTGGATTGGTATAACCATAATTATAACCTATGTAATCTTTAGTGCAGTAAAGCTGCCTGCAGTGCAAAAGGCAACCACAACATATCAGGTATGGAGAGAATTAGGCTTACTTCCTCTGTCAAGCCCACTCTTTCCTCTGTGTCTCATTCGGTCCATCACCCCTTCAGCGCAAACAACATTCTCCATTCTGCAGTGGCCATTACATCAGCTGTCGGGAGACTGTTGAGTCAGCTTTAAGTCAAGCCCAAGTCTCTGTGTGTTAGAAAGAGTGCAAGAGTGAGAGGGTTTGTTCATTCCTCTCAATCCCCATTTCCCATACCGAGAGAAATGTGAATTAGTGCTACCTCTACAAAAGATAAAGTACAGTAAAAGAAATTTAAAAAAAAATGCAGGAGCTGGAAGAAATGTTTTGGAATTTCAGAGATGATTACTGCATTTATTTATGCATTTGTCAATGTTTATTTCAGCCTTTTGCCACTTTTTCGATGGCAAGAGAGGAAATAAATGGGGAGAAAAGAGGGAAATGGAATAGAGAAATATGAGAGGATGCGAGCCAGATTCAAACTCACAGCACCCATATGAGCACCACTGTCCAACACTACACATGCACATACATTAACTGTCAGGCCACTTTCTTTCCAACACACAGCCGCATAAACACTCCTGAGGTGAAGTAAAATTAAAAAAATGACAGAGCCTCGGCTGTTTCTCGAACACTTTTATTACTATTCATACAATAGAATATGCAAATCTAACATTTATCACCATAACCATTCATAAATACTCTAAATAGTAATAACAAAATTTATGAATACTCAAACACATACATAAACTCCTCCATCGTAGGGCTGTTGAAAAGCTCTTTGAAAGGCTCTGCTCCATTGTTAGTTCTGACTGGTGATGTTGTTGTGTAATGATGGTTTGGTGATTGTCCCTTTCCACTTCCTGTAAAGTAATGTATCAATGTTCCCTTATTCCATATGCCATTCGCAGTGCCCTTTGAAAGGAACATGTTCGCTCCCTTTGGATTGAAATCTCACTTAAGATGGCAGAATACCCTGTGAAGTCCACTTCACAGTCCACTTACGGTTGGATGGAATGCACCTTGATACTCTCTTTCTTCTACTGTACCTTATTTATGCTGTCTTCATGTCGCAATAACAAGAATTATTGGTAACACTTTAGTTTAGGGTTCAACTGTCACTATTAACTAGTTGCTTATTAGCATGCATATTACTAGGATATTGGCTGTTTATTAGTATGTATAAAGCAGATATTAATTCCCTATTCTGCATGACCATATTCTATATCCCATAATCCTACCCTATACCTAAACTTAACCTTAGTACCTTAAACTTAACCTTAAACTAAGTACCTTACTAACTATTAATAAAGCAGTAATTAGGAGTTTATTGAGGCAAAAGTCATAGTTAATAGCAAGAATTGGACACTAAACTAAAGTGTGACTGAATTATTGTTTTATTTGATATAGTTTATAAATTTTTTTTTAAAGTGCATGTACTGACTGGATATAAACAAAATCTGTATAGCTAACCAAATGACCCTTTTTTTTTTTTTTTTTTTTTTTTGCAGCTATCATTTTGTTTTTGTTTTGTTTTTTTCCCCACATATTGATATTCAAGTTTTTAGTTCATATTTGAAAGATTTTAACTTTCAATTTGACAAGTCTGAAACCTGTTTAAATTTGACATCAGTTGAAAGCTCCAGTAGCATCCTTCAGTTTCTATTCTATTCTATTCTATTCTATTCTATTCTATTCTATTCTATTCTATTCTATTCTGGCATGCCTCACTGTTTTTATATCTAGACTTAAAATGAATCTATTTTTTTTTGGGTTTTTTTTGGCATTTTTATTTATTTAATATTTATTTATTGGGTTATGTATGGCATGCATTTTATTGTGTTGTAATTTACTTGGTTTAGCACTTTGGTCAAATTTGCTATGTTTAACTGTGCTATAAAATTTTTATATACAATTTTATGAAAAATCATTTTTACATACTATTCTATAATCTATTCTATTACTTGCTGTGGCAGATTTTTAAACACCCTTTAACCCAAAGATTTGGGCCTCTCCATCTTTATTTCAGTTCCATTTGGTCTGCAAATTTTCAAAAAACTTTGATAAGAAGGCCTATAACACCTGCCAGAGATGAAGGGAAAAAAACGGGGAGGAAAGAGAAAAATTGAGAGAGCAAAAGCTACTGGTTTAAATGTGTCACATTACTTGCTCCAAGATTTAGGAATATGTCCCACCCATAAACGCCATAAACCCCATCCACAGTCCAGCCCACTGCTCCACCCAGTCCTCTGCGGCAGAAGCCTTACAGGAAGCAATATTCTGGGCTAAGATCCCTCTGTAGCCACGTCTCGCTTGGCTGAAGCCCAGGCTCACAGGCAGCGGACAATAGCAGGTTTCAACCACAAAAAGTTACCATTTACAGTCCCTTTTCCTTCTCTACAACTGGATCTGGAACTGGATTGTCTAAATCTTAGCATGTTTTGAAGAGGCACCTATCAAGTCCTATAGCCTCCATACATATATCTATGAGAACATCAAGCATCTGCTTGAATAGTTTTTCCTCCCTCTATTTTCAACGCACATCTGTTTGTGCTTAGAGTGACGTTGCCACGGTGATCCTCCAGTGCTAAAGAATAGTATAAATCTCATCCTTCTTTGCAGCCACATGTGAGATCCTGGCAGAAGGCATGATGGGAAGAGGGCCATCAGACGTCTGGTAGGGGGGAGAATAAAGAGGAAGAAATGGGTGGGATTTGCTAGAAGCCGGGGTCAAAGTTCATACCCTTGAAGGTCAACGTTGGCAGCTGCTACAGTGGCCTGGGTGGCTTTCTTGCCCTTAAAAATGTGCAGTGACACCGTCCCATAATATACCAGTTAGTTTTACCTTAAATGTAGAAAAAACAAGATTGTTGGAAGATTATTAGAGCCCATGTTTTACAAGAAAATACTATTTTAGTTATTCTACTTCAAAATTTCATGTTTAATTCAACCGTTCCTTTGTAATTGTTTGTGAATTTTACTTGAATATCTGAGTGAAAATGGTTTCGACACCTTTTTCAACAAGTATGAAATGAATTCAGCAACTTCTTTATAATCAAATGCAATTACCTCCATATATTCTGTCAAACCAGGTCCAGGATCAGTCTTTCCTCTATTTTGTTAAAGGTTAAACATGTGAGAAACCTGATCACAGACCTGTGGTTCTCCCCAGAGAGCTGTGAATTTCAGACTGTGATGCAGATGTTTTCTCCATTAGACCGTAGCTCCTCCTTTCCATGGGAGATGACCCTGCACATGGCAGAATACATACAATCAAGGCTTGAACACTAACATACCAGCCCAAGCGTTGGCAACATGGCACAAAGCGGTCACTCTTGGCTGCAACAGCTACGACTTGTTTTGATTCTTTATAGGCCATGATCAAAGACAGCTAAAGACTTCTTGGTCTACGCCCTTAAAATTAGTTTTAGCTGAAACCGGCGTGCAAATTATATACTAAGTGAAAGTCAAGCAAATACATTCAATTTAAGTTCACTAAATTTGCTAGCATTTCAATATAGCATATATAATTAGCAAGATACAACAAAAACTGGCTCAAATGGAATAATCCAACAAATTATTTGTCATTTTAACAATAACTAAAAGGTCAAATAGCTGTAATATTTCAGAAAAATATAAACATATTCATATATGCGTATAATATAATATAATATAATATAATATAATATAATATAATATAATATAATATAATATAATATAATATAATATAATATATCAGTTGTGTAGATGGAGAACTATTTAGCTTAATGGAGTCATATTAATACTTTCAGTCCTTTGTCAATGTCCCAGTGTTTTGTGGCTGGAATGTAGTGATTTGGGTAGAGGAAGAAATGACTACATGCCATGTGTCACGTGTTAGGAGCATTAAGTGACTCCATAGTTCAAGTTTAGTTTCTGCTTTTCGTGGCCCTGACCTGCAATCATGAATAAACAGTCTCGGCCCATTACAGACTGAGAGCAGAAGACGTGAGATGAAACACACGAGAGAGAGAGAGAGAGAGAGAGAGAGGGAAAGCTTCTACTTTTTTAACATTAACTCTAAAATGGGGAGACCTTCTCCTGACCACACCACAAAAATGTAAGGAACGCCTTGTTCCTTTAGAATAGACATTCTCTCTGCTACTTTCTTCTCTTTTACTCTCATTTCTATTCTCAAGATGCGACAAAAGCACACAAACATATATATGCACTAGTTCTAGGTGAACTGCCTCAGTAGGCATCATGGACACACGCCCGAAGTGAAGACTATTCCAAAAGTTATCTGAGATACCTCAGTTTTTAAGGCTGCATGTATCTTTTAAAGAACAGACAATCCCAGAATGCTCAGTGAAAAAAAAAAAAAAAATCAATCCAAAATGGCAGACAAACCTAAAGAAGTATTTACATTCTAAATAAATATTCCAAGTTATATAGGCTACACATTACAAATATTCAACATTTCTGAATAAAAACATGCAATTCAATAAATACTGAAATGCATCAATAAAATCTTAAAATGATTACTGCAAAAATGCTTTTCTTACTTAGATTTTTTTTTGTCTTGTTTCCAGTCCAAATATCTAAAAATTCTTAAATCAATTTGAGTTTTCTCAGCAAAACCGAGCTTACCCCAGTGGCAGATTATTTTGCTTGTTAAGGAAAAACTCACTTAATTTTGACTTATTTTTTCCGAAAACGAGACAATAATTTTTAATTGTCTAGAAAATGCTTCTTGATTTAAGAATTTTTTTAGATATTTGGACTAGAAACAAGACAAAAACTCTAAGTAAGAAAAGCCTTTTTTGCAGTGTAAAAATTACAATTTACCCCAAATCTTTGTAACATACTAACTTATTATATTGTGTCATTCATCTCATGCCACCTGCACTGAAATCAATTCAGAATTGAGAGAACTTCTGAGGCTATGTACAGCAGATCTATGGTCAAAGGATAAAAAAGTATGGATTTTAAGTGGATTTTTAAAGTGGATTTTATGGATTTTAAGTAACAAAGCATGACTATACTAATTTTGAAGAGACTGTGGGTGAAATCTGAGCTACAGATTCCTCCAAATGGTACACATTTAACCAATCATGACCATATTCAGGTTGTTTTTCAAAAATTAGATTCTGGCCAGTAGAAGCAATCCAGAAACCAAGAGACAAAGCGAGAAAATATGGCTTTCCGATAACGTGGCAGTGTGACGTACCAAGTCTTGAGGAAAATCCACACTGCTGAAGCTAATAGACTAGTCTCACACAGACACACATACATACACACACACACACACACACACACACACACACACAGAGAGAGAGAGAGAGATGAAGACAAAACCATAACTGTGATACAATGCAAAACACAGTGAAATTACTTTTAAACTCATATTCTCCACAAGAAGAGAGAAAGCAAGAAAGGAAGGAAAAGTTCAGTGTCATTTTAGACACATATTGCTTGAATTAAACTGCAGAGAAAGGGAGGGGAAAGAGGCTCTGAATTCTTTTCCATTGAGATCAGCTCTTTACTGCAGTCTGAGAGAGAAACCTCTTCTGCTCCCATCCACCAGCAACGGTGCTGCAGAAGAATTCAGAGAAAAAGGACAGTTAGAAATTATTCCATTGATGTGAGAAATCTCAGAGCTCAGTATAAGGCACCACATCCCTTTCTTGAATACCTGATTTAATCTAAGATCCTTTCCTTTCCACTGTAACTCGCTAAAGAGGTTATAATAGGTTTCTTTTACAGTATTACAGACTGTGCTTAAATAACTATAACATCTTATTCTGTGGTCATGAGTCACTACACTCTGACTTATTTTAAGAGATTCCAGCTAACAAAACTGTTCTAAAAACATTTTGCTAATGTTCCAATCATTTTTGGAAAATGTTATTTCTGAATGTTCTCTGAATGTTCAAAATGTCTAGTTTTTAAAATGTTTCAAAAATGTATTTTCCTGGTTATATGAATATTAAGGGAAAAATGTAAGATACAATTTATCATTTTGCGAACATTATTGTTACATTTAAATATTTTCTAAACATTCTGAAACAAGTAGTAACATTTAAAAACTAAACTAAAACAGTTAATGAAAAAAATGTGCCATGAACAATGTATTTTGTGCTAACATTTTTGAGAATGTTAAAGTGCCCCATTATTACCTTTCATCCAATGTGTAATATATGTCTGCAAAGTTTCAAAGATCAAAGTGCACAACAAATAAAGTTACTGTCTCCTAAAAGAAAGAGTCAATTCTGAACTGCTGAAACGAGTCATCAGCAATTCCACTCTCACTTCCTGTTACATATGTATGTGACAATGTAACCAATTTGCAGAATGCCAGCCTATGTTCTTCATTTGTTGCCCACGAATGTCTACTTTGACCTGCCATCAAACACTTTAGTTGTTGCTGAGGCCTGGAAGAGTTTGGTCTGTGTTGTCGACATGTTTGTTAAGAAGACGCTGTTTTCAGCACTGCAAATCCACTTTGCATGCACTTACACTGGAATTGATACGGGAAAAAATTGATCGTTTGTATCACTGTGTATATCAAGTGCTGAGGAAGAGTCTGGAGCTGAAATTCAGATATGGTGATTGGTGTTTAATTTCCGACACACACTGTAAGCGGTAGGCCAATCACAACAGACTGGGCCATCTGACCAATCGGTTAAGGGCAGGCTGGCGGTAAAGAGGGGTTTAGAGGGACTGAATCTTCAAACTAAGCGTTGTCAGTCTCTTTGAGAATTGAGGTCATAAGTAATGTGCAATATAAATTAAACTGTTTTTTGGCCTTGGATGCATGTAAACCTGTTGTAGGAGACCTTCAAAACAAAAATAGGAGCCTTTAAAATAGCATAATGGGGCACTTTATTATTAAAGACCAGATAACTTGAAAAGATGAACAAATGTTCTATTAACGTTACTGGAAGAATGTTTGTTCATAACTTTGGGAGATCCTTGCCAGAATGCTAGTCAAAATTCTGAGAATGGTCCCTGTTAGCTGGGATCTAAGCAGGTTTGGTCAAAACCTAAAGATTTAGGAATAGTTTTGCTGCTTTGTTTGCAGTTTGTTTATTATTCAAATCAGTAAATGATCTTTCTAAAGTTGTCATCTATCATCCATATTCCCAGTAGTTTCTTCTAGTAGTTCAAATCAGTTTGATGATTAAACAACTCTAAAATACTTGACGAGAGAAGTGTAAAGCACAGAATTGTGATGCCCCGTGTTGCACAACTGGAGTCCAAATTTCTGAACAGTTTTATGTGTTCTCTGGGGGCTATACATTAAATGGGTGATATGACAAACGTCTGTCATCGAATATGATTACTAATTTCACTGCTGATCTAAGGCCACTGGTTTATTTGGCATTCTTGGGCTTGCCAAACCCTTTAACTCCTCCTTAAACGCTGTGGACGGGTACATAAATGAAGACATGGAAGACAAACACATGGGAACAAAGACACAAAACATTCAGCTCACATAAAACCTTACAAACTGACTGTATTGACATAGACAGCATTTTATCCGGCATGGAATAAGTGACTCATGTGAGGAGCTCTTTATGGGAAGCAACTCAAGTGAGGCTAGAAACACAACCAATTCTGATGTTAGCATAGCAGCTAGCCGATATTCCACATACAGTACACAAAATACACAGCAAACATGTTGATTACTACATTTTTCACCCAATATCAGCACAATTCCTCCCTCAGCTCAATCAACCATTTTGGAAGAGAAAGTTTTTGTGAGCTTTTCTAATTTTAGGAAAGAAAAAAATGCTTAGATTGCAGATACTAAAGTCTGCAGAGAAATTTCAATAGGAACTAATCAAATTCTCCCAACAATTACGAAAAAGAAGTTTATTCAAGTGTGCTATTAGTATACTTCTTTTAAACTAAAAATAAGAAAGTATACTTTCAGTCTACTTTTTATATACTTCTCAGAAATATACTTTATGTACTTCTGAAAAATATACTTAAAATTGCACTGAAGTATACTTGACAGAAAAGTCTAAGTATATTTGGCCTACTCAGCCTTCTGATCGAGATATACTTAAAAGTATATTTATAAAAGTATAGTATAAAAGTACATTGTTTGAAAATATTAATTTATAAAGAAAAGAGATATATTCCTAATTCTGAGTATCAGAATTTTTGTGTAGGCTAGTCCACTGATAGTATACATAGGAATTTACTTCAAATCTACTTCACTCTTTCCTTGCCATTGACTGAATTTTCAGGCTATACAGTAGGGAGCACGTTACGCATCTTCTGAAAGAGTACAGAATGTCCGGATCAAAACGCAGGAGAAGAAGCTGAAACAAGTGATAGAAGATTACTCACGCAAATGTAAAATAAAGCAATCATCAAACATTAAACAGCATATAAATCAAAACTGCCTAACGTTACTGAATGAAATGTCGACCCAGGATGAGCTATAGGACTGTGAAGCTTTGGGGGTGTTTATGGACTCGATTTAATCCATCTGTGTCTGATCATCGTTCTGAATCCCATCCGGACATAGTCTTTGACAAAAATGCAATTATGCATTTTTATTTAAAATGTTTCCTTTTTTTAAAAATGAAATTTACCCACATTTAAGTGTTCATAAAAAGGATTCATGAAGCTAGAATGAAATGTTTTTAGAATGGACAGTGTTGGGCAGTAGCGTCGCTATAAGTAGCTGTTTTTTGAATAAAATAGTTTTTCAGTAGCTTTTTCTCATCAATTAGCGCGGTAGCATCAACAAAAGCTACATTTTCCAAAGCATTTCTGAAGCTCAAGCTCAAATCGGAAATATAACTGCCAGCGCCAGTAAACCTCGCAACTCCATTGGCTCCTCAAACTGTCAGTCAAACCTCATTATTCCTCCCGCCTCTCTTGTGAATGAAGTTTGGAGCATCTCAGCTTGTTCGCGTTCTGAAGGTAAAGAAAGAACTGTTGACTGAATAAGTACAGCGTTTTCTTTACTCAAGAAACAATATATTTATGAAGGCTAATGTTTTTGTATTTGAGGAGCGGAGAAGAGTGTCTATCATTTGTTGTCGAGTCACAGGCAAATACTGTAGCTTTTGTAAAGCACTTCATCTTTTATAACATGATATCAAAGTTGTTTCACTTGGCGGCCATCTTTGAAATGCTTCTCGGGCATCCAACTGCACCTTCTATTTCTTTGAATGGGGAAACATTCGATTCTCCAAAACTGTTTCCTAAGCTTAATATTAAATTTCATATTTGAAAACGCCAATGAAATCTGACAACAACAGTCTCATAAAGCTTGTTTCCTATGTTCAAATAGCATTAAAAAGCTTGTTTTTTTATGATAGACTAGCCATTGCGCATGCGCAGTCATGAGCGCGAGTGTGTGAGAGCTGCATGCTTCAATAGCAACCGGAGCAAACGGCAGCTGCAGTGATGCGATGACTTTACTAATCAACGATTGGCTCTTTCATGTAGAAGGTGGCAAAGACTATAGAATAACACAAGACGCGTCAGTCATATTGTTTTAAATGGGAGAAAGTGCAACGTGCAATATGGCGGAATAAGTTCTGCGTGAATGCGTCGTGAAGCACATGTGAAATCTGTCCAATGGCGTGATGGAATGTCATAGGCGGGTGACGTCATGACCAGGAAACTATTACTCTATTACAGGCACACAGGGAGTATGGCAATGTGAGGCAGCGTCTCGTTCCCTCTCAGGGAACCATGGTTACATACGTAACCTGAGACATTCCCTGAGAGGGAATTTGCGCTGCATCAAGTGCTTTGGGAACGAGATACCCACGCCGCCATAAAACCAAGTGCCTGTCCGTGTGAAACTGTCTAGTGCACACTAAGACACCAGCACTCTTGACCCCGGGGTCGAGGCCACATCTAGGTTATAGAGCCTAACAAAAGTGTGCGGCAAGGACCAACCCATCGCATCACAAACTTCTTGGAGGGACACTCCAGACAATAAGGCCAAAGAGGCCACCATACTCCGTGTAGAATGAGCGCGGACCTTGAGTGGTGAAGGATGTCCGGCAGACTCATATGCAAGTGAGATAGCCTCAACTACCCACTTACTCAACGTTTGCTTGGATGCTGGGTGCCCCCTACATGAACACACGAACAGTTGATCCATCTTACGCCACAGGGCAGCTCTGTGGACGTAGGCATCCAAAGCCCTAACAGGGCACAGCAAATTAAGTCTTTCCTGGTTTGGATCCAGAAATGGAGGAGGACAAAAGGCCTGCAACATAATAGAGCCCGCCACATTAGTGGGGACCTTAGGAACATAACCTTCCCGAGGAAAAAGGAAGGCTTTGACCATGCCTGGCGCGAAGTCCAAGCAAGAGGGAGAGACCGAAAGGGCTTGTAGGTCACCAATTCTCTTTAACGACGAGAAAGCAAGGAGGAAAAGAGTCTTTAGAGTGAGGAATTTTACATGAACCTCTTCAATAGGCTCGAAAGGAGCAGTAGACAGGCCCTTCAACACTATGGCCAAGTCCCAAGTCGAAACTCTCTGACGTGCCGCAGGCCTCAGCCTCAGAGTACCACGAAGGAAGTGAGTAACCCATGGGTGTCTGCCAAGAGAAGCACCCTCTAAAGGAACGTGGTAAGCCGCAATGGCCTTTAGCGTAGAAGGAGATAAACCAGAAGAAAACATTTCTTGAACAAACTCCAGAACTGTTCCGGCTGGGCAGTTAACAGGATCAAAGTTATGTTCTCTACACCATGAAGAGAAAACATTCCATTTCAAGGAACACAGCATCCTCGTGGAGGGAGCTCTGCAATGGAGCATAGTCTCTACTACCTCAGTAGGGAGACTGGAATCTATGAGCTGTGCCCCCTCAGAGGCCACGCCCACAGTTTCCACAACTCCGGGCGGGGGTGAAGGATTGAGCCCCCTGCCTGCGAGAGTAGGTCCCTCCTGATCGGAATCTCCAGGGGAGAGCCGTCGAGGACAGACATAAGGTCCGAAAACCAAACTCGGCCCAGCCAAAACAGGGCTACTAGTAACAACTGGACCCCATCCTGGCGCACTCTCTCCAAAACTCCCAGAAGCAGAGCAATCGGGGGAAAGGCGTACAGGCCTTGACACGATGTCTGCTTCCTGATTCAGATGCCCTGGGATGTATACTGCCCTGACTGACAGCAACTTCCCCATGGCCCACAGGAGGATCTGGTGTGCCAACTTGCATAAGAGGCGCGACCGCAGAACCCCCTGATGGTTTATGTAGGAGACCACCACTGTGTTGTCCGTGTGGACCAACACATGATGGCGCCTGAGATCTGGGAGGAAGTGTTTGATTGCCAGGAACACAGCCATCATCTCCAACTGGTTTATGTGCCAGGAAAGATAATGACCCCTCCACAGACCCTGAGTCGAGTGGCCGCTCATGACCGCCCCCCAGCCGGTGAGGGATGCATCCGTCGTTAGCATTACATGACAACAAGGAGCCCCCAACATCGGGCCTTGGGAAAGAAACCAAGGTTTTTTCCACATGACACAAGCACGAAGGCATCGCTGCGTGATCTTGATCATGCGAAACGGATTTCCGCTCGGGGAAAACCCCTTGGTTTTGAGCCACCACTGCAAAGGTCTCATGTACAACAGGCCAAAAGGTATCACGTTGGATGCAGCTGCCATCAGACCTAACAGTCTCTGAAACTGTTTCACAGTGCGTGACTGACCTAGCTTCAGCTTGTTTTCGGCTATGAGCATGGCCTCTATGCAAGCTGGCGATAGACGTGCTTGCACTGACACTGAGTCCCAAACTACGCCTAGAAAAGAGGTTCTCTGAGCTGGAGAAAGCACACACTTCTTTTCGTTTAGCCGTAACCCCAGACGCCCCAGGGTGAGAACAACATCTCGATGCTGAACCACCAATTCTTCTGACTCTGCTAGAATTAACCAGTCGTCTATGTTATTCAACACGTGGATGCCCTGGAGCCGCAACAGAGCCAGAGCTGCATCCACGTATTTTGTGAAGGTGCGGGGAGATAAAGCTAGGCCAAAGGGAAGAACCTGATATTGGTATGCTTCGCCCCCGAAAGCGAACCTCAGGAACTTCCTGTGTTGAGGAAGGATGGATATAAGAAAGTATGCATCTTTCAGATCTATCGTGACAAACCAGTCCTCGGACTTGATTTGTGACACGATCTGTTTCAGAGTTAGCATTCTGACCTTGACCTTCTTGACAGAGCGATTTAACAGGCGCAGATCTAGAATGGGACGCAACCCTCTATCCTTCTTCGGAACTATGAAGTACCGGCTGTAAAACCCTGACTCCCTGCTGGGAGAAGGAACCCTATCTATAGCTTCTTTTCGCAAGAGAGTCTGTACTTCTTGTTCCATAACCAGAGCCTGCTCGGGGTTCACCTTGGTGAAAAGCACCCCGCTGAACCTGGGCGGTCGCAACCCAAACTGAATTCTGTACCCAAATTCTACTGTGTGCAGGACCCATTGAGATACATTTGACAGAAGTTTCCACGCTGCCAAAAAAATCTACTAAGGGAATCAGTCTCTCAAGACTGACCTCTGGTGTTTGATGTATGACCAGCCCGGTGTCCTGAAGCAGTGAACCAGCAGGAAGCAACCAAACTGGCCATTTTTGATCCCTCCTCGGAGGGAGTGAACACCCCAGCGCCACTACGTTGCTGGGTGGACACTGGTATATACGTTCGCTGAGAGCCATTGCGTCCTGAAGCACACAAGGTAGCAGGGTTGGCAGAACGACCCCCTGAGGGCACTGAGGGGAGACGGGCACCATGCAGTGAGGTGGACACCGACTCGCCCCAGAGGGGACAGCCCTCAAGAGCCTGATACCCCCAATGTGAGGAGCTTGTACTCAGCTGGGACTGCACTTTTTGACTAGCAGTCCCAGAGACCTGAGATCAGCAGGGAAGAAATTTAGAAAAAGCCGCCGCCTGTTTTTTAGGTTCCTGAAACCTCCAATGGATCTGGCGGTTTCCTTGGTAGCACAGAGAGAAAGATCTGCTGCTTTTCTAAGCTCTGTGAAAGCCTCGCGACTAACTTCCCCACCCTCGTCAAGGTCTTTAAGCAGGTCGGCTTGATAAGCTTGGAGGACGGCCATAGTATGTAAACAAGTCGCTGCCTGACCTGCTGCCAAGTATGCTTTACCCACTAAAGTTGATGATGTACGTAATGGCTTACTTCGGGGCTTAGGGAGGCTGCCGACTCAGGGGAGAGATAGCTCACAAGCATCTCTTCCACCTGCGGCATCTCCCCATAACCATGCCTTTTTAGTCTCATTATATTACTATAATTCGATATTTGGGTCTGCAACAATGCTTAGGTAGGTGGTACATGTCAAAGTAACATCCACATGGATGGCAGGATCCAAGGTTTCCCAGCAGAACATTGTCCAAAGCATCACACTACCTCCGCCAGCTTGCCTTCTTCCCATAGTGTATCCTGGTGCCATGTGTTCCCCAGGTAAGCGACGCACACGAACCCGGCCATCCATGTGATGTAAAAGAAAACGTGATTCATCAGACCAAGTCACCTTCTTCCATTGCTCCGTGGTCCAGTTCTGATGCTCACAGACCCACTGTTGCCGCTTTCAGCGGTGGACAGGGGTCAGCATGGACACCCTGACTGATCTGCAGCTATGCAGCCCCATACGCATTAAACTGTGATGCACTGTGTGTTCTGACACCTTTCTATCAGAACCAACATTAACTTCTTGAGCAATTTGCTACAGCTCGTCTGTTGGATCGGACCACACAGGCCAGCCTTCGCTCTCCACCTGCATCAAGGAGCCTTGGTTGCCCATGACCCTGTCACTGGTTCACCACTGTTTCTTCCTTGGACCACTTTTGATAGATACTGACCACTGCAGACCGGGAACACCCCACAAGAGCTGCAGTTTTAGAGATTCTCTGACCTAGTCGTCTACCCATCACAATTTGGCCCTTGTCAAACTTGCTCAAGTCCTTACACTTGCCCATTTTTCCTGCTTCTAACATCAGTTTTGAGGACAAAATGTTCACTTGGTGCCTAATATATCCCACCCACTAACAGGTGCCGTGATGAAGAGATAATCAGCGTATTATCTGATTATAAGTATATTATCAGATAATCACTTCACCTGTCAGTGGTCATAATGTTATGCCTGATCGGTGTATATATATTCAAAGTACATGGGTGACACAGAGTGAACTGGAGCGCTTAGAGTCTCACAAATGCGCATGTCATGCAGCAATGCAGAGAAGACCAATGGTCATGGTCAAGAATTCCATTAATACATTACAAGTATCCAATAATGCATTAAATTTTGGTTTGTTTTTCAATAAACCCTAACGTATACACCCAGAACACTTCGACGATATGGCATGGGATCATTCTGTGTTACTTTTGTGTCTTAAAAACTTGATGCTGGTTGCTATTCACTGCCATTATATGAAAGAGCATGAGCGGGACATTTGTTTTTTTAATTCCCATTTGGTGGCTTATAAAAGAAAGAAGAGTATAGAACAACACCAGAGTGAGTACATGATGACTTAATTTTCATTTTAGGAAATGAAACGAAATATCCCTTTAAAGGGGACCTATTATGCAAAATTCACTTTTGCATGGTGTTTGGAGCCGTTTCCAGATGCATGACAGTGTGACATCACATTAGCCACAGGCCCCACCCATGAATGTTGACAGACACTGCCGTTTTAACATAGAACCACCCTGAGCGAGTTCACAGCCAGTTGTACAGTCCGCCATTACTGCACTGACGAGAAAGTCTCCCAAGCGTTTTAGGTGTTCTGTAAATCTGAGCCGCTGAAGACATGGTGGATTCATTTTGTTTTAGATGAAAATGCTCCCTAAACTCTACCGAAATTTGTTTATGTCTGCGCGAATCATTTCACACCGGACTGCTATGAGAACGAATGTCAATACAAAGGGACAATACAAAACAGAGGTGCTAAAACATTGTTACTCAAGGATAGATCAGTAAACTGTTTGTGATCCAGCTTACAGTCTCCAGTGATACTGGATACGGCAGTAATGAAGGTAAGAGCACTTTATTACAGTTCATCTGAGTTGTTTTACGGATATAAAGCTAACCAGTTTATTAAGCACCACCCGAAAAGGCATAGGGTCTTTATATATTTGTTTACTGTTAGTTGTAATGAGTGTTTCTGTGTACTTCGCTGTGTATGTTGATGATAATGCAAGGGAGAGAGAGAGAGTTTATGGATAATATTTTAATGCACACTTGCACTGTGTTTTATTAAGCTCTTACAGTGATTTTCTAGAGTGAAAAGAGTCGCTTCATATTTTGTTTGAAATACAATAAACGTTATAAAACTCATCGGTAAACTGGCTTTTGCTAACATAGTGAATAAAACAAGAAGACAATATAAGTTATAACCGTAATTGAACTAAACTATACAGGTTCTATCTCCATGCAGCATATATTCACAGTTTCTGACATTATAGTGCGTCCTGACAGAACAAGCTCTTAAAGCTCCGCCCTTCTAGGCTGAGCGCAGCTGCTCATTTGCATTTAAAGGGCACACATTGAAACAGCATGTTTTTTCTCACCCCAAAAAGTAATTTTAACATGCTATAAAAAATGATCTGTGGGGTATTTTGAGCTAAAACTTCACATACACACTCTGGGGACATCAGAGACTTATTTTACATCTTGTAAAAGGGGTCATAATAGGTCCCCTTTAATGAAGTCAAACATTTTAACCATATTTTGAAGGAAATCTACAAACCCGATTCCAAAAAAGTTGGGATTGTACAAATTGTGAATAAAAAAGGAATGCAATGATGTGGAAGTTTCAAATTTCAATATTTTATCCAGAATACAACATAGATGACATATCAAATGTTTAAACTGAGAAAATGTATCATTTTAAGGGAAAAATAAGTTGATTTTAAATTTCATGGCATCAACACATCTCAAAAAAGTTGGGACAAGGCCATGTTTACCACTGTGTGGCATCCCCTCTTCTTTTTATAACAGTCTGTAAACGTCTGGGAACTGAGGAGACAAGTTGCTCAAGTTTAAGGAATGTTGTCCCATTCTTGTCTAATACAGGCTTCTAGTTGCTCAACTGTCTTAGGTCTTCTTTGTCGCATCTTCCTCTTTATGATGTGCCATTTCAGTACCCGGATCCTTCTTCTACGCCGCCATGATGTAATTGATGCAGTATGTGGTCTGGCATTGTCATGTTGGAAAATGTAAGGTCTTCCCTGAAAGAGATGACGTCTGGTTGGGAGCATATGTTGTTCTAGAACTTGGATATACCTTTCAGCATTGATGATGCCTTTCCAGATGTGTAAACTGCCCATGCCACACGCACTCATGCAACCCCATACCATCAGAGATGCAGGCTTCTGAACTGAGTGCTGATAACAACTTGGGTTGTCCTTGTCCTCTTTAGTTTAGGACATGGCGTCCCAGTTTTCCAAAAAGAACTTCAAATTTTGATTCGTCTGACCACAGAACAGTTTTCCACTTTGCCACAGTCCATTTTAAATGAGCCTTGGCCCAGAGAAAACGCCTGCGCTTCTGGATCGTGTTTAGATATGGCTTCTTTTTTGACCTATAGAGTTTTAGCCGGCAACGGCTAATGGCACGGTGGATTGTGTTCACTGACAATGTTTTCTGGAAGTATTCCTGAGCCCATGTTGTGATTTCCATTACAGTAGCATTCCTGTATGTGATGCAGGGCCCTGAAGATCACGGGCATCCAGTATGGTTTTCCGGCCTTGACCCTTACGCACAGAGACTGTTCCAGATTCTCTGAATCTTTGGATGATATTATGCACTGTAGATGATGATAACTTCAAACTCTTTGCAATTTTTCTCTGGGAAACTCCTTTCTGATATTGCTCCACTATTTTTCGCCGCAGTATTGGGGGAATTGGTGATCCTCTGCCCATCTTGACTTCTGAGAGACACTGCCACTCTGATAGGCTCTTTTTATACGCAATCATGTTGCCAATTGACCTAATTAGTTGCAAATTGATCCTCCAGCTGTTTCTTATATGTACATTTAACTTTTCTGGCCTCTTATTGTTACCTGTCCCAACTTTTTTGGAATGTGTAGCCAATATTTGGCATGACATTTCAAAATGTCTCACTTTCAACATTTGATATGTTATCTATATTCTATTGTGAATAAAATATAAGTTCATGAGACTTGTAAATTATTGCATTCCTTTTTTATTCACAATTTGTACAGTGTCCCAACTTTTTTGGAATCGGGATTGTATAACAAAAATGATTGCGTACAATTTACTGTGTGCATCAGGAGTGAGTCTTTGATTCTAAATAACAGGCTAAATTTATACTATACTGTGTAAACCTTACTCAAAATTACCCCCCCAACACACACACACAAACATTAGTTCTCATGCTCATACAAACAAATATTGACAATTTTATTTTTTTTATTTCCCTTCTAACCCCCAGCCACACAAGTTTGTCTCTCCCTTTTGCTCTGTCATCCGTCTCTCATGTCCCACCCACACACTCCCCCTCTATCTTTCCTCCTTTTCCCTTTCCTTTAAACACTCTTAATCTTTTCAAATGTTGCTAGCAACAAACCAGCTATACTAACAGTCACTTATGGAGGCTTTTAGTGTAAAACGAGTAAACAGAAAGAGTTAGTATTGTTTTGGGACAGCTTTCTCTCCCCGTACAGCCTCACAGTCAGTATAAAAGCACTGTACGCAGTCTGCATTAAAGCTAGTACTGTTTACAATGACTAAACAGGTAGCATACTTTCAGCTCCAAATGGCCTGTGCGAATCCAAACAGTACAATATTAGAGGCAGCTCCTGAAAAAACTGTTATTTTTCACTAAAATGCTAGTCTCTCGTATGTGTCTGACTGGTGTGGGGAGCAGTCTCAACAGTGTTTTGGTTATTGAACTGAATTATAACTCTGGAAAATTCCATAGACAGACTGAATGACTGTTAATGTAGACTTCTTTTACTTTCTTTCTTTTTTTTGTTTTTTTGTTACGTATTGAAGAAGTTCGCTCTTTGGTATTTGATTTACAGTAGTACAGCGTTTCTGTTCCATGAATCATCAGCCAAACTTTAACTCACTGAGAGCGACGATAACTTGAGAACTACCAACCAGGACTTGGAAAAAGGGGAGCCTGCATGGACATTAATCTCTTTTCTGTCTACTGTTTCTTCCGTTTTCGTCTGTCCCCATTGCACTCCGCTAGAATTCATCAGCCATTTTATCTCCTTTTAAACTTGCATTTGTATTTCCCAAAATGACTTTTTTGCACTTCATTTTCTCCCACACAACTACATACATGTGCCTTATCTCTGTTAATTTGTCAGAGCGTGCAGGGGAAAGTGCACTGAGTGTGGATTTTGTTTACATGAGGAAGTGACGAAGTGCTGCTGTCTGGCCTTCCTGAGCTCACAACAGAGCAGGGAGAGGCAGTTGCACAACTTTACATGGTCTCTGGCCATAAAGACACTCATTAAACTCTTTCTTACTATCTGGAATTTAAAAGTAGACTTATGTGACACAAAAATGATGAAAACACATCTGTATGGATGTACTCTGTATTTCTGGTTCATGTAAATCTAAACCTTCTTATGGCCATTTAAGGTATGTTCATACCAAGAACTATACTGTCAGGTACAGTTGAAAATAAAGATCTAAATACAGCAGTTATAGATTTATTAAACAAAAAACTCAGAACACTAGGAAACTAAGAAACAGATCAACCGATTAAAATGTGACAAGAACAGACAAGGAACAGAAAGAAACTCAGAGCTTAAGGGGTCGTTTACACAACACCATTTAGCATCAACTAAAAACAGACAAACACAGACAAACCAATCAAAGAAATGAATAACAGGTGCGGAAATGAATCAAACCATGAAAAACCATAGAAACTAACTGAAAACTAGGATACAGAACTAAAACACATGACGACAAATCCCCCAAAACATAAATAAACCCAGATTATTTCTTAATATATATAAATAATAACGTTTTAAAAACGCTCTAAGAAAATAGCTGAGTTCACATCATGTCCACAACGATAATGGCATAAGAAAAAAAGATTTAAATAACTTTTTCAGTGTTTTCTTTTTTCCAGCTGATGAATGATAAAAACATTGTCAGTCAATCAATGTATGTCCGACTGCAGTACTCACTGTATTTATGTTGGCAGAGCAACAGCAGCATAAAAAGGGTGTTGTTGTCCCTTGGTGTGCATCCTAATATAGTTATTGTTATAGTTTGTTTTTTTATCTTGGAGTGAACGGGTCTTTCCTAAGTCCTATTCATAAGATATTTTATGAGTGTCGTACACATTTTGGGAGGCAGCTTATCATCTGTCAAGAACTGTAAAGCATTTTTTTTTTTTTTTTAGTTAAACAACTTGTAAAAAGTGACTTCTGGTTTTTTAGACAAAATGTGACATTTAGGGCGTTCAAAAATGTGCATTTTTACTAGCAAACACCTATAGAGACCCTATCATTTTGCAGAAGAGCAGACTGACTCAGATAATTAAAGCTTTAGGAGAGGGAAAGAGATGCTAGCACAGACATTCAGTGCAAATTTAGATGTTATGTGACTATATATCACTCTTACAGGTCACAGAAATGCAGTGTCTTGTATTACATGCAGTAAAGGTTTTACTCAATCAGGCCAAGTGTTTGCTAGATGACATTACATAAAGTCTGTAATATCTGGAGAAAGCTATCTGTTAGAATACCTGACTACATTTGAATTACTGTCAGTGGAGAAAGTTGCTCTTATGAACAGACTTGACCCCTTGCTTCCAAACAGCATAAATATACCTTATAAACTGGCATGAAACAAATGTTTTCATTGGGTTCGACTGACAGACACTTTGCTGACAAGATTTTTTGCACTGCATCAGAAACTCCCAGTTTGGTGTCGCCAAGTTTTGCCAAACGTGAACTAAATTATACCAGCTGCACCTGATTATGTAAACATAAAGCTGTGAAAACCTTTGATCTCTGATTTATCAAAGTCTTTAATTACTATTATAAACCTGTTTAAAATCCTGTTGTTTTGTTGTTTTTGTAACTGGTTATTGCTGATGTTATTAATTTACAGTGAATGTCTTTGATCCATTATAAAAGTTGAAAAAAAAAAAAAACATACACATTTTATTTATATAATATTTATTTCTGTTTGTGTGTGTGTGTGTGTGTATATATATATATATCAAGTAATTTTGTTTTGCATTCTAAAAGTGGTTGTTAGTATGATAAAGTCATGTAGATTTCAAGCTAGACACAACTGATGTTCGTTAGTGACAATTCTTGTGCAATTCTTTTCTGACTTCTACAATGTTCTCGCTGTACAGGGTGAGGCCTGTGTAGGGAATAGGACACAGGCGTGATCTCTTCTGACTGACAGCTGACATGACAGCTGTCAAAGGTCAAACTCTTTACAGACTGAACAATGATAAGAAGTGGAGATTGAATGATGATAATGGCCTAATCAATGCATTCCTGAGCTGCACAAGTACTTTCATTCTACTAGTGTTTATTTATGCCTGATCTTCCAAAAGAGGCAGATGTGCAATAAATCATCCTGCTAGAGGCACTGAGAAACTATGAGATGCAGTACAGAAGTATAAAAATATATATATATTTTATATATATATAAAAAATTGTGCAGGGGAAAGTGCACTGAGTGTGGATTTTGTTTACACTTATACACTAGTATTAGTGTATAAGACTAGTCATCTGCTTTAATGGAAAACAATGAATCCAAACAAAAACAAAAAAATACTAAATAAATAAAAATATATAAAAAAGAATTAAAGAGTTGATTTGAAATTAAAACCAGCTAGGACTAAGAAAAGGTAAATTGATCCGATTCTCCTTATTTACATTTTTAAAAAACTGCCAAAAACTATAAAGAAAAGCCATCCTAAAAATGCTCTACCTCAAAGGACTGGAAGATTGGAATTCGGTGGAAATTCCAGTACCCTTTCTTTCTTTCTGACAAAAAGAAGTGGAAAGCTGGCAGATCTTCTCAGTAGCACTTGGAAACTCATCGATTTGGACTCTGATCACAACTGCTCTCTGGATATGCCATTTAAAGCAGAGCCTCTTTCTTTTTTGATGAAAAATATCTGAAAAAACTGACAATGTGAACTAGGGAGAGCTTCATTTCTGTGCTTAACCCCAAAGCAATGCTGATAAAGGAACTTGATTTTTGAGCTAATTTAAATCTGTACAGCCAAACCAAGCAAATGCGATATGCAGATGTGATCTCTCATTGCAAAACAAGAGAGATTTTGCATGACTTTTGTACTATAGTATCTGTTATGTTCTGGTACTCTATGTTCTGCCGTGACATACAACAGAAAGACGAGAAACCTAAAATGTAGAAACTCTGTAAGGTCATGTGGTGTTGAAACTGAAATGCATTCGGAACATTCCTGTCTTAAATGAGGGTTGAGATGTGGATCCCTCAAATTCTTTACAGCTGCACACCTGGACCAAAAAGGTGGTGATTATAGCCCTCCACAAACTTATACCTGGGTATCAGGTGTATAGTAGGTCTTATTTCATTGGCTCCATAAGCATCTTTTACTGTCATTCTGTTCTTTTAAAGTCAGGCCATAAACTCATATATTCCCAGGAAGACAAAATACCTATCTATATGCTTGTAAATTACACATTAGCTCTTTTCACCAATGCTGTTGTGTTGCAATGCTGCTGCATAATTTATCACCTCATACTGTATGAAAAAATAGCCTTTGAAATCAACTTGACTTAAGTAGCCAATGGTCCTGGTATAGAAAAGAGCACATAGTAATTGTTGAGGGCTTGCCTTTGCCTTGGCAGAGGGAAACTCTGTCCAATAAAGGGATGAAAATAAACCGTAAATGAAAGGCTTCACAGACGTGGCTGGACCTCATAGCCTGAAACAGATTAGAGCCTACAGACATCCTGACCACCAGATCCCTCTGTGCTCTTTCTTCAACTTGCTTTCTCCCTCACTTTAGCTGCTTTTCTCAAGGAGGTCTATTATACCTGGAGAAAGCTAACGCTTAGTATTACCATAAATCTCAGTGGCGGTTGCTCAGCTGGCACAGGACCCCCAGAGATTTGTTCATCGCATCACAAGGCAATTTTTTTGAGCCATTAATCCCAAATGTAAGAAAATGACATGCACAGTTTATATATATATATATATATATATACATACACACACACACACACACACATATATATACATATATAAGCCAGCTCTCATCTATGTGGTTTGCCAGGTGGATCTGCAGCTTGTCACCTTAAATTTCTCCTTCGTCACCAGTCCTGGCCTAGCAGTCTGGATGAGGAGCTAATGAAAATAACAGGGTAAAACAGAAATCTCTCACAGTCCAAAGAGCATGAGTATTCAGCTTCACTTTAGGAAGATTCCAGAAAAGTTGGAAGCTGGAGACAGAGAAATATGCCTCAATCTTCCAAATATTCTTTTGCACCTGGATGGAAAAGTCTTCAAAGAATAATTACTGTTGGATCATGAAACTAACATTTTTTTTACTGTCTAATGCATCTATATATATTCATAATGAGTTTCTAAACGTACAGAGACCTCATAAACAAGACCAAGAACAGACCACCTTAAAGTCAAGCCTGGAACTCTTATATTCCCATAAGGAAAAATACAATTCTGTAGTAGCCTAATACTCCTAAATCTAGATTTTGTATCTCAAATGGCAGTCTAGTTAAATCCATTAACTGAGTACGATGTAGTTAAGTCTCTTAGTTCTGGCTGGTGTGCTTGGTTTGGCTTACCCCAGCCCTCCATAGCTTTCCAATGTGACTCCAACAGGGAAGAACCTGAAGGGAGACCAATATGTCAATATAAATGATGCATCCTCCTATTTGACAAGATCTGTTAAATAGCTTTAAACCTAAGCTGATAGCAAGCACTACTACTGCCAATCCAAATTTGCACTACATTATGTGGAAAAACATTGACAAAGCAGGTCCATCATGAATTGGCCCACTAAAAAGTGATAGTTTTTAATAGGGTGCATATCCAGTTGATCAAAATAAGCCAATTACATGAAAACATCAGCAGCACATTTTACCATTATTGCTTGTGAGATAATTGGACATGGTGGATGAGAAAGATCAAAGGCAATAGCAAAAGTGTACAAGTTTCTTGTCTTATGCTGTATTGCACATGATTAGGTACATGCATTACAGCCACAGGTAGGGTCTCGATGGATGCTTATTCAGGAAGCTGTAAGATATTTGGTCCAAACCTGCATTTTATGACAAACAGCCCCTTTTTACAAACCCGAGGATCAAGGCCAAGTGGGACGAGGCATGCTGGGTCCCCCTGTGTGTTAATGGTGGATCGGGGTCTTGGCTCTGGTTTGATGAGGTTCCAGGAAGCAGCAGGGGGCTTCACTATAAAAATGGGTAAGGGGACTTTGAGAACCCTAGGGGAGAGGTGATATGGACCAATCATGGGGAACAAAATCCCTTGACAATGCAGAAAAGATAAATTGGTAAAGGGACTTGTGTCAGCAGTGCTGTTTATGGCAACATTCACAGCCACTAAAAAAAGGAAGGTTTGTATTCCATGCATAAATAGGTAGAATTAGGGTACCTTTGTAAAGAGTTCAAAATCGAACTCTCTATTCACTCAAACAACACTGGACCCTATAGAGTGCTGTGGGGATGGTATAATTTTGTTCAAAATAATCTTTACAAGTGAACACAACATTTATGAATTTTGAAGCCACAGTACAATCTGTGTTAAAGGCTAACTTTGGGATTTAAAATAACTACACCACAATTACACAACTTTAACGCTCTAATCTTTCAGCAACTCTTTTTAACTTAACTCATTCAAAAATACTCATTGACTTCAGGACAATGGAACCTGTGGACCAAAAATGCTAAGTTGTTTCTGAGTTTTAGAACTCATTCCTTCAGCATTTAGATGTAGAACAACATGTGGGTGAGTAGGCTATATTATTTTTTTAGGTGAACTATCCCATTCCAAAAGTGTTGCCTACTGTGCTAGGTATCCAGGATGCACTACTCTTGCTAACAGCACTCAAACTCGTTAAACATGCTTCATCATTCCTAACATCACCTGTAAATGAGTTCCGGCTACATCAGTTCTTCCACTGATCCAGTATGACCACATTAACCAGTAACTACCATCTTCTTCTCATGCTAAGTGGCAGTGGGCACATCAGAGGCTTCCAGTGGCCTCTGGGCTGGCAGGAAGCAGTTTGACCTCCAGCAGCGGTGCCCTCTTTCCATTCTTGAACAGAAGCTTTCATTAGCTCGCCTAAGAGAAGGCCCTCATTAGGACCAATGATCATGATGATATTCTCTGCTCAAGGCCCTTTTGCAAACGACCAGAGACTTCAAAGATGCCTACGGACCCCTCTGTGTCTCCAGAGCCCGGCTCCCTGTAAACCCCCTTTACTGAAGCCTGGTGCGATAATAGGCAGCAGAAGGCAGGTAAAATGAGAAAGATGGTGCAGTAGGCTTTATGTTTTATGACTTTCCAAGCTGGTGGAAACAAGTTGTTTTAAAGGCTCAGGACTTGCACCACCAACAAGCTGAAAACACAAAGGGGGATCCCTGTTAAAAGCGCCTGTAAAGAACCAGCGACTCCACTCCTATCTGATGGACCAGCCGACGTGGCACACCGGAGATGAAGGTAATCACACACAATGGAGGATTAGACTCCCACATAAACTACTGGTGTCAATAACATATGAACATTTAAGCATTATTAAAGGGTTAGTTCACCCAAAAATGAAATTTCTGTCATTAATTACTCACCCTCATGTCATTCCACACCTATAAGACCTTCGTTCATCTTCAGAATACAAATTAAGATATTTTTGATAAAATCCGATGGCTCAGTGAGGCCTCCATTGACAGCAAGATAATTAACACTTTCAGATGCCCAGAAAGGTACTAAAGACATATTTAAAACAGTTCATGTGACTACAGTGGTTCAACCTTAATGTTATGAAGCTTTTTGTATGCCAAAAAAATCTTAAATAACGACTTTATTCAACAATATCTAGTGATGGGTGATTTCAAAACACTGCTTCATGAAGCTTCGAAGCTTTACGAATCTTTTGTTTTGAATCAGTGGTTCGGAACGCCAAAGTCACATGATTTCAGTAAACGAGTCTTTGTTACGTTATAAGTATTTCGAAATTTCAGTGGTTCACATGACTTTGAAGCTTCATGAAGTGTTTTGAAATCGCCCATCACTAGATATTGTTGAATAAAGTCGTTATTTTGTTTTTTTGACACACAAAAAGTATTCTCGTCGCTTCATAACATTAAGGTTGAACCACTGTAGTCACAGACTGTTTTAAATATGTCTTTAGTAGCTTTCTGGGCATTTGAATGTGTAAATTAACTTTCTGTCAATAGAGGCCTCACTGAGACATCAGATTTTATCAAAGATACCTTAATTTGTGTTCTGAAGATGAACGAAGGTCTTACGGGTGTGAAACGACATGAGGGTGAGTAATTAATGACATCAGTTTCATTTTTGGGTGAACTAACCCTTTAATCTAAGATGCCACATTGCCAATATTTATTCCCACTGAGTATTTCAGAGTCTTTAAAGAGTTAAGATGTATCTTACCATTAACTCTTTCCCTGAATTTTCTGTCATTTATGACAGCGTTTCCCCGCCATTGGCAGAATTTTCCGGCGATCCATGTTTTCACTGTTATATGGTATGGGGCACTATTAAGCATCTTATTATGCAAAGAGTCAAAACATAGATAAAAGAGAAGCAGAAACAAGCAATAGAACCATTGCTTATAGACATGTGAAATAATGCGATAATCAAGCATATAAATCAAAACTGCCTAACGTTACTGAATGAAATGTCAACTAATGAAGAGGTATATAGAACTGTGCAGCTTTGGGGGTGTTGATGGACTCGATATACTCATTAATGTTATGATCATCTCCTTCTGAATCCGATCCAGATGTAGTCTTTGACAAAAACACGTTTTTCTCAGTTTTTTGTTCAAAATGTTGCTTTTTTTTAAAAATGAAACTTACCACATTCAAGTGCTGATAAAAAAGAGGCTCTGTTTGATATATTGTTCAGATATTCATACAACAAAATATTCTGGGTGTGATGAAAATTTTGTGAAAATGATCAAAAATGCTGGTCAAAAAAAAAAAAAAAAAAGCTGCTGAGACCAATACCTATTCTATATGGGTAAAATAAGAAAATGGGTATAAATCACATATATTGCCCATGTGTGACCCTACATTTATTTAGCAGTCACTTTTAATCAGTGACTTACAAAAGAAGAATATTACAAGCATTTTCTCAAAATCACAAGCCATTTTTTTCACAGCAAAATGTATAAAATTAAGCTATTTTTACACTACAGTACAGTACACAAAAGTCGGGTTTTTTTTAAAGAAATTAATACTTTTATTCATCAAAGATGCATTTAATCTGACATTTTAATATAACAATGATTTTGATTGTACATGTTAAATACGTTCAAGGACGTATTTTATCAGCATAGCATGGTCAGTTTTGTCAACCAAGCTGCATGCACTTCTCTCAGGAAATCTGCAAAGAACGTTCCTGGCACGTCGCCCCCTAAAGTCAGTAAGAAACAATACATCCGTATCAGCGAGCGCAAGTGTAACTTTGTGCGTGGACTCATGTGGATGCCTGTGTTTATCTGGAGAGAAGTTACAGAGAGGAAACCCCTGCATTGTTGTGCAGCTCAAGGTGTCGTAAGTTAAACATGTTTTGTTTGGGGAAAGAGACCCCAAGAACAATTTGCTAGTTCAAAACAACATAATCAGACTAAAACTGTAACTTGTGACAGCTAAATATAAAAATAGGCTACATAAATGTTACAAAAATGTTACATCTGTTTGAGGTCTCAATAAGCTTATATATTAAACATGTAAAAATGCAATGGTTTTTACACTGCAATGATTTTTACGCTGTAGAAACTCTTGCCAATTGTTTACTTTGATTTCTTTCATTGCTTTATTCTACAATACATTTTTCTGAGATTAAATAGATGCTAAATAGAAGCAATATCACAATATTAAAGGGATAGTTCACCCAAAAATTAAAACTGGAACAACTAGAGGGTGAGTAAATGATGACAAAATTTTCATCTTTGGGTGAAATAACCCTTTTAAAAGTGTGCCAAAAAAAAAAAAAAAAATTAAAGTAAAAGAAAAGAAAATAAGCCTAGTTGTTTTGTTGTTGTTGTTTTGTAAGGTTATGACACCTAGATTTACTCTCTTAAATTTTAAATATTGTTAGACAAGTAAACATTAATAAATAAAATAGGAACAAATAATCAAATTACAAGTAATAGCACAAATAAATACAACATAATATACATAAAAGTGCTTTTCAGGTTTTTTATGTAGGCTTAAACAGCCCATTTTCAGGTACAGAAATTGTAATATAATGTATAACTATATTACTAGATTAAACTTTATTAAAGTTAATCAATCAAGAACAGTTACAGATGCATAAATAATGATTTGAAATGTTGAAAATATAAAACATTAAATAATGTTATTTGAAATGATTTAAAAAATGAAAAGACACTTTAAACGTGAAAATAAACCCGCCAGTAGGTGGCAGCAAGTCCCTGTTATTGAGTGAGTCATTGAGATTCAACCGATTCATTCAAACAGCTGATTCGTTCAGGAAGTGTTGCTTAGAGACACAAAACAATGCGGTGGACTTTGGAACTATTTTCGTAGGCGAAATAGAGTGATTTGGTGTCTAAAATGTAAGTAAATTTAAATAAACTGTTTGTTTATTAAACTGTACCTTGTATAAAATCAGTATCACATTTGTAATCATGCTTATATTTGGAGAAATATGGCGCTCTTTGTGTAATATTGGTTAACTATATTAAATTATATACATATAAAATACATACAGGGGCATTTTTGCCACTTTTCTTGAATTCTGGGTGCATTCTAAAGACATTTTAATAGACTAAATCTCGCAGTGAAAGCATACACTCTGAATATGGACGTGCACTAGTCTAACCCGCTAGACCACGTCACGTAGTGTATGAGTGCACTCAATGTGTGTGTTTTTGTTTGGTTTTTGTAAAGTGGGGGACATACTAGATTATGTCAGATTGTTAAATCAACAATTACGATATCATAGACGATATATAACGCACACCCAACAACAGTGGCCCGATCGGGCAAGTGACAGTTCTGTCAACTGTCCCGAGTCGTTCACACTGGCCCCGGGCCATCGGGCAGTCCTTATTGTCGAGCCCTGCTTAAAGTTCATTTTTATTAAGTATACTTCAGTAAAGTTTAAGTATATTTTAAGTATACTTAAAGTATACTAATATCAATGTACTAGTAGTATACTTGTAAGTGTACATTTTTAATACTAACTGGGACTAAACTGACCCACTTTTTGATGTATATAAGTATACATTTAAATATACTTGTAACAGTACTAAAGTTTGAGTGCACAACTAGTTAGTCTCTACAGCTAATATACTATAATATTAGTTATACTAAATACTTGTATCTTGACATAAATACTTTTAATACTTAAATACTTTTAAGTATAGATTTAGATTAAGCCAGGATTAGGCCTTAGTTCAATTAGGGCATTTAAGTAGCTTTTATAAACGTGCCTCAGAAGAAAAAAAAGAAAAAAAAAAAAAGAAAAAAAAACATTACTGCTGTGCATCTTGAGACAAAACAATGACACTGACAGATATGTCAGTTCAAGTTGCTTTCAGTTATAACAGCTCAAACATGGAACTAGGCTTTAAGCCTTGTCTGTAAAACTGGGGAATAGACTTTTCTGTCAGTGTAAGTCAAGTATACTTAAGTGTATTTTTAAGTAGCTATATTTCTGAGAAGTACATTTTTTCTTTCTTTTTTTTGTAAGGGAAAGCTAGCATTTGTCAGCTGCAGGAACATATTAAATGAATGAACATTATAACATTAGTAATTTTAGAAATACAGCGCTGGGGTCACTGGGACCCAAACATAAACATTAAGTGAATCATAAAAACTCTCAGTGTTTGTCTTCCCAACTAACACCTGTTAAATAAGGTGTTGTCTGACTCCTCCTCCTATTTATGCTGTTTATTTGCATTTATAAATCTATATTCTGACTGATTTCACAGAAGGGATTTTTCTACTGAAAGTTGGCCTTTTTGTTTTTTGCTCTGCCCCCAAGCCACTCTCTCTGCCTGTTTTTCCATGACTCATGAAAGTTCTCTGACGAATTACAGAGGTCTCAACAGATGGAAAAACTCTGCTGTTACGACCGACCACAACCACTGACCTGAAATCAGCTGCAAGCTCATCTCACGTGTGATTTAGTCACTCCGAGCTGATCTAACTTCAGAGATAGTGCTCAGTTTCTACCCCCCTTACAGTTTTGTCTGGAGTGAGTAAGACAGTGGATATGGAAAGGAGGAGGGGATTAAGCTAGAGGGATCTGCAACGGGAGAAGGGATGTACTCTGTGTGTATCCCAGATTTGTCCCCCTGCTGGTGTTGACGCAACAAGGTTAAATGATACTGTGCTACTCAAATCAACACGCAAATGACTAAAAACAAAATCAAACAAGCAAGGATTGGAAAAATGAAAAGAAAGAAGTAAAAAAAATATTCAAGGCTACATTTAAGTGAATGCGTCTGTTGGTTCACGTGCAGTAGAGGAAAGAGAGGGATACAGGGTGAGCTTATTTCAACGGATGGGCGGGCCGATATGCAGCATGAAGCTTTCTCACTGGTCATTGTTTGACACCCACATGATTAGCGGTCTCTGCTGCTTCATCTGTTATTTCTCTTTTGCTTTTCTCTTTTTTTCTACTTTTTCTCTCCCACACTCATTCTTTTGTTCCCATCTGTGGGCCAAAACAAAACTAAAACTCCCCCTGTCATTCACAGGAAGAATCAACACGACAAATGTGCGACACTTTACTATAAGGTTAAACAGTATACATTAACATTAATGAATGCATTTTCACTAACAATGCATTTAATGCATTTACTGTAATAATATTGGTTAATATTAATTTATAAATATTCTATTGTTCATTGTTAGTTCATTGTGCATTAATGATAACATACTAACCCTAACCCTAACATTCAAAGTTGTGGTATCTATAGAAATAAACATTAAACAACAAATACACTTCTGTTCGAAAGTTTGGGTCAGTAACTTTTAAAAAGAGAAATGAATACTGTTATACAGTAAGGACATTAATTTGATCAAATGTTACAGTAAAGACAATTATAAAGTTACAAAATATTTCTATTTTAAATAAATGGTGTTTTTGAACTTTCTATTTAAAGAATCCTGACAAATAAATTTCACAAAATCATCATATTAGAATGATTTCTGACACTGAAGTAATGATGCTGAAAATTCTGCTTTTAATAATATTTCACAAAATCACTGTTTTACTGTATTTTCTATCAAATAAATGCAGCCTTAGTGAGAATAAGAGACTTCTTTGAAAAACATTTAAAAATCTTACTGACTGAAATTTTTGAATGGTAATGTAAACCATTGATCATTAACCAAGTAACAAGTACATTACCTATTAAATGCTACTATATTATATATGAAAATAAATGATTAAAATGAAGACTAATTTGATATTTCACCACCTTGGAATTATAAAGTTCTGTTTGCAATCTGAGCAGTTTTGAGATAGTGACATGTTTGCATTCCATACTTCTTTGTGGATAGACCCCTTTTGTTTTCTAAAAAAAAAAAAAAAAATTCCCAAAATGTACACAACTTTAAATAATGTAAAAAAACTGAATATATGAATAACTCAATTTTGACAAAAATGTCAGACAGAACCTTATGAAGAACCTAAAAAGTTATGAAACCAAGTGTACATTTTACAGGAAGTCACAGCTGATGGATGATTACAGCTACTGTACTTACATATGTTTACAGATGTCATTGCTTTGTTTGAATAAAATAATGTATATTTCTCCCTCCTCCCTCTCTGTTCTACTGTAGCTAAACTACTGCCACATCAACACTAGGAGTACACTGGAGTACGAGAGAAGACAGTAATGAAGGGAAAAAAACTGTAGGGGGGAGCAGATGTCCTGAAGTCGAACTCATGAGGAGGAGTGAAGAAAAGACACACACATGCCTTCAAGCAGTTTTCTCTCCAAAAAGAAGGTCAGGAGGAGGAGAGAAAAGATTTAAGGAGAGTGGAATTAAAGGTAAATAAACATTAGTTCATCATCCACAGTTACCACACTTAGCCTAACTACACAGGTAACATCCATGAAAACGTAATTTCTGGTGACAGGCGGTGCTCAGGAGAGGCTCTTTGTGCACAGAGCCTGGAGCTGTTGGTAATTTCTGTAATAGAAAGTGAATTATCTGGTAGTTTTCTAACTGATTATCATTATTTTTTAAAAAGTAACACATCATGAATTTTCTTCTAAATTATCTGTACATCTTGCAAAAATGTGTACACTGAACCCAAAATTTCACACTTTTTTGCAACTGCATAAAGCTTATTTTTTCATATGATAAATATTTTATTTTTTACCTCAGGTACATTTATGGCATTTTTGGTCAACAAGTCTCTCTCAAGTTTTTCTTGGCTTGGTGGTTAAGCCTGTGAATTTGTTTAATCCTAAATATTCTGAGGGGAAAAGAAACTTGCCAAGTTCCTAAAGTCCCCCTGTGGTGAAAATCAAGCTTTTAATGTTGTTTATATGTCTATGTGGTGTTTTTAATATGCTTTAAGACAAACCATGTGCAAATTCATGAGTCAGCACCATTGCTGAGTATTTTCTTTTTAAAACTGCAGTGACCTAAAGACAGTTTCAAAATCACGGTTTGAAATCGCTTGTGTTTGGGACGTCACAAACTACCTTGTATCCAATCACGTCAACGTGCCGGCGGGCTTTAGCATATCATTACCCATGACCGATCTGAAGCAGGGGAGTCTCTAGAGAATATATCCTTGGATATTTTTCTGTTGATATGAAAAATGAGGTAGATTTAGCAATATAGCCGGTGCGTTTACCTCAGCAAGTTGACAGTGGACCTCTGAGGTTGTGCGAGTGAGTAGAAGCGGGGCTAATTAGCATATTCATAGATCCGTGTATTAAATGAAGCAAGGGTGTTTACATTCAAGCTATTTTAAATCATGTCACAGGAAAAAAAATTTTAAACGTCACTTGTGAGTTTGATGAGTTTTGAGGGATAAAATTATTGACTACAGGGGGACTTTAAAATGTTTTATCCTGTTCTGAATAAAATGATTACTCTGGTATCTATTATCTTCTATGTACTGTATTTGTATACAATGCTGTCATTCAAAAGTTTGGGGTCAGTAAAACTTTATTTTGAATTAATACTTTTATTCAGGAGGGACGCATTAAATTCAAAAATCAAAAGTGACCATGATAAGACATTCAAAATGTTATAAAAGATTTCTATTTCAAATAAATTCTGGTCTTCTATTCATCAAAACATCCTGAAAAAAGAGTATCATGGTTTCCACAAAAATATTAAGCAGCACAGCTGTTTTCAACATTAATAATTATAAGACATTTTTCCTGAGCAGCATGAATGATTTCTGAAGGATCATGTGATACTAAAGACTGGAGTAATGATGCTGAAAATTCAGCTTTGACATCACAGGAAAAAATTACATTTTAAATATATTCAAATAGAAAACAGTTATTTTAAATTGTTGTATTTCACAATTACTATATTTTTATCAAATAAATTAAGCTTTAGTGAGCATAAGAGACTTTTGAACATTTAATGAAACACAAGCAGAACAAACTTCTGTTTATAATACATCATTCTTATATATATTGCTCACAGTATATTTATAAATTATTTCCACAGAAATTTGATAATAATGTGTTTCTAGTTCTTCCTAGAGAATGTCTTGCACCTGACTGGCATCCTTGCATGTGCTGTCATTTTGTGAGCATCTGAAAAGGCAAATCTCACGCACAACAGGAGAGGGGGACAGAGATTAGCTCCACATACGGACATCATGTAAACAAACCCTCGCAAGCCAAGGAGAACAGGGAGGCTGGACGAGAGGAAAATGGGGTAGGTGGAGAACGAAAAAGAAGTGGGTGTGGTTGAAGACTCAAAGAGATTAAAGAAGAAACTAAGCTTAGCTAAACATGAATGACAAATCAGAACGTTTGATGCTAACGCTGTGATTGTGTGTTACAGTGTTAGAAAGGGAAAGAGAGTAAGTGGGGGAAAGAATATAATACATCAATGTTAAATGTGCAGACCTGCCTTACTGCTTCTGTTTGCTAAGCAAGTTTTAAAGGGATAGTTCACTCCAAAATGTAAAATTTGTCATCATTTACTCACCCTCAAGTTGTTCCAAACCTTTCTTTCTTCTGTTGAACACAAAAGAAGATATTTTACAGAATGTTGGTAAACAGACAGTTGAGAGACCTCACTGACGTCCATAGTAGGAAAAAAAATACTATGGAAGTAACTGTCTGGTTACTGACCTTCTTTAAAATATCTTCTTTTGTGTTCAGAAGAAGAAAGAAACTCATACAGGTTTGGAACAACTTGCGGGTGAGTAAATGAGGACAATTTTTTCTTTTCTTTTGGGTGAACTATTAACTTTTGTCCTTTCAAAAGTCTGGGATATCACTTCTGGGAATCTATTTTTTAAATTCAGCATGAAACAGAAGTTTTGATAGTTTTTTTTCTCTATTGTGATGTATATATCTGAGTGAAATGGCTTCTTGAATCAGAAAAAAATGATTTTGCCTATCAGGAACTGGTTGGTTATGGTTTTCTATTGCTGTGATGTCATGTGACTGACAGGTTTTCCTGCCCTCGCGCCAGTAAACACGTCATCAGAGAAGAAAAAGTTTACACTATAGCATTTACATTTACAGTACTAATTACTAAGCAGTCTCTGCCAGCTCCAAAACAGACACATTCGGGTTCGATTTCCCTTTATTTGTCATATTAAAATCATGGGATCAAAACCCTCAAGATTCCAGCATGTAAATTCTACAAACATCTGAACTTATCTTCAAGTCTTAATGGTTTCTACATGGAGGTCCACAGCGATAAAGGACTAGTGATGGATAGTGGTTTGCACCTTTAAATCTCCCTTGAACTCTGTGGAAGCTCTGAAGCTGCTTACTTGCCTCTACCTGCCTGCAACATAACTTAAGTGCCTTCATTCTTTCTCTCTCTGCCCAACACAGGCATTACAGAATCCCAAATGACTTGCAATCAGCTTTAAAATTTAGTTCAACAACACATAAAAAAAAAAAATTAAAAAAAAAAAGCCACTCTCGTGTTTACTCCAGTAAATCTATTCGATAATATTTCCATTTCCAGAAGACAAAACTGCTTTGATTATTACTTAATCTAGATTGGAATGACTCAATAAGTGATAAGAAATCAACCAATTATTATCTTTCATCAATCAGCAAATTACTTTTTAAATAGGCCATTTTATTTTTTATTATTATTGTTTGCTTTACTTTTGTTGTGCTTATTGTATTAATTCATCCTGCCATTGTGGACTAAAAATGTAAGAGATTTATTTTAAACTTTTTAAAAATTAGGTAGGGAATACTTAGGGATGGTGAGAATAAAAGAAGCTTTAATAGAGGAAAAACAGCACTTAGAAACTGGAATCTCTCATTCTCCTCCAGCCATACTGACATTCCTCTGTAGGCTTTGGAGTAGGATGATGATCTTCCCACCTTCCTCTCTCCTCAGCTTTCTTCCTTTGCCTGCCATCTGATCAGGAGTCTTGGAAGGATATTTTGTCAGACTGCCAAGCTGTGCTGTCAATTGGAAGCAAGAGTTTTCCTCTCTTCTATTGACCTTAATTTAATATTCTTCCTCAGACTTCATAAATTTCCCAAAAGTCCCAGAACAGGTCAGTATAATGATGATACAGGAGTACAGTGTTCTTATCCAACACATAACTATTCCAGCATCGACATATTATCTGTTAAAAACAGAGAATACTTCATAAAAAAAAAAAAAACTCAGCATCTGTAAGGTACTAAAGAGGCTTCAAATCACCATGTAGAGATTTAAACACCAGTATAATCTAATAAAAATGTTGTCAAAACTATGATTTTAAATAAAAAATGTCACATCACTAGATCATATTAGCGTAACTGATTAGCAGATGTGAAACTGAAAGAAAAGGGGGGAAAGAACATAAACAGAGTATCCACATAGCATGACTGACGCCCTCTACTGGCCCTCCAGTGCATGACCGAGAAAAAGATTTGAGATTTCATAAAGAGCCTCGAATGAAGAGAACTAACCTCAGATGAGATTGTAACACCTGAATAAATAAAAGTGAGTAAAAGGGTCAAGGAGAGTTCCTGTTCAGAATGTTGAGGATTTTCATCTCTTATGTAATAGCCTCTAAATGCAAAGTTTCATACATAAATATAGTAAGTATAAATAAGTATGGTCCCCCCCAATGAATCTCTGCCATTTCCTTATCCAAAATCGACACTTTTGCCCTGAGGTGTTTCACACATGTCTGTACATTAGGATTCTCTTTCAAATCCTCTGACATGTCTGAAGTCAGCTAACATGTAGTTCTTTTTAATATTTGTACCATTTGCAAGGTCTGAAACTGATCTACAACCAGTTGAAAACAACTGATGCATTATACAAAGTAATTTAGAGGTGGAGAAGGAGACACTGTAGAGGACTGATGTAGGGAGAGGAATGGGCCAGGAAGAGAAAGTGAAGAAATAAAGAAAGAAAAACAAACACAAAGAAATGAAATAAACAAAAAAACAGAATAAATGAAAGTGAGCAATTGCAAAGTCTGAAGGAATGAAAGGAAAGATGGAAAAGGGGAATGTCAAAGAGGAAGAAAAAAAACGTATGAGTCAAGCAATAGCGTCATCCAACCAGATTCCCACGTGTCAAACAAACAAGTACACAATCAGAAAAGAGAGAAGCGGAATTAAACGGGTATATAACTAATATAACAACAGCTGCTACTGTCAATCATCACGCCTGTATCCCACTCACACCCTCAGCCACACCCATTCATCTCTCACACACATACAGTATAAAAAAGATATTTTTGTGCCCCGCAGGGATCACCTGTGGGTGGAGTGGATAAGGATGTGTGGTAATATGGGTGAGCCTAATTGTAGTGTTTTGGGGCATAACTGTCACAGTCTTTCTGATAACTGATTTAGTATCCGCTTTTGAAATATATATTATATATATATATATATATATATATATATAATATATATACGCTTAGTATTTGAGGTCTGTTTTAATGTTTTAGAAATCTATTATTCTGGGAAAAAGTCAAAATTTCTAACTCAGTTCTAAATCTGGATAATAGATTAAATTACGAGTAAAACATAGATTAATTAGAATAAATCTGTCGGTCGGTGTGCTGTGAATATTTCGTCTAGTCCACTCGGCCACCCACAGGGCGGCTGCTGGTGTCATGCTGGCCTGACATGTCCGGTGCAGACGGCAGGACGAAGATCAGTGTTTCTCAGGATTTTCTAAAAATAACAAACCAGTTCTTCTCCCTCACGGCTTCTCTGTTTTCCATTCTGAGTGCAAGACAAATTGGCAACACTTTACAATATTATAAGTTAACATTAGTTAATGCATCAACTAACATTATCTAACCATAAGCAAAACATTTGTTACAGTATTTATTCATCTTTATTGGTATTTATGTTAGTGCCATCTAGAGTTTCATGCCAGAACTAGGTATTAATTAAATAATAAAAGTTAATTTCTGACACTGCATGGCAACCTCATTCACTATTTACAGCCATTTCTTATGCTAGAAGAAAAGGCAGAAGGACTTTTTAGCTGCCTTGCATTCATTCTCACCATTCGTTTCCTATTCAAAGACAATGTGGATATAAATGGGGCAGTTGGAGAAGGTCCTGACACTGCCCAAGCCTCTGTCTTTTCTCTCCCTTTGTGTCCTGTAAACATGTGTTATAATGTATTAGTCCAGAACAGATCTCTTCTGCAACGAAGGGAAAAATGCTCTCAGCTGACATTTGTTGATGCTTGTTCTGACACACTCATTCAAAGATGGACACGCATCAAAAAAGTCTCATGCTCATCAAGGATATTTTTTGTTGTTGTTAAAAAATACTGTAAAAACTGTAATATTGTGAAATATTATTACAATTTAAAATAGCCTTTCTATTTCCAAATGTAATTTATTCCTGTGATGTCAAAGCATTTCAGCATCATTACTCCAGTCTTCAGTGTCACATGATCCTTCAGAAATCATTCTGATATGATTTTGCTGCTCAAGAAACATTTCTTATTATTATCAATGTTGAAAACAGTTAATATTTTTGTGGAAACTTTTGTAAAATTATAAAGGTTTTTACTGTCACTTTTGATCAATTTAATGGTCCTTTGCTGAATAAAAGTAGATTTTGTTTTTTAAAAATCTGACCTTAAACTTTTGAATGAAGTGCTTATGATTACAAAAAGACAGGATATTATTAAAAGGTGTTTTGAACTTGAGAAATGCACTGAAATGTTTCTGGTTTTGAACAATAAATGAGTGTCTAAGACGATCTTATAAATTGTTTAGTGGCAAGAGTAAAGTCCTATTCTTCTTGAGTTTCCTCTCCCCATTGGAAAAGCACACAGATTGGAAACAGCTGTGGCTCATTCTGGATGCCGTACAGCTGGAAGTCTCGTCAGAGCGCTGGATCAGCCAACAAGAAGGGCCACGGGAGATCCACATCTGGAGAAAAGAGAGAGAGAGAGAGAGAGAGAGAGAGAGAGAGAGAGGAAAAGGATCCCAGACGCATGCCAGTTTCACCATCTCTCCTTCATACACACGCACAGACGCGCCAGTCCTTCTGTGAAAGGGAGGAACATTCCCTTCTGCTGATGTGAGGGAGGAGATTCAGAAATCTGAGCATTCACACATTTCCTCCTCTACGTCTCACAGTGTATTTGATGATAGCTAATGTTTTCGTTAAAGGGATTTCACTCAAAAAAGAGCAATCTGTCACCATTTTCTTACCTTCATGTCGTTCCAAATCTGTATGACTTTCTTTCTTCTGTGACATTTTTTTTTGGGAAGAATGTACTGGCCATTCTTTTCAGTGTAACAGAAGTCAATTATGGAAGTAAGTTATTTTAAAAGACCACAATAGGTCAACTCAATTAAACTGAGTTTTCAATTTCCCCATTACTTAATTAAACTGAGGGAATCACTTCCCTTAAATCATTTGAGTTGTCCCATCTTAGGGTTTACAGTGATACACAAATTTTCACAAAGCTCTGCACAGAAATAAATATGTGGTTGTTACCTTGATATTAAATCATATTTCTGATTTGATTAAAATCACTTAATTTAGATGTAACACCATTGAGTATATTTTAGGTTACCTGACAAAACATTTACAGTGTGTAGTGTTGTTTGTGCTGTCTAAACAGTGCCTGCAAATTTTGTTCTCAACCAAAAGAAAAAAAGAAAAGAAAAGGAACCAGACCTCACACACACATGGCTGTTATTACAAAGACCATCCAACAATATACATTACATTTAAAGCAGTTTGGTTTGACTGTTTAATTTAAAAAGTCCACAAAGAAACAAAATTATATTTGTTGTCCATGAAGCTTTAAAGTCAGGAAGATATAACTTCTTGAGAACATGTAACTAAGCAGTATTGTCAACTGCAAAGGATGAACTTAAAGGGATAGTTCACCCAAAAATTAATGTTCTATTCCACATCCATTTCACTTTCTTCTGTGGAACACAAAAGAGGATTTCTGCAGTAAGTTAGGGTCCAATGTCATTGACTTTCATTGTATAGAATGAAAAAAAAAAACAAAAAAAACATTTGTCATTTGTGTTCAACAAATCAGTCAAAATACAGGTTTGGAACAACACGAGGGTGAGTAAATGACAACTTGGAGGTACCGTCGTATCACAGACTGCTTCACTGCTTCGACTGAAAGCCTCATATTTCTCTCAGAAAGATTTACTTCCTCTGAATCAGTATTTAGACTAGAGAGCATGAATTACAGAAAGCCACCGATGGCTATAGATATCTTGGCACTGCCCAGCAAAGACAGGCTAATTATGTATTGCGGGGAGTTTGACATGCATGCCGCACAGACAATCCAGTAAAACCTCCTACGCTCCTAAATTCTCCACCACCAGCTACTCTCTTTCTGAGCATGCTCAGTAAATCTGGCCCAAAACAGGAAGTCTGGAAGCACTGTGATCCAGAGATGGACTATTAAAAACAAAACAAAAACAAACAAAAAAATTTAAACTGCAGATAAACTTTGAAAAGTATAGTATATTTAAAAGAGCGAGAGAGTCAGAGAGAAGGAAAAGGGAGAGGACTGGAGTTTTGTCTCTGACAATGGCTTCATTCATCTCAGGCTAATATTATACATGTTTCAAAAGGAAATGTCCACTTAGTCCTCCAGAGCATAGGCTCACCACCACACCTTTGATTCCAGGCCTTGTCAAAATAGTCCCCGGAAGATTTACAAGGATAACACCATCAGCGTTGAAAGTAAGTGTCGGGCCCCTTGAGGCCCAGGTAAATAAATTCACAAGTCAAAGACAAACTGGTATTCATCAGATTTCAGACGACTCGACATATAAGCGGATTTCTCACCACATTCTCAAGGATTGTTAACTGAGTTTGTTTCTAACACATGATGAGAAAGATATTTTACTTACAGATTGAAACATTTGTGATGTAAATGAGATGTTGAGTCTGTAGATGGCGCTCTAGAGCTACAACCTGGTCACTACTGTTGAGATCTGTTCAGCAAATAAACTGGTTTTCCTGATTTGGAATGATCATTTCACACAAAAGAGTCAGGAATTTTTAAGGATTAAAGTTTTTAATTCCTGCAGTTCGTAAATAGAGTTGCTTGTTTATTGATGTTTTTTTCAAAGTATTCATAAATTAGAATTAAATTAATAAATTAAATTAAAATCTAATGTTGTTAAAGCAACTAGGCTAATGGAGGCAATGCTTCATTCGAAACAATAAATAAATGCTGCTTTACCATTGACACTAAGCCCTGTTTTACAAGGAAAAGACTGTCACTGAAATAACAACTTCAACAATAAATTAAAAAATACTTTGCATGGCATCAAAGAACAGATCAAATGTTGAACTCTCTGATTAATTATACAGAAGTAATTTAAAACAGTAGGAAATCATTGCTTTAGAGCTGCTTTTACTGTGGGTGTCTCCATACACTCTCCATTTATGCTGCAATGCTGCCCCACAGAGGTGAGATGTAATCAGACAGCTAGTTAGATCACTTCACTTGCATAAACTGCTTAGACTAGTCTTAAAAGTTAGTTTTGGTGTTTCATATCAGGGTAAAATTACTACCTGAATATAGCCTAGCTACTTGGGGAAAACTATGTCGAATAATGATAATAATTCACTGTCAGAAAATAGGGTAGGCCTACGGGTCAATTTCTGAACAATTAGATTACAAATGCTGTGGTTGTCCCTTCACTTGGTTGTATTTAGACCTTAAGGAACTAATATGTAGGCTACCATTTCGGGGTAAATAAGGTACAAACGTGTTTCAAAATGTCAAGGTCCATTGTACCACTTCTACAAACAAAGGTACAAGCATAGACATAATAAATAGACATAGACGCCCTATTGGCCGCTTTGGACTGTTGCTGCGATACATCAACGAGTCCGCCAAATTGTGCGGGACAAGACTCCTCGTTAAACAAATGCAAGTAAACGGGGAGCTGCGGCTTTTCTGGACAAAAAGCGCAATAAAGTTTACATTTCTCAACCGATTCCAACGGTTTATGATCTGTGTGGAGTACAAAAAAGGTTTTGTCTCCAATTACTCAGAATCTCGCTATTTGAACTTGAAAATGATTCATTCTGTCATAAGGAATTGTTAAAACTCATGCTTCTCAAGCATAGATTTGGTTTATTTTTCAAGGTTAATAATTGTGGAGATGTTCCTAATGTAATATAATTTAATGTACATGAAATGTGCACATCGATTTTATTTGTGGAAATGCTTTTCTGTCTTCAACAACGCCATTTCAGCTTTTTCCCTCATGCCTTTAGTTTTCCTCTTGAATCACATCACAGGATGTCACAGGACAATTTCAAATAAATATGAAGATAATTTGCATCTCAAAACCTTATTAATCGTTTAATTATCTATAGACCTAAGCATTTCACAGATTTAATGTCAGTACACCATAGTTAATGTACTAAAAGAATTTATTTCGATTCAAATGGATAGCAACAAGATATAAAAAGGATTGGGCTTAAAAGATTCCTTATTCTGTGGATCGCTCTAGTGGACAACATTAAAAGCACAGCTTGTACTAATTATTATAAGACAATCCTTAATAGATCCAGTAAAACATTTGAGATACAGTGGTAGAACATTTTTTAGTAGGCTACAATTACAGTACAATATGAATTGTATGTGGTTTTATTCTATAGCATATTATTAGCCTATATTATTATTATAAATTGCCTAAAAATACAATTGAGTATAAAACAGTAAAATATATTTACTTTAATGTAGTAGTAATATAATAACTATGAATAAAATAGCAGATAGTATATCATAAATTGTAAAAAATAATATAGTCAATAAAATAAAAATAGCAAATATTTATATCCGCTGACAGGCTTTCTTCAGCCTTCCTTGAGGTTTGTGTTGTCCTGGTTCCACTGGCTAAACTGGGCTAAAAACATAAATGAGCCACGATTAGATCAAATCACCTGCTCTTCGGAGATGAGTCGGTTTAGGTCTATCTGTAATTCTGACAGCCTGAGTTGTCCCGTCAAAGCCCTCTGAATTGCAAAATCGCAAGACTCACTTGCGATTTTGATTAGTTAATGATATAAACTATAATGTAATCTCAGACTTCATAAGTATCATGTAAACTTTATATTATTTCTTATAAATCTCAGTTTTCATAGATAACTAGCATTGTCCTTAGCTTTTAATAGTCTGACTTTGGTGGTCAACTAGCTGTCAAAACAATGTTATAATGACCAAATACAACCAGAAACAACTGTTCAGACTTACATGTGAAAGGTAATTCCTCGATAAGTGGTTTGGATTGTGCACTAGTGTTCCCGTGACAGGTTGTCAAATGTGCTGTGAATAATTACCAAATGCCAAAAAATAAAAGCTAAATATTGTCGGTATTCAGGTGGAAACCAGCTCCTAGCTATATTTCCTCATTTTGGTTTTATTTTGTTCTTTAAAAAACAATGCTATTGGTCACCCTGTATGCCTGTATGTGGGTTTTACAAATATTTGACGAATAGGATTTTAAAGAGCTTGTGACAAAACCTCGTAACTCCATTGGATCCTCAAACTGTCAGACTCAAAACCTCATAAATGAAGTGCTGCATGCAGTTTGGAGATATCTGCTTCTTTGCAATGCAAAGGTAAATAAAGAGCTGATGTTTGGGGGAAAAAATGTAAAGCGTTTTCTTTGCTCAAGAAACACTATATGTATAAAAGCTAATGTTTTATGTTTTTGAAGAGCGGAGAAGAGTCTTTGTCTGATATTTCCCGTCTAGTTGTAACGTTAGCCAATATGCTAAGCTATGTAGAGGAAGTAAATATAGCCTTACATTATTAAATTTAACACAGCACAATTCGACTTGCTCTGGAACAATAGATTAATAAGACCAAAGACTGCCTGTTTTATGTACCAAAAATGAATTGTGTCTCATGTTTAACCACTATAAGAGCCAGCGGCAAATGCCCGAAGCACTGGCTGAGAAGAAGCTGTTCTCGTCAACGGCCGTTGACGGCCTGGAGCTCGCATCTCCGAAAACGTCTTAACAAATTGTAAAATAGGCGCTATGATTAAATATAAGTCACATAATTCAGGTCTAAAGAACTACATTCTCGCCTAAAAAACTCTTAAAACTACAGTTCGTGGAACAACAAGTGAAGTATTCGCAAACAATACTGTGGATTTGCTCGGCCATGACAGTCGCTTCAAGCGGAGTGATACAAATGGTGAAAAGGTAAGAATATAGACCTTATTTACCAGAGAAACAAGCGCGCCGCCATCTTTAGAATATTGTCTTTGAACTTCCGTTTTTGCGGTAGCCCTGTATATTTCTATGGCATCACTGTTGAAGAATAATTAGCTGGTGAAGTGGATTTACCTGTTGTAGAGTTAATGAAAGTTATCATGAGCATTATGTTTAAAGTAGATGTCTTAACAAATGTCAGTAGACCGGGAAGATTTTAAAACGATCAGTTTATTCATAAATACGTAAGATCGCTGTGGAAATACAAACCGGAAGTCAAAAGACAACGAGCGCAGCGCTGAAAAGGGGCGGAGCTACATGAGGGCTATAGAATATAAAGATAGAATATCGCACGGCTATCAGCCAAACAGATAACAACCATTTTCATGATTAATAAATGACATTATTTTCATTTTTGGGAGAACTAACCCTTTAAGCTGTCTGTAAAACCGGGGGATAATGTCTACCTGTTTACGCAAATGTTTTACTATAGCCTATTTTATTTTTAAATTGTTAAATTTTTAGCAAGTTGGCTAAACTCGAAATGGGAAGGCGTTTATGTGCAATTTTTATTTAGGAAACTCGTATAATTCAGAGAGCACATGAAGGCAGCATATATCCCACAATTCAACTTGATTGTAATGTCACAGCAGATTGTGGAGTGCTTAACTGTTGTGTATGATGTAGTGTAATTATTGTCAGAATGAATTGCATAATACTGGTATAATAGTGGGTGGCAGCGAATCACTATTAATGAGTCAATTTGAGATTCAACCGATTCATTCAAACGGCTGATTCATTTAGGAAGTGTTGCTCAAGAGAGGCAAAATGCTGTGGACTTTGTTTGGAACAATTTTCGTAGGCGAAATAGAGCGAAACAGGCGATTTGGTGTCTAAAATGTAAGTCACTTGATATTAAGTTTTTGTTCATTAAACTTTACTCTTTATAAAATCAATATCACATTTGTAATTGCTGATATTTGTATAAAAACAGCGCTCTTTGTGATATACAGGGGCATTATTGCCTCTTACCTTGAATTCTGGGTGCATTCTAAAGGCATTTTAATAGACTAAATCACGCAGTGAAAGCATACACTCTAAATATGCACGCGCACTAGTCTAACCTACTAGGCTACGTCACGTAGTGTATGCGTGCACTCAGTGAATGTGTTTTCATTTGGTTTTTGTAAAGTGAGGGACATACTCGGTAATTTCAGATCTTTAATCAACAATTACGATATCATAGACGATATATACCGCACACCCAACAGCACCGGCCCGGTCGGGCAAGTGACAATAGACACATGTAACAACCCAATACCTACAAAAAAGTCCCTGGTAAGAAATCTGAAAACCCAACAGGAAGTGAGATATTTTGAATTTTGCCGTTTTTGCCATTTCCAGACATTGGACTTTAACAAACACCTCCTAGAGATTTTATTAGATAAACATCATATTTGGTCAGTCTAATTTAAAGGCCTTTGCTTTGTTAATTTGCGAAGATCTAGAGTTTTCGCTAAAGGGCGTGTCCGTGGTGGCCTAAAAAAGTTCAATGTTTCACCATGAAACTGGAAGCTGTTGTAACTTGGGCATACAATGTCTGATCTGCCTGACCTGGCCTGAACACATCTACATGTCAATATTCAGTTACAGCCATAGCGCCACCTGCGGGCAACAGGAAATGACATGTTTTACACTGTGATTAACTTCTCATAGAGATTTAATCAGACCAACATCATATTTGGTCAGTCTAATCTTAAGGCCTTAGCGATGTTACATTGCAGAGATCTAGAGTTTTCACTGAAGGGCGTCCGTGTCAGCCTGACAAAATATCATGTTTCGCCATGAAAGGGGAAGCTGTTGTATCTCAGGCATACAATGTCCAACCTGCCTCAAACTTCCAGAGCCTGACTTGTATGTGATTACCGCCATAAAACAGGAAGTTGTTGTAACTCAGGCATACAATGTCCGATCTGCCCCAAAATTCATGCTTAATAATAGTCCTGGCCTGAAGACATCTATATGGCAACATTCAGTTATAGTCAAAGCGCCACCTCCTGGCAGCAGGAAGTGTTGCACATCAAAATGACCAAAATGCCATATTTCTCCTATATTTACCCGCTCAAACACGTCTCCCACTGTTCATTGTTTTTTCGAAGGCCACCGGGTGCAAGGGCCCTTTCATCGCTGCTTGCAGCTTTAATTTACTATTGTTATTTACACAGAAAATCGGATACAAGCTGACATAATGACCATTGTTTAAGTGACTCAAAGAGCAAGCATGAAATCTATTTTTCTCATGGCATTTCAGTTCCAAAACAGAAATCCTTTATTTATGTGGTAGAAGAAAAAAGTAAATTCATTACATGGAATGAACAGAGAATTTTTTGCTTTCTGAATGCAACTTTATTTTTTGATGATGGAATGAGAGATGGAACAAGAATGGGATTACAGATTATTTCCAAATTTGCCAGTTTTATTTACAAAGAGTTTGCTTCAAGAGGGCTGCCATCCTTAATAATAAGTACAAGAAGAGATGTACACATCCAAAACCAATCCTTTTTGACACTGTAAGTTCTAGTATTTGTTCAAATCTTGCAGTCTCTATGGCGTCTAGTAGAGATGCTAAAGCTTAGCACAATGTGCTTACTCCTCATTTAAGTTCAGATAACCAACTGCTAAACAGCTCTCATTAGCACAAATGAACACATCCTCATATACTTTTGCCACAAGAAATTACATGGGCTATGTTATTATGCATCCACCCTTCTCCTTGAAGGGGTTTTTGTCATCAGGAACTCCTTTTATGAGAGGATCTTCTGCGGCTTGGGCCTCAACCCATTCACAAATCTCCTTTGCGGTTTTAGAAACCTGAGGAAAGAGGGAAAGTATGTCAGACCTGTGCCTCTTACTGGTATCTGAAAGCATTACCAAAATCTTTCATAAACAAAAATGCAAGGTGGCTAAGTAAAAAGTGAATGACATATTTCTATGTGTTGCCAAATAAATCAGAAGGCAGAAGAACTTACTGGCTCTCGAGTGTTCTTAACTTCCTTCTGAAGTTGTTCCAGCTCCATTTTCAGGATATCCGTATCGGACATATCCCGCGCCATCTTGCCCTGAGCAAAAAAGTTACAGGGTCAAATGTTACATCTATGACATTCGCACACTCTTTTTGTGTGCATGTTTTATATGTATTTCCGAATACCTCAAAAAAGGATGAAAAATAATGTTCATTATGTAAAATGACCTTCGTTCATTTTCGGAACACAAATTAAGATCTTTTTGTTGAAATCTGAGAGGTTTCTGTCTCTCCATAGAGATCCAACGCAACTACCACTGCAAGGTCCAGAAAGGTAGAAAAGACATCGTTAAAGTACTCCATGTGACCCCATTGCTTCAATTTTATGAAGCAATGTGAGTGCTTTGTTTGTGCAAAAAAACATCATTTACCACTTTACTTACAAAAATAATGATCTGCAACTCGCGTTCACGAGAGCAAGACGCATGCGTGTTGTGTTCAGACTTGTGCGTCAACTCAACACATGCACGAGTGTCACGAGTTTGTAAATAAAGTGGTAAATTATGTTTTGTTTGTTTTTTGCACAAACAAAGCACTCATGTCGCTTCATAAAATTGAGTTTAAGCCACTGGTGTACTTTAATGATGTCTTTCCTACCTTTCTGGACCTTGGAGTGATAGTTGCATTGGATCTCTGTGGAGAGACAGAAAGCTCTCAGACGGATGTGGAACGAAATGTTCATTTAAGTGTCTCTGGATTAACAGGTTTTATTGTTTAGAAGTCAAGGTAGCAGAACAGGATCGCATCATTGGTGTAATAGCACCAAACAGCTTAAACCAGTCACGCAACAAGTTACAAAATGTTCATTGTGCTTAGCGGTGTCATTGTTTGTTTCCAGAGAAGACTACTTGTCTTCTCTCATTAAATCATGATTAAGGTGTGAACAAAATTGCTAATATTAAACTAAAATCAAATTGTATTACATTAAACATCTGAATCATCATAAAAGCTTAGAATTTCTACCATAACTACAGTAACAAGGCCTAAATATTTATGTAATGGATTCTACAAAATGTAGTTAATGTCACCTAAAATGACGATATAATATTGTCAAGACCTTTTGACACAAGTGTTTCCCAGATGAGCATGATAAAGTATTTTTAGTGTACATGGGCACATTTACTACAGAGAAATATGCTAACCAATTAACTGTTGTGATAACTTATTTACATGGTTGTGCCATTAGGGTAAGAAGATTTTCCACTGCTCCAATTCTCATTCAGAAGATAGCATAGCATTACATCATTCACAATTCCTCATAACTTTTACTGTAATCACATAGTTACCTTTATCTGGCTGTATTGTTCTAATAATTTTTATATATACATACAGATTTATCACCTTTAGGGCATTGTTATGTTTAACTTACCTATCGGTCAGTGGGGCAGCCGATGAGGGAACAGATCACTCTCTGCACTTTAAGGGACCATGTACAGGGTTTGTGGTCTGGAGATGAACTGAGCGCTGGTGTCTGGTGCCATCGCCTCTTCAGGATCACCTCCAGATGGTAAGAGGTGAGGGGGGGGGGGGACTGATCCCCAACAAGCACACTTCCTTCATCCAGATTTCTGATCAGCTTAAGCCATCTTGGTAATTAAGGAAGTCAAATCACCCTGAATCAGGGCAGAGCGGTTTATTTGTTAGTGTGTGTGGGCTGTTCTTCTTACAAGATTTTATTTTATGTAATGTCTTGTACCATGGAAAAATGTGGATATTGTACAGAAGATCTATCTGTGCATTTGATGTATTTAAGAGCTTTAGCATGGTTACAGAAATTTTAGAGGTCAACATGTCACTGACCTTCTCTAGACAATTGAGTTAGTTTTGGATGAGAAGTAGGTGGCCTAGACAAGACGAAATGAATGTTTAAGCCAAATTATTAACAGTTATAAAGTCAGTTATCCCAAAACACTTCTAGAACAACAAATAAGTGGTTGATTGATATGGGGATTGCAGATGGATGATAAAATAAGTATGTACAGCTTGTATACATTATGCTTACATACACCTAATTCAGTTTACACTATATTTACTCAATATTCCTCCAAGAAATTAGAAACAAATTTATTACTAAGTTTCTGAAATTAAATATTTATTGTAAACATTATTTACTTAAAATAAATGTATTGATTAAAAAAATTTATTTATTATCCATTGACAAAACTGTTCTCAAAATAGGCAGTTAATCAGCCTGGCTAAAATATCATATCATATATAATAGCGATAACTGGCATGGTGAGATAAGTGATCAATAAATTGTTACTACTCATTATTAAATGCATGTTTTTCAAGGCAAGAAACACGAGTACTGTGACATCTAATCTCTCTTTACAGAGGCACAGACCAGTAATATGTCTCCTTGATCCAGTCCCTTGTCCACCTGTAGGTGAGTGTAAGCTGACAAGTCATACCATTTCAAAGCATTTCAAATAAAATCAGAATGCTGTGATATACATAATGATGGAGAAATGCAAATGTTGACCTACAGTCTAAAAGAGCTTATATTTGGACTTTTACCTGTGTGACGCCAATTAAAGGCCTCATCTGAATGATCTGTAATCCTGGAGACAAGCCTCTTGCCTTAAATGCGTCACCTTAGCTAATCCCATCACAAGGTCTTGATTGTCTTAATCCATGAGATTAGACTCAAAAATGTCACTCTCACTCTTGATTTTCACTATGAAATATAGAGCAAGGTTATTTATTTCCTCTTTCTGCTTGCTTTTTGTTATTCATTGATTGTTTATAATTAACTGTAGAATGCATTTCCTTGCTAATAACATAATTTTCCTGTTAGTTAAACCAAAAATGTCATGAACATGTTGTTCCAAACCTTGTAAGACTTACGTTCATATTTGAAACACAAATGAAGATAGTCTACATGAAATCTGAGAGATTTCTGTCCCCCTACTGACCGTCCACACAGCTACCACTTTGTCGCTTCAAAAAGTTTATAAAGAGATTGTAAAACTAATCCATATGAACTGAGTGGATTAGTCCAAATTTCCTGAAGAGACTCGATCGCTTTATATGATATTGCTGAAATATATCATATGATATAAATATAAGACAAAACTCCATAAGGGGCTTTTTTTGCCCCAATATCTTGAATTTTAGGGGCATATTACATTCTTAGGCTTCCTCATGCAGTCAGTCGTTGCCCTGCATCATGTTCATCACTAAGCAAATGCTGTCTTTGGAGGATGCATTGTAAGGTAGGAAGGCATCAAGTCACGTCCGAATCCAATGTTAGCTTCACTTTCTGTCTATCACATTTTTCACGAATATCTTTATTGCAAATTTGATGTTGATTTTATACAACAGTTTAATAAACAAGAAGTTAATATTGTTACATTTTAGACACAGTATGGTCTATTGTCTGTTTTTGCTCTATTTCACCAATAAAAGTAGTTCCAAAAAAAGCCACAGCAGAATTGTTGTGCATCTCTGATCAGCACACAGCAGTGTTTCACTACTGAATGAATCTGTTTTTAACGAATCGGATTTAGTGACCCATTCATAAAGATAGTCTCAGTTGCTTCATTCCTGAATGAATCAACCATCTGAATGAATATGCAACCAATATCAATAGGCAGACACTAAAAAAAATAATTTTATAGAACTTGTGACATTTACATTTAATCATTTAACAGACACTTTTCTCCAGAGCGACTTACAAATGAGAACAATAGAAGCAATCAAATCAACATGAGTGCAACAGTACACTCTAAAACAAATGCTGGGTTAAAAACAACCCAATTTGGGTTATTTTGGCAACCCAGCGCTGGGTCAAAAAAAAGGGACAAACCCAGCGCTGTGGCTTGTTTTTTGCAACCTAAATTTTGATGTAAAATGACTACATTGCTGTATTTAAACTAACTCAAATGGGTTTTTAATTAAACCCAGAAATCTTACACATTATATAATCACTTGTACACACAGAATGACTATCAAAAGGGAAAAATGTATTAAAAACAAGAAAAAGGTCAAACATGGTCAAAAATAACAACATGCATGTGAGATGAAAATCAGAAAAGAATTGCAATTCAAACGGCCACACCGTTTATACAGATAAATGAAATTGTTAAATCACATTTCAATGAATATTGATGAATATAACTGGTATTTAAGACCAAATAAGTCTTTTTTTGCATATCCACCGCCAACGAAAACACTACACTATAAAATTATTCACTGGTTTCAACTTTAAGTAATTGTATTAAATATTGCAATAATTTATTCAAGCAAACAAAGGTAACAAGTTAACTTCCAAAGTTCACTCAATTTCAAACTTAAAACTAAAAATCCATAACCTTAAGTTGTTTACAAAACTACTTGGTAATAATTATCTAAACTCTCTATTGTTGCCTAAAATATGGAGCTATATTTTAAGAGTTTTAATAACTAACAAGTTAACATGACTAAAGTTTTTTTGTTTGTTTGTTTTACAAACATGACTGAACAAATAAACCACAACATTAATACTGACATTATAACATTTGTTAGTTAAGGCAAGTTTACATGTGAAAGAATGTGAGTTTGAATGAGTGTGTGTGAATTCCTCCACTAAACAACAGTGAACAAGCATTGAACATTTGTCAGATTATATGCTAAAAGTTCGTTAAATCCATGAATACATACAGAACACGCATCACTGCCAATTTTCATGACCTCCTTAGGATAAACGATGTCCAGTCATGAAGAAGCTCTATCAGCACAGCAAAGGCATGCAACATCCTTTAAATTATCCAGGACAATCTTCTCCTTTAAAAGCACTGTCACATCAGTGATCTCCATTGGCGAAGGTCATTCTCCTTTTTGACCAATATTCATCCCTGTCACCACCTGTTCATCATTGGGTTAAAAAGAGGGAAAAGAAAATTACTAGGGAACACAAAAATTCCGACAGGTGCATCCATATCAGTAAGGGTAGGTCAATAGTCTTTTTTATCACTTCAAACACTTTGTGTAGTTGTTTCATGTATCTTCTACCACATGCTACAATGGCAGCACCAGTGAGTGCATTTAATTCGATTATTATTGAACAACACAAATGATTCACAATTCAATAATTGAGCTGGGCAATATGGCCAAAAATACTGTCACAATACTTTTTTCCCCCATATCATACAATAGCGATATTTATCATGACAATCAAATACCATTAATGGGGAAGGAAAGTTTGTTAGAACTTGAGAACAAATTCAAACAATCAAACAGAGTAAGCTGACTTTTAATTTAAGGCCCCATGAAATCCACTTTATTTTTCCCTAAATTCTGTTTTCCATTATATTTTTCTGGATTCTATGTTTTATGATTTAATACAAATTTATCATCAAAAATGGTGTCTTACTAAATTAATTAATAAAAAAATGTTTTAAATAAAAATATAAATGACTACTTTTTTGTTGAAGTATTAAAACAGACATGACATACCTCACACATTTTGATGAACTTGGGAGTGTTGCTCTTTAAAGTATTAGTTCACCCAAAAAAGAAAATTGTCATAATTTACTATCCCTCATGTCCTTCCAAAACCATAAGACTTTTGCTAATCTTTGAAACACATCCATTGCAAGTCTGGGAGTCCAACATTTTTTAATTTTCTGACTAGACATGATTGCTTTATATGATATAAACAGATACAATTTAGGATTTTATTCATATATAAATATTGGTATGGATTACTACAATAACTTTGCATTTGGGAAGATTAAAAATACTGATTATCTAGACTGTAAATGGATCAAAGTAAATAAATAAAGATGAGAATATTAAAAATATCTTCATTTGTGTTCCATAGATGGACAAAAGTCTTATGGGTTTGGAAAGACGTGAGGTTGGGTAAATAGTGACAATTTTTATTTTTGTGTGAACTATTCCTTTAAGAAAGGAAGACCAAGGAGAAGGGCTCCTCTCCACAGTTGGTTTGAGTTCTGCAATGAATAACATGGACATCAGTTATTAAAAAATAAATAAAATAATAATAATATAATAATGTTGTTGCATAAACATTTTAAGTAACGTTAAACAGGCAGAAGTCAACAGAAACATTCATTTTCTAAAAATAAACTCACATGAACTCAAAAGAATGAAGCACTCCTTAGGTCTCTGGCTTGATCTACAAAAACAAACATTGTTTTAACAAAAAAAAAACAACTGATAATAACGTGAATTTTAAACCTTACTTACCATAAATCGTCTTTCCCTCTCTTCTTCTCTAGCTGAGAAGATCGTGCAACCTCGGCTCGCACAGCAGTCGCCTGTCGTTTAACGTTACTCTCGGTGCGGGCCAAATGAACACATAAAGCGCAACAAGTCTGAAATATTACATGCAAAACATTCATTTTAACAATTATCGCTTCAACACCATCAAAATAAACCAACCGTTATTACATATCGCGGTTTCATTTCCTTAAGGAAAACTAGGTCACATTCGGGTTAATCGCGAACATAAAAAATAAATAAATAAATAAATAAATAATGAATTAAAATGTGAATCTGTTGATAACCTTCCATTAACAGACTTCAAGAAACTTGTAAATATGACACAAAAAACCCACTATATTTAAAAATGTCTCTTCGATTCAATAAAAGAGGCCATTGAGACATGAGGCGAATGAGGTAAAAAACGCAAAAATTTCCATCTAAGTTCTTTTCTGACTTTTTCCGCCTTCAAATACATTTCAAAATACTCTTGGACAGAAATAAGTGAGAATATCTTTAATTATTTATCTTGGCATAAACCATCTTTCACTCGATTCCATCCGAAGAAGCTGAGAAAATGTCAGCACTGCTGGGTTATGATTAAGAAGGATCTTCAACCCAAAATTGTGTTGAATTAATCCAGCGGTCTCAACCCAGCGTTGAGAAAATAACCCAGCATTTTTTAGAGTGTATGCAAGTACCTAGGGCGGGTCCAAATTTTTTTGAGCTTCAAAGCTCGGTAGTAATCAGCACCGAATATTCGAAGCTTCGGCGGCTGAAGATATTCTTCTCTCTAATAAAGGCACGTGTAACGGGTAGAAATATGGTGTGGCCCCTTTAAGAGCTGCGCGTTCCCGGTTGAACGGTCGAGCACCGCATGTATGCGGGTTATTTCTGTTTTTCGGTTGCTCATTTAAAGTTATTTTCTTTATTGAGTAACGCTGTGGACGGCATAACATTTGCGACGGACAGTTAAACGTGTTTCATTGGGAATAAAGCGTCAGTTGTGAAATGTCAATCGCCTCAGGGAAGTCTGTGGTAAAAATACCTAAAGCTAAGTGAGCTAACGTTATCCCTATTTGCTCCGTAGACAACGCGTTACAGCAGGAATCTCTGTGTGTCGGTGTGCCTGTTTGTATTTTGATTATGTCGAGAACACGTTCAGAATTGATAAACTTTTAATAAACTACAGAACAGCGCGAGCGGAAGCGGGGCGCCTCACGCGGGCAGGGCTTATATGCTTCGAGAACGGACACTGCACTAGTGATATAAAACACAGGTCTGTTAAGAGCAATCCTTTAAAAAAGGTAGCCTAATATTTTTCTGTAAAAACAAATTGCTCCCAAATCAGAAATTAGCAGCACAGTAATTACTGACACAGTAGAGGGTTGGCTATTTAAACAAAAGACGAACGAAAAATAAATGAACGAACAGTAATAAATAAAGAACACGCCGTCCCAGTAAAATCTCATGTTTGAGTTTTAACAAGCTCCTATATTTCGCAGTAGATTCATTTAGACTGATAATAATGGGTAAAAAGGCGAATACATTTTGTTTCTATTATTCTATTTTCCATAATGTCAAAGCAGCGCAGCATAACCCACAAATACAAGCTCATGCAGTTGTGCGCTTCAGACAGAGAATACTCCAGTTGCAGGGAACACATTAGTGGGCTAAGACAATTTATATTAAGTATAACAAGGTTGAGTTCCTTAAACTGTCCATCATATTAAAGACGGCTAGGCTATATATATATATATATATATATATATATATATATATAGATAGATAGATAGATAGATACTATATATACAGTGGGTACGGAAAGTATTCAGACCCCCTTAAATTTTTCACTCTTTGTTATATTGCAGACATTTGCTAAAATCATTTAAGTTCATTTTTTTCCTCATTAATGTACACACAGCACCCCATATTGACAGAAAAACACAGAATTGTTGACATTTTTGCAGATTTATTAAAAAAGAAAAACTGAAATATCACATGGTCCTAAGTATTCAGACCCTTTGCTGTGACACTCATATATTTAACTCAGGTGCTTCTGATCATCCTTGAGATGGTTCTATACCTTCATTTGAGTCCAGCTGTGTTTGATTATACTGATTGGACTTGATTAGGAAAGCCACACACCTGTCTATATAAAACCTTACAGCTCACAGTGCATGTCAGAGCAAATGAGAATCATGAGGTCAAAGGAACTGCCTGAAGAGCTCAGAGACAGAATTGTGGCAAGGCACAGATCTGGCCAAGGTTACAAAAAAAATTCTGCTGCACTTAAGGTTACTAAGAGCACAGTGGCCTCCATAATCCTTAAATGGAAGACGTTTGGGACGACCAGAACCCTTCCTAGAGCTGGCCGTCCGGCCAAACTGAGCTATCGGGGGAGAAGAGCCTTGGTGAGAGAGGTAAAGAAGAACCCAAAGATCACTGTGGCTGAGCTCCAGAGATGCAGTCGGGAGATGGGAGAAAGTTGTAGAAAGTCAACCATCACTGCAGCCCTCCACCAGTCAGGGCTTTATGGCAGAGTGGCCCGACGGAAGCCTCTCTTCAGTGCAAGACACATGAAAGCCCGCATGGAGTTTGCTAAAAAAACACCTGAAGGACTCCAAGATGCTGAGAAATAAGATTATCTGGTCTGATGAGACCAAGATAGAACTTTTTGGCCTTAATTCTAAGCGGTATGTGTGGAGAAAACCAGGCACTGCTCATCACCTGTCCAATACAGTCCCAACAGTGAAGCATGGTGGTGGCAGCATCATGCTGTGGGGGTGTTTTTCAGCTGCAGGGACAGGACGACTGGTTGCAATCGAGGGAAAGATGAATGTGGCCAAGTACAGGGATATCCTGGACGAAAACCTTCTCCAGAGTGCTCAGGACCTCAGACTGGGCCGAAGGTTTACCTTCCAACAAGACAATGACCCTAAGCACACAGCTAAAATAATGAAGGAGTGGCTTCACAACAACTCTGTGACTATTCTTGAATGGCCCAGCCAGAGCCCTGACTTAAACCCAATTGAGCATCTCTGGAGAGACCTAAAAATGGCTGTCCACCAACGTTTACCATCCAACCTGACAGAACTGGAGTGGATCTGCAAGGAGGAATGGCAGATGATCCCCAAATCCAGGTGTGAAAAACTTGTTGCATCTTTCCCAAAAAGACTCAAGGCTGTATTAGATCAAAAGGGTGCTTCTGCTAAATACTGAGCAAAGGGTCTGAATACTTAGGACCATGTGATATTTCAGTTTTTCTTTTTTAATAAATCTGCAAAAATGTCAACAATTCTGTGTTTTTCTGTCAATATGGGGTGCTGTGTGTACATTAATGAGAAAAAAAAAAAACTTAAATGATTTTAGCAAATGACTGCAATATAACAAAGAGTAAAAAATTTAAGGGGGTCTGAATACTTTCCGTACCCACTGTATATAGTATTGTGCCATATTTTGTAGTGTAAACATATTTAAGCGCAAATGAGAACCATTTCGCAAGGGGGATGCCAGATGTGCAAAAAACAAAAACAAAACGAATGTTCGAATCCCAAAATTGAAAATTGAATACCAACCTACCAAATGAATATTCAAATATTCTGGTCCAGCCCTACAAGTGCATATCAAGTCATTCCAGCAAAGTGCTTGTAGCAAGTATTTTTTTAATTTAAAAAAAGAAAATGAGAAAGAATAGAAATAGAAAAAGTAAGCGCTAATATTACTGGGTTATGGTGTGTCTTCAGCAGTTTCTTGAAAATGGCTAAAGACACAGCTGCTGTAACGCGTTGCTTGCGCAGGAACACACAGTGAAGAAGATTAAGTTCAAATAAGTCTTTACTTTGGAAATCCAACAGGAACAGGCAGGAAGACCACACAATGAACATAGGGAAGACAGGAACTTAAATACACAGATGATTAACTGAAATGACATGCAGCTATGAATGACCTTGTTAGTGTCCATGGTGATAGATTGTGGCGGGAAAACAGAACAAAGGAGCACATGTGACAGATGAAAACAAACTGAATGTGACTGAGACCGTGACAGCTGCTTGGATAGAGCTAGGCAGGTCATTCCACCAGAGGGGAAAAGACAAGGAAAAGGTCCTTGAGAGTGATTTTGTGCCTCTTTGGGATGGTACCACAAGGTCAGCCGTGAAATGAAAGTTGTGAGCTGAGAAAATCATGTCTCAAACTCTACACTCACACAGGGCAAGTTACGTTAAACGTTATGCTTATGTATTTATTTTGAAGCTCTTCATATAAAGCATTCTTGTGTTTAGGGCAACTTACAGTATGCTGTGCACTTCTCCCGCAGCAGGTCACTCTGTCCTGTCATTCTTCAGGTGCATTTTGTCCATTGAAATGCTTTTTTCACTACTGTAAAGTGGCTGGCAGATGTTATCTGTTCACAGTGCACAGATGTGATTAATCGATAATCAGATTTGTTGTCCATTATTTTCCAAAATGATCAGTACTTAATACTAATCAGTACTTGATACAGTTGAGATAATTCTTAAAGAAATGGTGGGCCAGTTTTCTCTCCTCTTCAAGTTTCCCTTGAGTCCGGTATGAGTCATATTGGTTCTGTTCCTGATGTGTCTGGTGACCAATAGAAAGACCCTTGCATGATACAACCAGCAGTTTTCCAAGGGCATCAATAAAGAACTCTGGAATAAAAAATACAAGGAAATAAAAAGGATTGATGGAGATGAGAAGAAAAGGAAGAATTAAATGTGCTAGGAATCAATCAATGAAGATGTTTTACTAAGTTAAAATTTGGAATGCTTACCGGTGTGTCCAACTCTTTTAAGGAATGGGTCAAAGCCAATTCTTCGCACTGCTTCAGTCCTCCCCAAGAAAAAATTAGTGACACCATCCACAAAAAAGCATCCGTTATAGCCTGAAAGTGGCTGATGAAACCCTCCTTTAATACGCCTTAGACAGCCACCTTCTTTTTCGGTTCCCTCATCATACTCAAGAATGAAGTGGAACTGGTCACCTGAGACCTCACCACCAACCTAACCAGAGAAAAAGAGCTTGTTTAACAATGCTGTATTGCTCCAAGACTTTTCACCCCACTAAAGAATATTCTTTCATACTCACAACATCTAGATCTGGAATTGCTTCCATAATCTCCACAAAACTCTCGATCCGTGTCTCCTTCAAGAACACAAAGTCATCATCGACCCACAGGAAGTATTTAGTTGTGAGTTGGGATAGAGCCAGATTTCTGCCTGCAAACCAGCCCTGAGGAACCAAATAATCATCAGCAGTGATTAGTTTCCAGGTAATCTACACTTGTGTGACATACAGCATTAGATCAACTAAAGTGGTAGGGCAAAAGTGTGTACCTGTGCAGGAGGCATGATGTAGTGCTCTATGTTGTTTCCAGACACATCCTCAGGCTTCAGGCTGTCATCTGCAACAATGATCTTGATATTTGGGTAAAACTTCCGGATACTCTGGATGAGGACTTTCAGCTCCTTATACCTCAGAAATGTCTTTGTTATTATGGTTACTTGCGAGTTGATATCTGAATTTTGTGAGAGAGAGAAATAGGTGCATTTTATTAGCAGGTTTTACAAATGTTATAGACATTTATGTATACGTTTGTTATAACCAGCACATCTGATGCCATGCTAGCATGCTGTTTTGTAGTGTGTTTAGCTTTGTATGTTGTGGTCTTACCATTTCCTGGGTCATAAAGAACAGGAACTATTGGTCTCCTAATCATGATGGGAAACATTGCCTCGTGGTCCTCAAAAGAGAAATGAACTAAGGAAAGAAGACATTTATTGTAATTTGGCCACGTTCACACAGCAACAGAATATAATTAGTGATTACTTAATAAGAAACTTTCTCAGTCTTAAATTTGTCATTTCTGGCAGATTAGTTAATCTGGTTTCCATATTAGTTAATGGTAGTAGCTGAAGTGTTAATGTAGTACTACTCATTTGTCCTACATTATTTCCTCATCTATTAATGATGGACCATTACTCTAAAATGTTACCATTAATCTTCTTATCATCACTGTGTGCTTGAGCAACACACTTTACATACTGTAAGAGTCTCTCATGTTCATTTATATACAGATAGCTCTTACCCATGTCAGTTGTTTTAATGTGATAGATGGTACTGGTGTATGTCACTCTAGACAGCAGATCATTGAGTTGTGTGAGGTTGCTGGATGAGATGTTTAGTTCACTCTGACCCTGTCCATGCACCTGCTGTCCATCCAGAACATCCTCCACTGAGAGCACTCCTCTCTTCACACTTAAAGACACCTGCAGACAATAGTGTGTTTAAAGGATTAGTTCACATCAGAATTCAAATTTCCTGATAATTTACTCACCCCCATGTCATCCAAGATGTTCATGTCTTTCTTTCTTCAGTCGAAAAGAAATGAAGGTTTTTGAGGAAAACATTCCAGGATTTCTCTCCTTATAGTGGACTTCAGTGTCTTAGAAAATGACAGATCTTTTTGCTAGATAAGACCCTTATTCCTTGGCTGGGATCGTGTAGAGCGCTTTGAAGCTGCACTGAAACTGCTGTTTGGACCTTCAACCCGTTGGTAGCAGTTTATATAGCAGTCCACTATATGGAGAAAAATCCTGGAATGTTTTCCTAAAAACCTTAATTTCTTTTTAGAAAGAAAGAAAGACAGACATAAACATCTTTGGTGACATGAGGGTGAGTAAATTATCAGGAAATTTGAATTCTAAAGTGAACTAATCCTTTAATGCAAATGTAAGTTTAGATCTAGAATAGAATCTGAATTCACCTATCTTAAAATTTAACAGTTCAATAGTACTTAATGGTAAAAACAGGATTCTAAAGTGCATGCATACTGAATGAATACATCATACTAGGCCTTTTAAAATTTTACTTAAGAAAAAAAAAACAATCACAAAGGGCATTTTTTGATCAAGGTTACACCAACCTTGTACACCTCCTTGTTAGTTGTTGCCCTTCTTTTTTGTGTTTGAAGAGCGAGACCTGAAATTGTGATAGAAAAACAATTCACTTAATAAATCAAAGAAAAAAAATACTTCTGTAACATTTTTAAAGGTATATTAAAGGGTTAGTTCACCCAAAAATGATGTCATTTATTACTCACCCTCATGTCGTTCCACACCCATAAGACCTTCGTTCATCTTCAGAACACAAATTAAGATATTTTTGATGAAATCCAATGGCTCAGTGAGGCCTCTGTTGCCAGCAATGTCACTGAACCTCTCAAGATCCAGAAACGAACTCAAAACATATATAAAACAGTTGATGTGAGTACAGTGGTTTTACCTTAATATTATAAAGCGACGAGAATCTTGGATCTTGAGAAGTCTGGTGGCATTACTGACAATAGAGGCCTCACTGAACCATCGGATTTCATCAAAAATATCTTAATTTGTGTTCTGAAGATGAACAAAGGTCTTACAGGTGGAACAGTTCTCTGTAAAAGATCGAACCGTTCGGTTCTGAGACATGAACATCTCCCGTTACTATCTGTGTTTAAACTAAACTCATTTAAACCTTGCCAATTTAAACATTCATCCGTAAGACGCGAAAGAGAACTCGCGCGCGCTGTGAGGAGACATAGGTTATGTCTTAAGAGAAAAACGAGACAGTGCATGTGTATCAGTATCAGTGTACTGGATCTTTGTGCTGTTTCTTGTAGTTAGATTATTTGTTTTTATTTTCTTTTGACAATTGTCCTATTTTTTACAGAACATAGCACATACCGAACTGAACCGAAACTGTGACCCTAAAACCGTGATAAAATCTGAACCGCGAGTAATCTGAACCATTACACCCCTAGTAATTAATGACATAATTTTCATTTTTGGGTGAACTAAAATTTACCTGGTATCAAACTTTTCTGCAGAGGAGCTACCCTGAAACCAGTAGGATACTGGAGAGGGCAGTTGGCTTTGGCAATAAGAATTTTTACGTTTGTCTTCATCCTAAGAAAAACACAAGAATACCACTATAATGAGTTTATATACCAAAGTTTATAACTACTGTTAAAATACTATGGAAGTCAATGACTGCCGTCAACTGTCTGGTTACTGACATTCTACAAAACATCTTTTGTGTTCAAAAGAAGAACGAAACTCATACAGGTTTGAAACAACTTGAGGGTGAGTAAATGATGACAGAATTTAATAGGGATGCACCGATATACACATTTTGGCTAATACCAATAACTAATTGCTGTTTGAGCTGCATGAGCTGAAGCTGAAGAGTTAATGAACACTGGAAACTGTTAACGGGTTAATTTATTAACTCAAAAGAAATGCATTCCATATAAGATTATTCATATTTATACAAAAACATAATATTACAATTTATATCTGTACAAAATGTCAAAAAAAAGAAAAAAAAAGAAAAAGAAAGAAAAAAGAGTGACCTTGAACTAAGATACGTGCTAGTCAGAATGTTTAACTCCTTGTTGTGGCATGCACTCTTCCCGGATACACGCTGAAAGATGGCAACTAAACCTAAAGAATTCGACAGTCCCAATCATAGTTATTAATGTTGTGAATTGCTGTTTGAGCTGTGCGCGCTGAAGCTGAAGAGCTGAATGAACACTAAGAGCTTTGCTAGTGGGTAATTTAACTCAATGAAACGCATCCTATATGAGATTAATCACAAAATGTATATACAAAATAAACATAATATTACAAATAAACATACTTATATCTGCATAAAATGACGCGAATGCAACAAGCTGAAACACAGCAACTAAACCCAAAGAAGGTATTTTGGCCACTTCTGCTACCATTGCCACTGAATGCTAGTTTGGTTTAAGCCAAGTGGTTGACTTTTAGGTGTAAAGTGTCTTTTCTTACGAATGTTGAACTCAATGTTTTTAGTAGTGTTTTTTTTTTTTTTTTTTGATAAACTTGTGATCTTGTGGCATTATGTTATACTTTTTCATTTAGTTGAAAGCCTACTACCAAGAGGCTTGAAAATTTGGGGGGTCTTTATCAGGGGTTTAATCTGATTAGGTCATATAAACATAACATTAAAATTTACAATTACACAAAACAAAAGGCTGCGAGTGCTCAAGTGAACTTATAGTCATGAAGGTGTAACTCTGTTATGGATGCGCCCTTCCTCGAACTAAAATGGGTGAACAAAGAATTCACTGCATAAAAAATTATCATATTTCGACCGATAACGAAATGGATACCAATATATGCTGTTTTACAGGACTGTGGGTGAGATATAGAGAAATGCAGTTCAACCTGAGTTGGTGTTGATTGAACTCCTTTGCTCTTCGTTCAAGGATGTCATCTAGTTCATCTTTTGGAACAAATTGCTTGGTGAGTTCACAAAAAACATATGGTGTGGGCGAAGGTCCAAAACTACGGTGTTCGGTGTACGATGTTATACTATAAACATGACAAAAAGACCCCAAGTTAGGTAGACCATCTAAACTGGAGCTACTTAATATTATTAACTAGGAAAATGCTGGCACTGTTGAACAGAATAAAGTCAACAGATGTAGTCACTTTGCTAGATTTGTTGACTTTGACCTCATTTATGTCCCAGGTTTTGTTTTTTGTGCATCATTTCCAATCAAACTGCCATTTCATATAATGCAAATAGTGTGCACTGTGAGTTTTTAAAAACTTAGCTTGAATGCATATGAATAATTCATAAACGGCTGTTGAGATAGTATTCTCAACTGAAATGAATTGAGGCTTGGACCTGGAAACAGTGTTCATTACGTCACGACTTAAAGTAAAAGTGGATGCAGACTGAGAGAAGAAAAGGACTGTAAATGTACCGGGATGCTAGTATGTTTTTCATGACTTTCAACACTCCACTTTGTAATAAGTAAAGGGTCAGTGTAGTACCAAGCAGGATGTAGCATCTGTACTTCATGATCGGGATGATCTGAAAGAACAGTTACACAACATTAACAGTTACACTGGAAATCTCACACTTCTGTATAGGAATTTCACAACACTTTAATGAACACTAAAAACACAAACAGAATGTGAGGCTTGGAATGACATGCAAGTAAGTAAATGATTTACATTTTTGGGTGACCTAACCTAAGTTAGTGTTATAGCTGACCTGCTATCAGAAACTACTGCGTCATGTAAACAGGGTGGAGACACACTTTTCCAAGCTATATATATATATATATATATATATATATATATATATATATATAATGCTCCTAAACACATACATCTTGTTGTTTATGAAGGTGGATCTAACCTGATCTGTACTAAAAACTAATAGGACTTCAGGCAATATCTTAGCATGAAAGCCATTAGACGAATCATTCTACGGAGCATCTTTGACATCAGTAAACACAGTCACAACAAAAGCCATCTTTGCCGCTTCTATGTCATCATCTACCACAGGTCCAGTCTTTCTTTTACAAACTCAACCACATGAATTAGCAAAATGAGAACCATACGTGAAATGTACTTACCAAGAAATGCCTTAACCTTTATTTTTTTTTTATTTTTTATGTCCGATCTCCTTACTCCTTACTCCTTACATCCTTCTCCGTACTGGAATAGAGCTGATCACTTTACACTGCACCACCTATACACGTCTGGTAATGTGTATCAGGTTTCCTTGTACACTAATGGTCACATTAAACACTGATGCATTTACTCTCTTCAACTGGCCACATCATATTCTGATTCTGAATGCTTTTCAGTGATTTACAAAGCTTTCAAGTCTCATGATTCAGTAAGATGAAAATGAAACGTGTGACCTTAAATCAAGAATATTTTCAAGAAGACTTTTGCATGGAATTATTTTGGTGTATTTCAATGCTATGAAATTAAGTACAAAATTCTTAACTTTACAGCATAACAATGAATAAAGAGAGTGAAAAAAATCTCATTTCAGTTTATAGAATAACCTCTACTTAAAAATCTGATGCAACTACCAATGTAACATTTAAATGAACCATATACACAATCATTAAACAGCTGAATGTGGTATATTTTCCTTCAAGACATATTTTTAATGAATGTGTTACAGACGTTGCTGTGTAGGAACACGCACGAAGAGGAATATAATATCAAGAGTCAAACTTTACTAGAGAATCCAAAGGAGCATACAGGAACACAGAAGATACACACACTAACATCCAAACGATAACCGACAATACAAGTGAGTGAGGTGACTGATTCCACAAGTAAAGAATGAGGATGTAAAATATCATGTTTGATTGTTTAATTAGGAGCAAAGAACAAGACAAAGTACAACAACAAGCTTCTGCTCACCTTATCAAAGTGAAATAACAAACATGGGCAATGCCATGATCCTCTTGGGACAACATTTTTGAGTGTTCCCACATGTATCTACAAGTTCGACATGCTCAGCTCATCACATTCCTTAACTGGCTAGGGTAGAAATACAATACAGTTCAGCCATTTTCAGTTTGTTTTCTCTTCAAGGCACAGGCTGATATTAAACCTCAAAACAAAGTGACAAACTGGATCATTCTCAGGGCCTTCACAAATTTAGATGGAAATTGTACATTTTCTTAAATTGCGTTTGCTTGCTTGATGGTCTGAAGTTAACAGGCATGTGTGTCTCAGGTGGTTTTATGGTGAAAAATATAATTTGTTTAATATGATGCATTAAATAATTTAATATTTGACAGTTAATTAATTAAAGATGTCTGTTTAACACACTTTAATTTGCTTTATTGTTGATTATTCATGACTGTGTGTAACTACCTGAGCATTGCATAATATTAGGTTAGGTAATAGCAGTTACTAGAATGTTGTGTTACTTACTTGTTCCTTATTCATTAATGAAAGAACTGTTCGTGCATCACAGCTTATACAACACAACGTAACATGGAATTTTACTGATACTGTAACGCTGGGTGAACTCAAAAAACAAAGGGAGAACTGGATCCAAACGCAAAACAGTTTAATAACAAAATAAACATAACAAAACCACAGAGATAGTACCACCAAGGAACAGATAGCAGAATGAGTAGCACCAAAATGTACATCCGTGTAGGGCAAGACCTGGGGCCCGTTTCAATAAGGAGGTTCAACCAACTTAAAAGTTAAAACTTGAACTCTTGAGTTGACTTACTCTGAGATGAGTTTTCGGTTTCAGAACAGCTGAATTGAGTTTGTTCAATCAACTCTGAGTAGGTTGACTCTGAGTTAAGCATGTGCACCATGACTATGAAAATCCATTATCAATGGAGCTCCGATATTAAAATTCACCATGGCAACAGCACCTGACCAAAAGACGTCCGCATTTTTCTGAGTCAATGCAAGTTATTTCATACTTTCTTAGCGACAGATCCTATTTACAGTATCTGCAAATAGCTCTAGATGCAATTTACACTTAGTGAAAATAGTGATATATTCTATTTTAAAAGTAGCAGTTCTTTGCAATAAGTGTAAATAGTAATTAGATGCTATTTATACTTTATTCTGGCAGATACATACTATTTGCACCTCAGTATTGTTGTACATTAACAGGATGCAATAATAACAGAGTGTAAATGATTTTATTAATTAAAATTATAAATACTTTTATCATTATTAAACACTCGTTAGGCACTTCCACTTTTAGAACATTTTCTTCATTTTATTGAACATATTCTGGGCTCATCTGCTCGCCTGTATATAGTATGCTTCAGTTTGATCTTTTAATATCACTGTTTTAGTACATTAAGGCACTTTAAGGGTGGGTTGCACTAAGGATTCTTTAGCCTGGTGTCGGTTCACCCTCCGCCTGTGCTGCTTGATCAGCACTTTCATACTAATGGTCTTTTTGCATAGTTATCTGTGTTTAAAATTGAAAAAGTGGTGCAACACAACTCGATTTAAAATAAAAACCAGATCAACAAATCCTTGATTAACGCTAAACTTAATTTAACCCTTATTGGTACAACCCACCCTAGTGTGTTTCACGTTAGCTTTTTAAAAAATCGTCCCGCTGTTTTTAGTGATTGAAATCACTGCAGGTGCTGTATATGGATCACAAGTGCCCAAAACTTGCATCTTGTTCACATATTTTTGTTTTTATAATGGAAAATTGACAGGCTTGTGCTGCAGTTACATGGCTGTTTTGCCCGCCAGGGCTTCACGGCAGTCACGTGACTGAAAACTATGAATAGACACTCTGAATAATCTTGTTTTCCGTTTTTCATTACGATTATTTTTATTACCATCTGGCAGATAATTTAAGTAAAAGGTACTTAATTTGGAAACACATAGGATATAAATACACAGGGTCAAACAAACTAAACAAGCTAACAAGTTAACAAGACACACTTGGGGAAGACTAATAAATAGGGAAAACTTCAGAAAGGAGGTTAAGTGAAAACTCTGAGTATGTTAACCCTGAAATGAGGGAAACTCTGGGTTTAGTTACCTTAAGTAATACTTAATACTTAAGTAAAATATCTGCCAGTGTGGTAATAAAAATAATCTTAATGCAAACGGAAAACAAGATTATTCGGAATGTCTATTACTAAGTGCAAATTTACAGTAGCTCCGCCCACCACTGTCATACAAGGTTAAAAACAATGGGAATGATTAATGGCTTCAGTGGTGTAGGCAGTAGCATGTTGGGCTTGGAGAGCTCACTTGTGATACAATTGACTGGGTTAGAATCTGACTTCTGCCGAGCTCGTTCTTCTCCCTTTTCCTGTCACATACCACATCAGAAAGGCATTTATTTTCAATAAAAATGAAGAAAATGTTCTAAAAGTGGAAGTAAAATGCCTAACGAGTGTTTAATAATGATAAAATAATTTACACTTTATTATTGCATCCTGTTAAAGTACAACAATACTGAGGTGCAAATAGTATGTATCTGCCAGAATAAAGTATGAATAGGATCTAATTACTATTTACACTTATTGCAAAGAACTGCTACTTTTAGCCTACATGGTAGATAGAACATAATTTGCAAAATAAAAAAAATGCACTTAAATTATTATTTTTTTCTTTTTTTGCATGTGGGATACCATGAAAATGAATATTAGTTCAATAACTTACCGTTCTGCCAGTTTTCACCTTTGATATTATAACAGTGATAAGAATTAAACTTGCATTGACTTTTTGTCAGGTGCCATGGTGAATCGTAATATCGGAGCTCCATTGATAATGGCTTTTCATAGTCATGGTGCACATGCTTAACTCAGAGTCAACCTACTCAAGAGTCGATTGAACGAACTAAATTCAGCTGTTCTCAGAGTTTCCCATTTCAGAGTAAGTCAACTCAGAGTTCAAATTTTAACTGAGAGTTGGTTGAACCTCCTTATTGAAACAGGCCCCAGGACACAGGAATGAATACAGAAACAAAAGAAACATAAAAACACTTTAACATAAAAGTCTATACAAAACAAGCACAAAGAGTTCATGACAGGAGTGCTATAGTGCTGAATCAATGGGAAAGGAGTCAACAGATGGCCAGAAAAGATATAATAGTATAATACACAGTATTATACTGACCAAACATGTTTAGCACTGTGTGTGGAGACGTTCACTTAGTCACTGCCAGCTTATACGTACATTAACAGAATATCATCTCTTATTTATTCTAGAATATCATCTGTTTATTCATCTATTATTTATGTAACAATACAGACACAGTGACGCTGCAGATCTCAGCATGCAACTTGTAGCCAACAATCATCTCAATCATTTTTCTGTGGAAAAAGTCTATAGAATCAATAGAAAATTCTGGGTTTTTTTAGCAACATGCTAAAGCTATCTATTTCAGTTTATTTCTGTTATTGTGTACATAAGTGTAGCACCAATGGACAAAATAATATTAAAATTTTACAAAAAAAAGTTCTTTAAAACAAAGATTCAACACAAATTGTGCACATCTAACAGGCAAAAAGCTCAATGAGGGTGCTCAACTGGAGAAAAAAAAAAAAAAAGGAAGGAAAAGTTAGCACACCACAGCTCCAAAAATAGAAAAATATTTATTTCATGTTCTCACTACAGGGGACGTTTGGACAATGATTGTCTTCATGATGCATTAAGCGCTTGTCACTTTCTGGCCTGATCTTTCTAAATCTGAAACTCTAGTCAGAATGTTTCTGAGGCCTGTTTTTTGTACGTGGATTACTGTTATTTGGATTTGACTGTTGCAGTTTTGACAATTTGACATGATCCAGGATTGTTTGGTTTTTTAAAGCTCATCCCGGAGTTGCTGTCATAGCAACAGGTCCGTAAGCTCAAACCTGTTTGGAAGCAGGCTTATTTCATGTAAACAGGTTTAGATTGCATCTTTTTGAGCGGAGGTGATACTCAAAGTCTGCTGTAGCTACTGCTACTTTCTTATAAGAGTAATAAAAAAAAAATATGAGTGATAAAACAATAAAATAAAATAATAATAGCCTAATAATAAGTTATTACAGTTAGAAGATCTTAGAGATATAATTGTTAAACAACAAAAGCCTTTCAGAACTTGATGTATTGCAGGTAGTTCTTAAAGAAATGATGAGACACTTTTCTCCTCGCATCAGCTTTCTTCTGAGACCTGAAGGATAAATATTTGCCCCGATGCTTATGTTTCTGGTGGCCAATGGAAAGGCCTTTACAAGATGCAACCAACAGCCGGCCAAGTCCATCCATGAAGAACTCTGAGGAGAGGCAAGGATGAGGTTTCCTGCTGTTTATTAACATGCAACTGCTTTGAAATCTTTTGTATTATAAAAAGTAATAGGCTCTATAAATGAATGTGATTTGACTCAACTAATAAAGTAATAGACCAGCATGAAATAAAATTATTTCAATAATGCTATGGCAGTCTCCAAAACAAACAAACAATGCTCAGATGTACTTTAAGGGTGCTTTCACACTTGGTTCAATTGCCTGGACCGAACCCGAGTTCAAATTGCTGCCCCCCTCCCTCTGCCCCCACTGGTCTGTGTTCATATTATATTATTTGGGTCCGACCCGCGGTTCGTTTGCGTCATCAAACCAGCAGCTGTTTACTCCGTTGCTTAGTAATGACGGCGCAGGAGAAGGCGGCAAAATGCATAACGTTGCTCTCCTCCCTTTTATATTTTTGTTTTTAAACCATTGGTTTTGTTCATAACGGCACTTGCGTCTATCTGCCGCAAATGTAGAACGCTGAAAGTGAGCAGAAATGAGACCGGATACACTACAGCTCTCTGCTTGCAGCACATCAGTCAAGCTCGTCGGGAAAGTTAGTGAAACACACACACACACAAACACACACATTTTTATCAAATAATACGGCATTAATAGCAGTTAACTTCCGCAATTAGGTACGTTTGCGTTCATAACAGAAGCGAACCGTAACAGAGTTCACTTGAACCGCACCCCAGACCACCCTTTTTAAGCGGACTCGGGTACGGTTCACGGGTGCGTACCCCAGTTCGGAAGACAGTGTTCACATTATCCAAATGTACAGAACGTCAGTCGAACCCGGGTGCGCACAAAAGTGCTAATGTGAAAGCACCCTAAATAACCTAAATTTAAATATTACATGCACTTAAAAGACTCAAAAGACAATTGGGGTACACACTGGATGTAACCAGAAGAAAGAAACCCGCGCTCAAATGAGTTTACAATACCAACAAAATTTGGGTAATACATACCAGAGTGACCCACTCTTTTCAGGAACGGGTCGAAGCCGACCCATCTCACTGCATCCGTCCGACCCAAAAAATAATTTACAACTCCATCTACTAGAAAGCAGCCATCGAAGTGCGGAAGTGGCTGATGAAATACTTTTTTAAAACGTCTTAGGCAGCCGCCATCCACTTCGTCTCCCTTGTCATACTCTAAACTGAAATAATACTGATCACCTGATACCTCACCACCAAGCTAGACAGAAAAAAATAAATAAATAAAAATCAGTCAAAATGAGAATGGATTCTCAATACCTCAAGCAGTAATAGTTTCATTAGCAAACTGCATTTTTAAGACAGACTATTTTTTTATTATTATTATTATTTTAATTTAAGACTCATTTTTAAGGATATCAGTAGGAAAAATTACTGATACAGTCAGTTCCATGTCCTGTGAATGCCTTTTCTCACAAAAAATCATACCAATAATAATAATAATAATAATAAAATGCTTACAATATCCAGTTCTGGAACCGCCTCCATAATCTCTACAAAGCTCTCAATCCGGGTCCCATTCAAAAATATAAAGTCATCATCAACCCACAGGAAGTATTTGGTGGTGACTTGTGATACAGCCAGATTCCTGCCTGCAAACCAGCCCTAAAAAATCAGCAGCAGTGGATAGTAATCAATAGTCACATATCAGCTAACAGCAGGCCAGAAAATACTAGTAAACCACTGTAAATGTAGAAGATTGGTTGAAACAAGAGCTTTTTGTAAATGTAAATCCAGAATATTTTATTTATACCATGGTCTGTGAGGTGCGCATTCAAATTGTGTAATGCACAAGTATAGTTCTAGTCAGTTTCTGACTGAAATTGCCGTTCTATACTGATGTGCTTCCTTCATTGAAGCACACACACAGAGATCAGAGAATGCTCTCTACACTCACAGAAACATTTAGGAGCACAGAAACTTGTTGCCCTGCGACTTTTACAAATAAAATAGCTTCAAGCTGCAAGCAGCAATGAAAGGGCCCTCGCACCCGTGCCATTGCTCCCCGTTGGCTTGGTGGGCAATATGCATTTAAGTACATAAATATAGGAGGATAATGTCAGTCATTTGTATTTGCCACACTTCCTGCTACCAGCTGGTGGCGATATGACTATAACAAAATTTTGGCGTGTAGATGTCTTCAGGCCAGGACTATTATCAAACGTGTGAAGTTTGAGGCAGATTGGACATTGTATGTTTGAGTTACAACAACTTCCTGTTTCATGGTGAAACATCGAACTTTGTCAGGCCACCACAGACACGCCCTTCAGTGAAAACTCTAGATCTTCGCAATTTAATGTAAAAAAGGCCTTTAAATAAGACTGACTAAATATGATGTTGATCTGATTAAAGCTCTAGGAGGAGTTCATTAAAGTACAACGACTAGAAATGGCAAAAACTGCAAAATTTTGCAGAGAAAACTCAAAATATCTCACTTCCTGTTGGGTTTTCAGATTTTGCACCCAGGGACTTTGTTTTGTAGGTATTGGGCTGTTACATGTGTCTACCGAATTTCATACTTGTACGTGAAACGTAGCATGAAGGGTGCTTAATTTAAATTTTGTAGGTGGCGCTATCGAGCCATTTTGGCACACCGAATTCTGAAACCCTTAAATTTTCACCACTCATGCAAAGTTTCATGAGTTTGAGCATGTTTAGGCCCTCAAAAATGCGATTCATTTCGGAGAAGAAGAAGAATTGACTGAGCAATTACAATAGGGTCCTCACACCATCGGTGCTCGGGCCCTAATGATCCAATCAGTTCCCCATGGACAAAATCAAGGCCCACCCATTTTTTCATGTTCAAGTGATATACATCACAATAGGTAAGAGAAGACTATCACAACTTCCATTTCATTCCAACTTTAAAATGTGCAGAATGCTAACAAGCCGTAAGTGATAAAACTAAATATAATTTTTAACCTTCAAGGCAAATTTTGGACTGGAAACATCAGTGACAGTTTTAACTTGCTGGCAGGTGAGCATGGAATAAGTAGGATATCCCTTATGTGGCACACACAGGATACAGATAGAGAAAAAGTGTGTACCTTTGCAGGAGGCATGATGTAGTGCTCTATGTTGTTTCCAGACACATCCTCAGGCTTCAGGCTGTCATCTGCAACAATGATCTTGATATTTGGGTAAAACTTCCGGATACTCTGGATGAGGACTTTCAGCTCCTTATACCTCAGAAATGTCTTGGTTATTATGGTTACTTGCGAGTTGATATCTGAATTTTGTGAGAGAGAGAAATAGGTGCATTTTATTAGCAGGTTTTACAAATGTTATAGACATTTATGCATACGTTTGTTATAACCAGCACATCTGATGCCATGGTAGCATGCTGTTTTGTAGTGTGTTTAGCTTTGTATGTTGTGGTCTTACCATTTCCTGGGTCATAAAGAACAGGAACTATTGGTCTCCTAATCATGATGGGAAAGATTGCCTCGTGGTCCTCAAAAGAGAAATGAACTAAAGAGAATATGTGGTTTGACAAATAAATGACTATTATTGGAAATAGTGAAGACTCTTTGAACAAACAGTAAAGATCATGCAGAAAACTAGCCTATAATGGGCTGCCACCATAAATTCAACTAAAGAAATAAAAACAGCATTTGCAATTCTCTCTCTGCTCAGCGTAAAAGAGTACACCCCCTTTGAAAAGTAACATTTTAAACAATATCTCAACGAACACAAAACCAATTTCCAAGTTTTATATAACATCTGTTTAACTTATAACATGAAAGTAAGGTTAATAATATAACTTATCAGTTTCAGGGTGATGCAAAAATGAGTACACCCCACTGAAAGTCTCTGGAGCAAAGCCAAATTTTAGACTACAAATGTCTAATTTAACAAGAATTCAACCACAGGTGAGTCTAATTATTCATTACACAGGTGTCCAGCAGACAGTTGACTATAAAAGGGTGTTAAAACCCTTCCCATTTCATGCTGTCAGCAATGGCACCACATGGAAGAGAAATGTCACAAGACCTGAGAAAGAAAATAATTTCTTTACACCAGAAAGGTGAAGGCTACAAGAAGATCAGCAAAGCTTTACTTATCAGTCAGAATAATGTAGAAAAAGTGGTACAAGAATGTAGAAAAAGATGGAACTGCAACCATCTCACAGAGACGTCCAGGTCGTCCATGGAAGTTAACACCTCGACAGGAGCGTCTTCTGAGGAGAAGGGTTGAAGAAAATAGGCATGCAAGTTCACTGCAGTTATCTAAAAAGGTAGAAAGCCAAACTGGGGTGACTATTTCCCGTGACACAATACGGCGTACTGTGCAGAGGAATGGCATGCATGGATGCCGTCCACGAAAGAAGCGTCTCCTAAAGCCCAGGCACAAAAAAGCCAGCCTAGACAAAGAGGCTGACAAAGATGAAGACTACTGGGTCTCTACTCTGGAGTGATAAGACCAAGATAAATGTTTTTGGAACTGATGGCTTCAAAACTGTATGGCGTCGCAAAGGTGAGGAATACAAAGAAAAATACATGGTGCCTACGGTGAAACGTGGTGGCGGTGTCCTTATGTGGGGCTGCATGAGTGCTGCTGGTGTCTGGGAGCTGCATTTCATTGATGGCATCATGAATTCACAGATGTACTGCTCTATACTGAAAGAGAAGATGCCACCATCACTCCGTGCCCTTGGTGGTCGTGCACTTTTCCAACATGTCAATGATCCTAAACACACATCTAAGGCCACTGTTGGATTTCTGAAGAAGAACAGGGTGAAAGTGATTCAGTGGCTCCTGATCTGAACCCAATCGAACACCTATGGGGAATTCTGAAGAGACAAGTTGAGCATCACTCTCCATCCAGCATCCAGTCTCTAAAAAAGATAATTCTTGAAGAATGGAAAAAGATAGATGTTGCAAAATGTCACCAACTTGTTCTTTTCATGCCTAGAAGATTTGGTGCTGTCATTAAAAATCATGGAGGCCATACAAAGTACTAGATGTAGTAGTTTTTGTTGTGGGGTGTACTCATTTTTGCATCACCCTAATTTGAGTAAAACTGAAAAATGTGTTATCTAAGTTATATTATTACTTTCATGTTATAAGTTAAACAGATGTTATATAAAATCTTGTCAACATTTTGGAAATTGTTTTTGTGTTCATTGAGATATTGTTTAAAATGTTACTTTTCAAAGGGGGTGTACTCATTTACGCTGAGCACTGTATGTATTTCTAAACAGTTTATGCATTTCTGAAACTGAACATTTTATATGAGTGTCTCTCCTGTACTTACCCAGGTCTGATGTTCTGACATGGTAGATGGTACTGGTGTATGTCACTCTAGACAGCAGATCATTGAGTTGTGAGAGATTGCTGGATGAGATGTTCAGTTCACTCTGACCCTGTCCATCCACCTGCTGTCCATCCAGAACATCCTCCACTGAGAGCACTCCACTCTTTACACTCAAAGACACCTGCAGACAACAGTGTGTTTAATGCAAATGAAGTGTGTTCCTGTATGAGAAATCATTTTAAACAAGGATTATTTAGGCAACTGCAATCAACGCCTTGCTCACACACCAAGCCAGTAAATGTTGAAACCACACTCTTAGAAGAAAAGGTTCTAACTTCTATATAGAACCTTAAAAGGTTCTGGGGCCTCTTTTATAAAGTGTGCGTACGCATAAATCCACGCCACTGGTGATTTTTTAAAATGTAAATTACATTAATTAGGCATCGTTTACAAGGTTTAACATCTGAAACCATTGAGCTACGTGCAAGTTCAAGATCATTTGCGATTTATAGATTTCACATCACATCGTGTTTTCTGTGTGAAATGATCAAATGTAGGCCCGTTTTTACGTAACATTTTATAAAGGAGGCCCCTGGTCAGGCACTTCATTTATACAATGCTTTAGGGGTTCTCATCGTGGAATCATTTTATGAAGTTAGTTTTAATTAATTTTGTTAATTAATTTCATGAATTAGTCGCAGTCATTAACCTTGCGGGCAGTACTTCAACAACTAGAGCGATTGCGCATCGGGTAACCTGAGTAAGAGTCACAGATATTTCCTGATCCCATCCCTATTTCCTGTCTACTCTATACTATCCTATTCCAATAGAGGCAAAAACTAAAAAATCTTTAAAAAAAATTTGTATTTTAAGAACATTACATTTTAAAGATAAATTCATTAATTTGGTGCACTTTGAGAGTTCAAAATTAAGAGCTTCGTCCCATGTTCAGTGCGCAAACTGAACAAAGAAAAAGTCTTGTACCTGAACTTTAAAGGGGACTCTATAGGGCCTGTGCGCTAGAGATGTGCGGATCAGCTCTAACATCACCCAAATCCGCTGTTAAACATAAATCATCCACCTGTCAACTTGGCAGCCGCCTCGTAAATTCTCTATGCAGGAAAAACCCTGCACAAGGTTTAGGAGTGTGTTTATGGGCATTTTTGACCATTCTTTCAAGAATTCTTGCAACACTTTACACCACTGCATCCAACGCTTTGCATTGTACTTGGTGATGTAAGCTTGACAAAATTGAAATAACCTGTTAAACATGAAAGTATTAAGCAATTATTTAAGACATTTCTCCTTATATAGATGGATTTTTTTGTTTGTTTTTTGGCATAAAAGGCTCTTTAAAATAGGCCTGATGTCGAACGTCACATGAACAAACAGGAAAACTGTTCACATCCGCTTGTCGGAGAAAGTGCAGTACGAAGTGATGGTGATATCTATGGACTTTTAAGATAATCAGCAAACCTAGCTAGTTCTTTTTATTATTGGCATATTATTTGATATAAATATATAAATTTAGTGAGAAGAAGAAAAATAAAAAAAACTTTTATATATTAATCTGCATATACAATGAACATTGGTAATGTTCATCTTTGCTTGCTCCTTGCTCCTTTACTCAAGGTATCTTGAGTAAAAGGGCTCTATATTCAACATAGAACATATAAAAGACCTGAACTGGAAGCGATGCAACCTGTTTGACAGGATACAGAAGTTTGTTTTGCGCATTACCCCCGCTGAGTCAAGAACCCAAGGGTTAGGGATATACAGGGCCTGGTCAGAAATAAAACCTAAGGTTATAGAACTCCATCAAACCATTTTTTCTAAGAGTGCAGACCAAACATTTGAAAGCAAAGACAATAGACCTTAGTCAGGTTGTAAAGCATGCATTCTTCTTCAAAGTATTTAGAAGTAAATGAAGTATGGAAAATGCCTCTCATTCTTTGCCCAACACCTAGATTAACAAAGATTTGAGCACAAAAAGTTTTTTTTTTTTTTTTAAACCAACCTTGTACACCTGCCTCTTTTGTGCTTGAAGAGCAAGACCTTAAAATGTTTGGTATTTAGAAATAATATAAATGTATTATCATAAAGTATTATTACTTTATATAATATAAAATATTATTAACAATATACACAAAATAATAAATCAGATATCATCATGCTATAAAAATATATTTTATTTAGTAGTACACACAGCAGCAAATAGGGCAGAGGTTGCTGCTTTAGGGGCCGTTCACACGTTGCATCTAAAAACGCGTCCTTTCCAAAAGCGGTGTCTGCCATTGCTAAGCAACCATGAGCCATGAGTTCTCCATTAAGATGAAGAAGTTTCAGCAAAGGATAAATGTATTTCTAGCCCTTGCATTAGATATATTTATGGAGATAAGACATAAAAACCCACCCTGTATAGCTATGATCAGCTGTTCGTCCATGTTGACTGATCTTCCAATGTTGTTACAGAAAGGCCAAAGCTGATCTGTTGGTTCTTGTCATATGACCTGCGGTGTGCTTGTGGCATTTTGAAAAGTTGAGATTTTCTCATCTCGCTGCGGCGTAGATGCGCCTGGAAAAAAAACAGTTGCTCCTCACTGCAGTACATGAGATCCAGGGAGCGAGGTTGGATCCAGATCCAGGGGGTGGAGACGGGTAGGTTTAAGGATCAGTGTTTGATGTAGGCAATCAGTACTGTGATTGACATGACCAATAAAATCTTAAGAATCGGCAGCAGGGTGGTATTGGCCTGGCTTCTGACATCACACTTGGATGTGGGCTGGGTTGGATGTCCACCGCAGGCTGCAGCAAGACGCTTCTCATATGTAAAGTGGGAGGACTTGGATCTGGATCCAACCTCACCCCCTCGTGTACTGCAGTGAGCACATCGCACCGCATGAGCGTCACGACCGCATAATAATTCTATATAATGAGTGCTCTTGCCGGATGTCTACATTTGAAATAATGAACTTGAGCACCCAAAAGATGCGACATGTGAACGTCCCCTTAAGCAACATTCCTAAACAGGTATCAGCTGCCTACTTACCTGGTATTACAGATTTTTTCATTGGAGGGACTGTGAAACCTGTGATTGGATATTGGAGCGGAGAGTTGGCTGGTGCAAGAATAAGACTGTCCAAGTTGGTCCCCATCCTGGGAAAGACAAATGAAGAAAAAATATTAAACTTAAAGTTGATGTAAATTTATCACAAAAAAGAGAATCTCTGGTTGAGGACAGACTTAAAGTGATAGTTCACCCAAAAATTCTGTCATCATTTACTCACCCTCATATGAACCTGAATGAATTTCTTTCTTCTGCTGAACACAAAATAAGATATTTTGAAAAATATGGGTAACCAAACAGTTGATGTGCATTATCTCTCTCTGAGCAAGAGTGAATGATTCATTTGAATGATTATTATCTCTTTTGGCATAACATTCTATAAACAGATCATAATCTTTCAAAGCTGTTTCTGGCATTTTTACTCAGAAATAACACGGTTAAGTTAGTCCTCAACCAGAGATAAATATTTGATGCATGTAGGAAATGCAAAAGAGGGCACGACACACGAATGCTGTGGTGAACAGACTTGAAAGTACTTTGTTTGAAAAGATACAACAATCCTGCTTATAGAACTGTAAACTGGTTAAATAAATAAATTAGAAAGCCATATAAACCTGAGTTTGTGTTGCCTGTACTCCTCTGCTCTGCGTTTCATAATGTCATTCAGCATTTTCTTTGATACATGTTGTCTTGTGAGCATAGCTCCTTTACTGGAACATGATGAGTGATTTGTACTGAGAAACGGTCCAATACTGGGGGTAGGGGGATAACAAAAACTAAGTGAAATACATTGAAAGATCATTGAAAACATATGAGCTCCTTTTAAAATCATACATTTGTTCTGCTGTATAAATTTATCACTTACTTTGGTTTGATGAAAACAGGGTGAGGGCTGGAAACAACAAAGGCACCCGTTAAAACTGTTTTTATGTAGGGGATATAGTCTAACAAATAAAGGGAAAGATGCAGCCTAGTGCTTATGGTTGTAACACAACGAGTGTACTGCAAATCCAGCCTGGTCTCATTGTTAATATGTAGCTATTGATATGTTTCAGGTGCAAAACGTACATTTTTGTATGTTTGGACAAATGTATAATATGGACGTATTGACAACATTTAAACATAAACATTATTACATATTTACAGCTAAAGAAATGTAGCCCAGACGGAGACGGGTGGCCCAGAGATAGATGGAGCAGCTCTTCGGAAGATCTCTGTGCTCCACCTTGCTGCCCCACAGCAGGTTTGTCTGTGGTTCCTCTAGTCCCGCTTGTATGGTCTCTGGGGGCCTGGCTAACGCTCCCCAGCCCATCGCTGGCTCATTCATACCATTAGACTCGGCTATGCGATTAATTTCCCCCAGCCTCCCCCCAAGTTCAAATGGCATTCTGTTCACCCACATGCTGGACAAATATGATCCTATCTTGCAGGCAGAGATCGCAGTCCTACTGGCGAACGACACAATAGAGCCAGTCCCTCCAGCCGATATAAAGGCCGGGTTTTACAGCCCTTACTTCATTGTACCTTAGAAAGGCGGTGGGTCACGGCCAATTTTGGATCTCCGAGTTCTGAAATGGGCCCTTCACAGGCTTCCGTTCAAGATGCTCATGCAGAAACACATTTTGTAATGCATCCATCCACAAGATTTCATGTCTTTCATGTCTAGATTCTCCCTCAACACAGACTATTCCTTCACTTTGCATTCGAGGGTCAAGCATACCAGTGCAAAGTCCTCCCCTTCGGGCTGTCCCTGTCGCCTTGCGTCTTTACGAAGGTCATGGGACGGCTCTTGTTCCACTGAAGGAACGGGGTGTTCGTATCCTCAACTATCTTGATGACTGGCTCATACTGGCCCACTCGTGAGAGCAGTTGTGTGAACACAGGGACATGGTGACAAAAAAAGCAAACTCCCCCCGTGCAGAGGATCTCTTTTCTCTGTGTGAAATTGGACTCACAGAGGAATGTGCTCAGTCGGTGCTGAACTGCCTGAACTCTCTGCCTGAAGGCAGGACGGCAGCCCCACTGAAAATTTTTCAGAAGCTCTCGGGGCATATGGCATCCGCAGCCGCATCTACATCCGCAGCCGCAGTAATGCCACTTGGATTGCTTCATATAAGGCTGCTTCAGCACTGGCTTAATGGCCGAGTCCTGAGTTGACTCTGCCTCATTCTGGAAAAGTGGTATGGGTGCATCCCAGTAAATTGTATTGTTTAACATCATCTAATCTTTCGAAATGTAGTTTCCAGCAGAAGTCACAGAACAGTGTGAAATGTTATAGTTTCATATAAAGTGCATTTAATAAATGCGACCGAAAATGTCATGTCATTTATATGACAATTGAAATACAATAGAATCAAAATATTTGTACATTTGTACAAGATGTTCATACGTAAATACATAGGCCTAAATTTCTGTCAATAAGTCAATATTGTATGTTTCAGTGTGTGTGAAAATGCAAGTAAATGTATGTGTGGTAGAACCACTTTATAAACAAATAATCATGAGATCACATTGGCAAATCACATTGAACTAAAAGGTCTTCTAAAAAAAAAACAAAGATAGATTACTTACCCATATGCTATTATGTCTTTTATGATATTCAAGGCCCCCAGTTGGATAAAGCAAATGCCCAGTGCAGTACCAAGCAGGAGCAAGAAAGATTTTAGCATGAGGCGGTGGCTGCAGTTCATTATGGAAGATGATCTTTAAGGACAAATACAATGCTCAGCGTAAATGAGTACACCCCCTTTGAAAAGTAACATTTTAAACAATATCTCAATGAACACAAAAATAATTTCCAAAATGTTGACAAGACTAAGTTTAATATAACATCTGTTTAACTTATAAAATGAAAGTAAAGTTAATAATATAACTTAGATTACACATTTTTCAGTTTTACTCAAATTAGGGTGATGCAAAAATGAGTACACCCCACAACAAAAACTACTACATCTAGTACTTTGTATGGCCTCCATGATTTTTAATGACAGCACCAAATCTTCTAGGCATGAAAAGAACAAGTTGGTGACATTTTGCAACATCTATCTTTTTCCATTCTTCAAGAATTATCTTTTTTTAGAGACTGGATGCTGGATGGAGAGTGATGCTCAACTTGATCAGGAGCCACTGAATCACTTTCACCCTGTTCTTCTTCAGAAATCCAACAGTGGCCTTAGATGTGTGTTTAGGATCATTGTCATGTTGGAAAAGTGCACGACCACCAAGGGCACGGAGTGATGGTAGCATCTTCTCTTTCAGTATAGAGCAGTACATCTGTGAATTCATGATGCCGTCAATGAAATGCAGCTCCCAGACACCAGCAGCACTCATGCAGCCCCACATAAGGACACCGCCACCACCATGTTTCACTGTAGGCACCATGCATTTTTCTTTGTATTCCTCACTTTTGCGACGCCATAGTTTTGAAGCCATCAGTTCTAAAAACATTTATCTTGGTCTCATCACTCCAGAGTATAGAGTCCCAGTAGTCTTCATCTTTGTCAGCATGGGCCCTGGCAAACTCTAGGCGGGCTTTTTTGTGCCTGGGCTTTAGGAAAGGCTTCTTTCGTGGACGGCATCCATGCATGCCATTCCTCTGCAGTGTACGCCGTGTTGTGTCACGGGAAATAGTCACCCCAGTCTGGCTTTCTTTACTTCTTTAGATAACTGCAGTGAACTTGCATGCCTATTTTCTTCAACCCTTCTCCTCAGAAGACGCTCCTGACAAGGTGTTAACTTCCATGGACGACCTGGACGTCTCTGTGAGATGGTTGCAGTTCCATCTTTTTAAAATTTTTGTACCACTTTTTCTACATTATTCTGACTGATAAGTAAAGCTTTGCTGATCTTCTTGTAGCCTTCACCTTTCTGTTGTAAAGAAATTATTTTCTTTCTCAGGTCTTGTGACATTTCTCTTCCATGTGGTGCCATTGCTGACAGCATGAAATGGGAAGGGGTTTTAACACCCTTTTATAGTCAACTGTCTGCTGGACACCTGTGTAATGAATAATTAGACTCACCTGTGGTTGAATTCTTGTTAAATTAGACATTTGTAGTCTAAAATTTAGCTTTTCTCCAGAGACTTTCAGTGGGGTGTACTCATTTTTGCATCACCCTAATTTGAGTAAAACTGAACATTTTGTTCTTTAAGTTATATTATTAACCTACTTTCATGCTACTTTTCAAGTTAAACACGTTATATAAAACTTAGTCTTGTCAACATTTTGGAAATTGTTTTTGTGTTCATTGAGATATTGTTTAAAATGTTACAAAGGGGGTGTACTCATTTATGCTGAGCACTGTAGTTATATACAACAACTATTACACACAGCAACAAGAACAAAACATTTTTAGAACATTACATTATAGTTGCAGTTAAATAATGTGGGGGGCGGGGCATGGCCGTCGTGGAGATAATGAAAATATCTGAAGACTGTTAGGAAAATGAATGTTGAAAATAAAAATATGACATAAAAACCTGTCTATGACATGATTAGGACAGTGTTAGATTGATTATGATGCAGCTATGTTATTAATAAGGAAGCATCTAAAAGAAATAGCTGCTGGAGGGGAAAAGCGACTTTATGCCAGTAAACTGAAGCCCGTTCTATGCCACATCCTATGCTATTAATCAGATAACTTAGATACATAGACGTAACATTACAACTTGTATCTGCATAAAATGTAAATGCCAGTGAACTTTAAGTTACACGCTATAGCGAGAGTGAGAGAGAGAAAGAGTGAGAGAGAGCTCTTTTATAAATCGTTAATATATTAATGTCTGTGACGCTGTGAGCACGGAGACTGTTGTGTAGACTGTAAGTATTTTAAATGTTTAACTTTAAAATGTTAAATGTTTAATATGAATAAATAGCACTCATAAACGGCCGTCGAGATGGCATTCTCAAGTGAAACAAGCCGGGGCTTGGACCAAAGTCCCTTTAAGACAAGTCATTTCACTCGCAGGCCATCTTTGAAACGCCTCTCAGGCATGCAAGTGTAGCTCTTTGAATGGGGAAACATCAACTTCTCTAAAGCTGTTTGCCAAGCTTTCAATTAAATTTAATATTTGAAATCACCAATGAAATCTGACAACAACTGTCTCATAAATTTTGTTTCTGAACTCTTAAATCATGACATAAAAAGGCATTTTTTTCAGGCTAGATCAAGCTAATGCGCATGCGCAATCCTAACTGTGTGTCTCTATAGGAAGCGCGCATCTGACTGTTTCTATAGGAACCAGAGCTTCTAACAGCCACTGCAGTGACACGATGACTTTACCAATCGGCGATTGGCTCTTGTTTAGAAGGCGGGACTTATTCGCCATATTGCGCATATACCAGTGACAAGTCTTGTGTTATTCATAGACCTTATGTAACTCCGCCCCTTTTCAACGCTGCGCTCGTTGTCTTTTGACTTCCGGTTTGTATTTCCACAGCTATCTTACATATTTATGAATGAACTGCTCGTTTTAAAATCTTCCCGGTCTACTGACATTTGTTAAGACATCTGCTTTAAACATAATGCTCATGATAACTTTTTTTATTAACTCTACAACAGGTAAAAACACACATTCTTCCCATGAATGTTGTCACGATAGATAATCATAGGCGGAGGGTGAACCAACACCAGGGTAAGGTTAAGGAGATGTGCTTCCCCTTTAAAAACACATACCATTCTTTGTAATAGTTTCAATGTGCGTGTACCTTGCACAACCTACACATCCCAGCATAAAAGCTCCTGATGAATGATTTGCTATTAAAACATCAGTGTTTACAAACCACTGTTAATTTGAACAGAAAAGCAAACATACTGAATGCGTTCTGACTGCACAATGAATGTCTTATTTACACTTTGTTTTTTATAGTTCATTGCGAACTTAAACAACTCTGACTGGCCATTGCGTACAAGAAATTAACTAATAGCATACTTCGTTTAACGCTGCAAAACCTACATCGGTTCCTATGCCGTGAAGGTAAATCAAAGATGTTATGTTCATATTTTCACATTAACCAACGGCTTAATTTGGCTTATGTTTCTGTAAGTTTATTTAAAAGTAAATACAGCACAATAAAAATCTGTTTCGCTGGAATGTAGAATGTATTTGTTTTCACACACACACACAAAATATATATATATATATATATATATATATATATTTAACGTAATATTTAAAATAATAACAATTAGAATATAAAGAGAATAAGATACATACCGTTCTATCATCTGATGTTCAGTTCCTCTTCAGATTTTTTTTTTTTAAATTCACTTGGCATTTACATTAGTAGCTTTCATTTCTTACCAATAGAAACTGTCCATTTCTTACCTACAGACTATCACCTGTCATCCAGTTGATTTTTATAGGGTTAGGATTAGAAGGAGGAGTTTATTTTCGTGATAAGGAGGACAGGACACCACCTTCCCCAAAACAAGTGTATCAAAGGCAACCTGTCACACCACATCTGTCATTGCCAGAAAGTCAATTCCATCAGTCCATTCTGGTAGTGATTGTTGCTTCTGCCTTTGAAGTTGTCTGAAATAACTGACCTTCTCCCCTTTATACAACGTATAACAATGTGTTGAAATAATAGTTTGTTTCCCATTGCACCACTCAGTTGTAGATAAAACAGCAAGTGAGCAAGTAAGGCCTTGATTCAACAGGTGAAATCATTCATTGTGTTCGTGTGTATTTATATTTTATAATATTTTGTATTAATTTACAGCCTAACACTTTTTTCTGTTTGCTACAATTAGTGTTAGAATTCATCTATCTGTATTGCCTTAGTTTGCCACAACAGAATGTATGTGTACATATATATATATATATATATATATATATATAAATATAAATAGATAGCGAGATGGCATTCTCAAGTGAAACAAGCCGGTCTACATATATATATATGTGTATATATACACATTTATATTTATATTTATATATATAAAAAACAACAAATACATGACTGTCCCTAAATATTTTGATCTTTCAATTATTCCCTCAAAATTCAAGATAAATGTCCAAGTTAATAAAGGTATACACAGTTTCACATCCATAGCTCTATAAAAATAATGAGCCATGCTGAGTTCTTCAGTTTTCACATATTTTACATATCATTGCAATACAACAACACCATTAATCATCCACACAATTAAGAAGAATTCATTTAGGCACAGAAACTTTAAGTTTTGTATGAAAACATACAAGCATCAAGTTCAATCTAAAGTGAATTTTGTGCCCACTCTGTCTTTTGCATCTTTAGATGAAGTAAGACCGTTATTGCACATATTTATACCACTGCACTCTCAAATAAATTGTACCTTTAAGGATATAACAGCTAGCCACTGGGGCAGTATCTTTAAAAACATTTTAGGGGTTTATGTCTTTATAGTATACTTTAAGGTATTGCTACTCTAATAAATAAAATAAAAAAAAAGGGTACAAAGATGTCCTTTTATGGGTACTGGCCCAGTGAGAAGCCGTTGTACCCTTAAAAGGTAAAATTTTAACACTTTTTCTGAGAATATATAATATTTAATGAAAGGCATTTATTTTATGTCATTACAGTAAAGCACAGTGCTAAAAATAAAAGGTGTAAATATAATAAATATTTGTTCCCTTAGATCAGTTCTCCTGAAGACACAAACTTGGTTTAAATTTTTGTTGATGGTTGATTCCACTGATTCAATAGGTGATTGTTTTAAAATGCAAGTAAAATATCAAACAACTTCACTACTCTTTTCAGTACCAAAACACTTCTCATGTGAACATTCCTCATATCCATTCTTTCAATCACTTTGCATTAAGTTAAATTCTGTTTGCTGTGAGAAAATTGCCATCTTCCTCAAAAGTCCCTTAGTACCTGATGCATTGCATATAATTCTTGAAGTAATGATGGGCCAATTTGTTTTTTCCATCATTTCGTCCTGGAAACCTAAAGCGTCTGTATTTGCTTTGTTTGCGTTTCTTCTGGTGACCAACTGTAAGTCCTTTACAAGAGGCAATCAGCAACTCTCCGAGACCATCAAGAAAAAACTCTGTGGGGTTTATGACAGACAGAAGAAGATGAGCAATCATAAAAAGATACTCAAGAAGACTAATTGGATTTCATAGTTGTGTGTATATTAGTCATGTTTAATCAAAGCGTTTCAATCAGATGGAGCAGCATTTACTATTGAACACAGAGGCGTACTTCACTGACAAGCTACGCATTAAATAAAAAAGAAAAAAAAAGAAACCCCGCCTTTGCCAAATCGTGCTCGGTTTATTTTCGATTATTTGTGCAGCCCTAGTGCAAAGCATAAAGTAAGGTAATAATCTGAGCATGAGATGCATGCTAATCTGAAACTCCGAGATGCACATACCAGTGTGAGCCACCCTCTTCAGAAACGGATCAAAACCAACCCGTCGCACTGCATCTGTCCGTGCGAGGAAGTAGTTGACAACTCCGTCTACAAAGAAGCAGCCTTTAAAGCCTGGGACTGTTTGGTAGTGCTTCCTATGAAATCGTCTGAGACAACCGCCCTCCTCTTCATCCCCTTCATCATACTGAAGCCGGAAATAGAACTGATTTCTTCCCACTGCACCACCAACCTGGAAAGAGAAAGGAAGTGAAGATCTGTTCCTATGCCTGAAAGATCCAGTATTGGTACTGTATTCTATTAGCTAATAGCTAGAAAACACAATCTTTCCTTAACCATCCAGTCAGAATGAACACTAAAATAAAGATGAAGTGAGGGAGCAGAAATCATTTCAAGATCTGGGAAAGAACAATGGGTCTCATTCACTATTGATTTTGTGGATTGTGTGCGTTTATACGCACAGGAGAACTTCCCTTGAAAAATTCCCACCTAATTCACAACGTGAATACACACACAAATTTGTTCTTAAACTCATTATGTCAATTAAATTTCTTATCACCCATGTGAAGTTTGGGGCAGATCGGACATTGTATGCCCGAGTTACAACAACTTCCTGTTTCATGGCAAAACATCAAACTTTGTCAGGCTGCCACGGACACGCCCTTCAGCGAAATCTTCGCAATTTAACATCGCAAAGGTCTTTAGATAGGGTGACCATACGTGCCATTTTTCCCGGACACGTTCTGGCCAGGATTTCTAAATTGCCTAAAATGTCCCAGTTTTGGCTTTGTTTTTATATTTGCCGAAGGTAATGACTGAAAAGTAATTTGAATTGCAAATACGACAACATTTTAATGCATTGCGTGAGGACTGTCAATAAGAACAGAGGCATGCACAGACCTCCGCGTAGAAATCTCGTTCCGAAATCGCGTCGTTTTCTGGAAAGCACACATTCACAATTAGAGGCAAGGGCGCAAGCCATTTTAGGCAGCTCTCTATGCCTTTGTATACACACAAACACAATGAAATCACAAAATTTAATCCTAACATGATTATAAGGCCACCAAGAATATGTGATGTGTGGTTTCAGTAGTTCCTACATTTTTCGTAAATCTAAAATACATTTTCATATTTAAGTTATTGATGAATCATAATTTGTTAGTGAAAATGTTTGTACACAGATCTCACACACAAAGTTCTTTACAAAAAAGCATCTCTTTACTGACCACATCCAGTTCTGGAACTTTCTCCATTATCTCCACAAAGCTTTCAATCCGTGTATCATTACTGAATATGTAGTCATCATCAACCCACAGAAAATATTTAGTGGTGACTTGAGAAACAGCCAGATTCCTGCCTGCAAACCAGCCCTAAGGAAACAGATAGAGAAATATTCTGCATTTAGCTCTATAGACTGCAACTATTGCATAATGTTGATTACCACAAAAGGCACCTATACAATGAAAGTGAATGAGTATCATTTTTAGTGTATTTAAAAGCAAAAATGTGATGCTTACAACATGATTGTATAAAAGTCTCTACTGCTATTGGAGTGTCGTTAACACAAATTAATAATAAAATTAAAAGAAGTATCTCAAATATCTCCATAACACTCGTTAGTTACATCTCATATCGTCTGTAAACTGTTGCATCACCAAAGCAACAACTGACACATTTGTATTACATTTTAAAGAATGAACTACAGTGGAAAATGAAACCAATGAAAAATGAAAATCAACTATGCAAAGAGACTGATTTTCCCTTATTGGTGGAAAAGCGGCTATTGTTCTCTTTAGTTGATGTGTTTTGTGTCTCCATTTGTCATTTTTTCCCTCAAAAGCTGAAGCTTACAATGACAATTACGCTGTGTGAAATGCCCTTATATGTCAATGTGACCTTAAAAAAGTATTTACCTGTGCAGGAGGCATGATGTAGTGCTCTATGTTGTTGCCAATCACATTTTCTGGCGTCAGGCTGTCATCTGCTATGATGATCTTGATTTTGGGGTAAAGCTGTCGGATACTGTTGATGAGGATGTTCAGCTCTTCATATCTCAGAAAGGTCTTGGTTGTTATGGTTACTTGTGAGTTAATATCTAATTTAACAAAGCAGAGGGAGGGTCATTGACCAGACAAAATCTAGATAATGATAAAGATTTGTACGTGTAATTTTTGTGGTCTTACCCGTTCCTGGGTCATACAAAACAGGAACTGAGAGTCTCTTGATCACAATGGGAAATATGGCCTCATGGTCCTCAAAAGAAAAATGAACTAAGAAAATAAGGAAAAGTGGATTTTTTTTTTAAATGTACGCAATGAAACGTTTGAATGTAAATCCAAAACTTAAAAAAAAAAAAATCGTTAATTAGACAACAGTTGCATATCCATTCTCTGAACTTAATGGACACATAGGGCAGTGCTGACATTACCCTCATCTTTAGTCTTGACATGGTAGATGGTACTGGTGTATGTCACTCTAGACAGCAGATCATTGAGTTGTGAGAGGTTGCTGGATGAGATGTTTAGTTCACTCTGACCCTGTCCATCCACCTGCTGTCCATCCAGAACATCCTCCACTGAGAGCACTCCTCTCTTCACACTTAAAGACACCTGTTGCACAAAAGTGATAGATGAATAGATATTCCGTATGATATTCATTAACGGTCTTGTGGCTGGACACTTCTCCTACAAAGAAAGTAACCAGTTGTCGCATTTCAACACAGAAAAGATTCATTTGGACCCTGTTTGCCCTTGTAAAGCAAAAAGCAAATGAAAAGACCCTCCACCAGAGAAACAAAACAAACCTTATATAGTCGTCTTCTTTGTGCATACAGAGCCAAACCTGTGAGAATGGGCAGTTTCACAATTCATAACTCATTAGAGAATAATGACAAATGCCATTTTTCTAAACTAGATCTAAAATTCTTTGAAAGTGCATTCTTAACTGGCCATTACATCTCTACTTCTAATTCAGTTTGAAGAAACAGTAAATGACTAATTTTAAAAGAAAGTCTGCATTGGCTTCTGTTGCATACATGACGTTTAACATCTAACATCCTAAAACAGATCGACAAATTAAGAGTATCTTCAAGTAAACACATCTGAGATGTGAAACATTTATTACATGACTATAAATAAATCAAATACAAGCAAGTACATTTGTAGTACGTTATTCTTTTGTGCTAAATAAAACTGTAAACGTTATACACTATAAATACACTAATTAAAAGTATAATTCTACTTCAGTGCATTTGAAAAAGTATACTAAATACCACTAATACTTAAATTGATTTTTAGGGCACTGAAATAAAGTATACTACTGCAAAAATATACAGAGGCGTTTTATTAGTGTATTTATTAAAAGTGTGCTTTGAATGCTTTAAAAATTAGTTCAATCCTAGTAGATTTTTATATAGTAATCCTACATTTAAATTAAATTAAAAAAAAATTTTTTTTTTTAATAAATACATCACTAATGTACTAGTTATAAGTACATTTTCCCAACTCTGGTACTTTAAGTACATTTAAAATAAATGCACTAACACTTAAATTGATTTTAAGTGATTTTAGATCAAGTAAGCCAAATATACAGAAGTGTTTTAGAAGTGCATTACTTAAAAGTGTGCTATTGTCACAGTTTGAGTTGGTTTGTTCTTATTTAAAGTTTGATTTTGATTTATGTCTTTTCTAGTTTGTTTCTCCCTTTGTTTAAATCTGTATTTAAGCCTTCAGTTTTCAGTTCTCTTCTGTCCTGGATTGTTCTTGTTTGAGTTAAAGTGGTTCTCGTTTGTGTTTTGAGTTGCATTAAGACTTTGTTGTGCGCTTCTTTACAGCCACCAAAACTGTGACAGCCATGAACGCTTTACAAAACATTTTAGTAGATTTTTATATATACTAATCACTAAGTTCTATTTTAACTGATTTTCATGAAAAATAAAGTAGAAATGTATTAATTACAAGTAAAACACCATCTACATCAACTAACTACATAATATAAAGAGAATATTAACAGTTACAATACATTTAAAAATGAATGTATAAAAATATGTGGGCAATACATTATAAATACATTTTATATATATTTATTACACATTATTCTTATATTTTAAATAATTCATAAGTCTATTTTCTATGTCTGATGAGTATATTTAAAAGTGTATGAAAGATGGGTTCGAGTGGTAACTGAATACATTTTTTTTTAATACAGAGATAGTATGTTATAGTTCATATTCATGGTGTCTCAAAATAGCACAGTTGAATACACTTCTTAAAATTATCTTAAGTAGTACTACAGAATAATTTTTAGTATATTAAGTACAAAATTAGTGTGTGAAATTAGAGCACTGAGTACATTATGGAAGTGTATGAAGTGTACTGAAATAGTGTATTTTTTCACCTGGGGAAGGAAAAGGTTTTACCTGGTATCAATCTTTTTGTAAGAGGTGGCACTACGAAACCCTGGGTGGGGTACTGGAGGGGTGAGTTGGCTTGGGCAAGTATAATAGAGTCCATATTTGTCCCCATCCTAAGAATCATCATACAGAATTAGAACTTTTACCTCTGGTTTCACAGACAAGGCTTAAGCTAGTCCTAGACTAAAATGCATGTTTGAAAGCAACTTTCACAGACATATCTTAAAATATGTCAGTGCCATTGTGCTCAAACTGCAAACCAGTAATGTTTTTTTTTTTTTCAAGTGAACATTTATAAAAGTTACTTAAATATCCTAAGTGAACTAAGGCCTAATCCTGGCTTAGGCTAAGCCCGGCCTGCGAAACCAAAATGTATTTAAGGGTAAAGAATTATAAGAAATAATTTCTGAATAAGAAAATGAAAAGCACTTTTGACCTGATCTGGTATTTCTGGTATTCCTCCAACCGACGTCTCTGAAGATCTTCCAGTTCATCCACTTGCACATTCCGCACAGTTAAAGCATATCCATCACAGGAACAAGATGAACGATTTTTACTGGGAAATGGCCCAATGCTGATGTCATTTGGGGAAAAAAAAAATTTTCTGTATATATATATATTATTAAGCAATAATAAGGTAAATATCACAGATATGACGATAAGTTACAGAAGTAATATGTTACAGAGAGTATAATATTCTGAATACATAATTAACCACTGACCTTTGTTTAGGAAAATCTGTATACTGGAGTTGCCTCTTGCTAAAAAGACAAAAAGGTCACCCATGAAACAGTTTTTCCAGTACCACAAGAGGAAGAACAACCACATTGAAAACTGACAAACAAACATTAAACAGACACAGTAATAGGGCCATACCCTGATAGAAACAGTCTGTCTGTGACATCTGTAACATGAAGTAATCCACTTTGTATACTGTAAATACCTAATGCAGTAATACAGAGCCCAGTCAGGAATAACTTAAGGAGAATGTTCATTTCTGGAGATTATCTGAAAAGAAAATGTGTTGACAGTCAATAGAAGTAAAAGCGCAACTACTGGATCACTAATATATGAAATGTAATACTTTTTAAATTTAAACTACACATGTCCTGAGAAAACAAAATGGTGAAGAACAGCATTGTAATTTTTAAGAATTACTAGTTTGCTTTAGTTTGGTAACTTCTGGCACCTTACTACCCAGATACATGTGGCTCCAAGTAAGAAAGAATTGTTTTTCTACATTACCCGAGCCATTCCACCGAATGGGACATTGTATGTATAAATATGTATAAAAATTAACTCTAAAATACATTTTATTATTAAGCAAAGTGTCCTGAACATTAATCTAACTGCAAATTTAAAATAAAACATTTAAAACATTTAAAAAACTACTGAGAACACTAAAAAATATATATAATTTGTTACATGTCCCTACTATTTAATCCTAAACTTTATCATGAAATATTATCATTAAAATCTTTCAGAAATCTTATTTATTTGCATTGTACACTTGTACATTTTACACTTGTTACCTAAATTATTTCTTAGATGTTATTTGTTGATGGAGAGAACCTATATGCAGATGCCAGAAACACCCACCCATGACAAGCTAGACCTGGATTACTTACTTATGACTTATTACTTATGCTACAAATATGACATACAAAAATACATAGGCTCACTCATTAAAAGGTCACAATCTCAATTTAAACATCCAGGCGATCTTATTCCTAAATGACAATGATTCCGCTGTCTATTAAACCTTTGAAATTACGATCAAACCGCAATATTTAAACCTGTTTTCACGCTGCCGCTGATACAGAGAAAGCAGCTAAGCGCTCATGTAAGCTTTATGTTTGAAACAACTTCACAGTCTTTTTAACTACACAGTAGGCAAAATTTTTTGTGTTGCAAAAATTAAATAATAAATACTGGGATCAAAGTTTACAGCCAGGATATAGACGGGGCGGACTTGGGGGTGATTTGGGGGCCCTACGCGATTACAGGTATGGGGCCACAACAGTCAAACTTCGAACTTAAAACACTCTTTCTATATATATATATATATATATATATATATATTTTTTTTTTTTTTTTTTTTTTTTTTTCCCCTACATTTGTAAATAAACTGCATGTTAATAATATCTGTAACCTGGAACATTTATTTTCTCAATGTAAATTAAATAAAACTACATTCACACAAAAAATAAATAAATAAATAAATAAATTCACAAACAAACCATTTATAGTTAATTAAACATATTTGTGATTACACTTTAATATTAATGCGTCAAAATCTGACAGTCACAGCACTCATTTTTCACACTGTAGTCAAGTAGCGGCTCCTGCCCATAAATTTATGTAGGGCAGATTCTGGGTCTTAGTGCTAGTTTCTGATAAACATTTTGTAAGCTTTATAACCTTATCGCTGAACACCAGGGTTTTTCCAGGGTCAAAAATGGTCTTCTGTGGTGGCTGATAGACATCTTCATCCACACAAACAGTAACACTAACAAGTATCCTACCCACGTGATCTGCGAGCCCAATACTGACAATAAATTACCTGCCACTCTCCCTGTAATCCTTTCTTGCAAAAAAAAAAAAAAAATCTGATTTCATAGCTTTGTACGAAAAGATGCTTTTTTGCTAGACCTGGTCATTTTGGTACATATATTAATAATCTATATCAAAAAGTAGCATTAAAATGTTTATGGTTTATTTTCCACCATATACAATTGAATGCACCTAGCTAACAACAACTTGCTTTGTTCTGGTTTCACCTCACTCCAGTCTAATACTGATTTTATAGGTAATTTACTACACATTATCATATAAATAACCTGAAAATATTGTGGATTATTAAGGCTAAATCTTACTAACCACTCATGCTAAATGAGGTAACTAAGCACAGTTACGTTGTCATTTCAGAGGTATTCTGAGTAAATCATTTGTTATACACCGTTTCAGACGGTGACGTGAATGAATCGGTTCAAATGAGTCATTAGGTCGCGAATCGGACATTAGTGTCAACAAAGAAAACACTTCATCACTGGATAGGATTTTTATTTATTTTTTTCGTTTATTGGAAGTGTGGTTTACGTCAGCTGCACGTGCAGAACGCCTGTCAGAGAAGATGAGGTGACATTTTTTGAGCACTATTCATACCCAGCGGTAATTCATGAAAAAAAAAAATTATCCAAATGCGCAATGTGAAACATGGATTCGGTTTTCGTATTTTTTTTTTAGCATCGTACCAGTTGATTTAGATTAATATGTGCGAGGGGAAAGAGCGCTAAGGCAGTGCTTAGTTTGAAGACAGAGAGGGTGCGCGCGCACGAGGGGAGGAGCTCTCTGTTCGTTCTCTCAGTCAGTTAACATACGGCCCGCCCCGAATGCGCGCAGCAGTCATCTGCAACACTCAATGCTGCCTTCACGTGTTCTCGGAATTATCGTAAATACGGGTTTCCTAGGTAAAAATCGCACATGAACGCCCTCCCATTTCGAAACTTGAATGCGATGAGCTCGTAATCACGATTTAAGAAGTGGGATTTATCAAATGTCCGATAGCACGTGAAGGCAGCATAAATCACAACTGATACAATATGGCTTTGGCGGGACAAAAATTCGTTTTGGCAGCCGCCAAAAAAAATTCAATGTACGAAAAACCCTAAACACATCAGACACTTTTGGCAGAATTCTAATGTCCTTTTGCTAATGTCAGCCTGAGGGTGGCGCTCTAATGATGATTGACAGAGTTTAGTACACACAACAAATGCATAGTATGCCATCTAGTGCGTTTTTGTTTTAAGACGATCCTCGTCTACACTGGCGTTTCAGAAACGATCTCCGTCTACACACAAAATTTATTTATTTTCATATACCTGATACCTGAGTGTTTTCCCCTTTAATTGTGGTGATGACATCATAAGTCGACACAATTTCCTGTTCTGTCTCCTCCTCCTCTTTGCATTTGTTAATGTATGGGAGAGGTGAGGTTATTTTGGGCTCCTGATAATCTTTATTTTAATTATTGCTCTTATGTCTATATTTTCACTCTAATTCGTGTGTTTAATGTTATTTTACCTATCTTTGTGGTTATTTTTGTCATTTCACCCATGTTTGTTATATTTTTGCATTTGGGCCTAAATGTGGAACAGGGAGCACATGTGACAAGTGTACAATACATTTGTTTTATAGAGAAAACAAGGACGACTCTCACACTAAGAGGCTTAGGAGTTTTTGTTTTATATATCAGGTATGTTTTCTGTTAAGTTATTTTCTTGTTTAATGTAATTTTTCCTCTTGCCATTGTAAATGCATGCAAGAGAGAAAACAAGGGCGACTCTCACACTAAGAAGCAGTGTTTATTTGTTTTTTATATCAGGAATAAAAGATCAGCGGAACTGCCGCTTGCCGTTTTTAACTACGTAGACAAGACACAAAGCACAGAAAACAGACCAGTTACACATGACTGTTCATGCACACTGGGCATGTGTGTACAAATGTAAACAGACAAGGCTGAGTACAGCTCCTTTTTCGCCAAACTCTCCATTCCACCTTAAAAATGTTGGAAGGCTGTTAAACCCCTCCCCTTTAATGTTATTGGCTGTGTTTTTAAAAGAGCCATTACACCTAAAATATGACCCTGTGACCCAGTAGCAGTTTTTATAACAGTAAATATAAATTCCCGTAAAATTGATTTTGCATGTTTCATGGCACATGACAAATTCAACCTTTATTGTATTTCGGCTCCATGCCTTATACTCGAAATATTTAAAAGCCCTGAGAAAGATGACATTACATTTTAGCTTTAAACAATGTGTAATAATGTCATGCCATGTTATTACTTTATTAGAACTTGCAACAGATTAAAAATATATTGGCTACATCGGTACCTTATTGACTAAAATATTATCAAAAGCAAGCATGTAGATGACTCGATAAATTAATTCTCCATTGAAATCCAGCAATACAACATTTTCTGATGTGTTGATATGGAAATATGATCCCAGGAACTTCACACACCAGGCAACGGCGTGCCGTTAGAGCATAGAAACATGCAAAATCATTTTTAAGGGAGTTTAAATTTACGGTTGTAAATAAATACTGCCACTGGGTCACAGGGTCATGTTTCAGGTGTAATGGCTCCTTTAAAAACACAGCCAATAACATTGAAGGAGAGGGGTTTAACAGCCTTCCAACATTTTAAGGTGGAACGGAGAGTTCGGCGAATAAGGAGTTGGGGTCAGCCTCGTTGTAAACAGTTTAGCATGTAGGGTGATGCAGTATTTTAAAAAAAAATGCAGTTTAACTGCACAGTGGCTGCTAAAAATGACAGCAAAGCAATATCATTTTGCAGTTCAGTCTCCATGTTATTGTTTACACGGTCGTCAAGGATACTCAGAGCGAACTTGGGCAGCCACGCCATCGTTTTGAAAAGTCTCCGTTGTATCAAACTAAACTAAACTGTTTCAAACTAAAACGGGGTCTACAGCGTCTTCGAAAGTCGAAAACGCCGGCATAGTGTAAACGACAGGCGTAACCGTAGCAAAACGAAAACGGACTAGTGTAAACGGGGCCTAAGAATAGCCTTTAATGTAGAAATTATTGCGTCCGAATGTTACAAGTTATGTTGGAATCCCAGTGAAGAAAACAGTCATGTCTATTCTCAGAAAAACATAAAACAGAACTATTGTATATAAAAGCTATTCACATGAGCACGTTTAAACTAAAGGGCTTATACTCTCATTAATTTAATACGCTACTCCACATAGGAAGAACGGACAAGCCAACTAGTTACTGACCTGATGCAGACACACTGAAGCGGACTGATTTCGTCTTGGTCTGGAGCGAGGTTTATGTGTGGGAACGTCACGTGGAATAACTGGGGCAGCCAGAAACCTGCCCAAATGGCTCTCTATGGGCCTCATTTATCAATCTAACGTAGAAATGAGCGCAGAAATCCTACGACAGGGCTCACGTCTGATTTATCAAACGTTCGTATGCTGTCAATCCTATATCGTACGTTGATAAATGTGGCGGCTGGAAACTGTCGTTTAAATATCACGCCCCAAATTTTAGAAGCCTTGCCCTATAGTTTACGACACCGAGAAACTTAACCCGGTAATGGCATGAAAAATAAATTTATCTTTCTCTAAAAACACCCCTCAACCTCATAATTGCAAACAATAAAATTAATTTAAATAAAAATGCCGGTAAATAAAACGAAATACAAACATTTGTGGTATTTTAAGACACTCATCTATTCTAATTTAATTTTGTGTCGTTTAATTGTTAATGATCGGTTAGTGAGTGATTGTCGGTCAGGAAAATAAACTAAATGTTCTCATAACAGTTCTCCACCAGATTTACTATGCTGCACGCAAGTTCCCGCTGACTCAAAAACTTGCATACAGGAGCTGAGACATGAGATTTGATCGTAGCCACGGCTCACGCTCATATTGATAAATGCCAAATTTTGCGTGGAAACGACCGTACGCCCAATTTTTTGTCGTACGTTCGTTTCATAAATGAGGGCATATGAGGGCGCTGCGGTTCCATTGTTCACCACAGATTTACATTAGAATTTGTGGTGTGCTGTAGAGCTGGGGAGGGCTGTGAGACCGGCTGCCCCTCTTAGTATCATGATTCATGCCTGCCGAATCCATGCGCTTCATATATCCTGCTTACTTTACGACTTTTGGGAGGTTAGCCACATTCTTTTTTTTTTTTAATCTATCCCCCTCCCCCCTACCACCTCTGGGTCTACATTATGCCAGTAAGTGGCGACCAGTGACTGTTAAAATGTATTTGAGGCATCAGTGAATCATTCATTTTAAGAGATTCCTACAAAAACTCTGGAAAAAAGTCTTCATTCATTAATTTCAAACGGCTAGGCCTAATGAATTAATTTAAATTAATAAATATTTTTATAGACTCATTTATAACATTTTAGACATTTATAAATAGACTAATTTGGCCTATAACATTAAATAGCCTAAAACATTTTGTCAGAAGAACCTCAAGTAAATTAAATATATTATTTTGTTTGGTTGTCTAATGTTTTGTTTTCAGAAATTAACCAGAGGCATAAATTAATCTTAAAAGAATAGGCTGTAATAGAAAATAAAGAGGATTTATTTGTGGTGTAAATATAATTCGTTCTGAAGCAATATTCTCAACAGTGTTCGATCAGCTTTTACATATTTAAATCTGCATATTTGTGATATTTTTTCAAACGGCTGATTTATTCAAGAATGAGGCTGGGCTGCCTTCCACTCCATATTTTAACGCCCTTGGGCTCGAAATTAACTTTTTAACTTCAAAAAAATGTAGGAGCACCACCATTTTTTTGTGTTGTAAATAAAATGTACTCTGAAGCAATATTCGTATCAGTTTTCTGTCAGCTTTGACATATTTAAATCTGCATATTTGTGATATTTACCCCGAGGGCACTTTTTTTCCTACCTTTATAAAGATTTTTTTTTTATCTTATTAAATGTATGCTTCATCATCCATTTTAAATTCCTAAATGTGATCAATAAATTCTAGAATAAGAAGACACTAACGGGGCTGTTACCAATTAAATTAATAACAGTTTTTAAATTAAATTACAATTAAATTAAATTAATTAAAATCTAATCTGCGCGAGTCTCAACAGCGCAACAGTGTTACTGTTAGCACATTATACATTAGGCAATACGTATTATTATTCATTATCAGTCGCCACTAAATGTAATATGCTTGAGTTTTGGTTAATCCCCAAGCTATTTTTGCTATTGATGTTTTAATCAGGCTACTTAACCAGTCGGACAAGTAAAACTCCCTTTCACTTGCTCCTTTAAAAAAAAAAAATGCCTTAATGTCAAGCCCAGGGCTGCGTTCAGCCCCGACAAAACGTTGCAAAACGTTTTTTAAACGGAAACGGTGGTGCGTTGAACACCCTGTTCTGATAACGCAAGAGTTGCAACTATGGCAGCTGAGAAGGTCATTCTTTATGTTCTTCTTTAAGAATTTTCGGAGCCTGATGAAATCGGTATAAATACGTGTTTAATGCTGCAAAATACGCTCAATATTACAGTCATTGCCCTTGCCGCCCAGAATAAAAGAGAACACCCCAATCGAGTGAAGGGATTTGTGGAAACTTTATTGTGATCCAACATTTGCCTCGCATTTCAGGATGAAAAGACAAACATTTCCGTTGAAGGAAAATCCACTTCTTACCTCCGAGACTGTGTTTTGGTCTATGACCTTATTATTTTTATTGTGAGTATTAGGCTTATCATTATTGCTGATCACTGTTGTTGTGCTATGAATAGAAAAGTTTATGAAAGTGTCACTTCAAAATACAATAGCAAAATATTATATAAAAATATGTATATTACTTTTGTGTTACATCATACCCATTGTGCGAGCTGTCTGTTTAATACAGCGTGGTTTATACATGTTGATGCTGATATTTCTGACACCCACCAAACAAGAGAAAACTATCTCAAAACCGCTGCACACCGTTCCCAGGAAACATGTCGTTCATCCCGGAAACCGTGGCAAAACGTTGCGCACGGGTTTGAGCGTTGGTGCCCCTGGTAAGCGTATGTGCCGGGGTTCAGCCCTGCCCCCAATTTAACCTCTAAACAGAAGCACATACGTTTTTTTTTTTTTTTTTTTTTTTTTTTAGTAACATCACTAAGCTACTCACATCTCGTTGTATCGAACGTAATAAAATTGGTTTTCTCCCTCTCTCTCTGACCACCTCAAAACAGGGATTTTGCTTTAACTCTGGCAAAGAAGCAGCAGCGCACATTTTCACATTCACAGTCGCAATTTTTTGTGCCTCTTACAGACGCTTCAGGAACATCCTGTCACTTAGTCAAATAAAAAAAAGATTTCTACATTACACACATTTTTCTCTTCGTAAGCCTCATCATACGCATTTCAAACCGCACTATACTCGTGTAGTCTAAACTACAAATGACAAGTTGCCTAAACTAACTTGACTTAATGATATAGCCACTCGTTACTTAAATATTGACAAATAATATAATTAGTAGGTTAGTTATTGAAAATATATACATAGATCATGCCGCAAATCATTCAGAATAAAGACTCACCTTAAATCCGCAAGAAAAATCAATATCTCTGGACGATCTTACGACAGTCAAAAAGCTACTCAACAGGTTTATGCGGTGCAGTGCGAATACAGGTGAACATGGCATGTGATTCACTGAACCACCCCAACAAGTATAGCTAATAATGAATGCAGTGGGCCATTCAGATTTGTTTTGGCTCAGTGGCGGAGACTAGGACTTTTCATATGGGTGGCCCGGAATCAGTGTTCATTGATTCAACATAAAAATGAGTCTGGCTATAACTATATAACTACTGACTTTTTTAGTGCCTACAACAAAACTGAATACAAATAATTCTACTTAATTGTAACTGAGATAGTGGTGGAACAGATCAAGTCCTAGTCCTACAGGGTGAATTTGTCCATTTTAATCTTATTCCTCAACTTCAGGCATATTACAGAAAAGAAGCTCAGTCAGTTCTTCAACAATTCTCGGTTTGACTGTAAGGTCTTTCAAAAACTTGCAAATGAAAATTAAGCATTTAATGTTTAACATTCTAGTTGTCAAAATAAATTAGTTGCAACAGATCTATCATAACGAAATTCAATTCAGTAGGAAGGGGAAAATATTTTCTCTCTAGAATGTCCAAGAATGTGAATGACAAGGGCGGCAGCACATAAATAAGCTACCATAATGTAAAATTAAGCATTTTATGCACGTGATCCATTTCCATTTGTACTTTTCCAACTAACACAAAATTGGCATATTTTCGAGTACAAATGTGTGTTTGTGTGTTAAATTACATATCAATTTGTCTTATATTGTGATCTCACATTACAGTAGTCCATACATTTTAGAGACATGTTCTTAAATATGATGCATATAAAACAAATAAGACATTCAAAGTGTTTATTCATCTTCACATTTAATCATGTTGTATTAAAGAGATAGGTCACCCTAGTAGTACTATTTATTTAAATGACTCAGAAGGCCACAGCAGAAATACAGGTTTGGATGCACCCTTTTGTAACTCTCGCATTGCGCAGTTGTCATTTACTCTCCCTCAAGTTGTTCCAAACCTGTATACATTTCTTTGTACACAAAGAAAGATATTTGGAAGAATGTTTTTAACCAAGCAGATCTCGCCCACCATCAACTTCCTTAGTAATTTTTTTTTTCCTACTATGGCAGTCAACTGTGGGCAAAATCTGCTTGGTTACAAACATTCTTCCAAATATCTTTCTTTGTATACAGCAGAACAAAGAAATGTATACAGGTTTGGAACAACTTGAGGGGGAGTAAATGATGACTAGATTTTCAATTTTAGGGTGAACTGTCACTTTAACCCATCTGTTCCACTGTCTCGTACAGGCTATCTACTGCTCATCTACTGAAGCTCCCTCGGAACCCACGCTTTTTCCACGCTCCTTTGGATGTTGTGTGAGGCAACATGCCTTAAAACTAAAAAGCGCGTGGTCTAAGCGAATCTGGTGTGCGAGTCTGACAGCATCTCCTTTGTGTTGTGGTCGTAAAGAGACGGTTCTATGTCTACATAAACTCAGTTCTTGTTGAGAAAAAACAGACAGATACGGCAATTGTGAATGGGGTGGCCAAGCTTCGTCCACCCCTATAGCGATGTCATGGGCTCAGCTTGGTTGTCAAAAATTTTAAGGCATGTTGCCTCACACAACAAATGACCACCAGCAAAAATGTAATTTTATAAAATTGTAATTGTAAAATTATGTAATTATAAAAGTATGCACTAAATAATGTACACAACATTTATGTCCTATAAACACCGGAATACATATCCTCGTCCTAACTTCATGTCAACCCATTTGATTGCAAATGTCTTTTTTTTATATTCTCTGAGTAAAAATTTCCAAAAATGTTGTTTGAGGAAACAAACAAACAAAAAATACTATTTATTTGAATGACTCAGAAGGCCACAGCAGAAATACAGGTTTGGATGCACCCTTTTGTAACTCTCGCATTGCGCAGTTGTCATTTACTCACCCTCAAGTTGTTCCAAACCTGTATACATTTCTTTGTACACAAAGAAAGATATTTGGAAGAATGTTTGTAACCAAGCAGATCACGCCCACCATTGACTTGCTTAGTATTTTTTTCCCTACTATGGCAGTCAATGGTGGGCTCACGTTTTGTCTATTCATTACATAAATCCGAAAAATGTCATTGTCCTGTTAAGGTCAATTCACACCGCACAGTCAAATACCAAAAAAACATGTTTGTTGGGTTTTGTCTGATCAGTGTGTTACCCCTGTTGGAGTTTGTTTTCACCTGACTGACCATGTTCAATCAGTGTTTGTTGGTGTCTGTTGGAGCAGTGTGAACATGAAAGTTATTTTTTAATAAAAAAATCACTGCCAACTTGTTTGTTGGTGTTTGTCTGTGTGGTGTGAATTGACCTTTATATTGAACCTGAATAAACATTACATTGTAGCACTGAAATCCCAACTGTGACATCAGAATTGTGATTTATGAAAGCAAAAATGTTTTTTAATGGAAGGACAAATCTTAGGATAGGCTAAATAAAGTCATTTAGCCTACTCATCTCCTCATGTTGACACATTTCTTGAGTAGAACACAAAATAAGATTTAGCAAAATGATTTTAAACCCTCTGGAACCCTGAAATATTATTTTAATTATAAAAACTAGATTAAAATACGTTTTGAAAACAGAACTAGGGCTAGGGGGCCTTTGAATATTGTTAAGGGACAATGGAGGACCTTGGAGTCGAAAGGTTGAGATCCACTGTTCTATACGGCATTGCTACGAAAACTTTTTTTTAAAGAAAGTGGCTGGGAGCCAGGGGCAGATGACGCAAAACTCCTTTTGTGTTCAAGAAAGGAAGTCAAAATATGGGTTTGAATTGTTCCTTTACTCAACCAATACTCCAAGACAGTGTGAAGATATGGTGCAGTGACCTCACAGGGCATGAGATAAGTATGATTTTAAGACCCTTGGAGTTGCTGAAGGGGTTATGCTTCTGTTACGGTTTGAGAGCCGAAGGAGTCAGGAAGGCACTTGGCATACTCCACCAGCTCATAAGACTCACGGATGTCTGAAAGGCCAAGCCAGAATACAATCCAGTGACCATTTACAAAACTGCCATCACAGTGCTTGAAATACCTGAGGATTTGAAAGCAGAATAAGATAGAATAATAGATGGGCAAAGACTGGGAATCACAACAGTGCAATGTGGAGGACGGGACACACCAGGGATTGATGCGGTTAGTAGCACGGGATCTCCAAAAGAGCTTGCCCAAGTCCTGACGAATACACTCCCACAAGATCTGGCCAGTTCCTTGCCCTTGTTTACTGCTGCTGACCACAAATTTGTCCAGGTATGGAGTACCGCTGTTCACAGGCTCTGTTGTGATTATAGCAGCCGCACTGTACCTGCGATAAAATGCAAGCACAGATTCAGTAAGCTCATATTCCGGAAGAATAAAACTAGGAGTGTGATTTACTACAAGGGTGAAAGTTCATTTAAAAATAGCACAACTGTGTCATGTAAAGAATTGAGAGGGGTAAGATGTGTCAGTGAGTGAGCCGTGTTAAACCCTGAACTCTTTCCCTGCCATTGATGGAATTTCGTGGCAATCCATGTTTTCATTGTCATACAGTAGGGGCGCTATTATGAATCTTCTGAAATAGTACAGAAAAAACAGGCAAAGAAGAAGCAGAAACAAGCGAAAGTCTTTCTCATGGACATGTAAAATAACTAGTGCTGTAGCTGACGCTGGTAGGTCAGCTGTGGGTTATGTGTCACATATTGGTGATTTCAGGGGTTAATGCTTATTTTTTTATTATTTTCATAACCTTATCATTTAAATGTGTATTTTTGTGTATGTGTTACAGTATTAGGTGTGTAGACACACACACGAAGAGGAATGTAATATCCAGAGTCAAACTTTACTAGAGAATCCAAAGGAGCATACAGGAACACAGGAGAAACACACACTAACATACAAACGTAAGCAAACAATACCCGACAACATGATCAACAGAAACTGGAACTTAAATATACAGATGATTGAACTCAAATGAGGAACAGCTGAGATGAATGTGATAGTGTCCATGGTGACAGATTGTGGCGGGAAACTAGAACAAAGGAACATGTGACAGATGAAAACAAACAGAAAGTCCATGTGAATGTAACATTACGCCCCCTCCCGGAAAGGCGCGTCCTCGCGCCGTAGAGAGAGGGGAAGAGGAGGATAAGATGCTGAAGATGATGTAGGAGGCGGTTCAGGAGGCAGACGGCTAACCGGGAGGAGGCGGAGAAACGGAGTCCAGGGTGGTGCAGGAGGTGGAGAAGTCCAGGAGGTGGCCTTGAACAGGGGCTGCAGGTTGTTGTGCCAGGCACCAGCCAGGGTAGTGCCCCACGGCAGCTTTGATGGAGGGAGGAGCCATGGGAGAGAGTTGCTGACGACCACCATGGGGAGGACCGAAGTAAACAACGGCGAGGATGGAGCCCACCGCGTAGTTGATGAGCTGAGGAGGTGGAGAGATGGTGACGATCCAAGCGGCCGCGACGGAGCCGCAGTGACGACCTCCTGAGATCGAGGAGGGGATCCGGAGGTCTGAAGACGCGCAGGAGCGACCGAGGGCGGAGACGGAGCCTGAGGTAGGGCGGAGCAAGCCGTAGTGGAAGGGGTGGAGGGCCAAAGAGCAGCAAATGGTCCGTAGGTCCGCACCGAAGGCGAAGCGATGTCTGACCCAGGTGGAGCCGACGTGCCGAGGGAGTCCGGCGTGGTCGGAAGGCCGATGGTCAACTCAGAGGTCGAGGGTGGGAGGAGCGCAGGCGCAGGAGTCAGAGTGATGGGAGGAGGCAGCTCGAGACCATCCGAAGCTGGAGGCAGAGCTTCGGGCTCCTCGTGCCCAGGAAGAGGCGGATCCCGTCAGGCCCGAGATGGTGCCACGCTACTGAGAGGAGGTGGTATCGAGGCACTGGAGGGAGACGGAGATGACTGGGTGGCACAGATGGCTGTGGACTGGGAAACAGGCTGAAGTTCCATGAAAACATCTAAGATAAGTGGAGAGTCACTGGAATGTTGGTGAGAAGGTGGGAGAGGAACGCTGGACGGGACCAGCGGGGAGACAGGCAGTTCAGGGCTGGACGGAACCAGCGGGGAGACAGGCAGTTCAGGGCTGGACGGAACCAGCGGGAGTGAAGACAGTATAGGGACAGGACAGGTTTCCTCTCCACACCTTAAGTCCAACAGTGTCTCAGCAAACTCACTCTCAGTAGCGGGGGGGTGGGCGGGGCTCATTTCCAGACCCTCGAGGTCCACCAACACTCCCTCGGCGATGGAAGACTCGGCCGGCTCACACACCTGGTCAGGTACACGCTGCTCGGGCTCCGTGGCGATGTGACCCCCGATCGCTCTTGTGGGCGTGGGCGGCTCAATCGCGGCGGTCTCCGTCATACTACCTGCGGTGGGCTCAGGTCGAATATCCTCGCCGTCTGGGTGGTTCTGGCTGGGCACTGGCTGGGAAGTGGGGCTGGCGTCGCTGTCGTCGAATCCTATGGTCATAGGTGATCCCCAGCACCCACTCCACGTAGGACATGAAGCTCCCTCGAGGACCCTCACCGGACAGCTGTGCACGTGTGGTGGAATTGAGTCCAAAGTGCAAGAACGTGCACAGGCAGTAGTCCGGGAAGGTGGTCTGATGAGCGAGATCCAAAAACAGTTCTAAATGTCTCTCGAGGGAGCTTTCTCCCTGCTCAAGGCACATGAGTTTCACGTCTGGGAACATGGTGCAAGCAGGAGTGAAAAAACGGAAGAAAAAAAAAAGACTGAACACGAAAACCAAAAAGAAAATGCTAAGTAAAACACGTCGCTTAAAGTTTTTTGGTCGGGTATTCTGTTACAGTATTAGGTGTGTAGACACACGCACGAAGAGGAATGTAATATCCAGAGTCAAACTTTACTAGAGAATCCAAAGGAGCATACAGGAACACAGGAGAAACACACACTAACATACAAACGTAAGCAAACAATACCCGACAACATGATCAACAGAAACTGGAACTTAAATATACAGATGATTGAACTCAAATGAGGAACAGCTGAGATGAATGTGATAGTGTCCATGGTGACAGATTGTGGCGGGAAACTAGAACAAAGGAACATGTGACAGATGAAAACACAAACAGAAAGTCCATGTGAATGTAACAGTATGTGTGCCAATTTCATAATTTTGTTGCCATTGTATAGTGTTATTGTTGTACTCACCATTTGTCTAAATTGAGTGTGACTCTTCCTGATTTATTTAACATGGAAGTGTTAGTGCCAACGGGATGACAATATGTGAATTCAGATACATTAGTGCTCCTGACCATTCTACGACTGGTTACCAGACAAACACAGTAAAAGTGTTACTACTTTGAACATCATCAAAACTGCGTTTTGTTGTTTCTGTTTGCCTCTAGTTTTCATGGTGTTCCATATTAAATAAAATCGCATGGAGATCAGTACTCGGACTGAGTCGTGGACTGTTTAATAACCAGCGAGTAGTTACAAATGCTGTCAAATCGATTGATCGCGATTAATCGTAACTAACAAAAGTTTGTTTACATAATATATGTATATATATATATATATATATATATATATATATATATATATATATATATATATATATATATATATATATATATATATACACACACACACACACACACACAGACACACATACATAATACATATAAATATAATTTTATATATATATATATACACACACACACACGTTATGTAAACAAACTTTTATGTTAGATGCGATTAATCGTGATTAATCGATTTGACAGCACTAAAATAACGCAATCATCAAACATTAATCAGCATATAAATCAAAACTGCCTAATTTTTCCGAATGAAATGTCGACCCAGCAAGAGGTATAAGGACTGTGCAGTTTTGGGGGTGTTGATGGACGCGACCTACTCCATCTATGTTGTGATCATCATTCTGAATCCGATACAAACGTAGTCTTTGATAAAAACTTTTTGTTAAAATGTTGCTTAATTTTTTTTTTTAAACTTACCCACATTCAAGTGTTGATATAAAAAAAAAAATAAAAAAAAAGAATACATGAAGCTAGAATTTTTGTTTGTTTGGTTTTATATATATATATATATATATATTGCATTTTCAGATATTCATACAACAAAATGTTCTGGAGGCCATGAAAGTTTTGTGAAAATGAAATCTTGCAAATTCCATAATGTTGCTTTTAATTGAGGCTTGACATGTAGAAACAACTTGTTCTTACCCTTCAGACAGGTAAATAGAATGCAGTCTGCCCTTGAGAGATGCTATGTAATCCTCTCTCAGGTTCCTCTCAAAAGACTTGTTAATCAGTGCCAAGAGACGGCCAACATCAATGTCATTTAGGCTGCTGTATCTGTGAAGAGTTAAAATCCTCACATGACATACACTGGTAAGTTCAATCCTGTGTGCAGATATATTTTCTGCTGAACACCAAAAGAGACATTTTGAAGAATATTTACTCTGATCTTTTCCTTACAACTATAGTTTTTTGACAACTGCTGTCATATTATGTCTTCTGGACTATTACAATAGCTTTGGGTGAGGAAATAAAGCTGTCATTCACGGCTAATCTTTGTCAGGTTTGATGTCATTTATATCAGATGAACACACAGTGAACACAACATCTTAAATATTTGTCTCTAAAGGCCTATGGTGTAATTACAGTACTTTACAGCAGTGGCGAGGCCAGAAATCTTCAAGTGGGTGGACCTTGGTGAAACAGGGTGGACCTCTATTTTTTGTCTAGCCTAATATATAAAGCATGAGCATTTATAATATATATATATATATATATATATATATATATATAAAATATACATACATACATATATACACACACACACACACATACCAAACTAAACAAGATAATGTATGTTACTTCCGAACGAAGTGATTCACTAGAATGAATCAGACTTTCCAAAGCTACTCATGAGAGTAGAATAGGATAAATTGGACTTACCAGCGTTATACGAGATGGAGCCGACAGTTTGGTTGTTTACCTCCGCTCGCTCGTTAGTAAACAAATGTGGCATTAAAAACAGAGACTGCTGCACTACACAGCTAATCGTTGGGGAAAAGTAGCTTTTTACTGGAAAAGCTTGTGTTGAAAGCAGAGCTCTTCAAAGCTATTTAGTGTTTGGAGAGTTACCGTCATAATGGTGTGCGGGAAGGACACAATACTGAACCAAAGCTCGATTTAAATTAATTGTCATCACTTCATTTTGTAAAAAACTGTTTACACACGTTACCGTAGAATAAATAGTTAATGTAGAATAAATAATCACTGTAAAAATGAAACAAACCGGCACAAATAGGCTATTATAAGCGCGACTCATGGACGGTGATGCACGCTGCATAGAAACACCTGCTGTCGCGACTCTTGAAAGCTGAGTTTACCGGCGCGAAATAAAAAAAAAAATATTACATGTATTTTTAATAATACATTTTTCAAATTATATATAGGCCTTCACAACAGATATGATTATTTCCAGACCAAAGTAGTGTCCGGAAATAAAACTAAATATTCTGGCACCTTTGATGGTGGGTGGGCCAGCCATCAATCTGGGTGGGCCAGTGCCACCCTGGCCCAGAGCTACAGAAGCTTTACAGAGATATTCAGCCTGACACCTGTGGTTTGAAAACTGCTTATTTATTCTTTACTTCTTAATGACAGCCTAAAAACTCTGACAAAGCTGATTGTGAAACCTTGGTTGTACATAGACATTTCTGCAGCAAACATCACTGTAAAATGTTCCATATGGTGGATGGATAGAAATTTGGACTAAAAAAAAAATCATGAAAAGAAATAAATCCCCAACATCACATACCTGTGGATGGGATCTCCATTTTTAAACAGGGTGCCTGCGCCTGAAAGATGGATAAAACAATACAGACATATTTCCTTATTGTCACATTGTGGGTTTAAGAAATACAAACAGTAGAAACGTTTCTCTTTTTTTTACTGATCCAAGACATTCTGTTACCATTAATCAAACTCTTAACCAATAATAGTCAACCTAAAAAATCCACCACATTCCGCAGATGCAGCAGCCACAGCAGTGTTAAAAAAAAACAAAAGATGCTTGTCGCCAAGTCAGTGAGCCTTCTTGAAGTCACGTCCTTTGACTTTTATGAGAGAAAAAAAAAAGTAAATATAAGTGTCATTTGTCTTGGTAGGTGTGTGTTTTCTCTCTTTGTTTTATCTCACCTTTATGGCTGAAGAGCTCTGTGAGAAGCGTTCCTGCTGAGGTGAGTACAGCTGAGCTCTCGACCGGCAGCAGGTTGAGCAGCTGTGCAATGGTACTGATGCGCTTTTTCTCCACGTCACTCAGCCATTTCACAGAACTCAGGCCTGGCAAATCCCCAGGCAATGACACTAAACCCAATACCTAAAAAAACACAAACCATTAATTTAACAAGAAGCACTTTAACCCATGATTTCAAATGTTTATTGATATGTGTGAATTTATATTTGAGAGAAAGAATAATTAAATAGAAAATATTTGGCATCTATATTAATAAATGTTGCATGGAATTATAGTTTTCTAAATTCTATAATTTCGACACTTTTTTTGACAATAATTTACCCACAAGAAGGTAATGACTGCTGCATACCTTCCAGATGTAACACTACCACCTTGTGTTCAGTTTAGGCTACTGAAGCAACAATCATTTCTTGAATTGTATTTCTCAGGTCTCCCATTAAACCACCCTTTGTTGAAATTTATAGTCATGTATTTAGGTTTAATAAAACCTAAATAAACTATATATTTTATAAACCATATGGAGAAACAAACCTGTTTACGATGCTATGGCAATTATGTATCTCAATATGCATTGAGATACATAATTGGTTAGTGAAAAAGCTTAAAATATTACTTTACATTTTATAGCATTAGAATGAATAAATAGCATATTATATAAGTGCAATAATAATAAAAATATAAAATACTGCTGTATGTGCACAGATTGTTTATGATTCATTGAATGAGCATGACATACATTGTTTAAACACTTTCCAATAAAGATCTGTAAAGCTCACTTGGATTTTACAAAATTATCTTTAAAATACAGTATCCTGTTTAGGGTTTGCAGGTAAACCTACTCCCCAAGGCCTCAATACACACACACACACACACACACACACACACACACACAAATGCATGCCTCCCTCCATAAAAAAAATTAGGCTAAGTAATACAATGATTTCTGTTTGACAGATTCACATATTGCTCCAACCTTATGGTTTTGGTTACGGAGGCCTCCTGAGCTGTTCAGGAATATGACTTTCAGAGGCTGCAGTGACTGCGAGATGGCTGCCGTCACCTGGATCGGGCTGAGAACAGAAGAACGACCACCTGCATCGCGGCCCACTGGACAGACCAGCGGAATGACTCTACAGTCCAGAGTCCACTGCAGAAGAGCTGAGTCCACAACGATTGTGGCACCACTGCTGATAGAGGACGCAGAGACAAAGTGTGTGCGTGTGAGAGAGAGAAAAAGGGGAGACTCTGATGCGTACTAAAATTATGACACCACGGCCCGTTCACACACACTCGTACGAATTCATACGATTTGTCTAAACCCCAGTGACTGGTAGGTTTAGGGGCGGGGTTATGGGTTAGGTCATTCGTACGAATTCATACGAATTGCCATGAGATATAGTGCTTCCGCCAGACCGCCTTCCGTATTCTTAAAAAAGCTTATGCTGTATGTCCTACACCTTCCCTATTCAAATTACGGAACGAACGCGGCGCCAATTCCGTTTTTTCCATAAGTTGAATAGATGTTTATAAAGCATATACATTTTTATTTTATTTTAGAAAATGACCGATCGATTCGCTAGATAAGACCCTTATTCCTCGTCTGGTATAGTTTATGGCATCTTGGATGACATGGGGGTGAGTAAATTATCAGGAAATTTTAATATGAAAGTGAACTAATCCTTTAATTTAAAAGAATAGTGTGAACAGATTCCACACCACAACTATAACAGCAATATTGCTGGAATCACATTCAGAACATTTTTCCCAGCTAATGATAGATAAAAACATTGATATCCATTCGGTGGGATTTATTCCGCCATATTACGTGTTGCACTTTCTCATTCAAAACAATACGAGTGATGAGTCTTGTGTTATTCTATAGTCTTTAATGAGATTAAGCACTAAAAGGTGAACTGACAACCGAATTTAGCTGCAGTGTGTACATGGCCCTAGTTTCAGCCTCAGACTTCATGCCCACGGACCGCTGGCTAAACGTCTGATGCATATGGCACACTTAACTGGAAACACTTCAGGATATTCAAAGTCATCATCTGGTTGGTTGAATTCTACAGGATGTCTGGGAGACATGTGTGTTGCATTCTTTAACGGTCCGCCTGGAAACAAATGCTGTGACGCAAAACCCCCTCGTCGAAGAAGAGCGCCGTCATGTTTACAACTGTGACAACGAGCGCTTTCCAGGATAAACTAAACGCTGGGTTTTCAAAAGTATGTGGAGTTCGTAGCTCCATTGTTAGGTTAAAACGGCAGTGACAAACCGGCAGTGCGCATTTATAATAAACAGAACGCTATCGTGCGTTGGAATGGACACTAATAAAGTATATCGCTCTTGGGGTGAACGGGCCTTAAAGTGGCTGCTAAACCTGCTCTTATCCTGAGGGTCCTGCAGTTGTAAAAGGGCCTCTGAACTAAAGAAGGGCATCACATTGGCTGAGTTGTGCTGAAGTGCTTCTGTTAAAGCCTGGCAGTGTTTCACCATCACAGTCCTGGCAAGGGAAGAATTAGTCCCAGTTTTGGTGCTGTCCTCTTCCTCCATCTCAGGAGGCAATCCCATCACCACCACAACCTTCATATCCATCCGCTGCAGGAACGAGAGCCCAAAGGCCAGGCTTTGAACCACTTCACGGCTATCAAACACTGATATGTCAACCTGAGGACAATACAAAAATCTGCTTCAGATGTCTATTTGAAATGTCATGACCCCAAGGAACAGCTGTGTAGATCAATTGCCATCGAAATGTAAAGATCAAGTGCAAGGTTTTTACAAAATAACAATACAACAAACATAGGCTAACTGTTATTTATAATTCAGACTACCAAGTTGGAAAGAGTCTGCTTTTTTTTTTTTAGGGCTATTAAGAGGTCAAATATCTGTAGCGTATAGCAGTCTACCTAATTAGGTTAATTTAGTTTGACCAGTGATCCTGAAAGAGAAAAAGGCTTCAGTTGTCTGCAGAGTCAACAAACCAACAGAAAGGATCTGTACACTCATGCACAATTTGAGCATCAGCATAGACTAGATGGCCAAGTCTTCAAATAAAACGCTCAAATTTGGCTTCTGATTAAACCCGGTTACATGCCATTTGAAATAATGAGACTATTTAAACAATAAATTTAAATTAATTCTTTTTATTTACATAATTGATGAATAATAGGCCTATGTAGAAGGGTCATTGACGAATAAGGTTTTTAAAAGTGTAAAAAAAAAACCTAATGATATAATTAATTTTAAAGTTTAATTAAGTGTAAACAATGAGATTATGTGATTTTTTATAATCAATTAACACTGCTTTTGTCATTTTTTACAAGATGTCACCAAAAATGTTATTAGGTTTAACCAAAATTTCGGTTTTCCTGAATTACACTTTTGGTTATACCGAATGATGATATTTTCAAACAATGCTAACAGACTGACATTTAGCTAGCTAGCAAAAGGACAATCAAACATTTTATATTTAGTACAAGTTTTTTAAACATTACAACATTTTCCATGTTTTATAGCGGTTGTACCGAATGACCTGATGTTTCGGGACATGCGTATGAGTAAGTGAAAACATGAATTTTTCAAATAGTTAAAAGAGAGTTAGTTACTTTGCTTCATGACCATGTGGTCCTTTCCAGGTGTCTGAATGATGCCACATCCTGTCACATGATATTGACCGCATGACTTGATCCAAAATGGTCCCTTTATATTGGTTACTCCGCATGACATCAATGAAATTCTTTCTCATAACAAAGCAACGACTTCTACACATAATTTTAATACCATTTTGCACTATGTTATAAAATCATGATAGAATAAAAAATATATCCATTTTAAGATATTTTAATCACAAATGAAATGGCTGTATTGGTCTTTGGACGGTTAAACCGAATGACTTTTGATGAATCTTTAAAATGCTTTTATATGTAGCAAAATATAATTAAAACCTTTTGGATTCAATAAAAGAGATCTAATTGTACTACCTTACATACTTTTGATATCATATCTTTGTTTTTTAAAAATAAATTAAAAATAAAATTACCTGCTTTGAGATATCAGTATTATATACAGAGTTAGGGTCTTAATTATTTAAACACAGATAACTTATTATGAAAGTAATAAACAGCTTTATTAAAGTTTGATCACTTACATTTCATAGCTTAACTAGGCTATAGGCTATACTAACCACATTTCATCAGTGAATAAAATACAATTAGGCATTTGAACTAATTAGTGGCAGTATAAAAGTATAGCCCTAAATTGTTATTTTATAAGCTATCAAAAATAAAGTAGTTGGTTAAATATATTAGCATGAATTAATTTTTTTTAAAAAGTGTAATTGATCAATTTAAATATCCTATTTTTAAAAAATCTTTTAAATGTATTAAAATTTGAATGTATCAAATAATATAGGCTAATATATATTCATTATAAAACAATTTACATTATTATAATATCATATGAATTATATAGAAATATGAATTAAAATAATATAATGTAATATAGTAATTAATCAAAATTGCTTTCGTTCATGTATATTCTCACTCTATGGTCGCAGGACACGCACCTCCAGGACCGCAAACGCTGGAGATAAACCAGCCCGCTGAAAGTGTGTTAACCAGTACCGAGCCTCCCGTGGATCACCTCCAATTTGATTAAGAAAAGCCTTGACATCTCTGTAGATCAGCGTGCGGTTAGACCAGACGTTGAGCTCGCTCGGGGAGGTGTTGTTGAGGAGCTCCTGTTGGGTCCATGCTGGGGTTTTGCTCCAGTGTCCCGCAGCACTGGCTGATCTCATGCGCTGATTCACTGTGACTAGTCTCCGCTGATGATGAGCGCTCCTCTGCTGACTCAGGGCTGACGGTTTTGTCCAAAACTGGCTAGCCATGGCCATGGCCCTGCAACCGGACGAACCACTGTTGACTTTGGCCATGAGTTGTGCAGAGGAATCTAATGGCCCCCGAAAGCTTTACCTTTAGCTGACCACAGGATTTGCAGGGGTGAATATGGTCCAGGCGGGGCCATGTGGCTGAATCAGCTGTCAGGAGCCCGCTTCCATGGAGCCCCCGTGGTATGCAAAAGTGAACAAACTAAAGTCTTTCTAATCCAACACATTTAATTAAAAGCACCTATTTAAAAGCAACATAAGCTACGACGCTAAAGTATAAATAAATGTAGGCCTACACAATCTTTCGATTTTTTGTTGAGAATGATACTCTGTTTTACATTAAAATAAGGGGGGGGGGGGGGGGGGGGGGGGGTTTATAAGGGAAAAAAAAAAAAATATATATATATATATATATATATATATACACAGTGGTGGTCAGAATTATTGGCACCCTTGGTAAATATGATCAAAGATGACTATAAAAATAAATCTGTATTGTTTATCCTTTTGATCTTTAATTCATAAAATTAGCAAAAATCTAACCTTTCATTGAAGGAAAAGAATCAGTTCACTCCACTCATTTTCTTTAGGCTTCAGGTCAGGGGACTGGGACGGCAATGACAGAAACTTTATTTTGTGCTCAGTGACACATTTTTGTGTTGGTTTTGATGTTTGTTTTGGATCATTGTCCTGATGGAAGATCAAACCACAGCCTGTTTGATAATTTTTTTTAGGCTTTCTGAGACTCAAGACTCAACTAATCTCTGCAATTCTCCAGCTGTGATCCTTGGAGAGTCTTTGTCCACCCAAACTTTCCTCCTCACCACGCATTAGGATGATTTACACACATGTCCTCTTCCAGGCAGATTTGTAACATCTTTATTTGATTGGAACTTCTTAATTATTGACCTGATAGTAGAAATGGGGATTTTCAATGCTTTAGCTATTTTCTTACAGCCACTTTCTATTTTGTGAAGATCAACAATCTTTTGCTGCACATCAGGGGCCTCATTTATAAAACTTTGCGTAGATTTCATCCTAAAAGTATATGTACGCGCAAAAGCTAGATTCTGCGTACGCACCAAAAAAATCGGATTTATAAAACCATGCGTACGCCAAAACCTGCGCACAAATCCCTTTATAAATCCCAGTCAACAGAAGATTGTGTGTACATGCATCTCCACCCTGTCTCCTCCCCGAAATCACCATATATAGAGCTTACAACACCTAGTTTTACTATGCATAACCTCATCTGCATATCATTTCCATGCATGTTCCCATTCACGTGACAACATGGTTAACACCGTCAAAGGTACAAGACATTGGAAAATATTAGATATGGACTATAAATGCTGTTTGTGCAATACACTACACTGATAAAAATCATCCAATATCCTCTTTGTTTTAGAATAAATATATCAAAATATTCATAAAATTGTATAAAATACTTCAGATAAAGGTTTTAGAATAGAGTTGATTCATTCATTTCCACTGGCCAAATAGTATTTTAATTGTTTTAAACAATTCAAATTTCAAATCAAATTTATGCAGTTTTACTGATAAGTTGAACATATAATTTAGGCTATTTTTAGTGGAAACAGATAGGCCTACTTATTTATTGCAGTGTAAATACAATTGTCTGACTCGGCGCGTCACTGACAAAGTGTTTTAAAAAGGAAACATGCAAATGTTTTTCTCAAATTATATCCTTCAAATACAGTGGTAATTGTTTGAAGATCCTTCACACGACATCAACACCTCTGTGCAGCTGCGGTTGTACAGTAAGCTATTATCATTGGACCTATTCAAACTGGACAACGGACTGTTCGACCACTGACCATCCAGCAGTGCCTTCCATAATATCGAAGTTAAGTGTGCATCACTGATCATCGTTCTCACTAAAATATTTTGTCATAACATCTGCAGTTTGTTTAAAGAGGAATTATTGTGCGCCTATCACTCCTCACTGTCATTAAAACAGCGTGTCACAGGAAAAGTGATCGAAAGTAGCACATCTAGCCTACTATCTAAATTCATATCATTTTTGTTTAACTTCTCCGTAATGACTGTGTAATGTAATTGCAGTGCTTATCTCCAATAGTGAAAGTGTAATATTAATGTAAGTGTGTATATCACATGAAAACGTGAGTTTCCACGCGAGTTTAAATCATTCTTTTATTTATTTAAACTGTTATTGTGAACATGCATTGTATTTATGAATAAGACTCATAATGAGGATTTAAAGTGGTTTTCCTTCATCTGCCGTCAGTCCCTCAGCTCGCCATTGGTGTCGCCAAACTGCTCTGTCTCCAAATTGTTCGTACGCACGGGTCAGAGTTTGCGTGGAAGTGCGCAAATTTTCCCGTCAAGTTTGTTTTTATAAATCACAACTTATGCGTCGGAAGTGGCGTACGCACTTTCAGGGCCTGTTTTGTGCGTATGCCAAGTTTTATAAATGAGGCCCCAGAACTATATTCCTTGGTTTTACTTATTGTAATGAAAGATTAAGGGAATTTGGCCTTTGTGTTTCCTCATGTTCATACTCCTGTGGAACAGGAAGTCATGGCTGGACAATTTCATGTTCATGATCACCCTGGTGTGCTAAAAAAAAAAAAAAAATGTAAATATGAATGGGAATATACTTCAGAGATATTTTACTCAAAAAATAATTGTGGCCAACGTGTTTTGGAGAAAAACATTTATTTCATAATGTGATTTTCCCCCCACTTTCAATTATTTTCCCTCAATGAAAGGTTAGATTTTTGCTAATTTTATGAATTAAAGATCAAAGGGATAAACAATGCAGATTTATTTTTATAGTCATCTTTGATCATATTTACCAAGGGTGCCAATAATTCTGACCACCACTGTATATATATATATATATATATATATATATATATATATATACAGTACAGTATTTTTCTTAAGCATTTGCTTAAATGTCAGGAAATTCACCTAAAAATAAAACAAATATATAAATTATTAGAACAACAACAGCAATCTAGCAAACAAACAAATACATTTTAATTAATGCTCTGGGACAGTCTGATACTTACATATTATGTAAATCTTGTAAGATTATAGTTTTATAGTTTCAGGAGGTTCTTTTGCATTAAAGAAAATGAGTTTAAGTCAATCAAACTGCCTACTGCAAAAACACATCTGGTTTACATGGTCTATGATGTAAATATGTTATCTTGATCAAAATGATTCTATTTTCTGTATTCGCTATTTGTGTTTTATGCAGCAAATACTGACAGTTGTTCAACAACATATCAGATGTATTCATTTATTTTTGTTTGATGTGTCATCATTGTAGCTGTCCAGTTTGTGGGTCAGCCTCACGACATTTTACATTATTTGCCAAGTATGTACAGTGGGTATAGAAAAAAATCACCCCCCTTTAAAATAATCACATTTTGTTTCTTTGCAGCCTTAAATGCAGATGGACACAGTTTTGTTTTATCCAGCTGTATTTATGCTTTACAACTTATAACATCCAAGTGAAAGATATAACTCCAACATGTCAGAAAAAAAATAATTAAAAAAATTAAAAACCAGAATCACTGAGTTGGAAAAAGGATCACCCCCCTCTTAAAAATGACTTGTAAACTCAATCAAGTGTAGCTAAACACCTTGACTTTCAACTGCGACCAGCTGTGGTCATTTTGATTAGCTCAGCATGAAAAGAGCTTTCCTGGAGCATTTCAGTCCTTGGTAGAGCAACTAAAGCAAACAATCAACTATGGGCACTGTCAAAAGATTTCCGGGATAAAGTTGTGGACAGGCACAAGTCAGGAGATGGATACAAAAACATTTCAAAGGCTTTATCAATGCCTAGAAGCACAGTGAAGTCTATTATTGAGAAGTGGAAGGTATTTGGTACAACACAGACCCTCCCTGAATCAGGACGTTGCTCCAAACTGGATGAAAGAGTCAGGAGGAAACTGGCCAAAGAGGCTACCAAGAGGCCTACAGCAACTCTGAAGCAGTTGCAGGAATTTATGACAAAGAGTGGTGCATGTGACAACAATATCAAAAATTCTCCACAAATGTGGCTTGTATGGGAGGGTTGCAAGAAAAAAGTCACTCCTTAAGAAAGGCCACATGCAGTCACGACTTGAAGATTCTGAGGCCACATGGAAAAAGGTGTTATGGCCAGAGGAGACTAAAATGTAATTATTTGGCCTCAACACCAAACGATATGTCTGTCAGAAATCCAATACAGCTCACCATCCAAATAACACCATTCCTACAGTAAAACATGAAGGTGGTAATATCCGGTTATGGAGGTGTTTCTCTGCAGCAGGGACTGGAGCACTTGTCAGGATAGAAGGAAAAATGAAAGTTGTCAATGGGAAGAAGGATTACCTTCCAACATGACAATAATTTAAAGCACACATCAAAAACTGAACACACAGTGGTTGAAGGAGAAAAATGTGAATGTCCTTGCATGGCCTAGTCAGAGCCTAGACTTAAACCCCATTGAAAATCTGTGGAATGACTTGAAGACTGCAGTCCACAAACGGTCACCATCAAATTTAACTGAACTTGAGCAGTTCTGCAAAGAAGAGTAGGCAAATATTGCAAAGTCTAGATGTGCAAAGTTAGTAGAGACATTTCCCAACAGACTAAAGGCTGTAATTAAAGCAAAAGGTGGTTCAGCTAAATACTGACACAAGGGGGTGATCCTTTTTTCAACTCAGTGATTCTGGGTTTTAATTTTTTTTTTTTTTTTTACATGCTGGAGTTATATCTTTCACTTGGATGTTATAAGTTGTAAAGAGTAAATACAGCTGGATAAAACAAAAACTGTGTCCATCTTCATTTCAGGCCGCAAAGCAACAAAATTTGATTATTTTAAAGGGGGGTGATATATATATATAATGTCAAACATAAAGGAGCATAAAGAGTCTACTTAAATACTATAGGCCATATGAATTCAACTTGAAAGCTGGCATTTCCCTCAAGAAAGGAATAGCCAATCCTTCATTTGTCCATCAGCAGGGTAATCTGATGATGCTGCTGTCAGTGAGAGCTCCATATGGCGCCAAACACTCACTGACCTGGATTTCCTCACTTTCTCAGTCCACAAAAATCTCCACACAAATCTGTTTAAACTCCAGTTGTTTAAAACCCAGCCTCACAGCAAAGCAACTGAGGAAATGTTGATACTTGTTTTAATAATACAGATCGATATAATAACCTAGAGGGCTTCCCCATGTGCAGCTAAATCTGTATCATGAAATTATGGTTTGAGAGTTCAAAAAGGGTGCTTGTGGACCCATGCGCATTAATTGATGTGTAATCCTTAGACAGCAGTTGCAGAGATTTAAGCTTTGAGGCTTTACAGCCAACCCAAACTAAATTAATTTAACAGTCTGTTTTGAGTATACAAGGACACGATGAGTTTTATCAGAAAGGGCTAAGAAAAAAAATGTATTAATAGATTTTGTTTTTATTGTAATAAGGAACATAATTATTGACATATCCTATTAAAACAATATAAAACATCAAGACTAGAACTAAGGGAAAGGCATTTGTTTGGTTAAGATAGAGAAAGGAAGAGAAAGAACAAATCAAATGTTTAAAAAAAATAACAAAACTGATCACTAGGCAAAGCTACTGCTAAAAGTACTTCTTAAATTAATTAATTAATTAATAAAAATAACCTTGCCATTTTATGTAAATGTAATGATATAAGAGTTGAAGGTAGCTTTTGACAAGAGTTTGCAAGTGGCAAAGAGAAGAAGTCTGTAAGAGGCTTCTGTACAGTAATATACTTCATAACACATCTACACAACTAATTAGTTATCTATATTACTCTGAAACATCCCAGATTTACATCAGATTCAAGTTACCAATACTTTTGTTCAAGATTTGCATCATAAAGAGTCTTTATTTCCATCACCACATCAAATGAGATCTGATGGTATCAGTCCAGTCTCTCGCTTTAATTAGTGTAGGAAAAGAGGCCAAAGCTAGACCTCTGTATCTGTAATTTTAAGGTTTAAATAAGAAGAAAAGTGTCCTAACCACCTGTACACTGTAAACCCTAACGCTCAAAATAATTAATTAGTTTGAGTAGGACAAACTTAAATTACACTAATTAGTTCAGTCAAATGAACTTTTATGAGTATTTAGCACTTTCTTTTTCTTTCAAGTTCACAGAACTGATATATTTTAAGTAAATGGAACAGTTTCACTGTTTTATGAACTTATTTCTTACATATTACATGATAATTTTAAGTTAAATGTATGAATTAGTGTACTCAAACATTTCAAGTTAGAACAATTTATGAGTACAAAATAAAAATCTGCCAGTTCTGCTTGCTTAAACCTTGAATTTCTTAACTTAAAAATTGAGGCAATTATGAGTTTTGCCAACTTACAGTGTATAATCACCTTACTACTCTTGCGCTTCCTCCTCATTCTGTTCCCAGTATTTTCTCTTGCGTTTTCTCTCTGCCATGACCAAGGCACCAAAGACGGTCACAATCACAGTAGCAGTGATGACTAACACAGTAACGGTCTCAGCCACACACAACTGGCTGTCCACCCAAGCCAAAGAGGCTCCAGCAAGCTGCCAGGGCTCCCGACAAGTTACGTTGTGATAGTCGTCCACAAGGAGGTGCCGCACACTAAGCAGCTTGGTGAAGACGCGGTGCAGGTCGCAGTCACAGTTCCACGGGTTCCCAGCCAACTGCAGGTGTGTAGCAGCTGTGTGCAAGCTCAGGAATGTCTTAAAGTTCAGGTGTTCCAGATGATTCCCCTCCAAGCCCAAAAGAGAAAGACTGTGTAATGGTGCTAGTGCATTAACCTCGATGCGAGAGATGTTGTTGTTCCCCAGGAGCAGAACTTCCAGTCCGGGCAGCATGGTGAGGGATCCGTCTCTCACAACACCCAGGTGGTTCCCTTGGAGGTAAAGGTGGCGCAGGCGGGACAGGCCACGGAACGCACCGGGTTCAACAGATTGGATACGATTGTTCCTGAGGTCCAGCTTCTCAAGGTTCTCCAGATGTTCTAGGCCTGGAGGTTTCAACAGCACCAGTGCATTGTGGTCCAGCCGCAACTCGCGCAGGGAAGACAGGTTCTCAGAGAAATTAGGAGGGATCTGAGTGAGGTTGTTACGACTCATGTCTAGCTTCTCCAGAAAGGACAGAGAGAAAAAAGCCTGTGGGAATCAGACATTTGGGTAAATGTATAAGTCTCGTAACTCAGATCAAGATTAGACGGACATTCTTTAAAATGAATGTTCCAAAAGGGGGCTTTTTTTCCCCAAGCAATTCCATTTAAGAAGCAGTTTGGCTTGTAGAACAATTGTTTTCTTTTTGTAAAGAACAATGTAATAATCTGTAGAACCTTTTTCCACTAAATAAAGGTTCTTTATTTGCATCAGTGGTTTAATAGAACATTCATGGAACCTTTAAATTCCACAAAAGGTTTTTCAAAATGTTCTTCACACAAAGAAAAAAACGGTTCTTTTAAGAAGGTTCTTCGGAGAATCAAAAATGGTGGTTCCATGAAAACCTCCTTTTGGAACCTTTATTTTTAAGAATGTAAAGAAACATTTGTGCAATGGAAACGTTCCTCAATGTCAATAAAGCACGTTTTTTTTTTTTTTTTTTTTTGAGTGTGTAGGGTAGACCAGGTACAGCTGGTTCAGGGGTACAGTTTAAACACCTTAAATAACTTGCGTACGCAACAAGTCTGATCTGTGAAATATGCTTCGCACATGCGTATTAGCGCCCTCTTCGATCGTGGGAAATTTGAAGTACATGCGCTTCTCCAGTCCGAACATATCGGCGAAAGTTTTTTTTTCTAAAGTAATTTTTTCACTTCACCGCGTCCCTTCCACACTGAAAAGCTTCTCATCCTTACATGACTGTTAAAGTAAACTTACATTTTCGTAAACCTTAATCTGTGCTCTAAAAACTGCGGGTACATTTGGTACATTGTGTTTCAACTGTACCATTGTGTTTCAACACTTCTTTTCAGTCCCTACGAACATTTCTCTAGATTTTACGATGGCCTTGCATGACTTGCAATGTCATGTCATGCAAGGCCATCGTAAAATCTAGAGAAATGTTCGTGGTGGTCAGCGGGGTACAGTTGAAACACAATGTACCAAATGTACCCGCACTAAAGAATCCTATTGCGGCACATGCAGTTTAGTTGCACAATGTAAGATCACAAATTAACAGATTCTATCTGTTTTATTATTGCTGTTTGCAATTGTTCAATGTTTTTTTTTTACTGTTACTCAACTTTTCAACTGTTAATATTAAAATAATGAACTGAAATTAAATATTGTATCGCTGTTTGCCATTACTGTACAGTGTTTTACAAATGAACTACTTTTAACTAAACAAATAATCAAATAAAATACTGAATGGAAACAAAAACTGTTGAATTCTCATTTTTAAAGGTATTTTACATTTGCAGTGAATTGGTTAGGCAGCTTTACAGCATTCCGGATGGGTGTCTCAACTGTACCCGACAACAAAAAAAGCTTCTTGTGTTTAAGATCTAATTTTGGCAAATATGACCTACTTATTGATGTTAATAATTGTTAATATTTTAGTAGACAAGTAAAGGAAATGTCATATGAAAAATCACTTCTTTTCAGTCCCTAGTTTTGGTGTGGTAACGGAAAAAGCAAAAAGTGTACCAATTGTACCCAGTCTACCCTGTATGGATTTTATAAATTGGTCTTACTTGCGAATGAAGAAACGTGATGCTGCTGTCCGATAGCACTAGAATACGCAAAGACCAAAGGCCAGCGAAAGCTCGACTCCGGATCTCCGTAAGCTTGTTTCCTCCCAGGTCTAGGAGCCAGGTGCCGTGGGGAAGTCCATGTGGGATATCCTCAAAACCCCTGGCGTGGCAGTCCACCAGGTCTGAGTGTTCATAGCACTGGCAGAGGTGACTACACAGTCTTGAGCTCCTCGACGGAGACAGAAAGAGTAAAAGCATCGCGACGGACGGCAACATGATGAGATGAGAGATTCAGGAGAACTACCTGGAGCTTTACAAAACGTGAAATGTTTGTCCAGGACGTCGATTAACGAATCCTCAGCTTTCTACGGAAGAGGAACGAGTTCTCTGTGATAAACGCAGTTTCCATAAATGTTTCTGTAAGCTATTGAGATTGCAAAACAGACTTTTACAAATCAGCAGAATATTCGCAGTCTGCAGTGCAGCTGAAATGTCTGTCAGAAGCATTTAATCGCCTTAAAACCATATGCGACTCAATTCTGTTTTTCCCCCACACGGTCACACACACACACACACACACACACACACACACACACACACACGCACGCAATAAACCGTTAATAAATCTGTATTAGTAGTAGCCGACAAAGAATGCGTGAAACAGTTATTGTTATATTGTTTTATTCCCTTTCTCCACTAAATATACGGATAAAACGTTGGTTCTTGTCTATAACAGCGTTCTTTCTCAGTTACTCCAGCTCCACACCAAGACAAGCAGCGCACTAGTGATGGGAGGACAGACTCATTTCCACGAATCGGTTCTTTCGAACGGATTGTTTCACTTTCAAAGAACCGGTTAAAAACAATCAACGATTCTCTTACGTTATGACCTAATCATATGCACATAATGCTCTAAAATGTTCCAATATAGATGTATGTATACATACAAATTGCTGTTTATTGCAATTGAATTTGCGATTATTATTTTTGTTTCAATTCAGTTAGTTGCAGCCATGATTCAGCTAAAAATATAGGCAAATTTAGAACATAAATATAACTTGCATTAAATCATAGGCTACTAAAATTAAACACCAGTGTGCTTAAAATTTTATCGTATGAATTAAAAAATCCCTACATATTACATTGATTTAGCAGACTTTGGATTTAAGCGTCTGCTAAAAGAATGTGGTTAGACCTAGATAAGTCGTAGCCTATAAACATTTAAACAAACAGAGCGATATTTGTAACATTTAATCCATTTCAAACGATTTACAGGAAAGATTTGACTGAAAGGAACAATTTGTGCACTCAGAAGGGCAGCTGTCGCATTTGGTCATCATAATCCAATACTTTTTTTTAAACCACGTACGGCTATCCTTGTATAACCTACGCTGCATTTTCAATTGACTTAAAATAACTTTATAATGCACTGCAATTCTTATAGTGTCCAATACGGTTTCATTACGCACAATAATCTGCCAATTCCTGAGCTAGAAATATGTTGTCAAATGTCAGCCGTCACAATAGGCTGATCTAAGACATTTATTATATAACACAGAATTAATGCTGTATAATCCCAGAATTTATTCTCAAACGGATTTTTAAAGACGCTAGGGGATTACTACGCAAAGGCTTCACCGTCTTTTATGTCATTGTGAAGCCGCCGTTTATGCCGACTTAAAGAGACAGTACAACCTAAAATATTGTTCTCAACCACGTTGTTAAATACCCATAGCCTATACGAGTTTTTTTTTTCTCCGTGGTAAATGATAAGTTATGCATCCCTCAGTCACCATTCATTTTGATTATATGGCTAAATAAATTTTAAAGTACAATTAAATAAATAGTTCCCATGAATCTTGACTGAGATTAACAATCCCTAACATTCTGTCTGTTTCTTTTTGTTTTTAAGTACAAAACCCCCATGCTTGTTACATCTGGGTGAACGTGCCAGCCTCATTGCTGGGGTTATGCCTACATACTAACCTTCACTGCAAACTAAAGTGGCCCAACATGAGGTGCGATGGGGGTCAGGGGCAGAAATACGAGATCATGTGTGATTAAATAATGCATACAATTTGTACATGAATAATAGAAAAACCTTCAACATCAATGATTCATTCCAGTCAACTGCATGTATATTCATTCAAACTCATTAAACAACGGCAAGTGATCCCCTTTGATTCCCTGGGAAAATGAGTCACCAGCTTATTCTGTCCCCATTACATGACCAAAGAAGAATATGGGGTTACGACTGAAGAGACAATGGCAACCAGTTGACTCAAACCATTTGTATAGGCTAACAGTATATAATTTATATAAAAATAGTACTTCCCTCATCTGCAGTAAAAAAAAGTTAACAAATATTCAAGAATAAACAAACACTTCAACCAAATTTGTATGTAATTATAACATAAAAGAGGGATACAAACAAGACAGTGTGAGTTTTCTCTTTTTTATTTCTTCATTACTATTTAAAAATAAAAAATAAAATACTGCGAAAGAAACCTATAGGCGAACAGCAACCTCGTTAACACACAGTGATATAAACTGGTATGCAACGTGGATGCCCGTCACAGCTTGGCGCCACTGCCTGAGCCTCCAACAGGCTACGAGGTTCACAAGGCTGGGACGGGGAGGATTTCAGCCTTGAGACGTACCCCCCTGTCCCAGTCTCTTAACATGGCAAGATATCGCTTTAACTTTTCCTTTTCCCAAAAGGTGGTTACAAATATTCCTGTTCGGAAAAGAAATCAGTCCTTTCACGAGAGATGAGCAAGATATGAGCCGTCTTACGCGACACATATCTAAAGGAATATGACCGTCGCTGGAGTAACGAAGGAATGCAAGAAGTCAAAGAGAGGTGCGAGTCTCTCATTGGTCACTGCATGTACCCTTCCAGTTTGGATGTGTTTGAAAATAATATTAATAATAATAATAATAATAATAATAATACAAACAAACATTGCATCATAGAAAATGGTCCCACTATGGAAGAGGTATTCAAAATGGCAAGTACAGGACCAATACGGAAGAAAATGACAACATAATATACTGCCAAGTAGTCTTGGCTCTCCATTTCCCTCTTGGTCATCTGCACCTGGAGCTGAAGAGAGACGACATGACCACGGTCTACAAGTAAACTGAAAGGATGCTTACAGCACTCAAGAGTGTTACTCCTTCGTCGATCACTTAAAAAGTGACATTAAAAAAAAAAAAAAAAAAAGGAGTTTTATATAAAAACAATGCTTCAGAAAATGAGATGTTGGGTAGATGCTAAGTGCAATTCAATTTCCCATACTGCGCCTTCAGCCCTCAATCAACCTAAACCTACAAAAATAAACCCTGCCATGTGCAGCTAAAGAAATTAAACAATAGTTATCCAGTCTGAGGGGCTTTATAACCTATAGAAAATAGTTTTTGTTCCACCCTCACACACTTTGTGCCACATTTGTTTTGATAGAAAGGAAGATCATGGATTTGAACAGAAAATGTGATTTTGTTTTGAACAGAAAATATGTTTTTTTGGTGGCTAATCACATAAGAAGAGACAAATGTGGGTTATTTGATGATGGGAGGAAAAAAAAAAAAAAAAAGGGAGATCCAGCAGGGTAGGGTAGTGATGTTGGAAAGGATGTTTTCTATATGAAATGATATTCAAAGACAGCACTCTATTTTTGCCCTCTCTTTTGTCTGTGGAAGCATTTTTTCTCTTCAGATGTTCAGGACCGTCATCCCTGCTCAAAACGCTGAGTATCAGCTATCTCAACCTTTGTCTGGCGATTGGTTTAAAAAAAAAAAAAAAAAAAAAAAAAAAAAAAAAAAAAATCAGAAGATATTAATTTAAAACAAAACACTTTCTTTGTCAGCATATTGTTTCCTCTCTCTGAGCCTGGGCTCATGATGATAAAGCAGAGTCCTTCTGTGTTTGTTGAGCTTGCTGTGAATGCGGCACTGATTTTTGGCTCTCCACATCCCGAAAATGTTTCTCGACCTGTGGACAGAGAGAACAAAGGTTAGAACAGTAAAACACCTCACATAAATATAATTACTATGTTATTTTATCAACAAGATATTAATAGTAAATGTTTCGGCCATCTGCAATGTCTATATTATAAATTCCTGAGGCAAATGATTCTATGAAATCTAAAAGCTGACATTCCAAACTTAAAGACTCATTAAATCAACCTGCTCAATGTATTTTCTGTCCTGTGCAGACTTATTTCTAAAAGAAATTGAGCAAAAACCTATTAAAGTACTCATAAGTGCATTTATTAGGATTTTGTTTTAAATTATATCCATGAACCAACAATTTGCTTTTTGTCCAAGCAAATAGAATAACCATTTTATTTAAAGTATATTATAAAAACCTGCTTACTGGACAATTTTTTGGGAAAAGCAATACCTTTTAAATGCTAATATAATGCAGTTTTAAAGGGTTAGTTCACCCAAAAATGACATTTCTGTCATTAATTACTCACCCTCATGACGTCCCAAAGCGTAAGACTTTCGTTCATCTTCGGAACACAAATTAAGATATTTTTGGGGTTTCTGATCCACACATAGGCAGCAACAACATTGCACCTTTTGAAGTCCAGAAAGGTAGTAAAGACATCGTTAAAACCTGCGATGTGACTACAGTGGTTCAACTTTAATGTTATGAAGCAACGGCTTTATTCAACAAATTCGTCTCTCCCGTCATACTGCTATGCTGTTTTCGTTACAGAGCTTCTGCTCCCGTGTCACCATGACAGGCCAATACTGAGCCGGCGTTATTTTTGTTTAGTTTTTTTTGCGCACAAAAAGTTCTTGTCGCTTCATAATATTAAGGTTGAACCACTGTAGTCATGTTCACTATTTTATCGATGTCTTTAGTACCTTTCTGGACCTCAAAAGGTGCAATGTCATTGCTGCCTATGTGTGGATCATTTTTGTCATCAAAAATATCTTAATTTGTTTTCTGAAGATGAATGAAGGTCTTAAGGGTTTGGGACGACATGAGGGTGAGTATTTAATGACAGAAATTTCATTTTTGGGGGAACTAACCCTTTAACGAGTACACTATCTAGACATAGTCTCCAATGTAATTGACGGACTAAAGCTCACTAAAGACACTCTTTAAAAGCTTTTTTTTCCAAGGGTCTTAAAAAAACTCAGTAACCAAAACAATTATTCATTCTCATAAACAGGGCTGAAACAGGTTTAAGAAACATGTATACTATAAAAGTTTGGGGTCTGTAAGATTTTTAAAGTGAAAATCAAGTTTTTATATGTCGTTTTACATATAAAATATGTAATTTACTTTAAGCCAAACCATGTGCAAATTCATCAGTCAACACCATTGCTGAGTATTTTCTCTTTAAAACTGCAGTGTACAAAAGAGTCTCAAATGCGGTATGAAACTGCCCCTGTTCCCTACTGTCACAAACATGTAACCAATCCCGTCAATGTGTGGGCCGGGGCTTTTCCTATCAATCATGCTCTGTGGGCATTTTAACACAGGCCCAGTTTCTTTCTCATATATTATATTATGCCAAATTAACTTAATTTATTAAAAATGAATGAATAAATAAATAAAAAGATAAAAAGTACTGACCCTAACCTTTTGAACACTAGTGTACAATGCAGTGCAGAGTTGAGACGACTTACTATTTTCCGCACGTGGCTTAAAGCGCTGCCCTCTTTGCCTTTACAGTTGTCCACTTGGTATGGCGGACTGATGACCACATCATCCATCACTATGATGTTCTTCTCATGCCATTTGCAGTCTTTGATGCTATGGATGAACACAAGAAAGTTAACAATTCATTCTGTTCAAGGCACAGATATATTCATCTCTCTTAAACAATTTATCCATAATACTGAGGATTCACCATAATAAACAGAGCTCTAAAGCAGAACATATAGATCCAGAAATCAGTTTAAATTTTTATAGGCTGTGGCCAGTGTTGAGTTACTCTAAAAAAGTAATTAATTAATTACTAACTACTAATTACATCTTCAGTGTACTAATTACTCTCTCTAAAAAGTATTGCATTACTTATTACTACCAATTACTTCCTGAATCCCATATCAACCCCAATACAAGGACAGACAAGAAACTGTTCTTTTTAAAAAATATATATATAAAAATAAAAATATATAAAATTATAAATGTATATATATATATATATATAAAAAAGTATAAATGTATATAAAACTGCATAAATTATTTAAATGTACATTTTAAATTACATTTTAAAACAAAATGTAATGTCTAATGTTAAAATTATGTTAAATCCACTATTGTTTTATACAGAATTGTTCTACAGTACAGTATTTAATGCAATTACACCAGAAGTAACTAATTACAGAAAAATGAAGAGCAATCCCATACTTATTGAGGAAAAGCCCAAAGATTAGCCAATAGAAAGTGAACATATGAAATCACATCCCACTTACGTTTTATGAATGGTCTGGAACAGCTGTTGACCCTCTACAGAGACACCAGCGCTAATTGCATAAGCTTGCGACAACTTATCTTCCTTTTCCGCCCGTGCTCTATTCACAAGCTGAAAACAGCAACGGCAAAATAAAAAGACATGAAATATAAAGTCGTTATTTACACCTTTCTTAATCATAGATTATTAGATAGCAAAAGAAAATGGGACATCATTTGGGCTCACCTTGCTAAAATTGAGAGATGCTAATGGGGGAGGAGTTTCAGCACGGTCACTGATGATGTCCACTTCGGACACATAGGCCAAGTTAACAAGCACCACATCGCTGAGGTTGGGTTTACCACTGGACGGGGCACATTCTGATAACATGGGTCAAGGTAGACGTTTGGCAAAGGTGTATTTATTAAAGCAATGTATGAGAGAGAAGGCCAATGGGATCAATGCTGTGTATTAGCTGTAAGCCCTACTTTGTGTATTTCTCCACTCTAGTTTCATGTTTAGCCTCTCATGTTAACAATCAGGATAAAATGACATGAATGTCTGTCACTTAGGAGATGAGTATGGTGGAGGCTGCCTACTAACATGACAGTGTGCAATCAGATATGAGCCGTATTCGAACGAGGAGTGAGCGAGGGCAGGACAACCTGTCACTCAAATGTCATCACAGCAATACAGTTCAATGATCCTATGAAGTCCCGCCCTACATTTTTTCTTGTTCAAGAAGCTGTTTCAATCGGATACAACAGATGAGGGGGGTATTCAGATATTTTTGAGATTTTAAATGATTTAAACATTAAAATCAACACCGTCTTCAAGCCTTCATAAACCACTCAGTTCTATATATTTCAGATGTGCTATTTAAACAATTCTTTTTAATACTTAAAACAAGAAGAAAACCAAAGCAGCAAACTAGTGATATCAGCAAATTTGACATCACTTAAAGGATTAGTTCACTTTCAAATGAAAATTAGCCCAAGCTTTACTCACCCTCAAGCCATCCTAGGTGTATATGACTTTCTTCTAGTATTCCATTTTCAAATTATGGAAAAAAAAATGGAACTGTCAGTTAGGCTTTTTCCATAAGTTGAATACAGGAGGCGGTCTTGCAGAAGCTAGATGTTTGACTTCATAACTTGTTTAAATATTCTTCATACTCATTGATCCCATTTACTGCCATTATAAAGCTCGGATGCATCAGGATATTTATTAATATTTCATCAGAAAGAAGAAAGTCATATATACACCTAGGAAGCTTGAGCTCATTTTCATTTGAAAGTGAACTAATCCTTTAAGCTGTCAAATTTTATTTCACGGTGACTTTAAATAATCAAATGATTGTGCTTAATTTAAATAACCTTTAATGCAGTTTGTCTTACTATGCATTTTCAGACCAAGGACCAAACTGAGCTTCTTTTGGTGATGGTTATTCACGATCATTCATTGGAAAAAATAATGCAATAGCTGGCTGAGCTAAACATCTGAAGAGCTCTGACAACGAAATCAGTCATATTAAATTTTAGTGCAGGTGTTTAAAGGCTTCTCAAACAAAGTATTTTAACACATAATGAGTGTTATTTGAATCTCAACAGGAATGGCAGCATTTTAGGAGGTTAGCAAGCAAACCACGGTACTCAGCATTGATAAAACAATTGCGTTTATAAAAATAGAGCATAGTGCATGGGGAAAATGATATAGTTTGTGTAAAAACGTAGTAAAATTCTTCATTTTAATGTACACAGCACAGTTATTGCAAGCGCATTATGTGCCAGGTAGAGAGACTGGGATGTTAGCGTTCAGGCTAGCTGACACCCCCTTAGCACGCATGCGCAGATCTTTGTATGGCAGAGCAGCAGTGCTGTAGTTGACAGCCTGCCCACCCTCATTTACTTCCATTATGGCTTAGGGACTGCAGTTCAAAAAATACTGCAAATAAACGCGCCAAAACACTTCAGTTTAAGTGAGAAACATCAACGTTTTAATAGTTGGATTTATAGGACTTTTCTATGACCTTTCCAGTCTTTCGAGATTACTAGATAATGATGCTAATTCGCTAAAGAATCATTCAGACCGATTCGTGAACCGGTCGACTGAGTCAAAATTGTGTCTTTTTGAACGCTTTTTTTTCTCTAAAATCTGGAGGTTGCCAAAATAAATGAATAAAGGAGATTCTCCATATATGTATAATACATATGGCATTTTATATTTTATATTTATGGTGGTTGAAAAATTATTAAGAATGTGCAAACATGACAAATGAACATACATTAAAATTACATAAGGACAATAATGAAAATGGTTAACCATATATTTTTGGGCTGTTTTGTCACTTTTCTTCATAGTTTGATACATAGAAATTTACAAAATTTAGAAATTAATTTAAAAATATTTTTGAAAAATTATTTTAATTACTTTATTTAAAAATAAAACATTAATTTGCAGCTACCAGTAATGTCACCTACAGAAAGGTTCAAAAGACTCGACTCCCTGGGATGAATCAAAATCCCCACAACGAAAAGAATGTCAATCAGACCATCACCCCAGCGCGTTTCAAGTTCCACAAGCTCTACAAAATCTACCAATAAATACAATATATAGAGCATAACTAGACAATGATATATTCGATATGGCATTTGCTATATTAAAATGTGCTTTGAAAATATCTGATATTTCAAGGTGTTCTATAAACAAGAGCAGTATAATTATTATTCGTCGTGTTAAAACACCATATTGCTTAAAAACAAATTGGAGCTAAATTTCATGTTGTGCGAGTCCAAATGATATCGAGAGAATGTATTACACTCGCACGCTACGAACTAAAGAGCACGAGTAAAATCTAATACCCAATCGGAGATTCAAATGCACACCACCTGACTCAGCATGCGCGAAACACGGAAGCGAACGCAGAGTGGACTGACTTCACCGTGGTGAATATACCTTTGGCATACCCGCAGACCAGGCCTCTTGCAGTTGTGGATCCTGACGATTCAATGACAAGCTGAGACGATAAAAGGATACTCAAAGTCAGCATCTTGGACGGGTAGTCAAAAGCGACGACCTCTCCTTGCAAGTGCTGCCCCAGGCAGGTGAGGCAGGAGACTTGGCTCCCGACGCTGAAATACTCCCCTGGTCCAGGAGCCGCCATCTTCTCCGCCAGGAAACGGGAGCAGTCGCCTCACGTAAACACGCGCAGCCGCGTCAGCATGGGTGGGAGCGCTAATGGGCGTTCCGCTGGATGAATGAAGTGACGCGAAAAGTAAAGCCACGCCCATTTTACTATGGAGTAGTAGATCATGATTATCTTACTACAGTGCACTACACGCCCTTATTATTCCACTCCACACGTACTCATTTTACAGGTTTATACACAAGATTCTTTGAAATGATAGGAGAGCCAGTTGTTAGCCTACCTCCTGTGACCTAAATCAGTGGGTTTCAAACTTTTTGATGCCCCAGACCCCCTAAATATGATTTAAGGCAGTTACTTATTTTCAAGAATAAAGACCCTTTTATACAGTGACTTTTTTTTTTTTATAAATGTCTAAAATATTAGTTTACATTACATTGATTGTATCTGTTTTCTACTCACAATCAAAGTAATTTTATGCTTTTAGATATTTAAACCTGAAGAGACGTCTCTTATGCTCATCAAGCCTGCATTTATTTGATAAAAAATACAGAAACAAACCGTAATATTGTGAAATATTATTCAAATAATGTTTTTTTATTTTAATATACTTTAAAATATAATTTATTTCTGTGATGCAAAGCTGAATTTTCATCAGTCATTACTCCAGCCTTCTGTGTCATATATATATATATATATATATATGGAGAGAGAGTGATATTTTGTCTATAGTAGAAAAAAATACCAAAAATTTTTTTTCATATGCATTACATTACAAATATTCATCAAATACATTCAAATATGAATATTAAAAAAATATTTAAATATTATATAAAATATATTAGAAATATAATCAGAAATACAACTGATAATAGTAATACATTATTGATAATTTTCAGTGATTTAATTATTTTAAAGAACCTTCTAATATTACAAAATATTAAATATATGACTGAAGACAAGCTGAATGAAAACAAATGCATCAGGGTATGTTTCGCTTTAAAATAAAATATTTGTCACAAATATTCATGCATCGATTTGAACCCATTAAGAAAATAAGCAGAGCATACAAAGCTAGACGATGGTGCAGGAAATTAAAACGAAGGGCCACAGAATTATTTCAAAAAACGAAATGTATTGTACAGTTTCCGTATCAACACTGGCCCCAAAAGTTTCCCTGTATATGTTGAGCAGTTCATTGTTATTTAAAGAAATGACAAAAAACCCAAACAGCAAGATTCAAAGGGACAGCAATTTTTAATGATTAATAGTCACAGTAATAGATTGCTCAAATAGCGTGTATTGCACATGTGTACACATATATGCACCCTATATACACGTGTGTAGCAGTTAGTATACACACCTTTGTATTGTCGCAACATGAAAGCATGGAAAGAACACAATAAATCAGGGAATGTGCTTTGATAATTTCAGATAACTTCTGCATATCAATATGACCAGAAGATAGACAAGAAAGAGAGAGAAGAGATTAGAGAGAGAGAGAGAGAGAGAGAGAGAGAGAGAGAGAGAGAGAGAAAGGATGTTAAAAATGTAAGGTTAAAAGATCTCACAAATTGAAACACCCAATCACAACAAGTGATGTAGAACAGCAAAGAAATGAAGGGACAGTGAAGGAGACACAACCTCTCTTTCAAAAAAGTCAAAAAAATATACAAGCACTCTTTGAACCTCGACGATCATAGGTCACTACATATACACAACATATGAATTATCAATAAATATACATATTTACCCAATAGCAAAATGTGTGGCAGAGACAGTAAAGCTATCTTCCATGGCGAATGGCGATGTCTTTTACACATAAAGAGGTTTCCCGGTGTCCATCGTAAGGCCCTGTTCACGCCGTTGACGTTGTTTTCTTTGTGTAAAGATCATTGCGTAAACCTCCATCAAAAATGAACAGCCTCCCTCAGTGGCTAGTTTAAGAAAACCAAGCGTCGTACTGTATTACATCTGATCGATTATTTCCCCTCTCTATGTATTGCTCAACCCAACACACGTAAGCAGAAGATTTAGGTCTCAAAAAGGGACTTCTCAGGGACCAACATGTCAGCTGATTCATCCTTAAAACTAAAAAAAAGAAACTTTTACCACCAACTGCACGGTCAATAAACTGTTTGACACCATATAGTGTGAAGATACAAAACTATGCACAAATGGTTGGTGATCTACATCCAAACGTTACAAAACCTGATCACAGTAGTTCCTGATTCAGACAGCCACATAGAAGAGGGAAATTCTCTTAGTGTATATTACAGTATCTAAGTACAGAGGCTGGTGTCAGCCTGATTTTTCACAAAGTGTTTGTTTCCTGTTTCTCTGTAACCGCAAAAAACCAAGTCAATGCGCTCGGTACGATGATGATAACTAACAGAATGAACAGCTGAAGGTGACGTTAGTGTTTCAACAGAGAGCAAAAACAGTTCAAATGTATAAATGGTGACGTGACTAACATGGCTCTTCGTAGAGGACTGTTGCTGAGAAAAAACTGGCCCGTTTTTTGGCATCACATTTGTGATGTGAATTTTTTTTTAAAGTTATTGCCCAGAGGATATGAGGCTGTCAAAGAGATAAGACAATATTGAATTTTTCATAGATTTACAATGAGACAAACATTGATCCAGAAGCAATGCAACTTACTTTCAGCAGTCATTTCTGACTCCAAATAAATAAATCAAATGAGAGCAGAGTCAAGAAATGCGCATTTTCGTTTCAACATCAACAGTTCATCAGCGAACCAATGAACATACACAAAGAAAAAACGCTGACGAGAGAGTTCACACACTATTTAAATGCATTTGCTGAGATAATTCACTTTGCTTAATGCCTCGTAATTTGAGTATGAGAACCGAAAGTAAAAAACGCGATTAGGTTCGGACCTACAGTGTAGTATTAGTGCAAGATGCTTGAGGCCCGGTTCAGTCTCATTGAAAGTACTTGCCATTAGACACGTTGTCACCTCTCAGACCAAGAAATGTTGGTGACACTGACTTCTGTGACATTGCTAAAGGAAGAGGTTGACATTAAAGACGCAGAAGATTAAATCGAATTTGGCCCCCAAAAGCTGTTGTCACACAGTGAAAATGTAATAAAGGATCATTATTTCAGGGTCATAAACAAGCCATTGCATTTCATCCACAAGTGCACAAGAGAATAACCAGCATACGACAGACTGTCAACAGTTATGAACAATACTAATTAGTCTGGTGAAAAATAACCATATTCATAGCACAAAAGCTATATCAAAAGGTGATGAAAATGTAACCAAAAGTTTGTAGAGTATTTTAGTGTTAAACAAAAAAGTGGTAGTCACTCTTATTGCCGGAAAAAAATATCCTTAAATCCTGAAAAAGGACAATGCCAAATGCACTGCACAGTGACATAAATCAACATCATCAGATAATATCTGTACCACGCTGTACATTCCTTATCAGAGAATACTTCAAATCAAATGACGAAATTAACACTGATACAGACTCTTTTGTTTCTGTTTTCGTTTACATTTTTGTACAAAAAAGGAAATGTCTTAATAAAAAAGGTCACCGCTAACACTCTCGGAAATAAAGTAAAATTAAACAAGTTTCAAATAAACGAGTGTAAGGGAGCCAAACAAATACATGTACAAAGGAAGAAAACAAACAGGAAGTTGGTCAGTGTTTCCAAACAATCACGTCATGTGCTAGTCTACGGCACAGGACTGATAAATAAAACAATCATTTAATTTCTTTCGTTCGTTCTTTCGTTAACACTAAAATAAAAAAAGAAGTATCAAAACCTTTTACCAAGAACGCAACATTTACATCATAAAAAAAAAAAAAAAAAAAAAAAAAAAAACAATGAGAAGGAAAGAAGAGAAACGGAAAAAAAAAACGGGGCAGGAGAATAATAATCGTTTTGTGCTCTCTGTCGTTCATGGCTAAAATTCGTTTTCTTTGAAAAAATTAAGGCAATTTGAAAAACAAACAAATCAATGAAAGTTAAGTCTGAGGATTTGCGATTCGTTAAGTATTGGTGTTATTAAATGTTTTCCTTAGTATAAAAGGCACCAAGTTCTTGGAAAAAAAAGTCTTTCTTCAGACATTACCACAACGCGTCATTCCTCGTTCTCCATGAAGCTCGAGATGGACGCATAGAAAATCCTTTCTTCTTATTTTACATCTTTGTCGTAAAATGGATGGGTTGCCGTTATTTATGTTGCGAGCATGTTATAGCAAAGCTGTATATTCCAAAAAAAGTATGTTTTTTCTTAGAGAAAAGAAATGCTTCTGGGAAAAAAGGCTATAACCATCATTCTTCCACTTCCGGATAAAAGTCTGCAGTCTCTTTTACTGTATGTACAACCACAGCTGATAAGAAAATGTTCCATAAAGGGGATATAAAGTATTTATATATATATTTTTTTGTGTTCAAATGTGTATACAGCACACACAAAACACATATGTTTATATATATGTATGTATATTATATATATATATATATATATATATATATATATATATTATATTTATATTTCTCATATGTTTGTGTGCTTTTCATAACAGGTTATTATACAGATGAACAAGTATACCAAATAATCGACACGATACAGTGTAAACGAGTATACTTGTCAGCAAAAGGTGTTTTGTCACGATCCGAACATCTGGTTCCTCTGTTGGGAACCACGTTCGTTTGTGAATGAGTGTATATGTGTGTTTTGTGCTAAAGTATTTTTGCTGCTTGTTGGCTTTTTTTTGGAACTTTATACATTTCTTATACTTTGTACAGAAAACAAAGCTTTTTTCACGGCCCTCCGAGCAACAACATCCATGTGCTGTCGTGTCGTTTTTCCCTTCCTCCTCCTCCTCTTCTTCTTCTTCTTCTTTTTGTTTTTGCATTTTCTTCTTTACGTCCCCAGTCCAAAACAATGATAAATTGAAATCAAAGGCCTTTCTCTGAAGAGTACTCCATTGTTCGGCCTATCCAGCTGCACAACCCTCACTGAGTGGTCCTGTAATTACCCATTATGCCTTTGTCGCCCCCTTTCGGCAACAGTTTGCTATGCTTTACCTCAGAAAAGCGAAAGTGGGTGGGCTGTGAACGTGTCCGTCAAGCACCTGGAAATGAGTGAAGGACCGAGGGAACCAATCAAAGAGCTGGGAGGAGGAACATGAGGCGTGACGTCAGGGTGACCAGTGCCAAGCACGTGTGGACAAGAAGGTTGGAGCAGTGATGTACTTTACTCGCTCTTCTACAACACGGGTTCCTCCTCCATCGGCTCCTCTGCTGATCTGAGGAAGGAATAATTGGTTAACGGTTAATGAAGGCTAAAATTATGTCCTAAACTTTCACTATAAGGTGTATAACAACAGACTGGACTCAAGTTGCGGTACCTGCTGGTTTCTGTGGAAGTTGTTTGCTGATCGTTGTCCACAGTGAGAGAGGCCATGGCGGTCAAAGTGTCTGCCTCGTCCTTCTCTCGTCTCTGAGCGTCCAGTAGAGATTGACCCACTGTAGGAGCCAACCTCTGCAGAGATGTCCAGTGTTTACCTACAGATCATGACAAGATAAATAATGATCAGTAATCAGTCATTTAAATATTTTATTAAAATTTTCTATCCTATGTCAGAACAATAAACAAATAAACTTATAATAGAAAGTTATATAAGATCATTCAATTTAATATTTAACAGAAATGTTGCAGGTTTTCTTGGTAAGATATATATATCTTACCATATATATGTAAGTGAGTACACCCTTCACATTTTTGTAAATATTTTGTTATCTCTTTTCATGTGACAACACTGAAGAAATGACACTTTGCTACAATGTAAAGTAGTGAGTGTACAGCTTGTATAACAGTGTAAATTTACTGTCCCCTCAAAATAACTTATACACGCTGTACACTCACTACTTTACATTGTAGCAAAGTGTCATTTCTTCAGTGTTGTCACATGAAAAGATATAATAAAATATTTACAAAAATGTGAGGGGTGTACTCACTTCTGTTAGATACTGTATATATATATATATATATATATATATATATATATACACACACACACACACACATACACACACACACTATAAAATAAAGAGGGAATGACATGTAGAAATTAATGTAATTCTAAACCATGTTACCTCTGGTTTCACACTTACTCTGAATCTCAATGACCCTCTCTAGAGAGGCTGTGGCTTTTGGACAAGGTTTCTGTTGAAGCACCGTCAGTGGTAGAGGATCCAACTGCAACACACACACAAAACATTAAAAAAACAAGATATAAAATAATTTATGTTTATTTAATCCATAGGAACACTGTGGCTGCATCCAAAATCGCAGACAGTATGTGAACAGAGTAGTATGTAATTCACAGTATTTATACAGTAGGCAAAAAATACCTGGATGACCACGCTGTTTGTTACCAGTAAAAAGTGCAGAAGAAGAAAAAGAAGAAATGATCGATTGATATGTTTACATGTAGGGCCCTATCATACACCGGTGCAATGTGGCACCAGGCACGACGCAAGTGTTTTTTGCTAGTTTTAGCCTGACACAGTTATCATTTTCACATCCTCATGTTGTTTAAACAGCAAATGCATTTGCACCCATTTGTGTGCTGTTCTGAAAACAAGGTGTGTTCAGGCGCATTGTTGGCGCGTTACTATTTTGAGGCAACTGCGCCATTGACCAACTGAAACCTGGTCTAAAGTCAATGCCGCAATATTTTTTTGTTATTTTAAGAGCGCGATAGTAATACGCACCTATGGGCACACGTACACTCTACTTATTACACACACAGGGATGCGCAGCAGGACACAAACATGCCAAATATTAAAAATAAAAGGTTTACAATGTAAAATATTATTATTGTGTGCATAAAGATAAAAATGCTTTGGTGGAATCTGGCTTGTCTCGTAGATGGTTGGCTCGCACGCTTTAATCTCGCGCATGATAAGATCTGTTTCCGTGCTAGAGAAGCGTTCAGTTTTTCCGCTTGCAAATTCCACCTTGTAAATAGAGAATCCGTCCTGGTGCGAGATCAAATGGCTTTTAAAGGGAATGGGAGATGAGACTCTGATTGGCTTATTGCATGTTACGCCCAAAACACACCCATTACTCATTAAGAGAATAGGGACAACCCTTTTTCCCGTCGTTAAACTAGCAAAAGTGGATTCGGACACACCCTAAGTGCACTTGCGCCACACACTTCAGACCATGCACTTAGATCGTTAAAATAGGGCCCGTAATCTCTCAAACAGTGTTTCAACTGCGGAAAGACGTCAATAAAACAACTTGAGAATAACATCTCATGTAGCATTACATTTACCTCAGGCATTTAGTGTCGACAGCATGTTAGTTCACAAGAGAAATGAACTCTAGTAAGGAGCATTTTGTATATGCACTATATTCACCTGTTCATTACATTTACTTAACCTGTTAGAAATGTCTTGATTATTTAATGTATGTTTAAATAAATTTGTCATGAAATAAGTTATGACAGCTACTGTGATTATATTATGGAATTGAAGTAGAAAATTAACTTAATGTAGATTTAGAAGTAATAATTAGATGTAGAACTTAATGCAAAACCCGCCTCATGTGCAATTTTTTTTATTTGAGTGTTGATTATTATATCTAAAAATAAATAGCAACTGAATTTAATATTTTGGGCTGTGTTGTTAATTGTAACCTTTAATATTATGGTTTAATATTAAGAAAGGTCTCCCTATATAGTTTACAGCATTAGCGAAGATAGATTTTTTTTTACCCTTAAGAAAATGTTAATTATAATTACATTTATTTAAACACAGAGACACATTTGTTGAAATAACACAGTTTAATAAAAAAATGTTGTTTAGTTTTCTTTCCCCCTGCTGTACCGAACCGTGACTTCAGAACCAAAGTATGTACCGAACGTCATGTTTGTGTACCGTTACACCCCTATTATACAGAATGTGCTTTTATAAGGGTTGATAGTAATTACTTATTCTAAAGAAGTACCTACTCAGAGAGTATGTGATTTTAAACACAGCCTATTTGAAGCTCATGTTCTGCTGATATTGATCTTACTGTTTTTACTGTTTAGGGTCCCAGACACACTAATGAGACATGTGAAAGAATAATAATAGTAATTTTGAAATTAACATCTTATTTACCCTACAAGATCTTTTAATATGTACCTCTGGCATAATTAAATGCTAGCAGGCAGATATTATTTAGGATTTAACCCTTGTTTTATCACTAAGACCTCAAAACAGAAAATAAGGTTTAAAACAGAACTGAGTTGAGCAGCTCAGATATATAATTATATTGTGTGCTGGTTGGATGTGTGTGAATGAAAGATGGGCACCTCGTCTCCAAGCAATGCAGCCACGCAGGATTCGGATGCGTCACAGATGGCGGTAAGGTCGTGACCTCCTTCCAGTGCCAAAACCACACGGCCGCCAGCCAACTTCATCAACTGCTTAGTGAGATGGCCGAAACCTACGCAGAGATCCAGGAGCATGCTGGATAATTCATGAACTATAAACGAAAGCCTTAAGCAAACCTTAACGCCCCCAATTTTAACAGGAATGTAGGTTAAAAGTAAAAAAGACTACCATAATATTGAATTAATACTGTCTAGTGGTACTACCAGTATGACAGCAATATTTATTGACTCACTGAACTGAGGAAGTCCAGGTATGACTGCATTTTAAATGGTCTTTTATGTGTTTAATACAACTCATCTATGCAATTAGAGGGTACAAATAGCTTTCGTGCCATCTGACCTCTGGTTCTAAAAACAGAAAAACAGCAAACTCACATTTGGCGGTTACGTTGTATCCACCCAGGGGGGACTGGTGGCCCTCCACAGCATCAAAGCCAGCTGACACTAACACCACATCCGGGGAGAACTCATTGGCTATGGGCATCACCACAGTTCTACAAGCACACAGACAGGAAGTGTCTGAATTACAAATGATCTGCACAGACCCCCATGAGAAGCCATCGTCATATGAGTGTACTTAACAAAATTAAGTTCCTCAAACCATTTCAATGGGTCAGACAAAAACGTTTTTAATGTTAAAAGAGGGGTTACTTTTGGCATTTTTTCCTAACAGACAGGAAGTTCAGATCTCACCTGAAGGCAGTCAGATACTCCACATCACCCATAGGTGGCTCCACTCCGCCTGTCCAGGCAATGTTGACATTAAAGCCCTCTCCTGGACCCACACCCACCTATAAAGAACCCATGAGAAAACCAGTTAGAAAAAAGACAGTTTTGTTCATATGACTACAGGAAGCCACCATTCACAAATAAAAAAAGGATAGTTCACCCAAAATTTCTGTCATCATTTACTCACCCTCAAGTTGTTCCAAACCTGTAATTTCTAAATTTCTTTCTTCTGCTGAACACAAAAGAAGTTATTTTAAAGAATGTCAGTAATCAAACATTTGATGGACCCCACTGAATTCCATAGTATTCTTTTCCATACTATGGAAGTCAATGGGCCCCTGGGCCTATTTGGTTCTTCAAAATATCTTCTTTTGTGTTCACCAGAAAAAAAGAAATTCATACAGGTTTGGAACAACTTGTGGGTGAGTACATGATGACAGAATTTTTATTTTTATGTGAACTGTCCCTTTAAGCAGCTTCACACAGTGACTGAAATGTTGTTACCTCCTCAGGAGCGCCACTGCCTGGGAAAAAGTTGCCATCGTCATAGCGGTGGAGGGAAATGTACAGCACATTGGGGTCATTATAGAAAGCCTGCTGGGTCCCGTTTCCATGGTGAATATCCTATAAAAAGAATTGGACTTTTAGAGAAGATTTTCATTTTCTTACTCATCTAAATGAATCAGTACAATAATATTGCTTGTTACATGTGGACTGTAACATCACAGGCGGCCGTGCATCGCATGGAGATCCTAAAAACTCACCCAGTCTATGATTAGGATCTTGCCCACCCCTAGTTTCTGCTGCAGGAGTTTGGCAGTGATAGCCACTGAGTTGAAGAAGCAAAAACCCCTGCCAAGACACACACAGAGCAGTGGACTCATATTTAGGTGAACGCACATAAATGATTTATAAATCTAGATATCAAACATCTGGTCACACAAAACTCACAGCAAGACATAAAGCAATCCAATGTTCAACATTTGGGGACATTTATGTTGAATGAACATGACAAAGTAAACAGCTTTAAACGACATTAAAATATTTTAAATTAAACATTTTATGCAGGCTCTCAAAGGAGGCGTTTCAAACTACTTACATGGCAGTGGATTCCTCAGCATGATGACCAGGAGGACGGACCACCGCAAAACCATTCTATCCATCACACAAAAATAGAAGAGAAAGAAGATGAGGGCACCATAAGAAAATGTGATGTAATATAAGCAAAGGATATTTATACCAGAACATCAAATAAACATGAATCCGTGGTAAGAGAAGCGAATGTGAACCTTCAGCTCCCCAGCAGCAACTTTAAAGGCCAGCTCAATGACGCAGCCCACCGCCATGCGGACGGCACCCGACGAGTGCATCTCGTTCCACACTGTGTCGCTGTCCACCTAAAGGACATAAAATCATGTTACATAAATTGTTAAATTGACATAGTGTCACAAACTGATGAACTCAGAATTGATCCCATTTACTCCATGGTTTTATTTGGGACAATTCATTAGTGCGAGATTATCAGCATCAACAATAAAAATATTATTACTACTATTTAAACATTTTGTTTTATTTTAATATTATACTTTGATAATAATAATAATTATTATTATAATTATTATTTAGATGTTTTATTTATTTTAAATATTATAATATAATAATAATACATAAAATATTATTATAAAAATATTATTATTAAATTAAATTACATTAAAGTAAAACATTATTATTATTATTATTAAAAGGTGCACTATGTAACTTTTTTTTTTTTTTTCCAAAAATGAACAACATTTAAATAATGAATCAATACATCATTAAACCTTCCACAACATGTTTTTGTCTCACCCTCATTCACTATGGTAAGCCTATAATAACTATATTTTAGACTTGATGGGATAATTTTCAGGGGAAATTGCATACATACGTCACTTGTCCGTGTGTGTCTTGTCATATCCGTAAATAGAGAAAAGTTGCTTTGGCTACTTTGACGCATGTGCAGCGTGGGAGTGGCATAAGTTAGTTGTCACAATGAGTAGGGTTGTCAAAAAAAACGCCTTCGGTACCAAGTTGGTATTGTAATTTTAAAGATGTGACAATACTAGCATTTCCCCCTATCATTTTGAGCACTGTTGAGCGGATTCTTAAACACCTCTGATTGGCCATTGTGTTCACGCGCTCAACAGATATGTCTGTGATGGGCTACAACGATCAACACTTCAAAGTCATGTTGTTCACCGAGCACTTACACAGATACACACGGGAGTGTTTGAAAGCAGGTGTCTATCAGTGGATCACTAATATATCCGTTGATAGACAGATCCGCTGATAGACGCCTGCTTTCAAACGCTTCCGTGCATATGTGTAAGTGCTCATCAGCACTCAAAATGCTAGGGGGAAATGCTGGTATCATCGCATTTTTAAAAACGTCAGTACCGACTTAGAACCGAAGATGGTACTTCTGATAACCCTACATGGAGCAGCTACATCTTGGGTTTTTGGATATGGCGAGTACTGAAGGATTAATAAAATGTCTGAAATGACGTGTAGTTGGCATTTTTATTACTCAAAAGGTAAATTGCCATATATGTAGCTCTCTAACAGAGGTCATTGTAAAGCTTTATCTATTGTGAAGGGTCATATTCATCCACACAGTAACGCAGAGCCTAAGCATAACCAAAACAATGTTCTTCCGAAAAATGCATTCAGTTTTGTTTTGTTTGTTTTTTACTGCTAGAGAGCCAAAAGTTACATAGTGTACCTTTAATGACAATAACATTAACAATAATCAAAAGTAAGTAAAGTTGCACTGTCAAGGGAAAAAATATGTATCCAATAATATCTACATTTCACAATCCAAACAAATTTATGTATTTTTTTGTTCAAATATACCTCTTATTACATACAGTTCAATGCAATGTGAATGCCATTTCATTCTTTATTAAATAAGTGTGACGAATGGACAGAAAAATGGACAAACGTACCCCAATGCCTCCACACGGTAGGACAGCGTACATTTTCTGACTTATTGGGCCTAGAAAATTAAAAAAGGAAATTAGAAGCTGATCTGTGTTATGTTTAGGTCCACATCTGTTGTTCACACATCTATTCAGGTAATGACATAATTGGCTATGCTTATTCAGTTCAGTCTCAAGGATGCTCACTGGATGATGCTGACGCAACTATCATCTGTCTCAATGTTCTACAAAGAGCACTCAAGGTCAAAACAGTCCGCACTTCTTCAAAGTGTGTCTCATATAAGTGGAGGTGGTGGAGTGATGGCAACTCTGTCCGCAGCTGAACCTTCTCACCCTCACACACATATACACATATACACACACACACACACACACACACACACACACACACACACACACACACAAACACACAAACACACAAACACACAAACACACAAACGCACAAACACACAAACGCACAAACACACAAACGCACAAACACACAAACACACACACACTTTGCTGGTGACTCAGAAGCGGGGGTGGGCAAATGTCTAGGACCTAAAAAAAACCTAGGCGTCTGTCAAAGGAGGTTTGCTTAAGCAACCCATCAGATTGGAAGCAAGCAAGGGAAGCTTTTTGTGGATGATGTACTAGGAGGAGAATCGTGTTTTGGTGTCCTAAATCAAAACGGCAGCAACTCCTTACACACATCACAACAGAGAGCTACTAAAACACACCTAAAAGTTTCTTGCTGTCCAGTTTCTGTCGGTTCAGGGGACTGGTGCCGTAGAGCAGCGTGTGGTACTCAGAATGAACTGTTTGGATTTCATCTAGTGTGGCCTTCCTTCCCCTGATCCTCTGCACACAAACAAACATAGAAAGTACACTGAGATAGAATCCATGATTTACCAAACCACTACAGGTGGCCCCGCTTTTTTGAATTTTTTACTTTTACATTACCTTTAAAGTTATTTGTGGTTAAATATTTTTTAAAAGTCATAAATTATTCAGACAATTTTGTTTAAAATCTCATTATATTTTCAAATTTTCCATGACTGATGGAACCCTAAATTACATGGTAAACAATAGCTGTGAAATTTTACCATTAAATGATTGGTTAAATTATTATATATTTAAAAATATGCCGCTTAAAATGATTCAACATTTGTGTACACTAAAAGTTTGGGGTCTGTACATTTTTTTTTTTCGTGTTTTTGAAAGAAGTCTCATATTTACAACAAGGCTGCATTTATACAGTAACATACAGTTAAAACAGTAATATTAAATATTATTATACTATTTGAATCTATTTAAAAATGTAATTTATTCCTGTGATGTAAACTGAATTTTCAGCATCATTACTCCTGTTTTCAGTGTCACATGATCCTTCAGAAATCATTCTAATATGATGATTTGTTGCTCAAGAAACATTTCTGATTATTATCAATGTTGAAAACAGATGTGCTGCTTAATATTAGATGAGCTTTGATATGAAGCTTCGTGCTGATTGTTTCTGGCTATTCGTCCACCCATCCAGAAGGTGGCGCACTCACCTCACATCGACCAAGCAGGCCCGTTTCCTGCAGCCTAGACCAAACACTCTGAATGCGACCGGCGTGTTCGGGATGGATGTTTGTGTTCCCACACATGCACTGGTGCTTTAGCATGAAGGTGTCGTACACCAGCCCTGCAGAGAGAGTGAAAAAATTATTATAAACAACAGTCTAGTTATCAGTTTCTGTCCCATCCAAAGTAAAAATACCACGAAACATGAATTCAGTATAATCTACTAAGGATATTGTCTTTTAGATCAATTCTCTATTCTGTCTTGTTCGACTGATTGACAGCAGTGCAGTGTACCTGTTGTGAAGAGATGCTTAATGGGCACCTCGTTCAGGGGTGCTGCTTTAAGACTAGAAGTGACGGGGGACGACTGTGCCCTTCCCAGGGGTCTGTGAGGCATTCCCGTGATGGACAGGGAGGCCTGGAACACATTCAGTTGCTGCACATGCTGGTCCAAATACTGTGAAAAGAACATTAATCATCATGAATTCATTACAATTCAGCAGCTCAGTTCATCTCAGTTTAATTTAGTTCAGTACACTTTGACTCAATTCTGGTCAGTACAATTTAATTCAGTTCTATATGGTACAGTACAGTTTTATTCATTAAACTTTGAACAAGTTCAGTTCAGTTTACTTCAGTACAGTTTCATTAAGTTCAATAAACTATCAACAATATTTCATGTAATTCAGTTTAATAAAACTTTTTGGAGTCGCTTCCAAAGAGCTTGAAAAAGCCTCCAGTCAAGATCAATCAGGAACATGGACACAGTCACATCACTTCAGTGTGAACATGAACATCAGCATAGAATGTAAACTTGTGTCATCTGACGGGCTAATCTGACGGATTTTCACAGCCTAGAGACTTTTTACTGATGTGTTCAGGACAGAACAACAATTACAGCCATGAATCAACAGTGCGTGGATGTGACAGTGTTGTTATTAACAAAGACTTAACTATAAAAAACAGTTTCTGTAAATTGAAATAAAATAAAACAATAAAATAAAATATCTGAAATAAAATTTATAATAATATAAAATATTGTTAAATTCATTGAAAGTCTTTGGGATGTGCTGGAGTAGACTTTAAAGAGTGCTTGACTCTTGCATTGTCAATACAAGATCTTGGCCAAAAATTGATGCACATCTTGATGGAAATAACAAAATTTTTTCCATCAAGAGGTGCATCATTTTGACAATGCAAGAGTCGATCACTTAAAAGAACTGTTCCCAAAAAAATAACATGCTAGAAATATAATTATCACAGCAATAATGATCCAGACATTGACTCTTAAGCATTTACCTATTTAAATCCAACAGCGACTTTTCTTTTCTTTTCTTTTTTTTTTTTGGTCAGGCAGTGTACATATAGAAACAAAATTTCCTTGGCAACTGAAATAAATAAGTTAAAGTACTAAAATTACTAAAATGAATTCTTTAATAAAATTGTAAGCTAAAGAAATATAAAAAACAAGAACTATTAAAACATAAATTTGACAAAAGCGCATAACAAAATGACAAACGTATACTAAAATTAAAATGAAAACTTTCCATGAAAAAATACTATAATTCTATATAAATAATACTAAAATAACACTGTGTGTGAGTGTAAGTTAGGATCATTACAGACTAAACATCAGTCCAAGCACATGGTCTGGACCATCTCACCAAAGAAACCCAGCGAACATTTGCCAAAAACTTACTCAAAAATCTCCTGCAGTAAACAGCCCTAGAGTCTGCTCTATATCAGAGGAGCAGAACGAACGTGTGCGTGCGTGAGCAGCGAGACAGTACAATGTAAAATGGAAATCCATGCGAGATGATGGGATTCTTACTAGTTTTTTTTTTTTCTTGCATGAGAAATTGAGTATGAAGGTATGTCAACACACACACACACACACACACACATCCACAATTCCCTTCTTTATGCCAACTCTCTCTTTATTCGAGACACTAAAGCCATGCAGCATCTGTCTCTCTCACTATGGCAGGTGACAGGGGCTCAATTTGTATTCAAGACACTCAGCAGCAAGCAGAAGCATTCACACACACACATGCACGCACACACACACAAGGACGTAGGTGGGGGTGTTTTAATGAGAAGGAAAGGCCAGCTAGGGGCCGTGACTGACCAAAGTGACATGGAGTGTTTCGTATATCGCTGCCTCAATGGTGACTGCATGTCACTGCATAACAGACACACACAAACACACACTGCGGCGTGTCACGTCACCCTGGTGGGCTGTGATTGGGTGTGAAGTGCAGGGCAGCAAAGGCGGGCGGGGTCCGGAGGAGGAGATGAATCACCAAGGAGAGATGAGTCAGAGAAGGTCCATTCACGGAGGAGTATATGTGTACATACGTGTGTGTGTGCATGCGTGTGTGTGCGAGTCTGCCGCTGCGCGAGGAGGATGCAGTCTGAATTCTAATGCCGTGCTCTTTTGAAATTTTTTCTCAATGATTGCAGGCAGAGCGAACGCGAGGAGGAGGGTGTTGCTCTTCTTTCAATAATTCTCTCTCCCTCTCATTCACTCTCACTCATTCATTTATTTTTCCTTCCTCTCTCCCTCACAACCAGGGGTCTGTGTTAAGATCAAAATGAGCTCTTTTGGAGGATCAAATCTGCAAATGCAAATGAACGGACTAGAATATATATCAGTGGCGTGCAGTGGCTAAAATGGGGAGGCAGAGTCCTCACAGTTTATATATATATATATATATATATATATATATATATATATATATATATATATATATATCAAATGTAAAACCAAGCCCCAGTTACACTTAATGTTTTCATATTTTTCTAGTCAAATAAACACTACATTACATAAAAAAAAGAAGAAAAAAAAAAAAGATGAGAGACACGGACTCCCGCTGTAACTTTTTAAAGTCACATTTTGTATTTTTTGAGGAGGTACTGACGCCTTTGCCTCCTTGGAGGAAACGCCCCTGAGATGTGTATTATATATACAGTCAAACCAAAATTTATTCAGACACCTTGAACATTTAATTCATTATTAATACAGTTTCTTCACTATAGTTTATATAAAAATTGTAGTATAAAAATTGTAATAAAATATGACAAGATCTCAGAGTTAAACTGTGTCAGAAAAAAATAATCTTATTTATGTCAGATAACACTTAGGCAAAACATGGTCAGGTCAAAGTGTCTGAATAATTTTTGGTTCCAAATTTTTATAAATTTTACTGGTAGTTCACTGTATGAAGAATTTTTGGGTATAATATGTCACAGTTTACTTTATTTTGCTATCCTCACTTACATAAATGAACTATAGTGTCCTGCACCCACTAGTAAAAAAATATATCAAAAATATCAAAAATGTCTGAATAATTTTTGGTTTGACTGTATATATATATATATATATATATATATATATATATATACACACACACACACTCACTGGAAATAAGAGACCAAAATGTGAGACCAAAATATTTATCAATAGATTAATAACACATTACAAAACTGGAGATAAATGAAAACTTAGCTAAACTTTAGTTCTAAATTTAAACTAAAATTTAAATAAAAATAAATTCAACTTAAAAAGTAATACTTAACTACAATATATATTTATATAAAAATGAAAAAAAAAAAAAATCACATAACAAAACTACTTTTAGTACCGAAAATATATAAAAATAAATAATATAAAAAATAAAGCTAACTCAAAATATTAATAAAAACTATAATAGATTATAAATAATACTAAAATTTCACTAGTAATATATGAATAAACCTACTCAAGTATGGTTTTACTTCAAAGTTCATAAAAATAATAGTACCTTGCTAATATGACCATATCAGATTATAATACCATCATATTCTTCAACTTACTGTTTAAATAATATGGTATTTATTAATTTAATATGGTATAATACCATGGTATTACTATCATGTTAAAGTAAAATAAATAAATAAATACATTTAAAAAAACAAAAACAAAAACAGTATAGCTATTGTACCAAATCCAAAATTCATGATAGTACTTTTTTTGTAAGATAAGAGTAAACCTGCAAAGTAACATTTTAAGAGCTCAACCTCAAAAAGTACTATAGTATAATGATTGTATCAGATGGTAAAACCATGGTACTTTTTTGCAAGATAAGAATAAATCCAAGAATAAAGTGCAGCTCTATATAGCTCTTTGGCAAAAACTGATTTTTACACTTTCTAAACAAAATGTGAGTGGTGCTTGCCACTAGTGGCACCACAATGCTAAGAACTGTTTTTAGCTCAGGTCGCAAAACTTGCCTCAAGCCCTTTCTGGTTCCTGAGTTTCATGTCAAATTTAATAATTTGAGATAGGAGTTTGTTTAAATCTCTTACTCTGAAGTATGAGTAATAGTAATACCTTAAAGCTAAACACCTAAGCAAGCACTGCTAACTAGATAAACCTTTGCTCTCAGAGGAACCTCCACCAAGTCGATTTCATTGCATCTTTCCATCTAGCAATTATTTATATGTTTCTTTTTCCCTCTTCTCTCCAGCCTCCCGTGGTGAGTCACTGGTGGGAGGAAGAGAAGAGAGCAATCTTCCTCTTTAATCCCTCCTTTTCAGGGGGCGAAAAAGCTGCAATCGCTCTGGTTGAGAGGGATACCCTCGATCTCCAGTCACCAAGCCCCCGCATGTGCGTCGCAACACTCATCAGGAACTTGCCTACGCACTTAAGCTCTCGAAAAGTGCAGTGACAGAAACATCGGAAAGACGTTCAGATGGATCTTAAAAGCCGAACAACAACACAAAATCCACACAAATTTGTCCGTATCTGTTGTTATTAGAATAGTAGACAAAGGTTAACAGCAGTTTTAGAAGGTTTGAGATCCTTAGAAGTTTAGGAAACTAGCTAAACATGCAAAGTACATGTTGGCGGCTCTGTAAATCACATTAAAGGTTATGTGTTTCATTTTTTCCCATGTTAAAATACCAATGATGTTAGACCAATGGCAGATGATAGCGTTCAAGAAACCTCTTTGAAAATAGGCATTATTTTTGCAATTCAGTATAAAAAGGGCAACGAGCTGTAATCTCTCACCTGGCCATAGGGGGCGCCCTCTTCATCACATTCCCTCAGTTCAATTGCTTCATCTTCATCATCATCTTCCTCCAAGTCACTTTCTGTGCTTTCTCCCTTCAACGGGACCAGACGTTCTGAAGGGGGTGTGGTCTCACCGGAGCTCTCTTTCTGTAGCCCCTCCCTTACATGATCAGGCCCCTCCCCTCTCTCGTCCTGCATTTCTGTGGTTTCCGTAAGCTCCTCCTCCGTCTCCTCTGGGTGAGTGGGAGGCTGTCTTGGAAGCTCCGCCCCTTTGGAGAGGATCTGAAATGACGGTGGGGCTCATTAGCAATTTTTACTAAATAGTTCAAACCACATAAACAAAAAGAATTGTTTTGCTTGAATGATTGCTGGCCAGATATCAAACATACCATCACAGCTTCCTCTACCTTATTTAGCTGGTAGTGTTTCTGTTTCTCAAGGAAGTGCTGGTGTTGCTGTTGCATTACGAGGTGCTGCAGGGCCTGGGGTGTTTGCGGCAGGGGCGCTGACTGTGTACGGCTCAGCGGTCGGTGCCTAGGCAACTTATTCACTGTACGCATGCTGTTGGACACCCGCTCACCCGTTACCAGCGGAGACTGTCCATACATGGGAACTGTGGGATAAAAATAAAGAGATAAAGACAGAAAGTGTGAGCTATTACACATACCCGAATAACTTTGTTTGGACATTCTAGGAAGGTTACGAAGCAATGCGAACAATGTAGCTAAATGCCTTCGCCATAACACTACTGATATTGTAGAAAAGACTGTGACCTTTGACATGTCTTGTTCACACATAGTTCCTCTTGTGCAACCCACATATGTCCTCCTGAGACCTAAGCATAGACCTTTGTCCACTGTAGTGGACGATATATTTTAGCAAATTTCTCTGACAAAACGTGTCACGGTTTTAAGTCTGGATGTCCTGAGAAGAGCAGATTCAACTGTTTGGAAGTTTCACCATGAGAACTCCCTCTCTTTGGTCTTTAAATATGACTGATAATTTTCAAATTGTTTGTTGTAAATAAACATCTCAGGAAATTCTCAGGAGTTTCAAATCAGAATATGAATTTCTGTTACGAAACAGGACAGCGATTTCATACTTCCAGTGTAGAGGACACCAGGACATAAATCATGTAAATCAGGCATTTTGGGAGACAAAACAAGTGAATAGGGAAGGAAATTATATATAAATATTCCTATGAAATATTAGATATTCATATGAAAAGGTTGCCAATTATTACTCCTATTATTACACTTATTTAACACATTAATATGCAAATTAGATACAATGTATAGATGTATTGTATAGAATGGGAAAACCCGCTGCCATTTTACACACATATCGCATAAAGTAAAAAAGTATATCAAATCATTCTGTTATATCTTTCATACATATTTGAGAATCATCTTTATACAATGTTTGGTTAAAGAAAATCCTGAAACCTAAAAATTGATTGGTGAATTAAAAAAAAAAATCCATTGTTTTGATCTATACATGTCTATTCATGCCTTGTTATTTTTTTAATAACTTTTTTTAATAAAAGTCCTGATGTCCACTACAGCATAACATATGAATAAAATATCTTTAAAAAAAACAAACAATTCATTTGTTTTTTATGCTCCAAACAATGTAATGACAAAAAAAAAAAAAAAACTAAATTCACAAAACTTTTTTTTCTTGGTTCTCAGGAGAATATACACAAAATTCCATTTATATTATCAACCATAAAGCTAGCCCTATTAGCAAGTCATCAAAAACAGGGGTAAAGCATGACTGTAAGACATGAAACAAGCGCAAGTACTTGAACTAGATGTTCTAGCTACACAAGTTCTATTTCGTATGTTGCTCTTTTCTAAAATGTGCTGTCTCAAGGGATACTACAGTGGACATTAATAAATTTTGTCTTTCTATAGTCAGTTTTCTCTTTCAGGTCAACTACTGGCAACTCATGGTAGTCTGAAGAGTAATTTATTGTATTCAACGGAAGAGTATTTGCATTACGTTTTTACCTGAAGCAAATAACAGCATTCTAGGTAAGATGACTGTATTCTGTAAGTTTTTTTGTACCTGCGAGAAGTGCACTCTGTTGACGAGCCTGCTCCAAGAGTAGGACGTGCTGGAGCAGCGAGGAATGGCTACTGTGGCTATTAGAGGCGGAAGGGGGCTCGGGGTCATGGGGTGCCCCGGTGGGAAGGCACGCTGGCAGGGACGATGTGCTGATGAACTTCCCTGTCAGTGCCCCACCTTGACGCAAACTCTGGATTGTCTGCCGCTCTGCCTCCTGCTGGGCACTGAGTTTCTGGGGGGCCTAGAGTAGAGAAGAAGAGAACAAGAATTTATTCTGCAGACTTGGGAATATTGGAATGGTTTTAAATTCTAAAATGGATTCAGGGTTGACTCTGTTTCTTCTAAAGTGTTTCCTGAGTAATATAATTTCCTAATAGAACTTAAACCAGAAGAATTTAACAAATTATGTTTAAGAGATACTGAACTCTGGCATGAGGTGCACAGTATTGGCTCTTCATATGAGATTCTGGAATGTCCTAATCAGCGTTGTGTATACTTGATCTGATCAGCGATTGTTGAACCTAAAGATGCAACTTTTACACAGAGTTGGGTTCATTTCATACAGTTAGTTGTTTGCACACTGATCCCATTCATTTTGCCATCTCTTGGGAATGTTGAGCTGCTTCTTGCCATTAAGCTGCAACCCAAGTACCAGAATCTATAAGGCTGTTTCCACTGCTCAGAACAAACCAGAATAGGTTTGATTCCATTCCAACTGCCAACCTTTTGACATACTTTTGGGTCCAAAACAGCAGTACACATATCCCGTATCCAAGACCACATTTTCAAGCAGACTAAAGTGCTGTTTGATGGTGTGCATCTGACTTCTGAAAATCACTTTTACTTCAGCCAAACTCTTGAGTCTAAACCAAAAGCCCCAGTGTGAAAGCACCCCAATAATCTAGCAATCCCACTAGGGTTCAGCCTACACCACTTGCTAACTCTGAATCACCTCAACTATCACAAAGCCACCAGGTTTATGCAGAGGACACTCACCGTGATGTGTGCGTTGGCAGGCAGTCCCAGAGAGATGTTGGGCAGAGATGGAGATGTGTAAAGGGTAAGGGGACTTGGTGTCCCATCCCCAGTCAAAGACTGATGCAGAGAACGCAATTGCTGCCGAATGAGAAAATGAGAGAAAGACATGAGTCCCACAGGATAAACAACAAGACCTATACTTTAGGATGTACACTTCAAACGCCACAGCTTTGAGGAAAGAAGCCGTTTTATCTCAGGAAGGAATCCCAGACAAGACATCTTGGCATGACTTGATCACTTAAAAGCATTCTTCTTAGGAAATCCTTACTAAGTTTTATTTTTGACAGGGAAAGCAGCATGAATTGTCTGTATTTGGGAATTGAAGAGCACCAACTTGAAGAAGACAACAGTTTCAGCTGCCATGTTCAGGAAAAGGGCTACGCAGTTATAAGGATAATTAAAATGGGTTTTGCATTGTCTCATTTTCTAATGTCTAATGAGTAAAAAACGACCCAAAAGAGAGCTAAGCGAGAAATACAGAGAAATTCTGAGTGCTGGTAATCCCATCATCTGACCCTAGACTTGGAGTGCAGCCATTTTTTAAAGCCAAAGAACAAAAACTAATGGATCTGCTTTACAAGGCAACGTTTATTCATCCCCAAAGACGCAATTTAAGCCTTTCATTATAAGTTGTTTATTGAGCTACGTCATTCTCACTCTCACTCAAAGGTTACACTCAGAAAAGATGAGGTAGAGAGAAACAAAGCGGACATTCCGTGGCAAAGTGCCCTACCTGCAGCTGTGATGATATTCTCCTTCACATTTATCTATCACTTCTCTTGAGGTTGTACTGCTAGACTACAGAAGCTCTGGAATAACGATCTAAGACTATTTTTTGGGAAGTGGTATGCAGCCTTTGCATGCCGGACAGAGCTAATGAGGTGATTCTTAGGTGATTCACTGGTGCCTATTTGAAAGGATTTTCTTTTTTGCTGGTTGATGAGACTGACAAACTTTTTTTTTCTCTTTGAAAAATTCCAGCACACCCCATCCTCCATCACATCCACTGGCAATAATGTAACATAATAAAAGATACTATTTAGAGGGATGCTAAAATCAAATGTTTTCTATCATTAAGAAAACAGAAGTCATAGTCAACACTCAACACAATGTGTACCACTAGCAGAACCATTTTGTAAAAGCATGAATGTGATCAAACCTCTTTAGCAAACACCCCTTATTTAGACATGGACATGATAAGGCAGTACAATCAAAATCATACATCACACTATAAGTAAAGATATACATGTTAAAGGTACATAACATTTAGTGCCGAAAACGTTTTTTTAATTAAAAAACATAAATATTATAATTATTATTCTATGTATATTTTATAATATTAAAATATATTTATAAATATTAATATAATAAATGACCTCATTTATGATACCTATTTTTATATAAAAACATGTTAAAAGTACATATCATAACATTTATTGTGGAAAATGAAAAACATTTTTTTTAATGAAAAAACGAATATTATAATTATTATTCTATGTATATTTTATAATATTAATATTATATATAAATATTAATATAATAAATTACCTCATTTATGATACCTCTTTTTATATAAATGGAATTATGAAAGCATAAACTACATGTAAACATTATAAATGGTAATATTTGTCTGAAAAAGAGAGTTTTGTTTTGCATTTAATATACTGGTCATCCAAAATCAAACACTAGCTCATTCAGATGCAGTGTTTCTCCCCTACAGCATCAAGTCCTCTGTGGCATGTGCACACACAATTTCTCTGGCTCTCAAGGTTAAGGCTAGCTGCTTAGCATGCAGGGCTGACCCCAGGCAGCTTCCTGCTGTCCATCCAGAGCAGCTGCGGCCATTCTAGAACTTACAGATACAACTCACTGCAAGGCTGACTTTCAGAACATGTGTTTTTTTCCAGGATTAGCATACCAATGTTAGCCCAAGCCATCACAAGGCTCCGTATGGTAGATTGTTTCCATAGAAACAGTGTCATTACCTAGGTGAAGCTGAATTTACTGTGTCTTTTTTCATCCCTAACCTATTGTGAACCAAGGGGAGAGCAAGAGCAGAAGAGAAGCAAACGTGTAGGGGGTAAGTCTCTCACCTCAGCGTGGATGTTCGGGACGGATCCGCTGGAGCCATTCTCGGCAATGGCACAGTTAGAGCTGTTCGGAGAACTGGGACCCGAGCCAGGGGCACTGCTGCACATAGAGGACACTGAAACACACACAGATTTCAACAATCACATTTTAGCTGCATCGGTAGGAAATATCGCTGATGATTTCACAATATTTTGTGACTGACTGAACCCATTTTAATGCATCAGCAGGATGTTAAACTGTTCCCTTCCTCCAAGCTCTTTTATATTAACAGTACAGAAATCACACAATACCCACGTGTTCATTATTTATGTTTGAAAATCTTCACACTTTTCATCTGACAGCAGAGGTCTGTTATTCACAGCCCATTTAAACACACCTCAGGTGCGGATATAGTCTCAGAATTACATCTTCCATATAGACTCTCTGTTTTGTGAAGCTGAATGCACACCTAAACCAAACCTTTTCATTTTTATTAAATTTATATACATTTTAATAATAATGTTTTATCTGAATTCAAAAAATTACATATTGTTGTATTATATCAAAGAAATGCAATTACCCTGCATCCTTGTTTTAGATTTTAGATGCCTGTTGCTACACATTTGGCCAATGTATTAGATATTAAGCATTGCTTACAATATTATTTATTTTTGTTTGTTTCTAAGAAATGCCTTAAACTGTATGGGCAGAGATGCACAGTTATTGTTAGTTATGTGTGTGTGTGCCTGTCCATGAGAAGGAGGAGCCAAACTGGACTGCCAGTACACAGAAGTGTGTGCGGTTCTATGTGTGTGCTCAAGGACACTGTGGACTGTGGTTCTACTCCTAGATCCTTATAAAGGACATCAGCTATCTTGGTTGAGTTTACTGGAGTTCAAGGACATGAGAAGGTGGACCGCTTGCACCTGCGAGGCCTTGAAAAAGATCTGGGAAACTTTGGGGAAAGTTACAACTTACGTCAATCAAGAAGATGACTAACGTCTGTGATAAACAGCAGAAGTATAAAAGACTAAGGAGTTGATTGCCTCTTTGGATACTGGTACGACAGTACCCCTGACGCCTAGAGCCCAATGCTGAGGACAAGAAACCCCAAGCTGAAGATGCAAAGCCCAGAGCTGACTACACTTTTGACTCACAGCGTGATTATTGTATTTTATACTTTAATGACGAAGTTTTATTTGCCTTCACATTGTTTATTATAAATAGAAAAGTAACCAATTAAAAGAAATTGATTACAAAAGCTGCCTACAGAGGCTTGATTTATAGTGTTTTAAGACTTTGAACAAGAACATACCACAGAGAAGTCTTCTGACCAAATTGTAAGTAATTTAAAATGCTTATAATTTAAGCCAAACTCAACTTACTTTACCTAACCTGAGAATAATAAATAATAAGGTTAAAGGTGTTAAGATCAAAGTACACACCACAAAACAATATAAATAATTAAAATAATGACTAAATAAACAAATAAATAAATAAATAGTTAAAATTAACTGAATTTTACATTATTTTGTTTCACTGCTGGGTCAAAAAATAATAGAATAGAAAGTAAATATTTTATTTAATATAATATTTTGAAACATAATATTTAAATCCTAAAATTTAAAGAAAGCAACTTTTTCCATATATATGGGAAACATAAAAATATAAATATGGATATTATACTTATTTGCAACATAATATTATATATTTTATATATATATATATATATATATATATATATACAGTACTGTGCAAAAGTCTTAGGCACGTTAGTATTTTCACCCCAAAAAAAGAGTTTTAAGTTATTTATATATTTTTCTGTAGTGTCTGCAATAATCCAGTGATATTTTTGTATGCACAAGGAGTCTGACAACAGCCGGTGCTCCACACGGAGATCTGATCTCACCTTCATTGAATCCGTCTGGGATTACATAAAGAAACTGACTAAATCCAGAAGAACCGTGGCAACGTCTCCAAGACATTTTAAGAGACCGACATGCAAAGCTACCTGAAAAACTATGCGCAGGTGTACCTAGGACAAAAGCTGTTTTAAATGCAATAGGTGGTCACACCAAATATTGATTTGATTTAGTTAATAGAAATTAATTGATAAATAAAATACATTTATGACATTATTTTTAAAAGCATCCTCTCTTTACAGCATTTTTAGTGCCTAAAACTTCTCACAGGACTGTATCTTTGCAGGTCGTATTCTTTAAGTATCTTGGAGATGTCGGAGTTCTTCTGGATTTAGTCTGTCTCTGTTTTTTCTGTTTCTTCATGTAATCCCAGACAGATTCAATGATGGTGAGGTCAGATCTCTGTGTGGAGCACTGGCTGTTGTCAAGACACCTTGTGCATACAAAAATATCATTGGATTATTACAGTTAATGGAAAAACTGATATTTCCTACTGGCACACTACAAGGCTTAAAACCCTTTTTTTGGGGTGAAAATACTACCGTGCCTAAGACTTTTTCACAGTAGTGTATATTATATTATATATGTTACAAATAAGCATATATATATAGGATCTGTCAGATAGAAATCATCATATTTGGAGAGTCCTTAGCTTTAAAAAAAAATGTAAATCCTCTAGCCAGAAAGTGTAGTTACTGCCCGTTACCCATGAGGTTAAACAGTTCTGTATTCTCACATAATGTTTACCTGAGATCTCAATTGCCCTTTTCTTGAAGGTGCTGATCACAGTACCATCTTTCCGTCTAAGCAGTGGACTGCTCCTCCTCTCAGCCACCTTCTGTTTTAACCGTGAACGTACCTTCAGATTGGGCTCAGAGGCTAAATGAGAGAGAGAAAGAAAAAAGTTAAATCACTTTGAAAAGTACAAGCACACCCGCATGATTTGGGGTATCATGCACTGTTTGTCCGTAGAACAAATGGCGCAAAATGAATTGCACCGTAAAGTTTATTAATTATGCTTAGGGGCTTGTTCAAAATCACCAACCTTATGTATGAGCAATTATAATAGTGATGTTTGCCTTAATGAGCATTACTAATGAGGCTTTGGATCTGTCACTCTTGTGTATCAGGACCATGGACAGCAACCACCCATCCCTCTCTGTTTCTCTCTCTCTTTCTCTCTCTCTCTCTCTCTCTCTCACACACACACGCACACACACACACACACACACACTCACACACACACAGACAGAGCTGTAGATAAAAGTTATATTTACAGTGTGCTGATTTTATCTCTTGTTGATTCCGGAGATGACGGGCCAAATTAAACTAATTGAAGTAAAAAAGGATTTGAAAGAGGAAAGAAAAAAAAAGGAATTGGGGCAATTATCCAAACACGCCGTGTGTAATGCGGCTTGACCGAGCCCTGTGTTTTTTCTGGGCCCGTTTGTGCGTCATAGCTACACTGGGCATATAGAGCAGAAAGGACTTTAGCGACTAATGCTATCAGTGACTTTAGTATGGATTTAATTAGATTTAAAATAAAGGTGTGAGACAAGGGGGAGGGGAGGTGATGGAACACACACACAATCTGAGGGCAGGTTATGTAAGGAGATGTGGTGTTGCCATAACAGTGGTAATATGGAGTAAGAGCTTCGCCCACGGTAACAGACCCGTCTGCGATTACTTTTTCAGCGCGCTGAAGTCCAAGCTAGAGGGCGTGTGTGTGTGCGCGAGTGTCCTCCTATCCTCTGTATGGTATATGTGTGTCAGTTCTATTACAGAGAGCTTTATAAAGCAGCGTGGGTGTGACAGTTTAAAAGATAGCTGTGTGTAAAATGCAGATAGCAGATGTGTGTGTGGGAACAAACTCACTGAATCTGTGTGGGTGGTTTGGAGTATGGCTGGCGGCTATGAGAGTGAACAGCAGATGACCGGTATGTGTGTGTGTACTCAGGTTATACTTTGAAAACATCCTCACAAATATAGTCAAACGACATCCAAGACATTTAAGGTGGTCCTCCGTATTTGAAACTCTCAAAAACAGGCCATATTGTGTTTCGCTTCAAATCTAATAAAGTCAACAGGTTGTGTGAGGGTTAGATTGTGAGATACAATCTAAAAAATGCTAGGTTAAAAATGACCCAAAAAATAAAAGTTAAAAGTTTGAGCCAACATTCTGGGTAGTTTTATTTAACTTAACTATTGTTTAAAAATGGTTATATTGCTCACTTAAAATTAACCCAAAATTAGCATTTATTAATGTGTTTAATAAATAATATTTAAATAATAAACATTTATTAAATTGCTTATTAATAAATGTTCACATTTTGATTATTATTGTTGCCTCTAGTAATTATGTACCTGATTTTTAATTTCCAACCTATTTTGGGTTCATTTTAAGCCAGCTATATAATATTTTAAAACAATAGATGAGTTAAATGAAACTGCCGAACAAGTTGGTCAAATATTTAACCCAACCACAGGGTCAAAACAACCCATTCGCTGGGTTTGTCCATATTTAACCCAACTTGGGTTGTTTTTTTTAGAGTGTGTAAGTTATAATAAATATCATTATTTTAGTATGAAATCCATTTTGTCACTAATATAGTCTCTAAGGTGTGCGTTTATGTGTCGTTCTGCTGTTCTGATGACTCATTATGACTCACACCTGCAGACACACTGAAGAGTCTTCAACCCTGCACACACACACACACACACACACACACACACAAACACACATTCACATACACATACACAGACTGGTGACTCCATAACAGCGTCATTCATGAACACAGAAAGAAAAGAATCATCTGACATTCACATACAAACAAAGTAATTTTTTATAATGCAGTGTCAATGTCACAGCTATTACTCATTGAAACAATTAATTCAAATAACAAAAACAACTATATTTGCATTTCCCGGAGGTAATATGAAGGCTTCCAAGGCAGTGAGTGGAAAGTGTTTATTGGTATAATAATCCAGAAAAGGAGAAGAGAGCCAGAGGAATGGGAGACAAAGAAAAGGCGACCCAGCTGACATCAACAGCTGAAGCGAGTGGGCCAGTATGACATCATCATTAGAAGTTACATTCGATGGGAGATCTTCAGACATTAAATGTACAGTACCATTCAAATGTTTGAGGTTTGTAATATTTATTTCGTGTTTCGTGTCTCTTATGCTCACTTATGCTCAGTGTGAAATATTATTACAGTTTAAAGTAACTGTTTTCTATTTCAATATATTTTTAAACTGTAATTTATACCTGTGATGTCAAAGCTGATTTTTCAGCATCATTACCCCAGTCTTCAGTGTCACATGATTCTTCAGAAATCATTCTAATATGATGATTTGCTGATCAAGAAACATTTATCATTATTATCAGAGTTGCCTAATATCTATGTGGAAACCATGATACATCTTTTTCAGGATTCTTCCATGAATGTTTAAAAGAACAGCATTTATTTGAAATATAATTTTTTTTTTGGTAACATTACAACATTACATGTCAATTTTGATCAATGCATCCTTGCTGAATAAAAGAGATTTTTAAAAAAAATCTTACTACCCTCAAACTATTGAACAGTAGGAGAAAAACTGTGTTAAGTACACAGTTTATTTCATCGAAACACACACATATGCAAGAAGCCTACTCACCGGTCTTACGGAGAGGGAAGTCATCCTTGCCCTCGTAGGACCCTAACAGCGGGGGAAGTTTGTAGGAGGGTGGTGTGCCCGGTGTGTTGCTCTGTGGAGGGGAGCTCTGCTCCAGGGACGTGTGGTGAGCCCCCCTGAAAACAAACACAGGCCATTACAAAGACTCATCCATCACAATTCAGCTGAGACCCATAAACTTCCAGCATAATGTTATGAACGCACTCATTTTATATCATGCAGTAGAAAAATAGAGCACACTGAACCTGTCTTTGATATATATTAACTACATTTAAAAATATTTCTTTTTAAAAAGTGGACTTTTGGGTTTACCAGCCCAGAACAAGGCTGAGCGATATGGACTAGCAAGGTTTCTCTCACCAGCACTTCTGGGGGAAGGAATGGTTGAGACCACCGGGGCCGGGTTCCTTTTTGCTCAACAGGAACTCCTGCAGCTTCAGTTTGACCTCAGTACTGGCGATGGCACCTAAGATTAAAAATAACACGAGTGATGTTGGATTGGAGGAGAATGATTTTGAATCAGTTTTTGACATTTATTTTTTCTAAATGCGAGTTTTGATCACCTCTGCAAGAGCCATCATCATGGGTTTGCCAATAGCTGCCAGTGTGTTGCTATGCGGCTGCTACTGTGTTCTAGGTAGTTGCTAGGGCATTGCTATGCATTTGCTAAGATAATCTGAGGTTGCTAACTAACCAAAGTCAAAAGAGCTCAACTCTAGTCTCTGTGATAATATGATTTCTATATATATATGGTTGGTGCCCCCTCCTTCGACGCAAATCTAAGGGCTTTTCTCACCCCATTTTATTGGACGCTAGGTGAAAAATACACATCAAATCAAGTTTTAGGGCACCTCTGCTCAGCAAACTGCATGATTTTATGTTCGTAGCACAGGACAAATAACACACTAAAAATTGGGGATTTGTTCAAGTAAAAATGGTTATAAATATATATACAGATATATAGTCTCTTATGTGTCACATGATCCTTCAGAAATCATTCTACTATACGGATTTGATGCTCAAGAAACATTTATTATTATCATCAATGTTGAAAACAGTTGTTTTTCTGGAAAACGTGAAACTTTTTTTTCAGAATATTTTGATGAATAGAAAGTTCATAAAACAGCATTTATTTGAAAAAAAATATTTTGTAATATTATAAATGTCTTTACAGTCCCTTGTGTCCTTGTTAAATACTAATGTAAAACAAATAAAAAAAAACTACTCAACATTTGTGGGTGTGATTAATTTTTTTATGATTATAATGACATTTGCACACTTTGTGCTTTACAGGCTAATCTTTAGCTTAGCAACTTGCTAATCAAACTCTATTGAATCAACTTTGAGAGAAGTCCCATGGGTGCAGAACATAACTGGTGGCTATGTGTGCACTTATGAGGCTCCATCTCTGTTAGAATACTATGTATGCAGCTCAACAGGTTTTGGAATAGATCCAATATGTTAATTTTGTGGCTTAATAAATCCTAGTACTGCATTGTGTTGTTTTTAATGGTAAACAACCAAAGAGAAATAATAGAGCAATTTGTGCCTGCTGTGCATAAAGTACTTGAAGGAATATCCATGACAATGCATAATTATAGCAGCAAACAGCGCTAAACATTAGCTATGTACTGCTCAGCAAGGTGTTTACTCACTGAACTAAAAGGTGAACAGTGCATTTAAACTATGCCCTTTTTGGAAATTAGCAGCAGAATAAGTAACAGGAAATGATGAGTTTGCTGTATATCTATTGTATATAATAGATGGATTAATGGAGAGATGCATACTCTCTTTGCCCTTCTCTTTGTTCCGTAGCATGATCAGCTGTTGTTCCAATCTCTGCTTCTCCATCTCTTCGTGACGCTGCTGTTCCAACTTCCTCTTCTGCTCCAGCTCCTGCTGACGCTTTGCGGCAAGGATCTCCTGCTGTTGCTGTTCAGAAGAAAATCAGAGTCAAGAATCAGAGCTCAAGGAGATGATGTGTACAGAGAGGACAGCAAGGGTCATACCTTAAGATGTTCCTGTAGCTGCACTTCATGTTGGCGTGTCAAAACCTCGTGCTGCTTCTGGAACTCTGCGAAAAGCAGCTGTTTCTGGAGCTCTTGCTGTTGTTTGAGTAAGAGCAGCTCGTGCTGAAGCTGTTTTTCTCTCAGCGCCGGGTCCACTGTGCTCAGCGCACTCAGGCGCGGGTCTGTACGCAGGTCCACCGGGCCTCCGCTACCTCCACCCTGATCTCCTCCGCCTCCCACTGGGCTCTGCATCCCAGATGGTAACAAAGTCTTCACGTCCACGGCTGGAAAGAGAGCGATACAGTAAATTAAAGAGTCACCTAACTACCATTAGAATTATGATAACCTGTAAAACATAAAAGGTGAAGTTTAAATTTCGGCACCACAAATGGAATAAGGATAATTTCCCAATATATGTCTTAGTATGGCATCTTCTTGGTGATAATTAAAACAGCCTTTCTGTTTATCTTTTTGCAGCAGTTTTAGCTACAAATAAACAGTACAAATCAAGTGGCATTATAGAAATTTGAGTTATTTGAAGACCTCAATTTCATAGAAGTTGTGACTCAACAATATATATATATATATATACACACACACACACACACCTACCTGTTGCATTTTTATTTTATAATGGGTCACCTCTGCCTGGGTTCAAACATGTTCCCTCAACCTCTATGCTAGTAGCACTCAAAATACACACAAAACACATAAACATACAATTTGTTTAAAGCACACAGTTACATAAGTAAAGGTCACAGGTGCATTTGCAATCGAGAGGGTATACTCTGTGGTTCATGTATGATGTGTCTGTAAATGTAGTGCTGACATTTGTCTGTGTCTGCCCATGTTACTGTAATCAGGTGTAATCAGGCTCAAATGTCGGCAAGCCAGTTGATGTTACCGTCTTTTGTATCTCAAGCCTTTTGGGAATTTATCCAACTGAGCTTGGACGAGTTTCATCCAAAAAGGGAAGCACAGAAAAATACTAAAATTGTAAAATCAATGTAAAACGGCAACAGCTTCCTTTTAGGTCATTAGGTAAAAGCAACACCCAAGACCTTCCTTATGGCAGGGCACTGTACTGGTGAAGAGAGCATGTGATTATATAACCTAGAGGGGAAACTCAGGTGATGCTCTGAGGCTTGTCCTAAAAAGCAGCCAAACCAGTCACTTTCTCTCCATCTTTGATATCTCCAATAGTACCACTACCCAAGATCACAAAGCTTCCCAAAGGATCTCAGCAAGAGTTTTTGGCACAACTGATGTACTAAAAAAGGCCTCGGAAAACCCAACATCCCTGCTTTTGTTTGTGTTGTAGTTGTTTTTCTTCACTCAAAACCTCTTTTTATTTTCACTGCAGTAAGGTGGCATTAATGAGTTGCCATGGGGATAGCGATGTGTTTCCAGGCTCTTGTGCAAGTTAGCCTAAGCTCTCTAAAGGCATTCAGTCAGGGAAACAAATCGCTCCAATTAAAGGTGACCAGGTCATTGCAGCTTCTAAACATTAGTCCGAATCAAATTACTCAACTTCCAGGGCAGTGGGGAACAAAAGGAATTGAACTTGCCTCTTATGTCAAGACCAGATTTAAAACTTTCCAAGGCATATTATGGTTGGATTATTGGATTATTATAGTATGGAAAGCTCATGGGCTGCAACTCAAATCGCAAACTATACTAGACATGAAAGTACTACTAACAAATATGGAGTAATATCTAGTAGTACATTTCTTTCAGGATTCTTTGATGAATACAAAGCTCAAAAGATTTTAAGAGCATGGCACAAGCAACAAAGTCATGGGTTAAAAAAAAATATACCTTCAAATAATCTACCTGCTTTGGATAAAAGCATCTCACAAATGCATACATGTAAATGCAATGAGGATAATTAATTATCCTCAAGGTTGGTGGCATCGTCATCACCACATTTATTACCTTTTTTTTTTTTTAAATAACTGAAAAAATAACCAATTTTGGGCAAAAAGCATGCATTATTCACACAACAAATACTACACATGGGCATACCTGGCATACTGTGTTCATCATACTATGATTTGTGAAGGGCTCATTTAAATCTTGCATACTATTTAGGACCGATATTTGGTGAATTGGGTAGTCAAACATTTAATTTTTCCAGTTATCACTGAAACACTTTAAACCCTTGCTGTACACTAATAAACCAAGTCTTTTATGCTGAAAATTGGCACATCACTTCATCAAAGTAGGTATGAAGCTATAGAGTCTTCATAGTGTCCTTGAGTCTGCAGGGACCTCAAGTGTGAGGTAGGATACCACTATGCGGGGGCCAGTCCCAGCTGAGAACACATTAACTCACATGTCACTCAGCATCTACTGTTGGCCGGGTTGCCCTCCCAGCATCGGCTAAAGTTTACCAACATGCTAATGATCCGGTTTCTTTGCTGGATGCCTGGCGGAAGCGTTCGGCTTACATGAAAATCAGATTACTCCCCCTTCATCAGTCAGGGGCTAAATATAGCTTTCCTTGCGCCCTCGGGCCGACTGACTGTGTCAAACCTTTGACGTCAGAACTTGGCCAGCCGAGGTCGCCAGGGCTAATGCTACTGTTACTGACCAGATGAGCTTAGCATAGATTTCCCCAGATACCTATAGTCTTCCAGGAGAAGAACAGGTATGATTCCGATGTATAAAGTTCAGCGTAGTCTGCAACAATTGGCACAAAACTTTAGTTAAAGAAGCAGCCTGTGCAATAATAGTGGGATTATGGGTGAATTCCATGTTAAAAGACTGGGAATTGTGAAATAATAATAATAATAAGGCGATAAATTATAGATAGACTATTGCGTAGTCTACATGGACTGCATACAAAAACAAACAATCTGCGAGAACAATGTAGTCCAGTTCACAAAAGAATGACTCTTATGAGTAGGGATGTGCAAGACTAGTCAACTAAATGATACTACTGCTGCTGGTCAACATCAAACTGGCATATAACTTGTTAGGGTGCTTTCACACTTGGTTTCGACTGCCTGGACCGAACCCAAGTTCAAATTGCTGCCCCCCTCCCCCTGCCCCCACTGGTCTGTGTTCATATTATATTATTTGGGTCCGACCCGCGGTTCGTTTGCATCATCAAACCAGCAGCTGTTTACTCCGTTGCTTAGTAATGACGGCGCAGGAGAAGGCGGCAAAATGCATAACATTGCTCTCCTCGCTTTTATAATTTTGATTTTGAACCGTTGGTTTTGTTCATAACGGCACTTGCGTCTATCTGCCGCGAATGTAGAGCGCTGAAAGTGAGCAGAAATGAGACCGGATACACTACAGCTCTCTGCTTGCAGCACGTCAGTCACGCTCGTCGGGAAAGTTAGTGAAACACACACACACACACACACACACAAACACACACATTTTTATCAAATAATACAGCATTAATAGCAGTTCACTTCCGCAATTAGGTACGTTTGCGTTCATAACAGAAGCGAACCATACCGGAGTTCACTTGAACCGCACCCCAGACCACCCTTTTTAAGCGGACTCGGGTACGGTTCACGGGTACGTACCCCAGTTCAGAAGACAGTGTTCACATCATCCAAACATACCGAACTCTGACGTCAATCGAACCCGGGTGCGCACCAAAAGTGCTATTGTGAAAGCACCCTTATACTACCTGCTATAATGGTGGCAAAATTTTTTATACCGGTTTAAATGAAAAACATTATAATTGAAACTTACTTGACAGCAAAAAAAATGTATATGTAAATTCTAACGAACCTTTAAATAGTGTATAGTTAGGGCCCGAGCACCGATGGTGTGAGGACCCTATTGTAATTGCTCAGTCAATTCTTCTTCTTCTCCAAAAAGAATCGCATTTTTGAGGGCCTAAACATGCTCAAACTCATGAAACTTTGCACACGCGTCAGAAGTGGTGAAAATTTACATCTGATAAGGGTTTCAGAATTAGGTGTGGCAAAATGGCTCGATAGCGCCACCTTTCAATCAAGCGCCATTCGCTCTACGTTTCACGTACAGGTATGAAATTCGGTAGACACATGTAACAGCCCAATACCTACAAAAAAGTCACGGGGTGCAAAATCTGAAAACCCAACAGGAAGTGAGATATTTTGAATTTTCTCAGCAAAATTTTTGCAGTTTTTGCCATTTCCAGACGTTGGACTTTAACAAACTCCTCCTAGAGCTTTAATCAGATCAAGGTCATATTTGGTCAGTCTAATCTAAAGACCTTTGTGACATTAAATTGTAAAGATCTAGAGTTTTCACTGAAGGGTGTGTCCGTGGCGGTCTGACAAAGTTTGATGTTTCGCCATGAAGGAGGAAGCTGTTGTAACTCAGGCATACAGTGTCCAATCTGCCCCAAACTGCACATGTGTGATAGAGTCCTGGCCTGAAGATATCTCTATGCCAATATTTAGTTAGTCATAGTGCCACCTGCTGACAACAGGAAATTTGCATGCTTTGCACAATTATTCACTCCCAGGAACACATTTAAATATGCCATGAAGTACCAAACATACTAGAAACACGTTAAATCATGCAACACTTGGCTAAGTGCTAATGTTTGCGATTAACGCCACGAAACAGGAAGTTGTTGTAACTCAGGCAAACAATGTCGGATCTGCTCCAAACTTCACATGATTGATAATAGTTTTAGCCTGAAGACATCTACATGGCAATATTCAGTAATAGTCAAAGTGCCACCTGTTGGCAGCAGGAAGTGTGGCATGTCAAAATGACTTTGCCATATTTCAACTGTATTTACTCGCTTACATGCATGTCACCCACTATTCACTGTTTTCCTAAGGCCACCAGGTGGTGGTGGCCCTGGGTGCGAGGGCCCTTTCATCGCTGCTTGCAGCTTTAATTGTTCTTGCAATCATGTGTATAAGTAATTTTCATACACAAGAAGCACGTTCAAGCCTGGATGCGCAACAACAATACCTTGACATGCTAACTTTTGTTGGCTAACTTTTATTTGAAGAATTCTGTTCATAATAGGCTGATGAGTTTGTACTTATTGGTCCTGTACTGCCTACTGATTCTGTTTATTTTAATAAATGCCTATATTGTTGACTGAATTCTTAGGTTTAATTACAATGATCATAATGTAATGCAGGCACATCTCATGTAAAAACTTATTTTTCAGCAGCACTGAGTAAGGAATTTGATTGTTTAAATCAGTGATAAATTAGGCTATTTTAAATGGATAGTTTTTGACTTCCATTTAAATGTTAATGAAATTAGTCATGGCGCATTCCTACTTATAAGCCAGTTATTTAAATGAATTACTCAAATAGACTCACAAGTTAGCGATTTGAATTAGTCTAACAAATGTAATAGTCTTCTCACTGCAAATATTGCCTTTTGTATCTTTAATTCAAATTTATTTCATGTCTTTTTTCTTTTTTTGCTGATACTTCCAGTGTACGGAAGCAACTGATAGTTGTAAAATACCAGCTTAATAAATAATCCTGAAGAATGAACATATGACTACCTGTGACTGTGAAACTTCCCTTAGGACTTTCTATAGATGTAAAGGAATTAAAATGAAGCTCTATTAATATCGAAACTTGGTTAAAGCCATTAAATGTTTTGTTAACATGTTTGTTCACAGTCTACCATGTACGCAGCAGCACCACAGATAAGTAATCTGTCCAAACACAACATCTATGTGACAGACTCCCACATCCCTACGGAAAACTCCTTTGAGGTGATAATTAGCAAGCACAGAGACTATTAAAGACAGCCTTCCTATCAACACTTTCTTGTCCAACAAAAGACAACTGCAATTCCGTCACAGCTAATGTCTATCCTTTTTCAAACTTCTTGTCCATTTAAAATATCACCCGCCTCCAAATTGGTAGTTACTCATCAAGGACCTGTTTTTAAGTTGAAAGGAAGAGATGAAAAACACATGAAGTACAAAAATAGAAAAAGGGGAGGTTCTCTGAGACTGGAGACTTCGAGGAAGTCCTTAGTGAGGAGGTTGGGCAGACTGAGGGGGTTTCCAGGCAATTTCCCTCGGAGAGCTCTGACCAAAGTAGAGTCTCGACTGATTACTGTAGCGCCCACACATAGCGCACATATACACAAACAAAGACTGAAACAGAATCAAGCATACATGTTACTGTACAAGACAATACAATTAGCCCTTACACAAGAAAGACGCAAAACTATACAAGTTACTAATGGTGTGTGCACACCAAAAGCGAATTTAATTATTAGTAGATTACATACAAAGTCAATGCAAAGACGCAAATAAATGTGAATTTGTCCCGGGCGACGTGAATGACGTGATTGCCGGAAACGCACAATATCCGCCTCAATCATGTATTTCACGAAATTTGCATGGCAATCAAACGAAGAGCTTATTGACACATCCGGTTTGACACATCTGGTTGTATCAGAAAATGGAGGCCATCTGCAGGCACCCTGAAATTTATGACACAACTTCTTATTAATACAGAGACCAGACAAAAAAGTAGATAGCTTGGAGAAAAGTAAGCGAGGAAGTTAGACTACCTGGTAAGTGATGAAAATATGAGTCTGTTATTTGATTCTAGCTATGAGTTTTACATTTTGATGACAGAAAAAAATGAAGAAATGTTCTGTTTTTATTTGCACAAGTGACACAAAAAAACAAGTAATTCCGTGAGTAATTTAGAGCGAGTAACGAATTATTCTCAACTAAAAAAAGATAATGACAAATGACTGATATTAAAATTCTATACTATTTTGTCTAAATAAAAAAAAAACATTAAGTACTAAAATTAATTACTTTAAAAGTAAATTTAGGCAGCACAACATAACGTACAGTATGAAAAATGTATATTCATTTTGAGATTTGCTGAATGCTACATTTTATTGAATTATAAGTGTTTTTAAAGATTACCTCTGAGTGTTAAATGACAGAAAAGGTAACCTAAATGTAAAAAGAGTATGCACAATGAAATATACCGTATTGACCAATACGATAAATTTAAAAACAATAGCTAATTTCGGCTGAAATAGTACCAATATACCAATACAATTTTGCACACATACATGTATACCTATCTCTCCATGTGGTTCAAAGTTTTTCCAGGTTATGTATAAAAACAATGATGATCTTGTCCCAAGGGGAAGGCCTTAAAAAGCAAAAAACATTTCTGCTGAGGCACTTACCATGTATTAAAAACGAGGTAAGAGCATTGCAACCTGACAGGATAAAAAAAGGAGAGTGAGAGAGAGGTACCTCCTCATTAAAAATAAAAGAAGGTGTTGCATAAGCTATGGGTGAGGTTGGGTGAGTGAGAGAGAAGGGGACAGGAACGAGAGACGACAGACGGAGTAAAACTGGGTGATGTTATTTGGATAAAAAGCCAAGGAAGACTAATCAATGGAGTGTCTGGAAGAGGGCCAGAGAATGCTTGAGTAGCCAGATTTACCTTTCATCAGATTAAATCGTACTCCATGGATTACGCTAATCGCCTGGTGGAAGGACTAGAAATAGCTTCCTCTCACTCCGTGTCACTGGTGTTAGAGCATGGTGCCAGTGTGTGTGTATATGTGTGTGTTTATCTACACTTGATCCCTTTATGCAGCAGTTAGCTTAGTTTGTTTATAAGCAGTTGGGCAATTGTTAATCACAATTCCCAGCTCAGTCAGGTTTTAATTTGACAATAAGTCTAGAGCACACGGGATTGTTTCAATTGTAACACCCTAGACTGAATGTGAATGGTGTAATGTGTCAAAAGTAAAATGTTTACATCATAATCAATGAATCTACATTGGAAGCAGTCAGTGGAAACAATAATGAATGCATGTAAAGATGCCAGTACATTTATTTAAAATTTCTTTTATTTATTAATAATAATAATAATAATAATTATTATTATTATTATTATTTTCTTTAATGCTGGAATGACCCTGGCCCTCTTTTAGTCACAATGAATACATACATACATACAAATTACAAAAATATATACAGTGCAGTGCAAAAGTTTAAAAAAATGGTTTTAAGCCAGTTATTTCTCTCTTTTGCTTTAGTGTATCAATAGGAAATATCAGTTTACATTTCCAAACATTCCTTTTGCCATTAATTGTAATAATCCAGTGAGAATTTTGTATGCACAAGGAGTCTTGACAACAGCCGGTGCTCCGCACGGAGATCCGATCTCACCATCGAGTCCATCTGGGATTACATGAAACTGAGACAACGTCTTCAAGATGCTTGAAGAAACCCACCTCCAAAGTTACCTAAAAAACTATGCGCAAGTGTACCTAGGACAAAAACTGTTTTAAATGCAAAGGGTGGTCACACCAAATATTGATGGAGTTAATAGAAGTTAACTGACAAATAAAATCTATTTATGACATTATTTTTGAAAGCATCCTCACTTTACAGCATTTTTACACAAGTGCCTAAAACTTTTCACAGTACTGTAGCTTTGCAGATAGGTTTCTTCAAACAACTTTGGAGACATTGCTGCAGTTCTTCTGGATTTAGTCTGCTTCATCTGTTTTTTCATGTCCCAATCCCAGACTCGATGATGGTGAGATCAGATCTCTATGTGGAAGATACCGTCCTTAATGTGCATACAAAAATCTCATTGGATTATTACAATTAATGGCAAAAGGAATGTTTGGAAATGTAAACTGATATTTCCTACTGATAGATTACAGCAAAAAAATACAAATAACTAGCTTAAAACCATTTTTGAGGGGGTGAAATACTAACACGCCTAAGACTTTTGCACAGTACTGTATACATAAAAATTCATTTAATAAATAAATGTAAATACATTTTTTAAATGCTTCTTTACATGTTGGCTATTTCTCATGTGATGGAGGATCTGTACAGGTGAAAAGTTCTGCAGACAAAAGCGGTTCATCCTCATTTCCAGCTTTGATTTGCCAATTTCTAATAAACACTTTCCTGCACCTTCATACACAGCTCTGTACTTCCACAACCACAGAAGACAATCATCTAGAGACCCAAGCTTGCAATAGTTGGCCCATGGGAAGACGTTTATCACAATACGAAATTCTCTTTGGTCAAAAAATAAATAAGTAAATAAATAAAAAAAAATGAAATGTTAAAAAGAAATCATGCTGCCTTTTCCCCTCGTCTGAGTATTGAAATAGCTGCCCCATTTCCACCATAGCAGGGGGTCTTTCCTGGCTTCAAACTCCTTCCCCTTGTCTTTCCCGCTTTCCTCTACACCTTCGCCTCCTCCTCATCCTCCCCAGCCCCCGTCCTCCCCTTCACTCCCAGAAGAGATTAAACACAAGCAGCGACAGAACACAGTCTGCCTGTGAAAAGCGCAGTTATAAATAGCCCTGGATTAATAATGCTCTGGGGGGAGTGGAGGGGGGCGAGGGGGGGGGATGGGGGGCACGCTGCGCTTTTAAAAGTGCGCAAATCTATTTTAGGACACTACATTTCCAGGCGGCTCTCTGTGCATCTCTGTTTCTCACTCTCGCTGTTCCCTCTCTCCCATCTTGGATCGGCATTATAGACGTCGCTGATGAATGCAGCGTGTAGTTTCTTTGCAGAGGACCCTCATGAAAAGCATGTCGTTAGCCTGTCAATAATGTCATAAAAGCTCCACCTAGGGACTGCAAGCAAAGACAATCCATAGATGTGAACCAACGTGCTGTGATTTAAACCAGCACCTAACCAGACAATAATCTGAAAATGAGTTACAGAATCTAGCTGAAGCACTGAAACATTTTTAAAGATAACTTTCCATCCAAAAACAGTGTTTAAGTTGACATCTAACCGCTATATCCTCTGGGACGATGTCCCTCATGGCATCACAACCCAACGCTCTCCTCTCCTCTCTCCCGAAGGGCTGTCCTTTTGTTTTCAGAGCTCAGTTGAAAGAGAAACTTACAGCTGACACAATTTGCTGACACCATTTCCTGCTTTCATTCCAGCCAGGGGAGCTTTATTTTAGCAGTTAGACCAAAGCCCTGTTGTGCAGAGACAAAGAGAGACGGTGACAAAGAGGAATAGACATATAGAGAAAGAAAAAGAGTAGGGATACTCTGACAGGGCTCAACGCTATGGATTTCTTCTGGCCCAGTCGGGCAAATGGTTCAAATTTGTACTTGCTTTGCCAAAATTGTCACTGGTACCACCAAAAAAAAGTAATAAATAAATAATAATAAAACAGGCCTTATCATTTTTGTTGTTTTTGATCCATGTAACCTCAATAAAGGTCATTGCATTCTGAATACATAGATATTAATATGGAGCTGCTCCTCCCCATTTTGCGGTGTTTCTGTGGGAATTTTTGCCCATTCATCCAGTAGAGCACTTGTGAGGGCATGCACTGATGTTGGATGGCCTGGCTCACAATCTATGTTCCAGTTCATCCCAAAGGTGTTTGATGGGTCAGGGCCAGCACGAACCGGGTGCTAGTTCAGAGCTAGTGCCAGTTCAGAGTTGGTTCAACTGACGAGCATTTTAAGAACCGGTTTGCCTTTCCACGGGCTAGAGAGCCAGCACAGAGACAGGTTTTACGTCACTGTATACGCTGCTCCAATGCATCTCGAACAAGCCTTCCCATCAACAATGGCTATAATCGCTACTATTGATGCTCATGGCTTTGCGAACCTACATCGGCATCCAAACATGGCTCGCGGTAATTTGTATATAGACGGAGATTACAATCGAGCTGCTATTAGGTCGATTAGCCAAAAATGGCCAAAAAAGTTTCTTGTTGGTCACGGTAACTCCGCCCAAGCCCCTGACGCAAGCGGTTCTTACTTCTAGCCCAGCAATGTTTTGGTGCTACTTACAAACCACTTTTCCTGGTTTGGAGCTGGTGCTTTGGGTGTCGAAAGACAAAGAACAGATTTGAAACTAGGCTCTGGCTCTGAACCAGCACTCAAACTGCCTTGGTGGAAAAGGGGTATGTGTGGGCCAGTTAAGTTCTTCCACACCAAACTCATCCAACCATGTCTTTATGGACCTTGCTTTGTGTACTGGGCCACAGTCATGCTGGAATAGAAAAGGGTCTTCCCCCAAAATGTTCCCACAAATTTGGAAGCATAGGAGTGTTCAAAATACATTTGTATGCTAAAGAATTAAGATTTCCCTTGACTGGAAGTAAGGGGTCTGGCCCACCCCATGAAAAACAGCCCCATACCATAGTTAATTTAACAGTAAAGACTCTATTTTCCAGTGTTGCATGATCCTTTAGAAATCTAATTGCTAAGAAACATTTCTTATTAATATCAATGTTGAAAACAGTTGTGCTTCTTAATATTTTTGTGGAAACTGTTAAACATTTTATTCAGGCTTCAGGGACCAGATTCACGGAAATGTGCAATTCTTGAAAAAGTTCTCAAATATTTTCTTACGAACTTAATTTTTTTCTTAAGAAGAAAATGACAGGCTTTGGTGTTATTTGTTTGAAAGGCAGCTATTGCTGAAGATTACCATAGATGACCATAGTTATCATAATAAGCATACAGACAATTTTCGTATGACTGGCTTGATGATAGTTAATCACTCAGAGTCATGTACCGTGTCAAGTTAAAACAGTTCATTTAAAAAAGCCTGTCTCAAGATGCAACGGTCTTCCTTATTCATTTGCTCTCCATCTTTGTGTTCTCTCTAGAGTGAATGCGTCCTGTATCTTTGTGTGTTGCTGCTGCTTTGCTAGTTTTAGTAAGAGTGAACGCACCATGTATACGTGCAAGTGATCGATCGGTGCCACTTTAGAGTACTCGTCCTCATTCATGGTAAAGGTAAAATGTATTGTATTGTAGCAAGTGTTATATTGTAATGCTTAATATTTGAAACAACCCAATAACTTTTGGGAATTTAAGATAAATTGGAGGTTATCCTAACTTTAAGAAGTTATTTACAATGATTATTAAGAACATTCTTTTCAGGAATATGAATACTTCTTAAATTATGTCTTAAGAACAATCTTAAAAAAAAAAAAAGACAAGAACATTCTTTAAAAAATTATTTGGGAATACAAAATATACATCTTTTTTGTTAGAAGTTAGGAAATATATATATATATATATATATATATATATATATATATATATCCCCATGAGAGATAGAGAAAGGACACAAAGTGAGCAAGAGAAGCTAAGGACGCTGAGGTAGGACCTCAAGGACAGTCATTAATAAATGTGCCTGCACTTTCCTCTGTTCTGCAGAAGCGTCTCTGTTGGTAAGCTCTGGGACACAGCAGTGAATCATGGGACGTGTTTCCCCAGCACAGAAACAAACTAGGGGCTGAGAAGGTGCAGGCCTGTGATATATATTAAAACAGAGACTGTACACACCAACAGCAAGAGCGAGATAAATTTGTACTATAAACCAACAATCTTCAGAACAGAAAGAAGAAGAAAAGAAAAAAAAAGAGCCTATGGTGGTTTGCCTTCAAATAAAAGCTGTCAGTGGAAACCACACGGCAATGAGCAAATAATCGGCGTAAGAAAAAGTTGTAATCAATCAATTAGGACTTTAGTGCAAGGGTGACGTTTTCAGAACCGACAGGGCTGATTACTTTTCCCTTAAATGTGCTTCATTTTTATAAATAGTTAGTGGTTTCATATTGATTTTACTGCTTTTTTTGACTGAAACGAGCTCTTGCCTCCCTGGAGGAACCATTTATTATTTGAGCTCTTTCTACCATCCCCCTGTTTTAAAGTCTATTTTGCAGAGAGCCCAGCTTACGTCATGGTTATTTTCTTTAGCAACGGTACACCAGCTACGCTTCAGAGAAACGAGCGGGAGAGATGGAAAGGCAGAGAGAGAGAAAAGCATGAATATTGCTTTCCAGAAATAGCACACAGCGACGTGCGGTAGGCTGCCCTGTCAAATCGGTTCTGCATCCTCTCCTTGTTAACGGCATATAGATGAACAAGCGCGAGAGAACTAGAAGAGAGAGAGAATCAAATGGAGTCGGTCAGATTCAGCCAATGGTTTGGCGGCACTGAGGCCAAAACTGGAGGGAAAAAAAGAGGTGCAGGAAAGCTGGGTGATATTTACATCCTTTGGAAGGGCTTCTTGGCAGCTTAAACTTGGGGTTTGAAGCTGGTAAGGGAGAGTTACAAATAGCCAGTGTGATTTATGGGCCCCAGGAACCTCCGATGCCTTGGCAGGCCTAAAGGAGGGGTAGGCTCCCCTCACTCTGGGAAAACAAGAAACCAGCAGTTCTTTGGTGGAAGCCCAAAAAAAGACAGTTGTAAAAAAGGGAAAGAGAGGGCTTGTGCACCACATGATGTTAGTTCATAATGACTCTTGATCCATAAGACATGTGGATGATGACGTCAATAAAAGTGGATAATGTCACCAGCATTTATCGGCTAATGCATTTCGATTTGTTCACGTCACGCATGCTGAATGGTGCTATTTAGATTTTAGTGAAAGAACAGTGCTTTTTATTAGTATTGTTGGCCTTTTAATTATTTATTGGACAGCTGAGAGAAGACAGGAAATTATGGGAAAAGTAGGGCTAATGTTATCGGGATATGGCGCAAGTTTGGGCACGTGCACCAAACGCAAGGCTCAATTTTTATTCCTTTTGCTTTTTACGTAGAAGATTACACATAAGGCTTTCACAACTACTTGTATTATGACTAGTTAAGGCTTTTATGGCCGACAATCAATAGTAAAATCGCTATTAAAATTCTATACTAAAAAATTTAATAAGTCAAAACAAATAAACAAAAAAAAGTAAATTCTATGCATGAATTTATGCTTACAACATCGCAATGTACAGTATGAAAATGGATATTTTGAGATCTGTTAAAGTTTACATTTAACAGTGTTCTTATTAATATTAATACTGTTATAAAGATGCAAATGTAAATGTAAAAATAGGCAGAAATAAGCATGCACAATAAAATATACAGTACAATACTACATATAGATCAGTCAGTATTGAATATTTAATTGTGCATGCTTATTTTTAGAAAACCTTTGTCATTGAACATTCACTTAAAGTTGATATTTAAAAAGACTAATATTTTAATAACACTGTTAAATGTAACCTTTAGCAAATCTCTAATGTAATATCCATTTTCATACTGCATATTATAATGTTGTGATGCACTTTTAGCATCTATAATGATTGATTTTAGCTTTTAGTATTCCATTTTTAATTTATTTTTTGACAAAATATTATTGAATTTTAATATCTGCCTTGTACCTGCATTGTTAAAGGTGCAGTGTTTAAATTCTAGCTGCATCTAGTGGTGAGGTTGCGAATTGCAACGGCTCAGCACAGTGCTCACCCAGCTACGGTGGCCAACACAAAGACAAAGATGTCGTCATCTGAGACAGCGGATAGCCAGGCAAGCAGTGAGGTTTCTTCTTCTAACAAAGAACGGTCTCTGCTTCTAATAAACCAGATGACTCTTACTACTACTACTACTTTGTGTGTATCCAACGTAGTGGCGATGCAAACTGCCTCTAAAAACACCAACGAACATAGAGATGAAACGCGATCTGTAGAGCAGTTTGTCCATTTAGGGTTAGTGTAGAAACATGGCGGTGCAAAAATATAACTTGACATGGAGGGGGACCCGTGGTGTATGTAGACAGAAATGGCTCATTCTAAGGTAATAAATACATAACAGTTCATTATGTAAGGTCTTTATGCACCATTCAAAACATTATGTTATGTATATTATATTGCATTTCTGTCAATAGATCCTCCTAAATTTTACACATTGCACCTTTAACGGTAACAGCAAAACTAGTCCTTACCAATGACAGCTGACTCCATTGTCTTTTGTAGGCATCACATGGCACTAAACTTGAGCCACCAACTCCATTTCCCATCACCCCCCTCCTTCCCCATCAGCCCCCAAACAGTGTCCCATTCAACAGCAAAACCTCTACCAATCATACCGTGAGCTGCGTATGCCCAACCACCATTCCTTAGGGCTCTGGTTCAAATGGGACAACCTTTCATGAGCAGGAAAAAAAGCAGAGAAGAAGATGAAGCCGCATGCAAAGCATAAACATTCAGACGATGAAATGTCATCGCTAAGTAGCAGGCTGAGTGCCGGCCACTGTTTACAGGTTCTATAAATGCACCAGCATTGACGTCAAACGCTTGCATGAGAGGAATGTTGTTTTCTGGGTAAACTTCAATGTGTGGTGCGGAATTCATCTCACACCACGTTTTAGAGAGAAGCAGAGAGGGGGTCGCAGGGTGTATTCCAGCAGAAAAAAAATAAATTCCCTCAAAAAAGACATGAAATATATATTAAGGTGGTGTTATTGTTTTTCAAGTCAGTATTGATTTATTTTTCAAATACTACTAGCAGTACTTTCACTGCACCAAAACTATTCTGCAAGCATTTGGGTGGGATGGGAAAAACCCCTTCAGAGCTAGAACCTTCAGAAATTATAATTAAGTATGTCCATTTATATTAGCATTAATAATTATTACCATTGTTAATATTCAGTCTAAACAGCAGATAAACAGGTGGCCCACAAAAGGGACCATCCCTGATAAAATGCCACCAACATAGGCTGTTTCAATGACTTCTCTAGACTGAACTGCCTCTGGTGGGTACAAAAATTCACCCCCAGCGTCCCAAATTCCCCCAAAAACTTTGTATTCTTCTTACAAACCCTTTCACATTTCATTTGGGTGATGGGCAATTGGGAAAGTCAGAGAAGGAACTAAATCTTTGCTTTGAATATGAGCCTCTACTCTACAGATCTCCTGAGGGGTTTGGATGGCATGTGTCGAAGAAAGGTTTTTCTTTTTCTTATGAAACTATTTCCAGTAAAGGATATTAAAAGATATCAGGAATTTACAGTCATGGGTCATTTGGCAAGAGGCAAGAGAAACAAAATAGATCTGTATCTATGTTTGAGAAGTTTTTTTAAAGCAACCATACTCGCTGCTATTTCTTATTAAGACGAGAAGGGAAATGAAGATGAGGTGGTAAACGAAGAAGTGGAAAGTCATTCTTTACTAGCAGAATATCAAATAAAGCATGACAGACAGGTCAAATGATAAGACTGTAGCTTCCCTGAAAAAATTTTTTACAGTACAAGTTACTGAGAATTGAGAAATCTACACATCAAAAAAAATTGAGAATCTACAGATCAGACATGGTGACATATAGGATGTGGCAGCGGACAACATAAAGCTTAAAAAAAAAAAACATAAACATTAAAAAAAAAAAAAAGAAAAAAAAAAAAAAAAAGGAACCATTGTTTTCTATGAACGTAAACACACCACCACCATTATTAAGCGCCCATTGTCAGCGCCCTGGTAGACCACTTAATTTTCCAATAAATTCAAACAAAAGCCTCAAAAAAAATTTTCATTAATGTGTCTCTTTGTGGTTTGACAGCCTAAAGCCTATAGGCTACATAAAAATAAAATGTATCAATATAAAATGCAATCAATTTTTCAGTTTGCATAACTGTAATGTATCCTTATTGAATTATTTGAAATCTCACCATCTATTGATGTTCATTCTCTTAACACCTAAAATCAAGTAGTTTGTTGAAGACAAGAATGCTCTTACTTTTTTATGCAACTGGACATAGGATTATCAACAAATTATAAAATGAAGATAAAATGGCCAAAGGAAAATTACATTGGATATATGTGACTCTTTTGACTAACAGTAGGTCAGTAAGCAATCACCCAGAAAACACTAGAAACCACAAGAAATCAAGTGCAGACTTGTTGAAACGAATCAGACACAACCTTAAAGAAGAGGCCTCACCCCTCACCACTTTATGCATATTGTTGTCTGCAATACTATCTTGCCTCCAGAAATATCCCTGAGCGCCATAATAGGACTATACTATACTAAAATCCAATAATAGACGATAGTAAAATGAGACCAGAGAGATATTATTAGCTCATGTGTAGGGTACAAACAGAATAACTTGGAGTATATATATACATATTCTATTTCCACTCTGCTGCACAATGTCCTCAATATGAACTGAATGCTTCCAATGTCTGCTATGATCTCCTGATACTGAACTACTTGTGAAGTACATTTTAACATGAATTGTTTTCCATGTTGTTGAGTAGGCCTATCTTTTGTTAACCTAAAATAAGCTTCACCTGTCAACACCATGGACATAGCACCCAACTTTCCCTTAATGTCTGAACATGATGCATATTGTAGTCCACCACGGATTGTGATTTTTTGCATCATCCTCCCATTGTTATAGACGAGGCACTTTTGTAACCTGTCAAAAGAACACCTACACAGAAACAACATTGATAACTGCAACACGAAAAAAAAGAGCAAGAGATAAACAACTGATCATTTGAATCATCCACTGAATCAACGACTGAATCACTGATTGACTGACTCATGTTTGTTTCATTTAGATCGTCTGTCAAACACGACACCAAGTGCACAGCAGTTTGAGAATAGACCTCAAAGTAGGTGTTGAAAGGTTACAGTGGGTGGAGCTAATGCATTCCCATAGTGCCCTAAAAGCTCCAGTTGTCATTCAAGACATGGGGGCGAGACCATAGGCCTGTAAACAGGCGTGGTGCTTATTATAGCACAGGGCATTGCTAGGGAGACAGATGACTGGCTATGGTGGGAACGATACAGCTAAATTTAGAGGAGTTCTTTATTTTGGCGACTATAAGAAGAAAGCACACTTGGTATGCAAATGAAAGTTTCAGACTAAAAAGCCCTGAAGTTCACGTTACTCATGAGCTTACAAAATCAAAATTCCCCCTATTTGTTTTTAATGCACATTGCTTGACTTGTGCATTATTTATTCCAAATGACAAAACTTTTTCTGAAGGGATGGCAGGTGGCAGTAGCTGAACAGCCAATCAGAATGATCAGATGGCCCAACTGACCGATGTGCTCCGACGCCGATTCAACATTTCGAATCAGCTCCTTTCTTGAGCATTAATGAAAGCATCAGTAAGAATGTATTAAAAACTACATAATAGTACATAAATACATAATATAAAATCAGTTTTTCAGTGAAAGCGTATTTTATATATGGCTACATTATAGCTGTACCATTTCCAGCTTGTTGCAAAAAGCAAATTTAAAAACAAAAATAAAACAAAAAATAAAAATGTATCATAATTTTATGGTGTAGGCAGTGAAAATGTTATCAGTAAAAGTAAAAATGACTGGCCCAATTGATAAACCAGCAGAAAAAAAAATCTATGGATAAAAATAAATGTTTAATGGCCAAGAAATACAATAGAATACCAAAGTCCAATGGGTAGCTACCATTGTACTTTGTGTTTCACATTGACTTGCTCAACACTCAACACTCAACTGTTTTTTTTTTTTGCATAACCATCTATTGGCAACGTTTTCCAATGCCAAATGGCAGCATGGATTGCATGACAATTCCAGTCTGTTTGGCTAAATCCATTAGCTATATCTGGAATATATGTGGTTTATATCAGGGAAATAAATGATATCATACCTAAAACATCTAAAGAGTGTAGGTGAACTGAGGGGACGGGGACATGTCAAAGTCAAGCCATTGATTTCTATATCAGCACCCGATTCAATGCATTTATGTAATGTTTTCGGCTTCAGTGTTGACAGTTTCTGTTGCTGATTTCAAAGATACTGTTCTTTGCTTTTGTTTGAAGTGATTGACACAACACAAACTGCTATTATGGTCTACATATCTGCGACGCAGATTAAACACAGACCACAGAACAAAGCAGGTTCAATTGTCTACATTTCTTTCTAAACAAACCTGTTTAATCGTAGCAGGGGTTTTCTTGCTTTATCACAAAGTCAACTGTTTAAATTAACATTTAAAAATGTTCTCTTTATTCTCTAGGACTGTTTTACAGTCACATGTTTTCAGTCAGATGAAAGCTCGGACAGGCAGCCACCAGTCGGTCATCAAATCTGCAATCCACCTAATCCATAATGATTCAGCGTGATGTTGCAAGGCATTTTCCATTACATAACGCAGGTATAATTAATTAAAAACCTCCTCAGGGAGTATCGACTTATAATGATTCGATCCCATTTCAGCAAGATCAGCTTAGCTTATCCGCTAAATTCGTCGTAACTTGCAAAATCTGCAAAGAAATGTTCCAACACTGATGAGGGAACTCATTTGGCCTCAATCATAAAGTACTCAAAGGTGCACTTTAACTATTTTTTGACCAATGTCAGAATGTTTCTTTGTAGAGTCTGCAAATTTAAAAGCATCTTCTGGAACAAAACACATCAAGATACCTCCCAGTTGAATATTTCACAGAATGTCTATTGTAATAACTATTACACTTATAATCAAACTAAGTAACCAATGTAGGATGCACAGACAGATGTCTAGACGAGTACAATAATTGTGCAAATCCTGACGCTACCTATACATTATGTTGCATAATCAGAACACATGCTGTACATGATGTGTTACAACATATGTGGATGAGTGTCATGTTCCCTTTAGGACAATCAGACATGTCAGCACTCTATGCCACACTAGTGTTGAAGAGTAAACGACTACGACACGTGCTAAACGCCTAGCATGTTTTGTTAAAGGAGAAGGTTCTTCTTCTGTCTAGTCCAAGTCAAAAAATTGTATCAGATTTTACTTTTACTACAAAATACAAAGGCATCTTGGGAATTTTCTTATAGGATACAAAACAAAATACTTTTGGAAAAAAATAATGGGAAAAAAAAAGTTGAATTAGTTAACATTAGTTAATGCTTTGATGTTACATGAATTAACAAATGGACAATATTTTTTATGAATGACTATTGTTCTTTTTTTCTTTTAGCAATTATTATTGTTAATTCATGTTTGTTCATAATACAGTAACTGATTAAACTTCTGAGTCTGTGATTATGCTTTCAGAGTGCCGACTACATGATCACGGTATGTGCCGTGACCAGTTGAGAACAACAGTCTATTTTCACAAGAGGGGATGAGAAAAAGGATGTAAAGGATTTTCTTTTTCTCTTTCAATATAAAAGCAAATGTTATATTGGTAACACTTAACTATAAGGTTTCAACTGTTAACATCAGTTAACTATAGTTACCATGAACTAACAATGAACAGCACTTATACAGCATTTATTAATCTAAGTTAATGTTAATTACTACATTTACCAATACATTATTAAAATCAAAAGTTGTATATGTTAACATTAATTTATGCTCTGTGAACTAACGAACATTTTTATTAACTAACATTAACAAAGGTTAATAAATGCTATAAAATATATTGCTTATTATTAGTTCACTTCAGAATTCAAATTTCCTGATAATTCGAAAAGAAATGAAGGTTTTTGAGGAAAACATTCCAGGATTTTTCTCCATATAGTGGCAGTGCAGCTTCAAAGCGCTCTACACGATCCCAGCCGAGGAATAAGGAAAATAATTGTTCATTTTCTATATAAATGTATATACTTTTTAAACCACAAATGCTCATCTTGAACTGCTCTGCGATCCGCCACGCACCACGGTAGGCCGAAAAACTCCATCTCATTTTCTCCTTCAACTTCAAAATCGTCCGACATCGTTGTTTTACCTTTTTTTTTGTAAAGGAAGTACTTAGTCTTTGCATGTTCGCTTTGTAGACACTGGATCGGTAGTTTCACCTACGTCACGCGTGACCTCTTTCTAAAGCAATTACTTAATGCGTGGCAGATCGCAGAGCTAATACAACACATTTGTGGTTAAAAAGTATATATACATTTTTTTTTTTTTTTTTTAGAAAATGAACAATTGTTTTGCTAGATAAGTCCCTTATTCCTCGTCTGGGATCACGTAGAGTGCTTTGAAGCTGCACTGAAACTGTAATTTGGACCTTCCACCCGGTGAACCCCACTGAAGTCCACTATATGGAGAAAAATCCTGGAATGTTTTCCTAAAAAACCTTAATTTCTTTTCAACTGAAGAGAGAAAGACAAACATCTTGGATGACATGGGGGTGAATCAGGAAATTTGAATTCAGAAGTGAACTAATCCTTTAGGTTGACAGGACATATGACAAAGTTGGAACATAATAATTATGTATTAATAAGTATGAATATAAAGGCTCCACTTCCAAACTCTGTATAATAATGAAAAATATAAAATTCTTATTTAAATGAAAAGCTTTTTGGGTAGAACTATCAACACTAGACTGGGTCACACTTTAGATTAATGTCCAATTCTCACTAATAAATATGACTTTTGCCTCAATAAACTCCTAATTACTGCTTATTAATAGTAAGGTAGCTGTTAAGTTTAGGTATTGGGTAGGATTAAGGGATGTAGAATATGGTCATGCAGAATAAGGCATTAATATCTGCTTTATTAGTACTAATAAACAGCCAATATCCTAGCAATATGCAAGCAACTACTTAATAGTGAGATTTGAACCCTAAACTAAAGTGTTACCCTAGACTGAAGCCTTACAGTAGTACATCTAGTTTAATTGTTGCCCTAAATCAACAGAAAAAAATGCCTTAATAAATTTCAAACAAAAACGAAGGGATCCCTTCCACAAATAAAGAGGTGAATGGATCTAAAATAACGGCGTATCTATCTATTTAAACAGGTGACAGATAAACAGGGCCAGTGCGAGGCAAAAGAAGCGCTTGCACACCCACACACGGTTATATAGTCATTCCTCTGTGTTGATTCAAGCACAGGTGAGAGATGGCCAAACCTCGCAAAGCTCTGACGGGAATTGTTGACGTCACTTCTGACAAGGACGAGAGACAAGTTTGCTCTGCCAATATAAGGCTAAAAGCCTCTCAAACTCTGGGGAACAAAATTATATTATTTTAAAGACATCAAAAAACAAAAAATGCTGCAAGTTCAAAGTCACAGTGGTAATTTGCAACTGCCACAACACATTTGCGTCTAACACCGAGTTAAATACTTTAAAGAGCATTCGAAACCACATGGTTGACCATATTAACTTAACAATCTTAGCCTAATATCCTTAACAGATTAACCAGAATGCAATGAAAAAATGTGCGAAGGAGTGACGTTGGTCATGGTACTGCGTTAAGGAAAAGCAGCACCCTTTGTTTAGGGATGCCCATTTCAGGTTTACACTATAACCTTTGTGGTTTTACCCGAACAGAGCTTGACCCAGACAAAACATAGTCAAGATGTAGTCACAGCATGACTGATTTGCTATCAAAGAAACATCAACACCTTTGACTTCAAAGTATCTTCAACTGCGAGCAATGCAAGCTTGCTTCTTCCTCCCACCCATTCACCCTAAAACATTACACTTCTCTTTAAGCATGCTTGCATTTGTGCATCTGCTTTTCTCTAGTCTGTTATCTCTCTCTCTAACTCACCAGTGCTAGGCATGCTGGTGCTTCTAGATTGAGGAAGCAGCTCCACGGGTCGCTCTCTGCTGGACGTGCTGTCTGAAGAGAAGCAGGATTCTGTCTCATAGATCGTCTGCAACATCGCGCACAGTCCCGGTACGGTTGGCTTCAAAAGCATGCCAGTCTCAAAATACTGCCACACAATTAATGCAAAAATAAAGCAAAATCAACATGAAAAAGGAGATGGCAACCCACTCTCCATCAAAAAAGTGAAAAATGCAAACACATTTAAAGGAAGAGGGGAAAAAAGCAGTGCGTCCTTTTTTATCAAAAGGTACATGCATGCAATGAATCATCAATCGCTCTGCCCATTAGCTCCATGGTTTAAAAAAAAAATCAAACAAATCAAAAATGCAAGCAGAACCGGTTTCCGTGGAAGGAAACGCCGTAGACAAATCCTTAAATTGTCCACTCAGAACCATCAGCTGTATGACATACAAATGAGTCTATTCATAAACCACATCACCTTCTTGTCTAATCGTCTATGTCAGAAACAAACTGCTAATTCACACCGACAAGTCCGGCTTGTATCCAAGTCCCCCCGTCTGAGCGTGCTTGTATCCTGCAATCATCTGAAGTTATGCATGTGGTATCGGCGGACTCCAAAAGAGAGACTTCCCCATGACGAAATGCGACGGAGCTTGGAAAGAGGAGATGAAAGCGACAGAACAGGAGAGACTTTTGCATGCCAGTCCCTCTGTTCCTTCCTTCCCCTCGCCTCTCTGTACAGCCAGCCAGTCCTCGCTACAGAACAGTACAACTCGCTCTCCTGATGAATGGGCTTAAAGTGAACCATCCGACGTTGTTCTGTTTAGTGTGACTGTGTTGCTTGCTTTATGTATTTGTTTTAAGCCGAATCTCTGCAGCTTCACCCGCTGTGCGTGGCGAACGGGAGAGCAGAGGTGTAGAGACGTGGAGTTTACAAACAGACTGGAGCTGCTTCAGGCTGCTGGAAATAGCTGCCGAGCGACAGGGGAGGGGCGGGACCATGCTATAAATAGAGTTGGGAGCTGAGAGCTTGCTTGGAGAAAGAGAGAGAGAAAGAGAGAGAGAGAGGAGGGGGGTGAGAGAGAGACAGAGATGGAAGATGGAAGAAAGGGGATGGTCGATTGTTTATCACGTAAATAAAGGAGCCAAAAAAAATAATAGGAGCCAAAAAAGGAGCCAATCTGACACAAGACCGTGACAGGACTGGAGGAGTGAGACCAAACAGAGTTTAACTTGATAATACAAGCAAACACGAGGGCAAACAAGATACAAAACAACACGAGCGCTGCTAAATTCGTGCCAGTGCACGCTATAATGAATGGAACTAATTCATGCATTTGAAACACAAGCGTTTAAATCTAAGCTTTTCGTACTGAGAACTGCTTGCTGCTTACACAAGAAATTTGCGTCAGCACTATTGACACAGAGAACACAAGGGTCACCGTTTCACAAGCGCATGTGGGTCAAAAGACTAGAGTGGCCAATAGCATTACTAAAACTGTGACATGCCAAGCACTGCAAGGGCACCATATTTACCATTAAAATCAACAACAGCAACTGACAAAGCACATAAATGATAAATTAAGTGTTTATTAATTAAAACTGTAAACTGTATTGAAAAAAAAAAGTTTTAAAACTGAAACAAACATTTTAAAATCAAATTGTATAATCTTTAAATAAATAAATTGCACATAATTACATAACTTAATAATTATATATAATAATTATAATTAAATACATATTTAAAATTTGTTTAATAAAAAAATGTGATATATTATTATCATGTTGTTATTATTATTATTTAGTGAAGTGTTTACACAGGGCATTAAATGTAATTATTTAAATTTTAACATATACATATATATATATATATATATTTTAGGGATGCACGATACCATTTTTTAAGGACAGAGTACGAGTACCCATACTTTTTTCTAGTACTCGCCGATACCGATACCGATGCCTATACATTTATTAATTTCTCTCTCTCTTTTTTTTTTGATGTTGCAGTTTTCCAAGCACAACACAGCGAGACTAATGAATGTAGGACAGCTTCTTTATTATCATTTTTTTTGCTTGTATACATGTATACATTTATTTAACATATTTTGTTGTTTTATTAACATTAATGACAAATATACGGTCCCTTTAAGACCGAATCCATAATACTGACACATATCCTGTTTTCACCCAAATGTTTATGTCCACATAACCGACTGTATTTACGTGAGATACTCCACATGATGGACATTTTGACAACTATGTGTGCATTTGACCATTCAGGCGCAAGGAGAACTGATCGCGTGCTGTCTGAGAGAACTGGGATCGTGTGCAAGAAAGAAAACGAGAGAGCGAGAGAGAAAACGCTTCTGGTCTGTGTCATTCAGCGCGATTTCGCCTATCCCGCCTTTACTAATCGATAACGAATTGTGATTGAAAGCATGCAGTTCGCAATATGTGTGTTTTTATCATTCATTTTGAAGTATTTCCACACCCCTGAGGCTGACATTGTTTCTGCTGCTGCCACCGGTGTCTCTGTGCACGGAATATTCTGCCAGTTCCGTCACGTAAGGTACCAGTCTTTGGTATCGGGGGTATTTTTACGAGTACAAGTACATGAGCTTGGTATTGGGCCCGATACTGAAATCGGTGCATCCCTAATATATACATATATATACATATATATATATATATATATAGAGAGAGAGAGAGAGAAAGAGAGAGAGAGTGAGAGATACACACACACACACTATAAAAATAACTAAAAAAAGTAACAGATTCTTTTACAGTTTTCCATTGAAACAGTGTGTGTGTGTGTGTGTGTGTGTGTGTGTGTGTGTGACCCCTGTGCTGTTGAAATGCACATTTTCCCATAGATAATGGTGACCTACATGACCAATTCAATGTTTAAAGAGACCAGAATGATGTCTGGAGGTGAATTTGTGAATTTAAATCAGTAATGCACTAAATCTTTGAGGACAGCAAAATACATCTATTGTGAAATGCACCATTGATTTCATGACCTCCTGAATGATATATGACAAGGTTATCGGGCATCTACGTTTTGCATCAGTTTAGGGACCCACTGCCTAATGTTCATCACATTTATTATCCAAGACAGACTGACCTGTTGCACAAGCACAAAACTCCAGAAAAAATGTGTCAAGACTAAATAAGAAAGATAAAACAAATCTGAGACCACACAGTTCCATAGTTTTCTTACAATGATGGCTAAACATTTGTTTCATGCAAGGAAAGTTGGTCGTAGACCAATATTAAAGGGTAAGATTTATCCAGAGCGCCAAAATTAGACCTCTGACGTGCTTTTCTTAGAGCAGCCTGTCACCATGACCACTAGTGTGTTGGAGAGTTAAAATGGATTTGGCTCAAGAGCAGCCAACAATCAAAGAGAAGCTTTGTCAAGCACTTGTTTAAAAAAAAAAAAAAAAGACACATTTAAAAACAACATGGAACAGATGTGCACATACCCTGTGTCGCCTATCATTGCCTGGCCATAGGGTGTGATCTAAGAGGGCAAATACAGGCTGCATGTGTATTTACGCAGGCAAAATCAAAGCATGGTCAACTTTCAATGTTTTGGCACCCATAGCAAGGCCAACACATAATTTGAACTGAGGCTGTAAATAGAAGCAAGTTTTGTGAGGCATGACCTGCCCATGAACAATCAACAGCATGCAGCATGATCAGTGTGTACGTATACAATGCATACTTGCATCTTGAAAACCGCATAGACTTTGCACTTGTTACTCTTTAGGTTACGGGCATGCTAAACCGCTATCTGTCCCACAGCTGCACGCACATTGAAGAGTTTACGTGGTCTTTTCAACTTCAGTCTCGTCTGTTTAGTTTCCAGCCGCCCCCGTTATTTATAGGTGGATGTACCTTTTGGGCTTACTGACGTTAGTTGGGTTTATATTTAGCCATGAGAAGGTGGGGGGAACGCACCACTTGTTTTTTAAGCCCTTTTTTTTTTTTTTTTTTTACGAGTGATGAACTCATGTTGGTAATGTCAAGGACTTTGGCAGCAGACTTTGTTTGACAGCTAGTCTCTCGCCTTTAGCCAGACCTGACCCAATTAAGGCCAACCCAAAGCGAGCCGTAACCTTTTGCCACCGGGTTCTGAAGGAATCTTGGACGCTGGAGAAGAATGGTAAATAAATGTGGCCGTTCCTCACTGTGGCTGCGGACAGATGGGCTAAATATGCGTTGAAGCTTCGAGAGTATGTGAACTCTCTCTCTCCCACCCTAAATAACATGGACTATATTAGCGCACACTTATGAGCCCACAAAAATAGTCTTGGTTTGGATGGGATTAATTAAAACAAAGCCAAGAAAAACACAGCGGTTTCTCACACAGATAACCAACTCGCTTACTGGGGACTCTCCTGTGACTGCTGCAATGTTAGGAAAATGTATTTTAAGTATGCTTAATTTTAACTATGCTCAAATTTTAAAAATCTTACCCCCAGTTTCACAGACAAGCCTAGTCCCAGACTAAAATGCATTTTTGAGCAGTTTTAACTAAAAGTTTTGAGCAGTTTTAACTTGCACTGACATATCTTAAAATATGTCAGTGGCATTGTTTTGTCTCAAGACACACTAGTAATGTTTTTTTTCTTTTAAGCCATCCTAGGTGTATATGACTATCTTCTTTCAGACGAACACAATCAGAGATATATTTAAAAATATCCTTGCTCTTCCAAGATTTAAAATGGTAGTGAATGGGGGGTGCAATTTCAAAGCCCCCCCAAAATGCATCCATCCATCATCATAATAATCCATACGGCTCCAGGAGGTTAATAAAGGCCTTCTGAAGCGAACCAGTGGGTTTTTGTAAAAATATCCATATTTAAAACTTCATAAACTAAAACAAAAAGCTTCCGGCAGACAACCAGTTGACAAGAGTAACCCCTGATGTATGATGTAGGATGTAAGAGAACAAAAACCCACTGCTTCGCTTCTGAAGGCCTTTATTAACCCCCTGGAGCCGTATGGATTATTTTATAAAGGATGGATGCGTTTTTTGGGCATTCACTACCATAATAAATCTTGTAGGAGCCAGAATATTTTTAAATATATCTCAGATTGTCTTTGTCTGAAAGAAGATAGTCAAATACACCTAAGATGGCTTGAAGGTGAGTAAATCATGGGATAATTTTCATCTTTGGGTGAATTATCCCTTTAAATGCCCTAATTGAACTAAGGCCTAATCTAAGCCTTATTTGTGAATCCAGGCCTTTATTTTTTTCATTTTTTAAAATGTTAACCATTTAATTTTTTTGAGGAAAAACCACAGAGAGCTCCTTAAAGTTTCTCTTTTGCTGATAACAGATTTATAAATTATTCTCATAACAAATTTGGTGCATGTTGCATTTTCAAATGCACGACCTAAACTCGCAGCGCCAGCCAACTGGCGAGTAGTTTTTACAGTTTACTCGCCAACTCTACTCACACAAGGCACTTGGCGGGTGTTAATTTTGTACCCTGGTTGAGATGTTAAGGGTGTCCCACACACAGTCACTAGATGGCACAGCTAGCTTGTGCTGTGGAAGTTGGAAGCTATAGTCTCTATGCATGAAATGAAAATACTTTAAATGTGTTACAAAATGCAGCCATTTTTCCCTTGGATTTACACAATTCACATGGGACATATAGATATCTGTATAAATACAGACAAAAATTACATCCCTGATATAGAGACCAAAATATCATATAGACTTGGGTTTGGGCCAGTGAGGAACCATCTAGCAGCAGCAGAACACCTTAGCAACACACTGGCAACCACCCATAACACCCAAACATTGTTTTTTGTGCATTTTTGAAAAAGTGACATGTCGCTGCACTTGAATCCGACCCAGTTGCTCAAAGAACTCGGCTTGTGCTGTGGGATCATTTCACTGCAAGTCGATCCAACACGGCACAGACGAGTCCATGGCCTGTCGATACCGCCTGAATAACAACCGCCCAATCAATGAGCAATTTGTTACCTGTCTTTATTACGAGCAAAGAGAATTTCTCAGGTGTGCAAAATCCATTTTGAAAGTGCTGTCAAGTCCAAAAACAAACCCAATAAAAGAAATTAAACTGAATCACCTGGAAGGAATGAGAAATTAGCTCCAGTTTGCAAAATTGTTTCTTAAATGTCCTCGTTTGAGCGACTGCCAGACTTTCCTGTGAGGGAAAGGCAAAGAGAATTAGCTTTCAGTTCTACTCTGCTATGGGGTCTAAAGGACATGCACACACACACACACACACGCCTTCTAAAAAATCCTTCTGTGCACATACATGAGCAAATGCGGTCAAGCATATCAATAAACTGCCCATGAAAGCCTGATATGTTGCCTGTATACATTTACAGCGAGAAAAACAACCTTTTTTAGAATCATCATTTGATGACTCATATCAAGGCATAGACTGATGCACTTACACCCAAAGTGAGGATTCACACACACACACGCGGCACAGGGGACGCATACAGATTCTTTCTCCTCAAATAGAACTCTGCGATGACTCATTCTCTGCACAGCCCCAACTGCAATGCTCCTCCCTGCCAGAGAACACGCACACGTTCACATATACATACACACTGGTGTGTATTTATTCCACCGATTCAAATATTAACACATGCAGATAATGACAAGATCCTCTGTGTTGGAAGAAGGGCTCCTGCAGTATTCCAGAGAAATCAATGTTTCAAACAGGTTGACTCATTTAAAGTGGTGATTACTGACCCGTGTCTCACTCACTTTTCAGATAACAAACCAGTCCAATTATAATGCGAGTTGAGCTGCAACTGCGAAAAAAGGTTAAAAAAAAAAAAAAATTATGCATGGAGAACCGCGCAAGCACATACATCGCAATGTTTATTTAATGTGTGCATTTTCTTCTGGAAAATGCCATTATTATAGCGTTTGGTTATATGTGACGTGTTGCTAAAATGGATGTAAGAACGTCATTACACAAATGCTTTCACTATAGATAGAAAGATATTTGTTTTGACCTATACTTTTCACAGTTATTCACACTTTCCTACTAAACAGGTTTATCTGTTCTTTAATATCAATTATATCAATAATTATATCAAAAAAGCAGATTATAACAATCAATTAATAAATTAATAATTAATAAATAAATTAATAAACAATTAATAAATGTTTAGCGTAAGTTATGGTTGGTTTCCAGTGAAGGATCCAGCGCGTTGTAGACAGTGGCTAAAGGCTGCAAAGAATGGTAAATATGGAGAGAAAGCCACAAAGGGAAATCTGAAAAACATCTGTGTTTGTAGTCAACATTTTAAACTGGATGACCAAGAACAGTGTTTTAGACAAAAAGGAGGGGGAAAAATTGAAAGAAACTACCGTTCTGTCGGTTCTGCCCGAAGCAAAATGCTGTCGCATACAGGTAAGAAACCTGTTGCCATAGTAATTGGGTTGGAAAGTGGCGAAGTTACACTTTAAAATTAAAAAAATTAATCGGTATCGGCCGTAAAAAAAAAACAACAATATTGATTTAACGCTATAAACTGTTTTATGTAAGTGAATGCACAAAGTTTAGGATGTTTATACACAAATACTATATTTTACATAGAACTTGAGATTTTCCACATGATGCAGTCTTTTACAGATGTGACAGCGATTACTTGTACGTTTACTAGGTTAATTTGTTTAATAAGAAAAATCTCATTATTAGGGATACACAATTAATCAGAATCACATTAAAATTGCCATATGGCCCCTAAATCAAATTTATTTTAAATGAAAATGAAATATAAAAGAAACCAAACTTTTGTAAAATAATGTATTAATATAAAATAATATTTTTTTATTATTATAAAATTATTACAAAAAAAAATCCAAAAAAGCTGCTTAATATATCATAATTCTCATTATTAGGGCTAAACAAATAATTAGAATAAAATCAAAACTGCCATTGCCAAGTGCAATGTTTAAACCAAAAACTTTGATTAAAAATTTAATATAAAATAATAACATTTAGTTTTTAGCTAAATAAAGAAATACATTGTAAATTGTTAAATTATAATTTATATATAACATATAAAAAATGCAATATGGTTTGACCAAATGGTCCCGCTCATTATTAAAATTAAAGTGAGGGAGGAAAGTTGACATTAAGAGCATTTTATCATTAAACAAACAAACACCAGTACATTCTTCAATAAAGAAGCCTTTAGAAGTCACATTTTAGATAATATCTAAGCAAAGTTCAAGAAGCTATCGATTAAAAACTCAAGGGGGATAAAAACGAAGAAAGCACCATGTTCTCTTGTCACTCCATAGCTTCTCTGAATGTGGTTATGCATCCCTTTGTGTTATTGGTGATAACTTCATTAAAACCCCCATTAAAGACACCAGCAAACAACAAAAAACATCTTAAAAGACACATGACCCCTAAAAGAATAAGAGCACAATGTGCACAACGTGTATCCCTGAACTCGCCTGGTACGAAGCATTACAGTGAAGGGCTTCTGCAGATGAAATGGCCTTTTATTGGAAGAACGGAACTGTACGACATGTCCCCAAGAGAACAAAAGGCCTCACTGCATGGTTGAATGGATTGACACTCATTTCTCCTTGATAGGCTTGTATGTGCTGGATCACATTGAGCTCTAGGCGTACTGGACATCATCAAAGACAAGCCAAGCAAGGTCCTTCGGTACTGCACAACATCAAAAGCATCTACAGATGATTAACATGATGGTAGCTGATTATTTCAGCTTGGAGAGCTTGGCTAAACTATGACAGACAGCTTGACAAAGCAATATGCCAAAAGATGTGGAACATTACAGTGATTTTCACGGAAATTGAAAGGAGTGAAGTTATGTGAAGTTATTACAGGGAGCGATTGGGGGTTAGGTGCCTCGCTCAAGGGCAGCTCAGCTGTGGGTAATGAGAGTGGAAGAGAGCACTGTTTATTCACTCCGCCCACTTACATTTCCTACCAGTACTGAGACTTGAACCGGGTTACAAGTCCGACTCTCTAACCATTAGGCCACAACTGCCTCATAAATATGATGTGCAATGCAAGTGTTTTTTGCTAGTTTCAGCCTGACGCAGTTATCATTTTCACATCCAGCGTCACGTTGTTTAAATAGCAAATGCACTCGTGCCCATGGGCATGCTGGTCTGAAAACGAGGAGTGTTCAGGCGCATTGTTGGCGCATTGCTATTTTGAGGCAACTGAAACGACTGCGCCATTGACCAACAAAAACCTGGTCTAAAGTCAATGGCGCAATATTTTTTTGTTATTTAAAGAGCACGTTAGTAATGCACAATGTGCGTACCCTCTGCTTATTACACACACAGGGATGTGCAGAAGCACACAAACATTTTTAAATATTAAAAACTAAAAGGATCCCTCTCTGGAGAAGCATTCAGTCTTTCCGCTTGCAAATTCCGCCACGTAAATAGCGAATCCGTCATGGTGCAAGCACAAATGGCTTTTAAAGGGAATGGGAGATGGGACTCTGATTGGTTTATTGCACGTTATGCCCAAAACACAACCATGACTCATTAAGAGACTAGGTACAACCCTTTTGGACCATGTGCTTGGCGGCCATTTTTTCGTCGTTAAAATTCAGCACGCCCTAAGTGCACCTGCGCCATGCGCTTAGATCATTAAATCAGGGCCCAATCTAATTAATATTGGATGATAATACGGTACCAATATATTTCACATCCCTAGATACTAGACAGCAATGTTCACACACAAAAAAAAAAACTTTTTAAAAACATTTTATTAAAAATAATCACAGCTATTTCAAAATTATTTTAATAAAAATATTCCTCCTGTTCATTAGCCTAACTGAATTATGAACCACCTTAGTCTCATTATTATTTTTCTCAAATTACACTTCGGATTACAACTTTTCATATTCGCCATACCTCATCTGTAGGACAACATTATAATATAATATAAACAACATCTTTTCACAGCAATACTTTTAACTGTTGTTCTATTAAGCTGTGAATCTGTTTGTAGAGGTAACCAATAACAGGAGCTCAATTCACAAAATGTTGTACTGTAACCGATAACAATAGTGCCAGTACAAGCTCTTAAAATCCAAAAATCCAAAATTTGGTCCATTATCCCACTGTTTTCAAATCCAATGGTAGCTTACAAACCAGCTTATCGCATCAATGCAGAAACAAAAAAACCACTCCATCTACAGTTATATATTAAGAGCACCTTCCTCAGCTGCACACTCAATATAATGTCAATCACATTGACATGCACACAGAAAGCATACGTAAAAGAACCAATGAGTTTGCATCACAGCGAACAAAGAGGCCAATCAGCAAAGAGCCCTCTGGGCAGTGTTGATGTGGAGTGGGGCGAAGTGTAGAAGGTTGCCACGGCATCCAGTGACATTCAAAGACGTCATGAGGGGGACAGAGGGTTAATAGAGGTTGTTACCGGTTCTAATTATAAACGGCAGAGAGTCAGAGAGAGCCAGGCGAGGAGAGAGTGGGGGCGGGCGCAGGGCCGAAGGTATGAATTAAAGGTGCATTAAGAGGGGGCTGATGAGAAAAGAAAGGGGCGAGGAGGAGAAGAAAGCTGCAGCGTACGGCAACAGATGAAGGAAGATGGACAAAATCCACAGGTTTTGTTTGCCTGAACAACAAATCTGGCTAAGCTTCATCTGAGACGAGACAATTATACGCAATTACACACACAATCATAACAACAGGTTACTCGCCAGCTGACAGACCAAAAATCTTCTTCGAAACGTGATCTGTAATTGCTACAGCTGTGAGTCAGGTTGCATTACTATGTCTACTACTTCTACTACTACTACTACAATAACAAATGCCTTTTAATAAAGTTACTTTAATCATGAGTGTTTTTTTTTTAAACACAGCGCTGATCAATTCAATTGCTTTTTTGTCACCAATTACAGTGAAGATTTTAAAATATCACCACATTTTACAAACCAAGGAAATTTACAATTTTAGTTTAGTTAAGGGCTTTATATGCTTAAAAATGCTTAACACACCTGAAACAGTGGCACTATAGCCATCTATCCAATGCAAAATGTTAAAACAACATTGCCAGAGAAATAGCCAATAAAAAGGCGGTTCTATAAGCTGTTCAGAAGAATGAAATCATCACTTCCGGGAAAATTTAGCGCAAAATGGAAACGGAAATGGAAGCTGTAGACATATATAAGCCAGTTTGCCTCTTATAATTAAAGGGATAGTTCACCCAAAAATAAAAATGCTGTCATCATTTACTCACCCTCATGTTGTTCCAAACCTGTATACGTTTCATTGATCTATTGAACACAAAAGAATATATTTTGAAGAATGTTGGTAACCGAACAGTTGATGGACCCCATTGTCTTCCACAGTATGAAGAAAAAAAAAAAAATTGGGGTCCATAACCTGTTCGGTTACCACTCATACAGGTTTAGAACAACAGTGAGTAAATGATGACACATTGATGACAAATACTACTTTAATGTTATAAAAGACTTGATGTTGAGTATGCACAAACCAAATAATATTGCTACTAGGAGAAAATAGCATAGTCAATCATCTAAACTTAAAATTAAAAAAAAGGCATCCACTTTCAAGTGAGCATGCGAGTTTTACCCCAAAATTTGCTAAATAAAGCTATCTTACTAAATGAAACATCAAAAACAACAACAACAAAAAATCTATTCTCACAGCTCATGTAAGGAAAAGATTTGGAAAAAAAAAAAAAAAACAAAAAGAAAAAACGGAGGTTTTAACGGAGGTTGCTGAACAAAAAGCAAGTCCAACCATGGTGAGCAGTGTCACTAATATCAGACAATGCAAACTTTCTACAGCTCTTTTTTGTAGGCCCAGATGAATTCTGAAGACTTCTGGACTTCTAATTCTGAGGGTTAAATTTGTAGAATTTTGTAGAATGGAATTAAGGCTGGAATATAGTACATTACTTTTCAAATCTAAACATATTTTAAAACACCAGGCATCATACACTTATCGACTCTGTAAAACGTTACAGACAAAAATACAATAAACGACTTAGAATCACACACTACAAGACTTTTTTTCAAGTCGTTCCAAACACAACACAGAAACTCACTTGTTGCTAGTAGACACATAAAAATGAATACAATATGTGTTCTAAAATCACTACAAAATATCACACATGTTTGATATCTCCCAACTAGAAGGAATCAAAGTCTGAAAAAGTGGATGGAATCAAAGTCTGGAGAAAAAAAATATAAAAAAATCTTTTTAAAATGGGGTCTGGGGAGGGTGTTCTAGGGGGTCCATGGAAAATTAGGGAAAAAAAAAAAAGTAAAAGAAATAAATAATAAAAAATAAGATTAAAATAAGTAAAAAATGTGATTAAAACAAAGAAATAAATGAGTAAATTAAAATAAGTAAATAAACTAAGAATAACTACGAAACATAATAATGTAACTTAATAGAAACCAAATATTTTTAAAATAATATTTTAGATTAATTTATAATATAAATTATTCACACTAAAAATTGGATCTTTAAACCATGGTATCTGTATAAAACATCTGATACTTGGAAGTATTATCAAGTGAGACAAAATCTTCCATTAGCAGACATCAGTGATTCAGAGTGCAACATGAATGAGTAAAAACTCTCACCGGGTGTGTTTGGTGAATTCATGGATGACGCCACTGATCTTCTCTGCCTCTGAAGTTTTCCAAGTAGCAGCGAAAGATGCTTTTTGGATAAACCTCAGTGTTCGACCTCTGGTTTGCCTGGTTTCAGAGGCAAGGTGCCGCAAGACGCCGAGTTCTAAAGGGGGTCCTCGGCGTCAGCCATGACCGTAGACCTCACGGGGAGGGCTGTGATGGCTGCTGGTGCCAGCTGAACACCCTCACTGCAACAGATACAAATACACTGACCTTAATGGAACTGAAACTGCTGACATTCTTTAAGCCAAAAAATACAATGCAAAATAGCCTTCTCAAAATGACAGTAGACCTGTCTGAAAAGCAAAAACATTAATAAATAATAATATCAAGCAAAACAGCTCATTTGTTTTACATAGAGTGAATAAAGTCCCCTAGCTGCCTATTAACGGGTCTGTAAGAGTCATTAATGCCTGTGTCAGAATGCTGCGCTCGTAACAGAGTTGTATATTTGCTGCTTACAAAACAGATCCAGAGGATGTTAATGGATGACTCACCCTGCCTCTAAGTCTGTGGAGATGCACTACAATACCCACGCTGCCTAGCAGCGACTGGATACGCAGCAGGGTAGCACATTACCCACGCTGCCTCTCATTCGACCATGAGCCCTGCCCCAAGCAAAGAATAGAGAGGTTCTCGACCATCTAGTTTTAGTGATTATTATTAAAAAACTGGCCCACACTTCCTGAGCCTTAGGTCTGTTCAGTATTCAAGTAGGTAATGTTATGCATCACAAAGCATTCTAGTTTGGGGATTTTAACATTCTGAAACACACATTTTTATGCAAAGCAACACATAAACATGAAATATTAATATAAAGAAAAAAAAATGAAAATGAAAATAGGTCAAAACCTTTTCTGTGCACACCAGGTGCCTTTTTGGACAAATCTGCCTGATATTTTTGAACAATATGCAAAGACTATTAGCATTACATGATTGGTAAAACTCACAGCACTGCATTGAGAAGATGACAAGCTTTGAGTTGCCTTGCATATGCACTGAGACGGTAGCCTCACCTGCTGGTCAAATCATGCAAATGCAGTCTGTCTGTCCTCCGGCAGTGAGATTTGTCTAATGACCCATTGTGAACACAGCACACTTCTTTCAGTATGGAATAGTTAAAGCAATCAATCAGTTTTCTTGAAATATTTTGTGAACAACAGTGTACGTGTCCCTACTTGCATATCTAAATGAATCAATATCTGTACGAACATGTGTGCTATCAGCTCAGAGCCAATAAACCATAATAAGTGACTGATAAATGTTGAAAATAGTCTTGTGGTTTTGCTTTGACGCACTTATAATGTAATTTGAACTTGGGCCAGGACTTTATGGTAGCTGGATTTCTGAAGTGTAATGTTTCGACTGCTAATCTCAAACAGTTCATCTCAAACTGCAAATCCCCAATTTATGAGCCTTTAAGAATGTGGCTAAACATAATGAAAGTCTACAGGACTGTTCCTTAGATCTGTGTTTCTCAAGTTTAACAACCTGCAATAGTGTTTGATGCTCACCAATGAAATTAGAGAAATCAGGTTATCAATGACTAAGAATCCAGTGATAAATGAACAGTTAGGATGGACACTTATATACATAAATATTAAATAAAATATTAAAGCACTGGTTTTTTAAAACATTGACTTTTTCACTAAATACTGGAGATACGACAATATTAAAATTCAGGCCAATAACAAATAAATGGTATATTATAATTAAATTTAATTTTGTCTATTTAACTTAAAAATAAAATTACTGAAAACTAAAATCAGTCATTTAAAAGTGCCCCCGATCCAAGTATTAAGTATCTGCCGATACCGAGTCCCGATCCGATACTTGTATTTTCCTAATGGTCTGTACACACTTCAAGTACAATAAAGTTGTTAAAATCAATCCAGTGTAGACAAGGATGTGCAGAGAGAGTCTCAAGACACAACCCATAGCAATGCGTTATGACAAGATTGTCAGTCTGACCACAGATAAAAATAAACAGTAAATAAATGACTTTCGAGTGATTAGTTACAAAAGTGAGCATCACATATGTGAAACACTGAAGCTTGAATATGCGTAAGTGACGGCGAGAACCAATGAGGTCTGTTCTAGCACATCGGTTCTCGCCGTCACTTACGCACATTCTGCTTCTTTCTTTTTTATGGCGGTTGGCAAACCTACTTGATGTTGCATACCACTACCTACTGTATGACACCTGCATGACAGCTGACGTAAAATAAAGGATCGGGCCAAAAAGTTTAACAGGCCCTGATACCGATCCTTAAAATCAGATCGGGACATTCCTAGTAGGCGTGTAACGGTTACGAAAAAAATCGAACCGTTCTCCACACATGGTTCGGCACGCTCTTGCACCTCATTTCTGACGATGCATACACATCTATAATACGGTTTGTTGAAAATAAATCAGACAGATAGAGTTAGGCTAATGTATGTTTCTGTCAATCGATACGCATTCGGGCTTCCCTTAAACTTAAAGTGCGCATGTGCACGAATATTGAGTTCTCTTTCAAATCTTGTACTTCACACAAAAGTTATGTCAACATGCCCACTTGGCGAGTATCCTAACAAACGTAGGTTATGTCTTAAGTGAACTTAAACACTCGAGAAAGAATGCATGTGTTCAGTATCAGTGTACTGATCCGTGCATTGTCTTAAAGTGACAGCAGCCTAATATGTGACCCTGCCTGGACCACAAAACCAGTCATAAGGGTCAATTTTTTAAATTGAGATTTATACATCATCTTGAAGCTGCATAAATCAGCTTTCCATTGATGTATGGTTTGGACAATATTTGGCCAAGATACAACTATTTGAAAATCTGGAATCCGAGGGTGCAAAAAAAAAAATCGAAATACTGAAAATCACCTTTAAAATTGTCCAAATTAAGTCCTTAGCAATGCATATCCACTCAAAAAAATACATTTTTGATATATTTATGGCAGGAAATTTACAAAATATCTTAATGGAACATGATCTTTACTTAACATCCTAATGATTTTTGGCATAAAAGAAAAATCGATAATTTTGATCCATATAATGTATTGTTGGCTATTGCTACAAAAATACCTGTGCGACTTATGACTGGTTTTGTGGTCCAGGGTCACATATTCCTGCTGTCTGTATGCATTTGTAATGTTAATCAAACAACAAAAGACAAGGAAATCACTCATTGCTCTTGACTGAATAGCTCTTGTAATTTAATTAATTAATAATGATTAATCTTTATTTAATTTATACAGTGAAGATTATATGCAATGTTGTTTTATATTTTACTAGCTACTTTATTCAATTTCTGTACCTGAAAACTACTAGATACCTGTTAGATACCTGGAAAACCTGAAAAGCACTGTTTATGTTATTTGTATCTTTGCCTTAATGTATTTATTATTATTGCCTGTAGTTTGATTATTTGTTCTTATTTTCATTTTTATTTGACAGAAGTCCTTTTTTCCTTGAACATAGCATACACTGAACCGTACCGAAACCATGACCCTAAATTCCTAGTATTTGCACCATTATTTACCACCAAAAAATAAATAAAATATTTACCTATTTGGCATTTTCGCATTCTCAGAAGATCCCCTTTAGATCTTTTCACTCCCACTGACACTTTCATTAAATTGTGGCCACATACTAATTTGCCCTGTTTAGTAAATCTGAACCATAATATTACTAATGTTTTTGCTAATTAATAATGGAAATTAATACAATTCAGATAATCAATTTATTTTGCCTTGAAAATTTACAGCTTTAGAAATTTAGAGCTGCCACTCTAAATTTCATTGTACTTGTACTGGTACAATGACAGTATCTTTAAAAAAAAAAAAAAAAAAAAAAAAAATTCCTTAGAACTTTATTTGAGACAGCAGATTTTCACCGATAAGCACCACTCACATTCACTCATAAAACCATAGAAATCAAGTTAAGAACATTTCTCAACTTCATTAGAGAAAGTCTGAGTATTTTATGCCATGGTCTGCAAATAAAACTATGGACCTATATGGGTTGTTTCTTATGTCATTCTGAAAGGCTTGTTCTTTTCTTTGGCCACAGCCAGCTCTGACATGTCCCAGGGCCTTGTGGGGTGCTAACATGCTGGTACAGTTCCTGGAAAGCCCTGTATTGACTAAAGAGCAGGCTGAAGCTCTGTCAGTGATTTAATGGAAGAGCTGAAAGCTCCTCCTGTCCAAATCTTTGTCACTCCTCTCTCTCTCTCTCTCTCTCTCTCTCTCTCTACTCTCGTGCAAGTGGTCAGGCTTCGTGCCAGAAAACTGATCAACATTTAATGCTCTTAAAAAGGATGGGATATTTGATAAGAGTTAAAACACTGGCTTTTCTCTGATTCTCACTCTCTTTCTTGTGAGAATCATCCTTCCCGAGATGCTTAGCTCTCTTTCTTTGAGGCTGAGTATATGAGAAGGCATCAGTCACTCAACGAGGGTGTGAATAGCGTGGGGGCGGAGATGTGTTGATTAGCGTCCATGCTTGATGTTAAAGCCTCCTGCATCTCTCTGAATGAAGGTTTCCAGACCATCAAGGTCCAATAATTTCACCATCTGTGTCACAAAACGGAGAAGCAAACCCCAAACTGTCGGTAAAGCATCAAGGCACGCTTAAAAATCTAGATTCAAGCTAACCGTATATAAGCATGTTATGTATCAAGAATAAAAGAAGCTCCATGTGCAGATTTTCTCAAATCAAACAACTAAAAGCACAGCTCCAACTCATTTCAGACACTAAACTGCACTACAATCTGTCTAGAGCGAACACAAGCATCTCGCTTGAATTTTGCATTTTTGACAAAACGCCACAGCTATTTGAGGCTGTCTACACTGGACAAATGAAAGTAAACAATATAAACTGATACATTTATGTTTCTGAAAGGGTACATGATGATGTTGTTTTGAAGCGTCCATTGCAGCACGTAGCACCGCTATGCCCTGTTCACTTTGATGTGTTCATGACCTGTTTAATCTTTGAAGGTTGAAATGCAGCACATTTTTACTTGCACTTCTGTAACCAAGCTGAATGACTTTTCTCATTAACATGTCAGTCTATGTTTACACTTTTGGGGAGAAAAAACCCATGAATGGCATACTAGCAGTCAATGAACAATAAACGGAGTTAAAAGTATTTTACATACTTCACCTTTAAAAGAAATGACTCATAAGAGTCAGTCATTTCAGGATTCAGACTACACTGTTTCGGATTTAAAAAAAAGAACTAGCTCATTAATTAAAGTGCCCGTATTATGCTTTAAAGGTTTAAAGGTTCCTAATTTTGTTTTGAAGGTCTCCTTTAACAGGTTTACATGCATCAAATATAAAAAAAAAACACACTTATTTTTCTCATAATATACATTGCACATCCCCTCATTTCTGTCAGTCTCTCTAAACCCCTCCTTTCCGAGAGCTACTCTGCTCTGATTGGTCAGATGGCCGTCTGTTGTAACTGGTCTACTGCTTACAGCGTGTGTCGGAAACAAAACACCCATAACGATATCTGAATTTCAACTCTGGAGGCTTCATAAATCCTCAGCGATTGTTTTAAATGTAACCACTGACTCTTCACATCCTCATACTTTGGAAGTGTATACAAAGACAATTTTTTTTGCGGCATCTTCTGGACATGTACACAACACAAACAGCTACAGCGTTTGAGGGCGAGTCAAAGCAGACGTTGTTCACGGGCAGCCAGTGAAGACCATAGGTGGGCATTATGCAAATTTGTTACATTGTTATGTTACACACACATAAATGTTGCCCTATGATGTGACCTAAAACATTAATTTAAGATCATACAACCTACTGAACTGACTGTACATCTGTCCATTAGAGCCTTATTTTCATATGGGTCCTATTAAATGTCGACCCTGTTTAAAGGCTGGCCCACACTAAAAGATTTTTAAAACCTTATCAGATTTTCAAAATGTGAGAGACCATAAACATGACGATTAAAAAAAATAAATACAATTTAAAAAAAAAAAATCATAAATCATCGAGTCCAGAAATATCGCAAAATCTTTTGTGGTCAAATGTGACTTCAGAGTAAACAAACATGGCGGACAAGAAGAAATGGTGATAATGGTCTTTGGACTGCTTTTTAGCAGAAAATTTGTAGAGAAAAAAAGAAAAACGTTTGGATGAAGTCGTGTTATGCGTTTGTCTTTTGTCAGCTCGCTTTCTGTTTTGACAACAGAGTGTGTGCGCACATTTGTCCTCAGGGTTCCCCCACACAACAGGATTTCTGATCATAAATATTCAACAACTTACAATTTGAGATCGGTGCGGCCCCAACATTCTTTCGAGCAGATTCAATCACTCCTGACACACCTAACACCACAGGAAAATCTGATAAGATAATCTATAGAACCATCAAGATAATCAAGACTTTACCTAGGATTGTCAGAAGGGGAGAATTGGGCCCAAACATTGGCCAGATTATTTTGTAGTGCCTTAAGTGATACAAAAACCAAGGAGTTGTGGCAGAAAGTGGTCACAAGAATAATTGTAGTATTTAAAACCTTTAACCACTTCTGAATGCTGGCTGGAGCACAGCGGATGCATTATCTAAGTGACGTGTGAGGATTAAAAATAGTACAACAGATTTAGCGTGCTGCTGCACTCCCTGCCGCTCCCCCATCCCCAGGGACGGACGTACAGACGCGGCAGGCCGGTGGGGAATAAGCGGCCTGTTCGATTGCAGGCTGACGGGTGAGCTATTTCACAAAAATCAGGTGAATGCTGCCTGGTGACCCAGGAAGTGCTCACCTAGGAGACAGTGGAGACAAAAGCCCTTGCGTCATTCTCACAAGATGAGATCAAGAGGCTTGTCTGACTTGATTTTAAAGGAGGCTCTTCAAATTCAAATTCAAATGAAAAGCACTCATTTAAACAAATATATATAATCAGTCATATGTAGTCATGCAACGAACAAGATTATTAACATTATACAATAAATAAGGTCTACAATTTTTTACACTTTTAGTAGCAGGTGCATGCAGTTAGGTAAGGTTAAGAGTCCTTGCTGCTTTAGAGCGGTCAAACCAAAAGCTGAAATTGGTCATTAGCATGCAGCATGGAGCATGTCAGGTATGGCAGCCGCCCAAGAGAGTGGCGGTGTCCTCCATCAGACCTCGAGTCTCTGCCCGCTGTGTTCCAGGATCCTGCTTGGCACACTTCCACAAAGACAAATGAACCTCTCTATCCGTTTAGCAATGGTTGCTTCAAGCATTTAACGAGTCTTTTCAGTCTTTTTGACGCCACAATACAATCACTTCGCAACTTCCAAAATACAACGGCAGCTATATATTTACATATATAAAGACCAATAATAAAAATAAAAATAATATAATTCTGCAAAATATTAACTATAAAGTTAACACTATCTTTTTCTGTCCACCATGTACAGAGTACAGATAAATTATCAATAAACTGCAAGAGAATAATACAACTGATGGCTTTCTATAAAATAAAAAAAAAAAGTGATTCATCAAAAAGTGACTATTCTTAACAGAATGAAATGGTAATAAAATGCCAAATTCTGTCAATTTTAATATAATAAATAATAGAAATAAATAAATGGTCACATTTTGCGACCTTTTTTTTCTGCCGGTGCAACTTAATTTTATTACCACAATGTCGCCCAACTGATGATAGCTGCCATTTCTTTTGCACATAGGCTAATGCATATGAGAAACATCAAACGGCAAACAAAACCAAAGTGGAATGAAACCAAATTACTCGTTTGAGATGCGAAGCGTAGACTGTTTATCAGCTCGGGCAATAATAAACAGCGCAGAGCAGCGCGAGCTCAGAACAGGCTCTCGCACGCCGATCTCAATCACATGATACTGTTACTACACAGCGCTTGGAAAAAACTCATAAAGCTTCATGAAAAACAAAAGCTTTTTTTTAAATTGTGACTGAATTACACAGAAAGCAAGTAAAGAGTGCTCCTTTTATAATCACTGAAGCTGTCAGTCAGTTCAGTATGGTACATTTAATAAAAGTCAAATATTTAGATTTTTCCATATAAAAATAAGGTTTTTGCATGTTACTGTTGTTAATAAAAGTTTTTAAATCATTTTAGATAAAATATAATTTTTTTTATCTGCATCTCAATTCAAGCTCAGTGTTTTACTTTCAAATTTCCAATAAATAAACATGTAATATTATTAGTAACTGCACTTATTAATGCAAACTAATCTGATTAAATTACCTTTATGATTACCCCCCATCCCAGACCATGGTTTGAAAACCCCTGCATTACCCCAGGGCATCCCAAAATGCAAATAAACACCCAGTATAATGCTTACACTCCAGTACTGCTACTGAGATCCACTGCAATGTGTATCATATCATCAGATAGTTACCACTATTGTGCCATTAAGGGTCTTGGTAAAGCCTATATATTAAAGGGACAGTTCACCCAAAAATCATCATTTACTCATCCTCAAGTTGTTCCAAACCTGTATGTTTTTCTTTCTTCTGCTGAACGCAGAAGAAGTTATTTTGAAGAATGTCTGTAACCAAACAGTTGACAGTAGCCATTGACTTCCATAGTATTTTTTCCATACAACGGCTATCTTCTAAAACACACCTGAAACACACCTTTGACGTAGTCACTAGATTACTCACTGATCACATGGCACTTTACTCAGCTGTTTTTGAACATGTCCAGAGCAATCAAAAAAAAAAAAAAAATTCACTCAACTGAACCAATGCATCTTGTGGAGGTAGAAGTGGATTTGCCAAAATGAATCTGGCTTTATGCCCCCAAATTGGCAATATTGTGCAGTTAAGGGTCAGTGGGATAGCCTACTCACAGCAAATCACCCTGAATAAGAAAGAGACGCATTACAAATATAAACCCAGAAAACTGTCAGAAGTCTATTGGGAAATTTGGTCCATTCTTTTCAATATTCTGCTGAAATATAGACCAGTATAAATTAAAACAGTAATGTCTAAAATAAGCTGTGTGACACAGTTTGCAAAAAGACTGCTATTCACTCACCCAATAGTTCACTACATTTTGACAAAGAATGATATTCAGATTTGCACAGAGCTCTGTTGAGCAACACCACACAATCCAGAGCATTACTAAGAAATCAGACGTCAGAGAAACCAAGGAGAACGCTTACAGACAAACACACAAAAGATTCGACTGCATACACAGAGGTTCAGAGGGTGTGTGTATGTGTTTGTGGTGGGGTGGGTGAAGAATTCAGAATGATGATAAAAAGACTAATTGTCTGACATCACCTGATAATAAAATTCATCCATCTCAAAACCCTGACCACAATAAAAGCAACTAACTAATTAAAATAAACTAGTTGATTGTATTTAATGGTGGTGTTTTGTATTCAATCATCCTTTAAATTTACATCTCCACCGCTAAAATTATGTCTTGAGAATTATGTTTTTGGGACAGTGTATCAAGTGGAAAAAAGTCAATTAAAAATAAAAAAATAACCAGAGACCCCAGAATTCTGTTCCATCTTGGGCTTTTTATTTATTTATTTTTTTTTCCACTTTAAAGCTCACTAAGAAATGTGCCCAAAGGGTATCAGATGAACCCAAAAACAGCCTAAACATATATAAGTTATACATAATAATACAGTGAGAAAGCCTGTGTTAGAAAAAATGCCTCAAAATTGTCAAAGGGTTAGTTCACCCAAAAAATTGTCATTTATAACTCACCCCCATGTCGTTCCACACCCGTAAACCCGTTGATCTTCAGAACACAAATTAAGATATTTTTGATAAAATCCGATGGCTCAGTGAGGCCTCCATTGACAGCAAGATCAGAAAGCTACTAAAGATACATTTAACAAATCTTTTGTTTCGAATCAGTGGTTCAGAGCGTGTATCAAACTGCCAAAGTCAGTGGTGAACCACTGAAATTTCGAAACACTTGTGATGTAATGAAGCCTCGTTTACTGAAATCACATGATTTTGGCAGTTTGATACACGCTCTGAACCACTGATTCGAAGCTTCATGAAGCAGTGTTTTGAAATCTCCCATCACTAGATATTGTTGAATAAAGTCGTTATTTTGTTTTTTTGGCGCACAAAAGGTATTCTCAACACTTCATAACATTAAGGTTGAACCACTGTACCCACATGAACTGTTTTGAATAAGTCTTTAGTTGCTTTCTGGGCATCTGAAAGTGTTTATGATCTTGCTGTCAATAGAGGCCTCACTGAGCCATCGGATTTTATCAAAAACATCTTAATTTGTGTTCTGAAGATGATCGAAGGACTTACGGGTGTGAAACGACATGAGGGTGAGTAATTAATGACTGAATTTTCATTTTTGAGTGAACTAACCCTATAATGTCAAATGTGAAATGAAAAAAAAAAAAAGTACACTACCCTAATGTACTTAAAGTGCTCTATTTCCGCACACTAATTTTGTACTTGATATACTAAAAATTCTTCTTTAGTACTTCTTAATATAATCTTAAGAACATCTAAATGTACTCAACTGTGCTATTTTGAGACACCATGCATATGAACTAAAATGCACTTAAATACACTAGTGTATGAAAGATGGGTTGAAGTATACTACCCATCCAGTTTGAAGTTCCAGCAGTGTCAGTTACTTTTCAAATGTTCTATGGTCATATGAAGAAAAAAAAAAAGAAAAGCTTTTTAGCAGCAAACACTCAAGATTGTTTTGGTGCACACAGGGGTAAAAAGTACCCCATGTGTACAATAAAATATACTGCTGGATCTTTAATGTTGTGGGCCTATTTTTCTGCCGGAGATCCTGGACATCTTGTTCAGATACATGGTATCATGGATTCTAGCAAATACCAACAGATAAAAAATCAAAACCTGACAGTCCCTGTTAGAAGTCATATAATGGGCCGTGGGTTGGATCTTCCATCAGGACAATGATCCAAAACAAACATCAAAACCAACACAAAAATGTGTCACTGAGCACAAAATGAAGCTTCTGCCATGACCGTCCCAGTTCCCTGACCTAAACCCTAAAGAAAATGAGTGGAGTGAACTGAAGAGAAGAACCACCAACATGGAGCTGGGAATCTGAAGGATCTGGAGAGATTCTGCATGAAGGAATGATCTCTGATCTCTTGTCAGGTGTTCTCCAAACTCATCAGGCATTATAGGTGAAGACTCAGAGCTGTTCTCTTGGCAAAAGGAGGTTGCTAAAAGTATTGCATAAAAGGGTATGATTAATTGTGAGCAATGTGTATTAGAGAAAAACATTTATTTCATAATGAGATTTTCCCCCCATTTAAAATTATTATTCTCCAGTGAAAGGTCTGATTTTTGTGGATTTTTAAAATAAAAGATCAAAATGATTAACAATGCAGATTTATTTTCACAGCCTTTTTTGGTCATATTTACCAAGGGTATGAATAATTGTGAGCACAACTGTATATATCTGTGTGTCTGTGCGTTTGTGTTGATTGGTTGTTTTGTTTGTTAGTTTTTTTATGAAAGAAGTGTCTTGTGGCCACCAAGCTTAGTTTGCATTTATTTGTATACTTCTAACAATTTAAAATAACTGTTTTCTATTTTAATATATTTTATTACTGTGATGAAAAAGGCTTAATTTTCAGCATCATTACTCCAGTCACATGATCCTCCAGAAATCATTCTAATTGGGTGACACATTTCTTATTATTATCAATGCTGAAAACAGTTGTGCTGCTCAATATTTTTGTGAAAATCATGATAATTTTTCCCCAGGATACTTTGATGAATATAAAGTTAAAAAGAACAGCATTTATTTAAAATAGAAATATTTTGTAACAATACAAACGTCTTCACTTGTTTGATCAATTTAATGTGTCCTTGCTTATTAAAAGTATTAATTCCTTTAAAAATACATATATAAATAAATAAAATACTGACCCAAACTTTTGAAGTGTGTATATATATAATATATACACATATATATATATATACATATATATATAAATATATATGACAAAGATCAAATAATATCACAACATATTAAATAGAAGCCTTGTCCATTTTAAAAATAGCCTAAGCTTAGTTGGCTGTAGATGCTGCACCCATTGAAACACTCCTATAAATCCAAAGACAAATGACTACTCTTGTCTTGTTTTTTGGATGTTCATTCACTGCAGAGCGTGCATGAGGCACAGCTACATCACCGTTTTGATCACTACCATGTTCACAAGTTCATTACACAAACTCTTCCTGGAACTGGAAGTCACACCTTGATTACACAGTTACTAGATTACACATTGATTACACGCCACTTTACTGTTTTTGAGCCTGTAATGTCCAGAGCGATTTAAAAAACAAAACAAATCACTAATCATCTGCACAAATTATGGAAGAGAAAGTGGATTTCCCAACACTGAAGCCCCCGAAACACAACAGTCTGCTAAAATCCTGAAAGGGAGTTGTTGGACGCCTCTGAGCGGACAGGATCAGGAAAGAGGGTACAGGTCATCAGTAGCGTAACCACGGCAACATCTGTTTTCAACGCATCAAAATATTTTTGGATTTTCACACTCCTACATTCCACACTCACCTCCTGGCCCAGAGGGGTTACGCTCATATTGTTAAGCGGCTGAAGGAGGCTGGTGTGACTGTGGGTGGTGCAGAGGTTCAGATCTTTTCATTACTAAGACTCAACCGTGCCCTTCATATAGAACGCAAAACAGACCAGAATTCTGCATTCCATTCCAACAAACCACGTCGCAAAGAGGAGGGTGTGAACCTGGACATGTAGGTGAGGAACAAGGCAACCAAAGAAGTGGAACAAGTTTTACACACAGACACAATAGGAAAAACTACAGATGTCCAGTGCAAAATTTCAACTTTAAAGGTTTTAGTCACCTTTTATTGACCTACTCTAAAGACAGAAAGTACTCTGAGTATCTATGCACCTATAAAGTGCAATTACCTTACATTTACTACAAGCAACGTGCAATTCAGCTTCTCTGAAAGAGCGGATCAAAGTCCAACAGCCTGTCAGATTGAGCCAATCAAAACAAACCATGAGCAAACAGACAAAAATAGACAAAACTATATATACTGTAAGATAAGAGGAAATACAATATAAAAATATAAAACCGTTATACAATTTTTAATATCTTTTTAATGCATCTTTGGTCACCTGTAGACAAATATATAGGCTGAATAAACAGGAAAGTAATCCTAATCTAATCCGATGCACATTATGTTGAATCCGTATTGTATAATCAGGTCAAAATGTGTATTTAATAGAATACAAGGACATCCTTTACTTTAGAAACCACTGTTTTGTTCTCTATTTCTTCTCTAATAGATTATTGCTGTACTGATATTTAACAGTGACGGTCATTATTTTCAGTGCAAACTTGCCACTTTCCTAAATTATGCTTCTAGTTTGTAGATTGCACTAGGGGTGGGACAAAAATATCGATATGGCGATATATCGTCGTCTTTCTCTGTGCGATACGAGAATGGATACGCTGGCGCCAAATATCGATATTTTAATTAATAAAATAAGGCGCTATAAATAGATTTCCATGCTCCTAGTGTCGCTACTTCAAGGCAGCACTCAATGCATGAATGAGGAAAACATGAACATAAGTTAACTAGCGTAAGAAAAAGGTTTTTAACGGGATGGCGAACAGCAGTGAGTAAAATAAAAGCAGTGTGAGTAAAATAATAGATGCCCCAACCATGTTTAAGTTCAAAGTCTGGACACACTTAGGCTTTTATTCCATTGATGTGACAAACGTAGACATCTTTGACGTTCTTCACCGAGCGCTTACACATAAATATTCGGGAACGTTTGAAAGATATATAAGAGATCTGCTGATGGACGCCTGCTTTCAAACGCTCCCGTGTGAATCTGAATCTCAAAATGCTAGGCCATGCTGGTATCGTCACATTTTTAACATTTTCAAAAACCTAAGTTGATACCTTTAACAACACTATTCCCAGGATTATTTTAAGGAAGCTGGTAAACACTGATGTTCCCAGGTTTAAATAAAAGAGGTTGGTAATTTTTTAAATATACCAAGTTTATATAAAACAAGTAGATAAGCAGTTAACTTAGGCTAAATGTGTCAGTTTACAGGCAAAGAAAAGTTTAAGCTTTTAAAAAGTATAAGCATTAAATGTTTAATTTACTTAAAATGTTCAAATTAATTCAGACTGAAAAACTTTTTGTGCTGTTTTCTAACAGTTTGGACTTTAATAAAGAGAGAGAACATGCACTTAACCTTTTCACTGGCATTTTGTTTTTATAGTTAGACAGATATCGTGATGTATCATTATAGGATTGTCTAGCAATATATAGATTACCACAGAATCGCTGTATCATGATATCATTATCGTGAGCCATGTATCGTGATTGTATCCTATCGTGAGGTACCCTGCGATTCCCACCCATTGATTGCACCTTATTAATCGAATTATTTGGCTGGCACAATCAACCCTCTGCACATTTTTTTAAGGAACAGTTATGTTTTTCTTCAACAACAGATGGCGGTCCTCATCAGATCCATTTTTGCAGTGATGAGGGCATCCATTTCCTGGATAAAACCAATGGCGTCAACTCACTAGTAAACGTGACTAAGGCAGATTGTGCTTGTATTCTTGAGCACGGTCATATCCACTATCAGCTGACCCCTCTCACATCCTAAAGAGCAAACACAGCTTTTTAAAGCTTTTTTTATGGTTCGTTAAAAAAAAAAAAAAAAGAGTCAATAATCTTCTAAATGCATGTAAAAAAAAAAAAAAAGTCACTCACTACATGAGATTCTGACAATTCAGAAGCACCACAAAGTGCAACCAAAACTATTTTTATTGCAGTTCACCTAGCCCAATTAATGTTACATAATTGAACCTGACCTTGCAGTACTAACCTACAATGATGTGTTATTTGTTACACCCATTTGAACTCATAACATAATAATGCTATAATGGCATCATCTTCCATTCACACAAATCAAGACAAATGAGCCACATGCTGCATTAGCCAAGAGAAAAATGTCAATCTTGGTGCATGAGTGATACACCAGCCTATTACTGGGACAGAAGTCGTGACTTCATTTGATGAGTTAATCAGGGGAGAAAAAAAAAAAAACCTGAGGAATGATTTGATTACTTGGAGTCCTCAGTCAACCCACTTGACAAGAGAGGTGAAAATGCTGAACAGCGGACAGCTTGACTTGACCTCTGTGAAATGATTGTCTCATAACCAATCACTGTATCCAGACATACATTTAGACATACAGATAGATAGACAGATAGATAGATTATTCTACCAAAGTACAAAATGTTCTTTCTGTGATAAAAAATACTTCAGTTGAAGTTATGTCTGAGAATAAATTCCACATATTTTGCCTTATAATCATCATCTAGAACTTATGTTGAAACCAAAACACACAGAAAATCACTAAATAAAATACTTCAGATATCTTCCTCAGACGTAGCTCATTTATTATCTGATTACTGTAAAATGTCATCATAACCTTATATATAGCTATAGCTGTCAAAAAAATCATTCGCGCGACATTCTAATTCTTTTCATACCTCGTTGCGCAATAAAAGAAGATCAAGATAAATATGATATAATCGCTTCTCCTCCAGCTCAGGAGAACATCATCTTCTGTGCTATACTGGAGTTCAAACCGATCAACCTTCAACTGGCTGATCAAAACGTTCAGATATTACACTGGGAGACTGATGGTCGTGAAAATATTAAACTCATCCCGTCAGGCGATTCCCACGGGCAAAGAAATGGCGATAGTTTGCAAGGAACTCGGACTAAATCAGACAAACTCTTGATGTTTGTTTAGGGCTGAGAATTCGCCAATGTGCAAAAGGTGTAAAGCTGTCAAAATGCAATACAAAATCCATCCGCTGTCAACACAATGTGTTTCCCTGCGGGTAGGACCTTTGCCTGTCGGTGGGTGTCAAATCCAGGAGGGAAAAGACAGAACATAAACCATCGCTATCAGATAATGTAAATGTTTCTTTCTACTTTACCTGATACTTGTTGTCGTTCCGCGCGCCGTCACAGCCCGTCTTATTTCAGCGCCTGTCTTCCACTTTATCACTTTTGCAAAGCTATTTTCCTCTCCTGTTCATGAAAAGTAAAAATTTTCCTGTCTCAACTCTCTTTCCTCCATATTTGCAGCTTCTCCACCAACAACAACATTAATGACGTGCTCTCGACTGTCACGTGACCACGGCTGTGGGTTCTAAAAATAGCGCGCGACACGACAGATTACAACCCGCAGAGCGGGTCTCGCGGGTCTCAAAGATGCCGATGTGAAGACCGCTCTTAATTATGACGATGCGTTCAGAGTGCCTGAGTTTGCACCAAAGCATGGCCCAATTTGACCAGGAGTTTTCTATTTTTTACATATATGTATATGTTTATATTGAAACAGGAACTAAACTGGTTTTAGAGGGCAGGGCGCCCCCTTTTGGTAGGTTATGGAGAAGTGTTATGCGTGGGGAGAATGTGGTGGGCGAGCGAGGATGTTACAACACTTACACCATTTCTTAAAGGTGCTGTATGCCAGGGGGTTTTAATCTTTTACTTTTAGATGCCATGAATCCCCAAATATGATTCAAAAAAATTTTGTTTATGTAATTAGTTTAATCTTATTTTTATTTTTTATTTTTATTTACATTTTTTTTTTTACAGTTTTTCTTTAGACCCCCTAACACTCCCTTGCGGCCCCCAGTTTGAAAACCCCTGCTTTATGTGATTTAACCCGTTTTGACTAACTTATGCCAGCCTAAGTCACTTAAAGGTTCTGTAATTTTTTGCTAATTAAGGTTTTACACAATTTTGAGAAATGAAAATGAGGCATCCTCCTGTCACAAGCTGAAGACTCCATTTAATTCATAGAAAAACTGATTGGCTAATAAATGCGGGCCACTCTCTTGACTCTTTAATATTCCACTATTTCTTTATAAAGAAAATATTTCTGTAATTTATGAGAAAAATTTGTATAGCAACAACTACAAACCAACATTTGACCTTATAGCTACAGCCCCAGCTGAGTCATAGCTTAAGGATATATTAATAAAATGTCATTTATTTTTATTATATACATACATACATATATATATGTGTGTGTGTGTGTGTGTGTGTGTGTGTGTGTGTGTGTGTGTGTGCGTGAGTGTGTAAATGTGCAAAATCAAGCATGGTTAAACTTACATTAGACCAAAAAAAAAAGATGTTTGGAACATTTTGCAACAAGGTTACACACCCCTTTTCACTGACCACTTGTTGAAACAGAATTTAAAACAACAACAATAATAATAATAATTAATAAAGGAACAATTATTTTGCACCCTGTTCATGGAAAGTGACTCGCCGTTCTGGCGTCGAAACTGGAAGCCTGCACTGTCTATACAACATAAACAGCATAGGAGAATGACAAGGAAGAGAAGAAATTGTTGAATAAAGTTGTTATTTTTGTTTTGTTTTTGCGCACAAAAAGTATTCTTGTCACTTCATAACATTAAGGTTAAACCCAAGCGGCAACCTCCCCCAGTTTCTCTTGAAGCCAATATGAAAGTGACTTAAACTGCAATTCATTGACTGGCCGCTAGGGACAGGCTCCAAAAGAGAGCAGAATCTCATTGACCCCCATGTTAAAATGCCCAACTTTACAGCAGAAGAAAACATGTTTACAGCTGGTACAAATTGTGGTTTTGGTCTATACAGCTAATTTTTCCCTTCATGACAACTCTGAGGGGGGTGAATTTTTTTCATAACTTATTCGTTTAAATTATATTAAGCCTTAAATTTTTGCATAATTAAGGGCGTGGCCACTTGAGTGACAGGTGGATTGCGCTGCTGTCTTTGAACCATCATGTTACCTCAGCTAATTCCAGCCGCTTAACTCGGCATCTCTGCCGTGTTTGTGCTTTTTCAGGATTATTTCATATAATTATTAAATAGTATGGCTTGCTGTGTTTATGGTCGGGACAGATGTGTGTCTGTGTACATGTGCACACAATGGTAATTCAAAGTGCTTTACATAAAGAAGTACCAAATACATAAGAATAAAAATGGAATGCATAAGAAATAAACATAACAGTAAAAACAGAGAATACCACTATCTGGATGGAAGAGTTAGGAAGTTTCAGGGAGTTTTATGTTGTCCGTCAGAGCGGATCTAAACAGATCTATCCATCAGGGCAGATCTAAATGGATCTTCCTCACGCTGGAGGGATAACTCAACTTTTTTGTCCGTCAGAGCGGATCTAAACGGATCTATCCATCAGAGCGGATCTAAATGGATCTTCCTCACGCAGAGGGATAACTGTAAAAATATTTATATTTGTCAGGTAGCTGTGCGTTTAAACAGTACCCTTACAGACAAATCTTCCTGGACTAACTCTATCCAGAGCTCCATCTAGGGATAACTCTACTCAACTTTGTTGTCCGTCAGAGCAGATCTAAATGGATCTTCCTCACGCGGAGGGATAACTGTAAAAATATTTTTCAGGTAGCTGTGGGTTTAAACAATATGATCATATACATTTTTACAACATAAACACTGCTCAGATTGCATAATTTCTTGAAGAACAATGATGGAGAGCAGATCGTTCAGAAGAAATATGATGCAAAAACTGGACAATATATAAATATTTCATTGATTTAACACTTTTGTGGACAAAAAGTGTTGTTGTTTGTTTTTCAGTGGACGCTCATGGACATTTTACTCAAGTGTCGACGGATTGGATTCATCTTGTGATCGCAATTTTATTATAAAGGTATGGAGTCCGTGTTGATTTTGTGTGTTGTCATTTGCACACCCGACACAAATTACAATATTATTGTTGCTGGAGCATCTATATCGTAAAAAAGACACCGTACATAGTAAGCCTTAGAACTTTCAAATGATATATCTTGTTATCTTTATTAATATTTTAGATAGTATCTAATAAATAGAAATAGATAGATAGCTCCTTAGCCTAATAACATGATCACATCGCGCTAGGCGGGCGTAGTTTCAGCAACCAGGCACCTCAGTTCCAACCATGTCCCGCCTCTTTGTCAATTTTCAGTTATCCAGGAGTGACACGCGGTGAAGCGCTGCCAAGATGGTAACGGCTGCTTTTTCGCTTCAAAAATGCTCTTCAGAAATCTATGGGTGACGTCACGGACACTATGTCCATATTTTTTTTACAGTCTATGGTTGAACCACTGTAGTCATATGGACAATTTTAATGATGTCTTTAATACCTTTCTGGGCCTTGAATGTGATAATTATACGTTACTTTCTCTTGTTTAGAAACCTCTCAGATTTCATCAAAAATATCTTAATTTGTGTTCCGAAGATGAACGAAGGTCTTACGGGTGTGGAACGACACGAGGGTGAGTACTTAATGACAGAAATGTCATTTTTGGTTGAACTAACCCTTTAAAATGACCACATTGATACTTTTTAGCAAAGCTTTCCAGACACAGCAGATTCCTTTTAAAGTGAGTAGCCCTCTTGTCTGTACTCAACCAATGCTTTCAGGATTGAGAGTTCTGGGAATTTTCATGTAGTTTTGCATCCTGCTAGGGTTTGACATCTTGACCCCACGCCCACCTGTTTTGAGCTTAAATTCTATTCATTCAAACGCTGAAACACTCTCAAATTAGTTTTCGCATTGGTAATGCTTTTGACATTTCGAATTAGCGTTTCAGGAGGTGGAACGCAGCTTTTCTGTTCGTGGGCGGTTCATCTTAACAGTTTGTTTCAAGTGGTTCGGTATTCTGTTCTCCAGTGCGCAATTACCCTGCATTTCACTTAGATCACGTCTTATCGTGGTGGTCTCATAAATGCAGTCTCTCTCTCTCATATGCACATGCACACACACACAGTCCATAGTGGTTGTTTACTCTGCTCTGCACACTCACCAGGTTGCCATGGATGCATCTGACTGCTTGCATGCCTCATTCTAGTCCACAGGTCACTACAGAGCCATGCCTTAAATATAAATACATGCGCTTGTGCATGTCTGCATATATTCACTATACGCTTTTAGGCTACACATAAACACAGTCATTGCCCTTAGACTTCAGAGTGAAGCAGTGCATCAGAGCAGACTAGAATTCCAAGCAAAGGGGGAAACAGATCGCTCTCGCTCTCTCTTCCCAGCGAGCGGCAGATAGTTTGCTCTTTTACGTCAAAGGCTCATTCATGTGAAGGTAGTGTGGAGCGATCGATGTGCACATGTTGACAGATAAGAAAAGCAGCTAAAAATAAACCATCTGCAGCAAAAACCATCCACCACCTCAAAGCCACAAGGACAAACACACAAATTTTTTGTTCTCTTCCCGGTACAACAGAGAGAAAACAGGATAAGAGGAGGATGAACGCAGAACAAAGATTGAGGAAATGTCACAGAAACCAGCCCTCTCTGTTTAGCAGTAACACACTGCAGGAGTGTAGATGTGTGTTTAAAAGTTGCAAGTTACTGCATACATTTAAAAAGCATCTTTGCTCCTAAAATTTAAGAGTTGAACGGGAAAAATCTGAGCTGTTTGATCTTGGCATGTGACACTTCAAAATCTGAAATTAATTCGGTATTTCTTGCTCCAGAGCCTGGTAATGACATTAATGAGCAGTCCATTGGGTTATGAACTTTTGCTTTCTGGCTATAGGTATCCTAGTTGATTTTTTAATTGATTCATTATTTAAATATTAATAGTCAACTGATCACTGACTACTCAAATGATAATCATAGGCTGCATATAGTAGGCAAAAAAACAGTATGTGACAAAAGAAGTATGTCTGAATTCACAGTACTCATAAAAGAGCAAAAAGTACCCGGATGACCTACTACTTCCTGCGAGGTTCTGAATTGTGCATACAATACATAACTTGCTATCCTATGAGGCCACGGGAGAGGATTTGTAAATGGTAGTGAAGCGACGCAACTGATGCTAGTAATTACTTAGTAATTACGTATTCAGAATAAGTACCTACTCGAGAGAATACGCTGCCATAGTTTTTTTTGTTGTTGTTTGTTTCTTTCTTCTTCTTTTTTTTTTTTGCTGATTTGTAAAATGAACACGAATTGAACATGAACAATTTTGTTGACCAAAAAAATAAATAAATAAAAATCCAACAGACAACCATCACCATTACTAAAAATAATTGTTATTAAGGTGTCTGTGTAACAGTGTAATTATAAATTTAAGTACTAAGTAATTATAAATTAACTATATGAACTTACTACAGGGTTAGGGGTTTGCTTTATGGTTAGTTGCATGTAATTATGCATAATTTATAGTTATCAGTAACTACATGTAACGTGTAACAAGGACACTGTAAAATAAAGTGTTACCAAATACTAAAATAAAGCATAAAGTGTAGTTTTAAATTGATTAAAATTTTGATGTGCCAAATTGAATCTTTAGGAGAGTGCTGAGATCCAGCATCACGTCTCCATGGAGAACCATCTCCAGTCCTAACAGTTATGACTCACCATTAGCGCATGAAATAAAAGCATGAAAACCTCCGCGGTTATAGTCCTCCCAGAAGCATCTGTGACGTTATTCCTCACAAAGATTATGACCATCCATTGTTTAGCAGCCTCTCTCACAATAATGAAAACATACTGAGGTTATTGCACTCTTTCACACAAACAAATTTGTGCCACTTCCTCCACCCCCACCTCCCATATCTTGTTAAGCTTTACTTACATAACCTATATAAAAATATTTACATGCACCCACTCCCACACAAGCTATAGAGCCTATAAAGTTTGCATGTTATTTTTCCTGTCTTGGACTCAAAAACGTCCAGAGAAAGAGGTAATTAGGTAGTCAAAACAGATATAATTGTTATATGTCTTCTAATATATAGGCTATCAGATAATCATGAACTACTCATATTGTCATCTTATTCATATTACTACAGGAATTAAAATAAGGAAGTAATTATTTGTACTCCAGTTGTGTCTGTTTTCAAATCTGTTCTTTTGCATTTTATTTTTAGCTGTTTTCCTGTTTTCCTTCTCTCTGTTGTGTTCTTGGCTGGAGTTGGAGGCCGACAGGCAGCAGCAGTGCAGAGAGCCGGCTGTTGTCATGGCGACACGACACATCGCTGTACTGCAGGTTACTAGTTAGCAGGTTAGCGTGATCTGGAAGCAAATAAAAACCCTGCATCGCCGTACTGCACAGTTTAAGGTCCTGAAGACAAACCACTCTCTCTAGCTCTCAAGCATACACACAAATTCCAGTGAAACTTAGGCCCAGCTCCAGCTTTGAGATAAGGTAGGTCAAGTGACAATCCTGGTGGGCCGGTGTTTTAACATTATTTTATTTTTTACAGATTCTGTAACTTTATTTTATAACAAAAGGGGCAGATCTTAAAAGGGACTCTACACCAATCAGGCATAACATTATGACCACCTTCCTAATATTGTGTTGGTCCCCCTTTTGCTGCCAAAACATCCCTGACCTGTCGAGGCATGGACTCCACTAAACCCCTGAAAGTGTGCTGTGGTATCTGACACCAAGGTGTTAGCAGCAGATCCTTTAAGTCCTGTAAGTTGCGAGGTAAAGCCTCCATGGATCGGTCTTATTTGTTCAGCACATCCCACAGATGCTCGATCGGATTGAGATCTGGGGAATTTGGAGGCCAAGTCAACACCTCAAACTCGTTGTGCTCCTCAAATCATTCCTGAAGCAGTTTTGCTTTGTGGCAGGGCGCATTATCCTGCTGAAAGAGGCCACAGCCACCAGGAAATACCGTTTCCATGAAAGGGTGTACATGGTCTGGAACAATGCTTAGGTAGGTGGTACGTGTCAAAGTAACATCCACATGGATGGCAGGACCCAAGGTTTCCCAGCAGAACGTTTCCCAAAGCATCACGCTGCCTCCGCCGGCTTGCCTTCTTCCCATAGTGCATCCTGGTGCCATGTGTTCCCCAGGTAAGCGACGCACACGCAGCCGGCCATCCACGTGATGTAAAAGAAAGTGTGATTCATCAGACCAGGCCACCTTCTTCAAATCTTTACGCTTGCCCATTTTTCCTGCTTCTAACACATCAACTTTCAGGACAAAATGTTCACCTAAAATATCCCACCAACAGGTGCCGTGATGAAGAGAAAATCAGTGTTATGCCTGATCAGTGTATTTAAACACACAGAGCTCAACGCTAAGGAGTTTATTGGTTACTTGCCCTGTCGCACAAAAAAGAAAAAAATAAATAAATAATGTTAAATAAAGACAAGTAAACAGTAGTAAAATAAGAATGAATAAACAAATTACAAGCAATAGCACAAATAAATACAACAGAGAAGAGAATGTGATGCTTACGTCACGCCATGTTGAGTTCTGGGTAACTGCTTTGTTTATCTGCTTATCTTTCTGCTAGTGAGTTTAAGGCAGTATTTTGATTTTCTGTCGTGATCGTGAACAGTTGTGAACATTGTGGGTGCATCATTCATGCTGCATCGAGAATTGCCATAGATCATTGTTCCGGGAGAATACTGGACAACACAATACGTTTGTTCACCTTTTCTATGTGTAAAAACACCAAGTGAAGCAGGATGAGGAGGTGACGAGAAGACGCCGGAGAGCAAATCTAGTAATAATTTCACTGATATCATAAAACCCATTGCCTATCACTCAATAAAATAATCACATTGTTGAGTGTTTTTGAAAGTTGTCTTTTGTTTGGTTTTATAATTAACATTACCTTTTGCAAGTATGACTCTCATCTGCATTTGAATTAGCAGAACTTGCACATAACCACTACAAAACTGTTCACAAGCTTCTAGGTGATTTTAGTTGTCATTTGTTGCAATAAATATTTAAAAATACAGTGTGTCTGTCTGCTGAATGTGACCAATGTGATCCACAATCTCTGATTCTCCTCCATGGCCATATGGGAACGTTAATGTTAACTACAATAAAACTTTGTCATCTAAACGTTTCCAAAGAAATAGACTGAAAGCAGTAGCGCACGCCCAGCCTGTGACTGTTTTCACGGTAACCAGATCAACATTGTGAACGGAATTCTACAAATCTTAAGTGAAGAAAAATCAAATTGTAATGCACTGCAATAAAATAGCTTCTCTTTCCTTTTTCTTCTCTTTAATTTTGTGTGTATTTGTCTGTTTAAGCTCAATAAGACGCAAAAGAGACCTCACTCTAAAAAATAGCTGTAAAAAAACGAAACAAATTTACACAGTAAAATACTGTTTTCCACTGAAACAGTGATATACCGTAAAAACAATACATTCTGGGTAATAAGGACAAATAATATTACCCAGAATGCAATGTAATTTATGCTGCCTTCACGTGCTCTCGAAATTCTTATCGTAAATAGTTTTCTAGGTAAAAATTGCACATGAACACCCTTCCATGTCAGAACTTGAATGCGATGAGCTCATAATCACGACTTCAAAAGTGAGAATTATCAAATTTCCCATAGCACAAAGGCAGCAATACATAAGCAACCTAATATACAATGCGTTCTGGGTAATATTAGTTGTTTCTCGAAAATGACAAATAATATTACCCAGATTGATTTTACGGTATGTAATTTCAGTAAAACCGGTGGAAAACAGTATTTTACTGTGTAAATTTGTTTCATTTTTTACAGCTATATTTTAGAGTGCTCAGTGCGGTAGCGGTTTCTTTCACGTCTTCTTGTTAATGAACGGTTTAAAATCGTTTGAATGTTTATGAAGACCGCGGTCACGTTCTAATAGTGCTTTCCAGTTTCTAAATAACAAGAGGATTTTTGATACCAAGTGGCTGAAAACGCGACCTCCCTCAAAATCTAGAGCTGAACTGAACATCGCACCAATTTTTCAATGGTTGTGACTGGGTGTGGAGCCGGGGCTGGCGCAACCTTCCTCTGGTGAGCGGGACCCGCGGGACCATGCAATTCTCATACATATTCATGGCTACGGCTATCAAACAAGGTCAAAACAGTACAGACGTCAATGTCAGTTAGGAATACCTGCATCCTTGTGCATCACTGTGCAAACTTTCACAGGGGACATTTTTATAATGCTGCAGTCATTGAGACAAACTCAGACTCGATCTCCTCACCTGACAGGAAGTTGGCCTTTAGCTCAAAAGGACGAGAAAGAAGAAGGGAAGAGAAAGTTTCTATATTTGTAATCGTAAAACAGTGAATCAATTATGAGTCATTGCTTTGTGAAGTCATACTCGAAATGTCATCTCTCATCGCTCACTCCCACCCCCAGCAGAAAGGCAGGAAATGAAAGGACAGGGAAGTGGGGGGAAGAATGGTGTTATTGACGGAGAGCAGGATTATAGCGCTGCAGACAATGTCAGTGTGACACATCATGCATACACATTATGTCAGCATAAGCTCTAATAATGTGGCCAATGACGACAGGATATATTGCAGATGAACTACAGCTATATCCACAGCTCATTGCATCCCTCTTGTGGTCAGTATGTGACATAATATTAAGAATGAAATTCAAGCTTCAGTTGGTATAATACTGTGGGATCATTAACTGAATTTACACAAAGGAACCAGTTCAAAAGTTTACATAGTCTTGAATCTTAATACTATGTGTTGTTACCTGGATAATCAACAACCGAGGGCAGTACTAAATAAAAATATGATCTTTAAACAAAATAAGAAAAAATTACACGTCATGATTACTTTCAAAAGTTATTAGAAGTTACTTATAGTACGTACAGCATAAAAAAAGCCAATAAGACAATAAAAATGGGTTATTTTTATCCAGCTTGCTGGGTTTTATACATTAACCCATTTGCTGGGTTGTTTTTTTAATCAGTGGTGGGTCAGTCAATTTGATATTGGGTTTTAATTTTAAATAATAAAAATGCACTCTAAAATATATCTATAGATATTTAGGACAGTTCATGTACAACATTTTTCATTCAATGGCAAGTCAGTCAACGCTAAAACATGACAGGAGCATTCATTGACATTAAAAATGACCCAGCAGCTGAGATACAGAAAACTACCCAGCACCTGGGTAAAAATATTAAAAATAACCCAATTAAATTACCCAGCAGGCTGAACCCAGCATTTAGGTTAAAAAAAAAAAAAAACAACCCAGCATTTTTTAGAGTGTAGCTTTGCTGAAATGGATTTACTTATTAATGAAAGTCATCATGCATTGTAATGTTTGAAGCGGATGTCATAACAAATGTCAGTAGACCGGGAAGATTTTAAAACAAGCGGTTCATCATTCATAAATCCGTAAGATCTTACCTTCATGCTGTGGAAATACAAACCAGAAGACAACACAACGAGCACAGTGCTGAAAAGGGCGGGGCGACATCAGAAATAAAAAAATAGAAAATAGAAAACATTTATTTTTCTATTCGAAATTGTAATCATATTTCACAATATAACTTTTTAAATTTGTATTGTTATTTATTTATTTATTTTTTATTTTTTTAATCTTACCGACTGCAAACTTTTAAACGGTATTGTGTGTATATAATTAATGTAGAAGTTTTATTAAGTGCTAACAATGAGATTATGTGGTTTTTATAATCAGTTAACACTGCTTTTGTCACGTTTTACAAGATGGACAAAATTTGTCACCAAAAAGTTATTAGGTTTAACCAAAATTTCGGTTTTACTGAATGACACTTTTAGTTATACCGAATGACGATATTTTCAAACAGTGCTAACAGGCTGATAGCTAGCTAATTAGATAGTTAAATTGCTAGCTAGTTAGCAAAAGGACTATCAAACATTTTATATTTAGTACAAGTTTTTAAAATACTACAACATTTTCCATGTTTTATAGCGGTTGTACCGAATGTTTCGGGACATGCGTATGAGTAAGTGAAAACATGAATTTTTAAAAATAGTTTAAAGCGAGTTTACTTTGCATCATGACCACGTGTTCCTTTGCCGGTGTGTGAATGATGTCACATCCTGTCACATGATATTGAACGCATGACTTGATCCAAAATATTCCCTATATATATTGGTTACTCTGCATGACATCAATGAAATTCATTTTTCCGGACATTCTTTCTCATAACAAAGTAACGACTTCTACACATAATTTTAATACCATTTTGCACTATGTTGATATATGATGTTATAAAATCATGCCAGAATAAAACATATATACATTTATTACATTTTAAGATATTTTAATCACAAATGAAATGGCTGTATTGGCCTTTGGACGGTTAAACCAAATGACCTTTTGACACTTCAAAATCTTTAAAATACCTTTATATGTAGCAAAATATACTTAAAACCTTTTGGATTCAATAAAAGAGATCTAGTTGTACTACCTTACATACTTTGGATGTCATATCTTTGTTTATTATTATTATTATTATTATTAAGGCCTTTGGACAAAAAATGACCCGTCACGTCATTGGCCCTTGTACATAAATACAACTTTAAAGAATCAAAACAGACATCACTAAATAAACAATCAATTATTATTAATCCGTTATTTACTAGCCTACTGTTTAGATGTGAGCATATGCATGCTTCTCTCTCTCTCTTTCTCTCTCTCCGCCTGACAAATGATTGGAAGTACAAAAAACGTCTATCTAATATGCTTAAAATATGGTTTGGCAATATGATCAAATCAACAGCAATCACTCAGAGATGTGCCCAGTGGTTACCAAGGCAACGAAAGCATCATCCTCAGCATAATAATCCCTCCTATCTCCCGAGCAGCAGCCAGTAGTGATAGCGTGGGGGCGTGGCCCAAAATCTGCCCGTCAACTTCCAAGTGCGTCAAGCGAACCGTGAGCTACCATAGAAGTTACATGTTAAACATCAGTCAGGCGCGTGAATCGTGCGTTTAAATCAGCAGACTTTGATAGAGAGAATATTCAGTTACATTTTGATAGTAGGTTACAAAACCCCTCCGAGCATTAAGGATCTTGTGATTCTTGTATAAAATACACGATAATAAAAACGCCCTTTCTTCCTCCGGCTGTCTGGAGACGTGGCGCAGGTGAGTGACACTTTTTTCAGACTATTGACAGCGCGTGCGATGCTGCTGCACCATCATTTAGGGCCAAACACAATTTAAAATCGCATCATCTCTAGATTATGGTTTACATGACGCATAGAGGAGTTTTCCCACTGTTATCCAAGGGTTCATCTTAAAACTTATTATCACGAGGTTAGTGGTCCTAGACCACTAAACATGATGTGTTTGCACCAGTTAAGTGGGAGTTTAAGCTTGTTAATCATCATGCAGTCATATTACACATTTTGTTTTACACGAGGATGATGTTGTGTTTTCGTAAGTCTGGCAAAGACCACATGATACTTAAACACGCGAGACTGAGGTCTTTATCTGCAGTTTGTTTACTAAAGGTTTCATAAGGCAAACGACTGAAATCACGTGATTATCCAGACAACAGTTTGAAGACTTGTTGCAGTTCCATTATAAATTAATTAAGCTTCTTCACTGCCAATATTATCACATTGGGTATTAAATAATGTTGTAATTATAAAACTAAATGATTGTGCATTGTTTAGTATTTCATGCCTGTATGAATCTACTTATTGTTATTAATAAAACAAATAATTTCACTTACTTGACTGTTTCTTATAACTATTTCAGGTACTTGGCTCTCACTATATCTTGAACATGCCCGGGTCACAATTATGTTTTACATGAAGAAAGCAAATCTACTATCCATATTTGTATAATTCATTAAATATTTAATTTGCATAAGAGGTGGAGTCTTGTACATCCCTTAAAGGTTTTCTTTCTTTCTTTCATCCTTGTCTTCCAGGAAATGGAGGGTATGCCGCTGAGCATGGGTGGCTTGCGGACACTGCCGTGGTATGTGGTGTGTTCTCAGGTGCTGGGGGTTGCATGTGTGGTGATCACAGGCGTGTGGATGGGACATTACCGGGGAGGCTACGCCTGGGACGGCTCAGCACAAGAGTTTAATGTTCACCCTCTATGTATGGTCCTCGGCCTGGTCTTCATCTATGGAGATGGTAAGGATTATAAGATAAAATATATTATGTTTTTTTTTATTTTTTTTTATTTAAGTGATGTTTGCAAAATGAAAAAAATAGAAGAGTTGCAGTTCAGGAAATAGTATAAATGCTAGTTTTGACATCCAAGGATACTAATATAGTTTTTCTGGGCTGAATATATTTATTTGTTTCTGTAGCCCAGCAGGTGAACATGTAGTGCTACCACAGCCTAGAAAACTAATCTTTTTTTTCATTTAATCATTTTTTAATACCTTGAAATGACTGATTAACCTAGTTTTTAACCTAGTTTTCTTGAACAAATGTTGCCATTATTTGACCCATTTATCTACCTACTTATTCCCTCACTCAAACTGTGTATTTTAAACTATACTATTACGTATAAATTGTGATTAAAAAAAATTATATATTAAAAAAATGTATGCAATAAAAATCATATAAACAGTTAAAATGTTTATATAAATACTGTTCAAAAGTTTGGGGTCTGTACATTTTTTTTTTTCTAGAAACCTTTTTTTTTAGAAACATCATCAAACCTTTGAACAGGAGCGTGTGTATATATATATATATATATATATATATATATACACACACATATACGGTCAAACCAAAATGTATTCAGACACCTTGAACATTTCATTCATTAATACAGTTTATTCACTATAGTTTAAAAAATGGCAATAAAATATGTCAAGATCTCAGGGTTAAACTGTGTCAGAAAACATTAATCTTAATTATGTCAGATAACACTTAAGCAAAACATGGTCAGGTCGAAGTGTCTGAATAATGTTTGGTCCCACATTTTTATCAGTTTTACTGGTAGTTCACTGTATAAAGAATTTTTGGGTATAATATGTCACTGTTTACTTTATTTTGCTATCCCCACTTACATAAATGAACTATAGTGTCCTGCACCTTATATATAATAATAATACTTATTATTTTATTATTGTGATGTTATGGTGTATGATTAATCAATCCAGATAATTCTAAAAACCTTGACTTAGTAATCTTTCATCAAAAAATGCTGTCTTTTCTTATAATACTGTGTATTGACCAAATGTCAGTGATAAAGAATAGCTGGTTGCAAAGACCAGGAGATTCAGTGTAATTGCCTAATAAGACATCTGCGTGTCTTCTGTCTCTCAGGCCTTCAGGGTGTGTGAGTGTGACTGTGCAACAAAACACACACAATACTGAATAGGAAGGGCCAGCTATTGCTATTAGAGCTAAGATCTGATTTGTTTCCTGATTTTCCATTACATATGAATCAGTACGGGCAAGAATATTTCATGGTTAGTTTTCAAATGGAGAGCAAGCCCTGCTGAGAGATAGCATTGTGTGGCTTGTGATTTTCTCTATTAATCAGTAACTGCTGTAGTCAAGGTTACAGTAAAGAAAACTGTAAGAGAAGAGAAATTATTTTTAACCTTTTGAACTGGATGTATCTCATCTCTATAATCCGATATAATATATATGCAGTATTTGTGTGTGTGTTACCTAAACAGACTTCTGTGCTGTTAAAGCATAATCCCAGTCAATTCATGGTTCTTCCATCTGGACACTTAATAAAGCACTCAACAGAGACAGATGCTAATTGAGCTAATATCTTTAGCAGTGATCCTCTGATTCAAAGCCCTTGTCATGGCAATTTAATTAGGACATTATAGCTGAAAGGTCATTGGCCTATTAGAGGTTTAACTGTCCCAAAAAGCACCAGTAAAAACAGCCCAGAGGGGATATGTCTGCTTGTACAAAGGCCAAAAAGACACATGGGAATACATCCTCAGCTTGTTATTTGACAAGTTACTGCATCTGTAGAATTTTAAACCAGACACAGGCTGTTTTTGGTGCCTTCTATATGTTACTTTATACTATAACCTTTTCACATGTGATAAAATGCCTTTATAAGAGTTTGTTCTTTATCTACCGCAGCGGTTCTGGTTTACCGTGTCTTTAGAAACGAGACTAAACGTTCTGTGAAAATTCTCCACGCTCTGCTGCATATGATGGCCCTCATCATCAGTATTGTGGGTAAGTCCAACATGAAGAAAACATTTGGCAGCACTGTTGTTTTGCTGGGTATTTGTTTAATGACAGATTTTAGCTGCAGTTCTCAATTGCTGCAATCACAATCATTTCCCGTGACTAATGTGCTATTTGAACCGTTAAATAAGGAGAAAACTAAAATTTTCTTCAGATAAACAGATGTGTTTTATTAATCACAAGGCACAGGATAACTAGATTTGCTTTTCCAGAAGTCAACACCAATGCGTGCAACATAACTACACTGTAACGGTCTATAGATGTACTCTACCCTTTAAAAGTTTAGGGTTTTTTTTTTTTTAAAGGTACACTTTGTAACTTTTGGTGACTCTGTGGAGGAATATGTTTATCCTGCCGCTTACAAAACATTCACTACTAGGCTAAAGAGATATAACCAGTTAGATGGTTAGATGGATAGCTATACCCATTAATAGACATGGTACTTCCTTGAAAATTCATTCCAGCACAGTGCTACAACAACCATAATGAATATGACCCTTCACAATAGATAATGCTTTACATCGAACTCTGTTAGAAAGCTACAGTACACAATTTATATGCTTAATAAAACACCTTACTTACTCCACATCGCTTTTACAACATTTCAAATCCCCCAGTTCTCGCTTATCTCTGAAAAGCCAATGTTGATTCTGGTTTTATTACGAGATCTGTCGTGTTCTTTTTTTGCCAGCAGGCTCTCCTTTGTTCAGCGTTTTTTTTTTTTAAATGGGTGATTCCCAGAGGTTTCCAGCTGCTCCATGTCAACCTTTCTCGCTTGTTGTGACAACTAACCTAAGCCACTCCCATATGCGTCAAAGTAGCCGGAGCAACTTTTCTCTATTTACAGATATGAGGAGACACACACGGACGAGTGACGTATGTATGCAATTTCAAGTCTAAAATGTAAACATTACATAAACATAGACTTATAAAACACATTTAGGACGGATTGATGATGTATTGACTTAAAATTTGTTAATTTAGAACAAAAAATTTACATAGTGTACCTTTTAAAAATGAATACTTTTATTCAGCAAGGATGCATTAAATTGGTCAAAAATGACAGTAAAGACATTTATAATGTTATTTTTTTGATCAAATGAATGCAGTCTTGGTGTGAGTAAAAGAGACTTCTTTCAAAAACATGAAAAATCTTACTGACCCTAAACTTTTGAATGGAAGTGTAGATGGATAAATATATTCAAGAAAGAAAATTAAGTATGCAAATTTTGGTAATAGAGGAATAATTTCCTATAGATTTTGATTATAAATGGGAGATTTTCAGACATTCAAGAATCTTAAAAGTTTACTAAAAAACAAAATAGATAACACACCTAAAACATCAATTTGATTTGAATTAATTTAAGAAAATATTCTTAAGAAGTTTTTAATATCTCTTTCTCTCCTCAGGTCTTGTGGCCGCATTTGATTTCCATACATCGGCCAAGATCTCTCACATGTATTCTCTGCACAGCTGGTGTGGCATGCTCACGTTTGTGCTGTTTTTCCTGCAGGTAATTTGTAGTTATTTCATTTTGACCAGTGCAAACTGGTCCATTTGCATTTAAACATCTTCCTTGTTCCTTATTTGAACAGCTGAGCTGCATCATGACTGTTCTGTAAAAGTGTTTGTGGTTTGAAAGCACTTTGCTCTGCATTAGCAAACCCCCGTGTGGATGGTCACATCCATTACACTGCTAAAATCAGTTTTTATTGACACTGGAAATTCAGCCTTGAAACCTGACCTGTTGGTCCACTTCATACTCTACATACATCTAAAAAACAGGATTAAATTCCACTTCATATTGTACGTACATCTGATTGAATTTTTTCATAATTTGAGAAGACCTGATCCTAAAACATTTTTAAGAATAGATCGCCAAGTTCAAGTTGTAGTTGGACTGACTACTTCCCCTCTAATTTTCTCCAGTGGTTACTGGGACTGGGATTTTTCCTTTTCCCATGGGCATCTGCTCAGCTAAGGAGCTGGTATCTCCCTCTGCACGTCTTCTTCGGCCTGCTGCTGCTGGCCATGTCTGTGGGATCCTGTCTGCTAGGAATCACAGAGAAACTGCTCTTCAATATCATGTGAGTGTCAGTGAATGTAGCTAACCAATATATTTTTTAAAAATAACAACTGATGTCACTAAGCAGAGTTAAAAATTTTGAATGGGAGGAAAGGAATGAGTCACCATGAGAATGAGTCACAGCAGAAAGAGACTTTCAATGAATATTAATGAGACTTGGCTTCTTTTCTCCATCTCTCACTGCGGAGCATCAAATGCCATTTACGGCATTACTCATGAACAGTTTATTAAAAATGATACAATATATGGCGCATATGATTATTAACTTCATTAACACATAAATAAACACTCTTCACACATTTGGGTGGCTGCAGGCAGAATGCATCATATCCAAAAAATACAATGGAAATAAATAGGAAAAGTCCCACCCACTGACAGGCCCGTTCACACCAGTGACGATAACTATAATGATAACAATAAAGATATAACTCTAAAAATCGTTAGTCCACCACAACTATAAAGATAATGGCACAGTGAAATGGTATCATTGGAATCACTTTCGGAGCTATTTTTTCCAGCTGATCAATGATAAAAAACATTGACAGCCAATCAGAATCCACCCTGCTTTAAAGAGCTCAAGCATTTAAAACGGCAGACAGCAAAACTACAGCGCGCTTATAATAAACAGAACGATATCGTTGTGGTGTGGACACTAATATAGTTGTCGTTTTTGATGTGAACAGGCCTTAAGTCTTTATTAAATAAGTGTTTCAGTTGAAGTGGGTCTGAAGCTTGTGTCATTTAAGATTTTTCAAGCTACAACAGTGTTTTTCCATTCATTATCCAATAAAAATGTTATGGCACATTTCCTGTTCTCAGGCCAACTTACTCCAAGTTTGCTGGTGAGGGGGTCCTAGCAAATATTTTAGGCTTGTTGCTGGTCTGCTTTGGGGTCGTGGTGGGTTACGTGGTGACGAAAGAAGATTTCAGGCGACCGCCGAATCCTGAGGAGGAGGCTCTATCCGTGCACTTTAAGACCCTGTCGGAAGGAGAAATCCCCAGTTCTCCTTAATGTCTCAGTATATACTCCAACAATCGCCTTTTTGCACTTTCTACCTGTGTCTTAGCAAACCTGTCAGCCAGTTCCTCCATTTGCAGTCTTGGTATTCTTTGTATTTGTCATATGAATATTAAGGCAGGGTTAAATTACCACCCTGAAAACCTATTATGCTACTGTTATTGTTAATGAAGTGTTATATACATTTTTGAAATTCATTGTTTCAGGGTTAGGCATTATTTTTGAGTCATTTCTAATTGTGCCAAATCAAATTAACATAAAAGAAATATTGGAGTTGTTAATATTGATAGATTGTGTCTTTAAATGCTTTGTTAAAATTGTTAAAATGATCAGGATGTACTTTGTGCCTTAGAATTTATTTGACCAGACTGTACTAAAAATAACCCTGAAATCCTCTTTTGATGATTAGAATCAAAGGACACAGCTGCAAATGTTTTCTCACAGGCTTTGAAAATCAAGTTTGTTTTATATTACTTATCATTTGTAGGTGCCCTTGTACTGTATTTTTGTTTGCATGTTTGTATTGTGTACTGTTCTGTTGCAAGTGTAGTGGCAATATTTCTAGCACTGTTTTCTATTTGATATAATATATCAGTATGTGTTCATAATGCATAAGTTCAGTTGTGATTAAGGATGTACAGTGTACCAAATTTCTAACTGAAATAAATAATGAGAAATAAGTTTGACTCAGTAGTAAGTTATTTCACCTTGATTTTCTTTGAAGTGGTATTCTTTTTTAAATAAGCTCATTATTTCCCTCATACATACAGATGATTGTACAGTTTACAATCGTGTAACCGGATAAAAAGTCCTCATTCACGTTTCTGATTTTCCTTCCCAGCAAAACACAGCTCACATTTACAGACAATTTACAATGAATCCTCCTTTGCAAGCCCAGTTATAAACAAAATCAAAATATTAAAACAAATTACATACAAAACCTAAACTTCAGTTCTTTTTTTTTTTGTCTAATAAGGGAAACAAGGAAATATATTGTGCCAGTCTTTTCCCCTCATACATAAAACCACACACATACACACACTCAGGTTTGTGTATTAGCAGAGAGCATGCATTCTAGTTCAGCACATTATTTACAGCCATGTACATTTCAGTCATACAAAAGGAAAACAAATAGTTAAATACAAACACTGTTGTACAGTAAGCAGTATTCCAGGTCAACTCTGAGTGCACCGCATATTTTTTCTAAAAAGAGAAAAAATAATAATTAAAACGCTGCAAAAAGACCTGCTCTTTTTCAACAGCAGTTGACATTGATTAGTAAAGCCAGATCCAGTGAGCGAATTGGACTTGCTGCCGTCCTCCCAAAATAAACCGTCAAGAAATCCATTAAAAAAGTGCCTGACCTTCCAATAGTATGTTAGTTCAACGGTGAGGCAAACATGAAGGCAAACAGTTTTTGCAACTTACGTGAATGTTTCAGTGCACAAATAAACTCTCAAAACATAATGAATGAGAGCATGTGGATTCTGAGGCTGCAAAAAAGAAGTTTCCCCCATGCCTATTTCCTGTGAGAAAAGTTTCTTTGGAAAAGACCATTTCTGCTTAAATGGTGTGACTAAGTAAATTAACAGCTGACCACCTGGATGCTACTTCCCATGAGCAGATATGAAATTATTAACCAAACACTGCATATATTTGCATCGCGCAAAATGTAGCAATCCTGTTGACCTTTGTAACCTGTTGACAAAAAATAAAAATGCCCATAAAATGTCTAAACATATTTCACATTGCTGAATGCGTGTCAACTTAGGAACTAAAGGCAAACTGAAAAACACAACTGCATTGAAATTTAGATATACATATATATTTTCACAAACATAACTTAAAATGTTAAATATTACTTTTTTTGCTTAAGCAATATTGATCTGGAATATTTTAGGTACATTTCAACTCGAGACACTGCAGGATTCTCAGGGATTATTACTGGTCTGAGTGGGGACATTGGTGGGGACATCTGGTCCAGGGGCAATGCTCAGCAACGTGTTCATGGCTGGCATTGAGTAGCCGCCCAGTCGGAAGGTAAAGAAAAGTAGAAGGTTGGTGTACAGCAGTTTCACAGGCCTACTTTTACTCCAATGGGTCTTGATACTTCCATTTTTGTGTCCAGAGCAAATACAGATGCACTTCATTTGTACATGCTAGATTCAATTCACATAATTGGAATTCACCTCAACAGGTCCGTATTTTTATAATCAAGATATGGGACAAAAAAATGAAGAGATAAGATGTTCAACATGTTAGATATTCCTCTGGAATGTTCTAATAAATCTTGCACACTGACTCTTTCTTCTTATACATTAGACTCCACAAAAGGTCTCTTTGGTTTAATGGGTGAGGTTGGGCCTTGCCTTTCATTGCGAGACATCTGCCTATACTCATTGTCCTGGTAGGCCTGGGAAACTGGTAGAGTCCGTGCCACTTTCACATCTGGGTATGTGGGAACCTGGCTAACTCGGCCCATAGCGTCCGCCCGGTCCCGCGTCACACCAGGAGGGTTGGCGTAGAAATCATCATCCATGAGGTGGCCATTGTGAGCGTTATTGGTGCGGTTGTAGTAGGCGATATGGCTGAGGGGTGCCGCTTGCTGCCCATAGCCCATGTTGCTAGGGGAAGTTGCTGGACTGTTCACCACTGTATCCAGAGATGAAACAGCCCAGGGTCGAGAACCCGAGGAGGACGATGCAAGCGAAGGCTGCTGCTGAATGTACTGCTGAGTCCGTGCAGTCTTGTCGATGATGCCCATGAAAGGCGTGGTGCGGGAGCGAAGGGCCTCTCCTGGATATGTTCCACCCACCACTCGGAATTCTGTCCCTTGTGGGGGTGACATTGGTGAAAGGTCATCATGGTAGCTTCCTTCATAGGAAATCTTTAGGGGTATCTCCATTTGCTGTGCGGAAGCTGATGCCCTGAACCCTGGGCCTAGGTTAGCAGCAGAACCCGCCACCAAACTGTTGCTGGATGGAGAGAAGCGTAGACCTGTACTGTGGGAGTGAATAAGGGGGCGTGGAGCTGGTGGGTGCTGTTTGGGTTCTGCGCTATTGGCACTGACTGGACGTCGGTGTGCAAGAAGGTTCTCAGGTGAACCCAGCGTCACCTGTCGCTCCATTTCATGGGGTGAGACCGGATAGTAGGCAGTCGACTGACTGCGGCTGATCTGCGGTGTCTGGCCGTAGCGGACACCTCCAGGACTGGGTCTGTAGGCAGAAGAGGGCCTCTGGGGAAGCTCATCCTCCACAAGGCCAGGATCCATGCTGATGGCACGCTGGTACAAGGCCCCTGCAATCAGACTGCCCTGAGGTTGAAGTGAGGATGAGTATCCTCCATCCCCAAGTTCATCCATGTCACCTTGGCAGCGGGCACTCATCGAGTGAGCAATCTGACTATACGCACTACTACCCAGTACGGCACTGGAGTGTACCGCGGAGCTGGGCTGGTTGGTGCGGACGATCTGTGCCTTAGCTGGCTGCAACCACTGGCTCTGTTGTGATGGCTGGGAAGTCTGTTGGGAAAACTGGAATGAACGTTGGCTGCTCATCTTGGACAGAGGGGACTTGGGTCGTCCTGCAAGCTGGTCCTGCTGGTAGCGTCCTGCAGAGGCGGACTGGGGACGGTACATGGCGACTCCCTCAGAGGTGGGGCTGGCACGGTACTGTGGTCCACGGCGTAATGGTGATGGTGGTGGGCTGAAGTGGTAGGAGGCCTGATGAGGGGGACTGGGCCGGAAGTGGGAGCTCTGGTGCGTTGGGGAGAGCGACGGGGAGGTGGACTGGTAGCCTTGTCGTGTAGGAGAGGACACTGAAGGGGGGCTGGGGCGAAGGTCATATGCTTGTCCCAAGTAGGGTGAATCATGGTGGCTCGGAGATGGAGGCATGTTCTGAATAACTGGAAGTCCAGATGGAATAGTGTGGGGCTCAGCAGGAACACCAAGCGGTAGGCCATCCAAATCACGCTCAAGGTAATCGTCATCCTCCTCAAACAAGTCCTGGACAGGCTCCATGTCTGAAATATGGGGCTCCATTGGTGGAGGTGGGATCATGGATGGGGCTTGATCGCGGGGAGGGGAAGGAGGAGGATCCAGCTCCTGTTGCTGTTCGACCTGGCGACACTCTTCTTCCACACGTTGCAGCAGGCGCTGGATCTCACGGTTATTGGGACACAGACGCACAGCTTCACTCAGGTCCTCCAGGGCTGCGTGGAATTGCCTACAGCAAGAGAGACCGAGAATGAGAGCGAGTAGGAAGGTGGAATATGGCAGTAGGAAGAGAGAAAGAAAGAAATATGCTTGTTAAAGACTGAGAAATGACTATTGATAGGAATATTCTGGGTTCGATGCAAGTTAATCTTAATCAACAGAATCTGAAGTGGCTCGTTGTCAATTACCACACAAAATAATTATGACTCATTCCTCAGTTTGTAAAAAAGTTATTCTTAAAGAAATGCACTTACAGTGGAAGTCTATGGGTCAACGACCTTCAGCAGGTTAAAAGTAATCATATTTTTTTAGAAGTATATTCAACAAGACTTATAACATGAGACCAATGATGATACTGTTTACAAACTCTGTCAAGACCATGTAAAGTCTGTAAAACCTGAACAAACATCGTAAAAAATTTACTCACAGGAATTGTGTCGGCAGTGCATAACCAGAAGTTAATCTACCTAAAACATTAGTCCCAGACGTCTCAGAAAATTATAATAAAGTAAAATTGTATCAGAACAAATTTAAGTGCTTTGACAAAAACAAAAACACAAACTTCAGATTTCTGTTTTCTTTTTTTTTCTGGGATTCCCATAGACTTTCATTGTAAATGTCAAGCTTAACTTGTATTTAACTCAGAACATTCCTTTAGTCATTAAAATCATAGACAACCCCCCAAAAAAAGATTTTCCAAAACAAAGCAAGTTGATTAAAAGAGAAAAAGGAATAAAATATGAATGATGGGCATTCTGAGGAAAAATAATCTGATTGTTCAACACAACATGAAGTATGAAGAACATGTCTAATCCTGATGTTGTCAACTAATGTGGCAGAAGTCAAGGGGCTTAGATTGACTTCTAACTTGAAACTCTAGCATAGCACTACATCAACCAATCGAAACACATTTGGCCAGTTTGGGTCATGATCTGTCAGCACTTTATCTGTGCTAGACAGAATGTGTTTTATAGGCTGTCCTGCCTGTTGGTTGCTACGGTTACCTGCTGCTGCGCTTGGCACGGGCTCGTGCGTAATAGGCTTCATAGGATTTGGGTTTCAACTCTAGTGCCTTGGAGGCAAACTCCTCCGCCATCCCAAAGTCCTGCAAGCAACAACAGGACCAACAGTCATACACTGAGCCGTACATGAGGTCAGAGGGAGGACACACACATACATGCATGCGGACATGCACACAAACACTGACACACACACAAACACTGACTGACACACATACACACACACACACACACACACACACACACACACAAACATGAACAATGTCACATTAATATGAGGATGTGAACACTGATTATTACACAAATCAACACAAAAATCAACATATTTTGAGCACCATTAGTGCAAATATGATAAACAGACATACAATTATGGAAATGCATGTACACACTTATAAAATGTGCTGACACCAACAAATATATGCTCTACAGGGACAGGGGGAAGATGCAATGTGACAGCTCAAACCTCTACCTGTACTAAACCTAACTCTTAAACAAATCCAACAAATGTCAGAAAAACCCAATGGACCAACAAATCAAACTGAAACAGGGATGAGATCATGATGGGAAGAAAAACTACAGCATGGGCTGAGTGTAAAGAGAGCTTTCAAGAGAATTTCTTCATCCAGAGGAAAAAACTCAAAACTCAAAATGTTCTTTGGGGTGAGATCAAAAAGAGAAATAATGTAGCCATAAAGGAGAAAAAATGGGAAGATCAACATATCTCTTATTAATACATCAATGCTGTCTTTAAAATCCTTGTTTTTTGTGTCTTTAAAATCTCAAGTGTTTTCAAAAGCAATTAGGAACACAGACCAAACACAAAACTAATACATGCAGTTTGTTGGTTAGGTAAGTTGCCATTGCATGGATGCTTGTAAACAAGATTTACAGTATACTAGCGGCTAGTTGTCAACAGATGTGTTTTTTTTAAACAGCCAATGTCAATATCTACAGTTTATCATTGACTTTAGGTTAGACACCATATTTAACTGAACGCAAATAAAGTGTACAGTGTGTTGCAACATCTTCACCTAGTTTTTTCCAAATGGAATTTATAACAGTATAATGGTATAACAGCAGAAGGATTGCAGGGCAAATCCAAAAAAGTTATACCACATCCTTAACAGACTATCAGTACATCTAGTAACAAATTATCAATTGGTTGGAATTACTGAAAAATTTTACATGAGGTGACCAAACTAGATTAATGTAGTCAGAGCAATCTCAATTCTTCCTCCTAATGTCGGAATGATTGAAGAGAGACAGAAGGAAGGGAGTTTTATTAAACTGAGCGTTTTGGACTCACATTCATTTTCCTCCGGCAGCGGGAGAGGTTGAGCAGCAGAGAAACTTTGAGCTCGCGGAAGGTCTTCAGGTCCTCTGTGAAACCCTCTCGTGGGAACTTCTTCAGGGCGTACTGGTACCGCTGGGCAGCTTCTTTCACCTTTCCTTTCTGGTTTGGCAAGATATTTTTACTTCTTCATTTCGAAGTAATATATGATTATGATATACTTTCATAAAAACGAATGTAATATGAAATAAAACTCTGACATTTATTGTACATAATATTCATTTAAAAATTGTATGCAAAGAACAAACAATATAGTCATAACTGAAACAGTTCCCCCCAACCAAATAAGCTAGAATATGTTTTAAATGTCCATAACAAATACAATTATTGTCTATTATCAGTGTTGGGTTAATTACTCTAAAAAAAGTAATTAGATTACTGTACCCATTACTCTCTCTAAAAAGTATTGAATTACTTATTACTAATTACTTTCTAAATCCCACATCAACCTCGGCCAGTTGAACAATACAAGGATAGACATGAAACAGTTTTTTTTTTTATTCTTTCAAATAAATATAAAATTGCATAAATTATTCTTGAACTGACCAAAATATTTAAAGGGAGAATGTTTCATTAAAAACAGGCCTACATTTTAACATTAGATGTTAAATCTTAATGTTAAATTCACTATTGTTTATACAGAATTGTTCTGTAGTCTATACAGTATTTAATGCAATTACATCAGAAGTAACTAATGAAATTACAGTAAACAGTACAAATTAAGAGTAATCCCTTGCTTTACTTTTTCAAGAAAAAAAGTAATTAAATTACAGCAATTAATTACTTAGTAATGCATTACACTCAACACTGTATATTATCATTAGCAGAATATTCCTATACAAAGTTTTGTGTATGTATAGACTACATTTTCTAATACAGTATTCTGCTATATTCATTGTGTATTATTATAATTCAAAGAAAGAAGAAAAGCTACTCACCTTGTAGAATCCATCGCCTTCCTCTATCAGTTTGCTCAGCAGAACAATCATAATATCAGGTTTGGATGTGGCCATTGCCCATGTTGCAGGACCTAAGTGCAATAGAGCATGAAAAAGAGGCAAAGAGTCACCACGGACTGATAGTCCATATGGGCACAAAGTAGCTTGCTAATCTCTGAGGAACACAAAGGAACGAGCAGGCTGCCAGGATATCTTGCTTGAAAGGAGGCAAAGTCTACAAACAACTTTTGGATATCACAAAAAGCCATGGCAACACGCCAGACAAAAAAGAAAGAAACAAATCATGAGCAGCTTGGCTGTTTACACCTTGCCGAAATTGAAATCGGTTTATACCGGCAATAAAAACATTTGAATCCAGCAGCTACTGAACTTGCAGTCAGCATGTTTGAGCTCTCTGTGGACTGCCTGAACAGAGGTCAAGTGTTTCTACTGGTTTGGACTGAATGTACAGAAAAGAGAGGGTGGGAATAAGAGATTGATAGGGGTCTAGTAGAGCTGTAGATTTCGCCATGGGCAGCCAGTTGCAGTATGCAGGCAGGCAGTGATTTAGTGCTATTCATGCAAGGCGCAGTTGAGGACAAATTAATGAGCATAGAATCAGTTACAAAACTGGCCAATAGCCTGAAAAAGCCAAACTGAGACCAACTGAGGAAAGAACAAGGAAGGTGCTGTTCACACAGGATGCATTCTTACTTTCAAAAACAGCTAGGTGCAATACAGAATTGCAGCACAACAGAAATGGACAGAATTTGGAGAATTCGAGACCCGTTTTTCATTTCTTTTAACTTGATATAGCATCCTAAAAGTCTAAAGCTAAAGGCAAGAGATACAAAAACAAAAACAAAAAAACAAGACGTGTCGCAATAAAGACGTCCATTATAATACAGCAGCACATTAGAATAGAACATCGCAACGTTTTTTTTTTTTTTTTAAACTACAGCATCTTAAAAATGTGACATTCATGACACGAGATGCTGAAAATGATCACATACGTTAAAAACATCCATCGCAATATTAAAATGAGACTCTAATGACTAATGACAGCTCCACGCAACATTCATCACAATACAACAGCACAAAGGATTAGAACAAAATGCAGGTATTTTGAGTCAAGTTTTTAACTCAACACATCTTAAAATACGACGCTAATTTTGCAAGATGCTGCAAGAACAGCAAAAAGCATTGGAACGTTGAAAGACGTCCATCGCAATATGACATCTCGAGATGAAACGGTAAAAAGCAAAACAGCAAAAAGCATTGCAATACAGCATCTTGAGATGAGTTTTAACTTCTTTCAACTTGACACAGCATCTTAAAATGTGACACTAATGGCACAAGATGCTGCAAAACAGCAAAAAGCATTACAATACAGCATCTCAAGATGAGTTTTAACCTTTTTTAACTTGACACGGCGCCCTAAAATGTGACGCTAATGGTTCAAGATGCTGACAAAAAGCATCGCAACTTTGAAAAACGGAATGGAACCAAATGCAGATATATTGAGATTCATTTTTAACTTCTTTTAACTTGATACAGCATCATAAAAATGCAACATTAATGGCACAACATACTAAAAAAAAACAAAACAAAAAAAAACAGCAAGACATCGCAATGGTCAAAGATGACTGTCTAGTGCAAGTTTACATGAGAAAAGAGTTACAAAACAGTACAAGAATGCATTCTGTGTTTATGTCCTCCCAAACCACAAAACATTCTGCAGCATCATGCCAAAATGCAACACCTTTTTCTACATGCAGCCATGCAAGCACAGGGAATGAAAGTAAAGAATCCATGTGACCACATCTACCGTCAGATTTTTGGAGCAGTACAAGATTACACAAAATCAACCCATGTTTATGGCGAACAGCAGCTCTTTCCACTTTTTGTAGCCAAGAATAGTGATATGAAGATTAAACGGCATTCACATTCGGGCATCCAAAACACTATCAGACCCGATCGATGGAGAAGGGACCACACAGGTAACAAGATGGAAGGACACAGTCAAAAATGGCAGATGGGGACAAAGGTCTGCGTTTTACCTCGAGCACGGATGGGGAGTGTCTGACATCCTGGTTACGAGGAGAGAAGAGGTGGGAAGGGTCACGAGTGAAAGGGTGACAGGTTATTAGGGCAGAGTGAAGGGGCGTCCATATCAGACAGGGAGCAAAGTTTTATGAAAACAGGAAACGGAGAGTGTGATAAAGAGTCAAGGGAAGAGAGAGAAAAGAGATTGATAGTTGGTGGTTAAGGGTGAAAAAGTGACGTGAAAGGAAGAACAAGGAAGATCAGCCGTGAGAAGCCATGGCAAGCAGCAACATTAGCAAAAGCAACAAGCCCATCCTGATCAGCTGCAGATCAGTGGAGTTCTGCAGTTCGGTGAAGAGCACACGAGATAGAGGGTTAGACTAGGATGACTGAGGTCACAGGGAGGGGTATGAAGGAGAAAGACATCTAAATGTGAAACTAATTGAAAGTGATATTCAATGCATGTGTTTATATTTCTAATGCATTTCTTCAAGGAATAATCTTTGGAATTTATGCTGCGTTCCATTCAAATGTGATTTTGGGATATTCCTACTGAACGTACGACCAGTTCCACTGCCTGACGTTCAGAAAATGAGGTACACTACCATTCAAAAATTTGTTGTCAGCAGTAAATACTTTTAATCAATATGTTTATTTATCAAGAATGCATTAAATTTATCAAAAGTAAAGGTAAAGACATTCTATGGAAGTAATTTAATGACAAATGTTTTGGAAATAGAAAAGCTTGTTGAATTGCACTAATTGAAAAAAATACGCACTGCACTAACCTTGCTTGCATTTTAATGCATTGTATTTTCAGGGTTTGCATGTTTATGAGCTGAAATTCAACATGGTCGTATATTTAAGCTATGAATATTCAACTTCAAACATTTCATACACATTTCAGTAATAAAAATTAAATGATTCATATTCACCTTTCAGATTTCACTTCCAAAATATTCGGTCTGTTTAAAAATACAACCTGTAATATTCGACAAGCAAAAGTGGTTCAAATTCAACAGAAAATTCAACATTGCACATCTGGAAACTGCAGAAATAGCAGTTGAGTACCAGTGCATAATCTCCATCTGCTGTTAATCAGCAGGTGGTGCAAGTAGCTGTTAACGAAGAACAGAGCAAAGGCTAGAGAGAGTCATTCATTCACAAAAACAGATTTACAACAGAACACATCACCTTTCATCATGAAAACTCAACATTGCACATCAGTTTTCAGATGAATTTTCTGTCAAATCAGAAGCACTGAATTTGTGGAAGCGAATTTGTAAAGTGAAATAAAATTGACCGAAATTTGAATTTCAGCCCATAAAAATGCAAGCCCTAAAAATACAATGCATTAAAATGCAAACATGGTTAATGTAATGCATATTTTTTTCAATTTGTGCAATTCAACAAGCTTTTTTATTTCAAAAACATTTGTCATTATTTTCTTAAGCACCAGATCTGGTCAAAATTGCATTTTGCAAATAAAGCAGTTTTTCCATCCCATGTGTTAAAGAGAACAATACTGACCAAAAAAATAGTAATGAAAATGGAAGTTGTAGCTGCTGAGAAAGCCACTTTGGCTCTTTTCATACATTTTAAATATAATACATTTCTTGCGGTTTAAAGCCTGCAGACAAAATGCTCTGACTAACTTCATGGTTGCTAGCAATCGATGACAGATGTTTTATGTTTAGAAGCAACTGTGTGTCAGGCAATGCTTTGGCTCTGGTGTTTTAGAATGACCAGAAATCCATGTTTTCTTTTCTTACTGTGCAAATTATTCAGTCGTACATATTCAGAAATTATTCAGCAAGAGTTTCCAACTAGAAAGTCTAACTTTTTTAATTCGATTTTTCCAAGTAGGAAGCTGGTGATTCTGACTTTATGAGCTGAATGGAGCACAGCATTACAACCCCAAATTAATTATTATAGATTTTTTTTTAATTTTTTATATACAGTAAATCAAACTGGTGTGTTCAAACATCTACCTGCAATTCAACATATGGATATCTACTTTTAGTGCAGCAAATAGTTATTGTACTTTTAAAACAAGAGCGTAGTTTAGCATTAATTGTTTCTGTAATAACTGTTCCCCTTCCAGCCTACCTATCTTGGCGCCCTTCTTGAGCAGTGCCACCACCACTGACGTGTTCCTGCAGCCAACTGCACGATCCAGTGGTCGCATGCCGCTGTAGTCCACATGCTCGATCATCGCACCATGATCCACCAGATACTGCACCTGAAACCACATCAAGACCAGAGCTATGGTTTATTCTCTGTTTATCTCCTGTCAGCTACTACGTGATACCCATCCAAAACTTTTAGCATATGCTAGCATCCCATGTTGGTGATATAAGGTTTGTATTATTAAATATGGTAGATCTACTGTAAGTTTGTTGACTATGACAAAACCAACCACTTCTGAGTCTCCGTAAAAAGCAGCAAGATCCAGTGGAGTGCGGCCGCTCTTGTCTGCATGGGCCGTCGCTGCACCCCTCTCAACCAGAGCACGGACCAATGGCAGGTGGCCTTTAAGACACGCCCAGCTCAGTGCTGTTAGCCCTTCCTTGTCCATCAGAGACAATGAGGCACCTGTGAAATAAGTTCAGAAGAATAGAGAGACAGTCTCCTTTAATATACACATCCTATCACAATAGGAAAGAAAAAGATTGCAACTTCCATTTTATGCAACTTTAAAATTTATTTTGTAATTAAATAACTGCAACAACAAATCTGGTGTATGAGCAGGACAGCTGTACCTTGAGCCAGCAGGAACTCCGCCGTACCCAGATGGCCCTCAGACGCAGCCATCATTAGAGGAGTTCGGCCCTGTTTATCCGCCATGTTCACATCAGCACCATGATTTAGCAACAGGTCCACTATCTGCACAACCAACACACCCATTTCAGACTAAAACATCTAAACATGTATGAAATAGAAATGTGACTTTTGCGGTGTAGGAGGTGCCCACCTGCCAGTGTCCCTGCCGCACGGTGCTGAAGAGTGGCACGATGCCCCTGCGGTTGGACTGAGCCACAGCGGCACCCTGCTCCAATAAAAGACGGCACACGTCCAGCTTTCCCCGACCCGCTGCTGCTGTCAGTGCTGAGATACAGAGAGAGTCTTCTGAGTGAGCAGTTTGTGTGTTCATATTTAAATCAAAATACAAAATGTGTTGTATGGTGGTGTTGTACCTGTTTCACCCCACAGTGTGTCAAAGTTGTTTATCTGAGCTCTTTCTTCCTCCTCCTCATCTTTCTCAGGCAGGTCAAGGAGGTATGATACAATCTGTATATAAATACAAAATGTGTGTAAGGTTATTATTGTTTATTGTACAGTTGTAATGCTCAATATTTTTGTGCTATGTTTCAAAAGAACAACATTTACTTGTAATAGAAATCATTTGTTAGATTATAAATGTATTTACTGTCACTTTTAAACAGTTAAAAGTATTAATCTTCTTCAAAAACAAACAAACAAAAAACCTCTTACCTCTGTATAGCCCATACTGGCGGCTGCTATGAGGGCCTGTTGTACTGCATGGCTCTTGCTGAAGGATCCAGCCTGCTGTCCGTCTGTGTTCCACTCACACTGCACAAGATACTTCACCACCTCTAGATGACCCCGCAGGGCGGCGTGGACCAGTGCACACTGACCGTTCTTATCCAGGTGATCCACCTAAACAAAGAGAGAAGAGAAGAAACGGAGATGAAACTTTGATAACTAAAAAAACAACAGTCACTACCTTTATGTTCTTATTGGTTATCAGTCTCTGTCTAGACATTTCATGGCTGACCTTGGCTTTCTTGCTGCAGAGGGCAGTGACGATGGGTAGGTGACCCGCAGCAGCTGCATAGCCGAGGGGAGTGAGCCCGCTCTCTGAAACACCTTCCACATCCGCCCCAAACTCCAACAGCAAAGCCACAGTCTCCAGGTAGCCCAGGTGAGCGTGTACACACAGGATGGGGGCGTTATTCAGCACCTCTGTACGATAGTTCACATTAGCTCCACCCATAATCAGCAGCCGAGATACCTAGAGAAAGAGATGAAGACAGAGAGGAGTAGATTCAAAAATACACAAAGAGTACTAATGTTTATTAGGGTTTCCATAAAGAAATTTCCAATCACTTTATATTACATGCATATTTTACTGCATTTAAATTGAACGATTTCTTGCTGATAAAATATCACAGAATGGAGCATAACTAGAAAAATTTACACTACAGGGCCATCAAGATTTAAAAGGGCCCTTGATTATGATTTAAATTTTAACTTTATGTTATTGTGTGATGTTGCTGTTAGAGCATAAACAACATCTGCAAAGTTATGACACTCAAAGTTCAATGCAAAGGGAAATATTTTCTTTTACAGAAATCGCTGTTTAAGGACTACAACGAGCTTCTTCCCGGGTTAGTGAGATCACAAACCCCAAAATTTACATAAACCATGCCCCCGAGAACACACAACAAAGGGGGTCTCCTTTAGGGAAGAGGAAGAGCTGTTGTAGTAGAGTACTGTTGCCATGCCATCATTTTACGCCGGTCTGCCTCACAAACAAGGATCAACTCAACACTGGATTTGCACAAAAGATTAACATGACAGCACATGCTAGTCGATGAGTTAAATCAACTCCACTGTTCAGAAACGTCCAGTGGCCTTCTAAAAGTTTTTCCTGAGTCTCTCCATTAGTGTCTGACTCCGGTTTGAACAATATAAGGCTGAACACCGTTACTGACAATCGTTATTTTGGTCTGCGTGAGATTCTCCAGCTTTGTTGTTGTTAAGCAACCAAAGCGCAAGCTGTTAAAGGTCCACCCTCTTCTGGAAAGCGGACAGGGTGCAGCAGCTCATTTGCATTTAAAGGGACACACACAAACAGTTTTTTTTAACAGTAGCATATAAAAAAACTAAACAAATTGAAACTACATGTTTGCTAAAGATGTTTTATATCATGTAATGTTCTAGCTTGAGAGACTTAAGAGACCTCTTTCAAAAAACAAAAATATTTACATATTTGTAAATATTTTCCTTGACTCTTTCACTTTAAATTCATAATATTTTCAGGTTTTCTGTGACTGTGGGAATTCTATTTTTTATACCTTGATGTTTGGTGTGTAGAGGTTTCTGAGTGAAGCCAAAGCTGCAGAGAGACCTTCTGTACTGTAGGACACCCACAGCCCCTGCAGCACTGAGGAGGAAACCCCAACCTTCTTACTCAGGCCCTGAGTCCAAGAGACACTGTCGTTAATATAAAAAACTGGCAATACATTTCTGGTAATATAATATAAATCTTTTCAAAATCATTTATATACTGCTGTAGTCAGATTGATGATATCAATTAAGCAAACACCAGAAGTGTTGTAGATGTTATAGTTAGCCTAACCTTAAAGATGTGAGCTTTGAGAATGTGGTGGCCAAGTTCGAGGGTCTGTTGTCGATTAAGCTTGCTGTCTTGCCGTGAAAACCAGAAAGCAAGCAATGTGTGGCCACTCCTAAAGAGATCATGGGAAAAGAGACAAGAGAATGGTATAAGAGATTTTACTTCAGTACTGTGATGTATTAGGGAGTGCAACAGAATATTCAACAAGACAAAACGTGGGACAGGAATCAAGTTTTTACATTTTGACTCCTTGAGCTCCTCACCTGGGGTCGCAGAGGAACTTGGTCTTCTCTCCATCCTCTCTCCAGATGAGCCACTCTCTGAACGAGGGGTGGACGAACATGCGCGTTCCATCACGTCTTTTCACCAGGAAAGGCGACAGGAGTTCAGACCTCTGCTGGAAATCATCCCAGTCCATGGCCGCTCCACGCACCATGCTGGCGTTCACGGCGCCGTAGGCCTGCTCGTCAGTTAACGGGTGTAGAGAAGCCACGGCCACGTTCAGCAGTGGAAGAACACGCTCGAATGACGACTGAGTTGGGAAACGCATGTTGAGCTGCAACAGGTAGACCTCAGCCAGATTCACTGGAACCACCTGAACACAAACAGATTAAAAAAAATAAATACACACAAAAAAGCTGAAACATATTCATCCTTCTAAGTATGCTTTGAAATGGCAAAATTCTAAAAGGATTTTATTTCCCCTATTACTTTATGAAAAAAATTAATGGAATAAAATCATACCACATACATAACTCTGAAAAGCTAAAGTAAAATAAATAAAAACAATAAACTCATACCACATATACAACTCTAAAATAAACATAAAAAGTATAAAAAATGATAAAAAACGAACACCACATATATATTACTGAAAAGCTAAAAAATAATATGAAATAATATGCATGCATAAAACTGAAAAGCTATAATTTTTTTTATTGTTTACGTTATTTCTTTCATTTTTTCCATATTTATAAAATCATACCACATATATAAAACTCTAAAAAGCTAAAAAAAAAAATAATAATAATAAAATAAATAAATAAATTAAAACCATGAAGCTAAAATAAAATATATAAAATGAAAATAGTACACACACACACACACACACACACACACACTATATACAACACTGAAAAGCTATATTTTTTAAATATAATTTTTAATTGTTTACTATTAAATTCTTTATGGTCTTTCATTCTTTTCCTCATATCATTTAATTTCATTTCATTTCATTTCATAATTTAATTTAATTTAAAATGCATCTGTGTGACCCCTGACCTTATAGCTGGAGCTTTTGAGCACAAGGTAACCCTTCTCAATGAGGTCCAGTGTGAGCTTCAGGTAGAGGTAGGAGCCCCGGCTCAGACTCTTCAGATGAGCACTGAGTTTGGTGAAGGCCGCATTGTCCAGCCTGCCGTTGAGTGCCACGTTGTTCTGGATCTCCTGGCTGGAGTGCAGCCGGTGGAGGATGTAGCCCTGCAGGTCAGAGTCAATCGCATCACTCTCCTCCAGACGATCCAGTGAGATACGGTGGAACGGCAACGGACGAGTCACGTCCTTAGATAGAGAGAATAAATAAGACAGAGCAAATAAGTAAAAAAGTAAATAAAAAGAAAAAATGATTGCTATGGATGGATGAGATACAGACCTGTAGTGTTGTTCTGACGGTGACCACCAGTTTGAGCCACGGAGGGAAACGCTCAATGGTTTTGCACAGGAAGGAAACAATAGTTTCTCCATAATCCGGTTTATGGAACTCTGCCTCATTCAACCCGTCAATCAAGATGATGAGATTCTCCTCGCTGGCAATCTTCCTCTCTGTAAATATTGCATGTGTTAAATATTACATGTATGTATGTGTACGTACGCATGCGAGTATGCGTGAACGCATGTTTACGTACCTCGATGCAGGATCTCCAGAGGTTCCAGCAGGCCCCTGCGGAAAGCGTTAAAGGGGTCCTGGACACAGGCGCGCAGGCTAAGTGTGCTCTGCAGGTGTGGCTGGCGGAGCAGAAGGTCTCGGTAGGCCTGCATTTGAGGAGCCCTGCACAACAACGCTGCCACATTATGCACAAACTCAGGGACCAGGCAGGTGTACGCATTGTCGGCCTGACAGTAATGGTATGCCACAACCTACAGCAGAGGGAAGGAGCACATGAGAGAGCAGATATAAGCACACATTTACATTCCCATGACAGCTTGGGTTGAGAACTTGATTTTACCTTTACTTAACAACATTAAATTCCACTCACGGAATTTGATTGGCCAAACGTTGTTCCAAGAGTGCTGATATTTGTGCTGAAGTAACTTCAATACTGTAATATTGCATCTGAAATCAAATGTACACTACCATTCAAAAGTTTGGGGTCAGTAAGATTTAAAAAAAAAAAAAGATATTAATACTTTTATTTAGCAGGGATGCATTAAACTGATCAAAAGTGACAGCAAGACTTAAAAATCTTTTTTAGCAAATTTATTTCAAATACATTTTTTTTTCATACAACTTTCTATTCATCAAAGAATCCTGAAAAAAAAAAAAAAAAAAAATCACCGTTTCCACAAAAATATTAATCAGCACAACTGTTTTCAACATTGATAATAATAAGAAATGTTTCTTAACAAGCAAATCAGAATATCAGAATGATTTCTGAAGGATTATGTGACACTGAAGACTGGAGTAATGATGCTGAAGATTCAGCTTTGACATCACAGGATTAAATGACAGTTTAAATTATAAAATTAAAAGTAGAAAAATGAATATAAATTGAAAAATAATAATATTTCAGAATATAACTTTTTTAAAATGTATTTTTAATTAAATATATGCTGTCTTGGTGAACAAGAGAATGCTTTGAAAAACATTAATCTTACAGACCCCAAACTTTTGAACGGTAGTGTAAGTTACTGAACATTAACTTCTTTTTGAACGGTTGTTTAAAAGCTATATCAGGCGCTGATAGCCTCGTGGGCAGCACGCCAATATATAGCGCCGTTGCGCATCAGGCGACCCAAGTTCGAGCCCCCCTCTCCCACTTCACTTCCTGTCTGCTTACTGTTCTATCATAATAAAGGGAGAAAACGCCATATCAGCACTACTGTAACTTGACCATAGGCCTGTGTGATTGTAATTTTGAATATATATTTTTAGTGTACTTTCATAAGGCCTGAATGTTAACTAATGGTAACTTATTGACCATTATATGCAGTGTTTGAACCTATAAACCACTCATAGCACCATAGCATCAGGCACTACTACTGTATATATGCCAAACACAACTTAGTGATACATTCTACAAAAGGTGCTCAGTGCATCTAAATGTAGGTTTAGACAAAGAACCACATACAAAAGTCTCTGGTATTTAGTGCAGGAACTGCTTTAAGCTTAAAAACACAATGAATATAAAACTAGAGATAGATTCAAAGTTTCATTAATGCATAAAACATTATGGAGTTTGAGTGCATCAGTGGCCTTATTCCAATATTCTAAGACTGCTGCTTCCCTAGATTCACTTCATCACGCTGTATGTGTGTATGTGTGTGTGTGTGTTCAAAAGCTTGTCATCATTAGCAATGCAGAGCTCTGAGTATATCTAATGGCTGTGCTGGGAGACTCTGTGCATATAAATATTTGATAAGGCAACAGAGCTGCAATAAACCTTTGTGCTTAAAAGAATAGAGAGAAAAGGAAAGCACAGGGAGAGAGAGAGAAGGAGCAAACTAATAAAAGAAGGAGACATAGGAAGAAACAGGAAGATAAGATAAGATAAGATAAGATAAGATAATAAATCAATAGAAGAGAAAGAGAGAGAGAGAGAGAGATTGAATGACAGGCTGGTCATATGCCCGCCCTGTTGATTAAGTTGGAATTAGCTGGCACCTGAGAAGCCAGCCTTCTGAGCGTCTCCTCCTGGCGTCTCCGCATCTCTGGCGTTCCAGGACAGCTGCTCCCACCAACCAGAGTGCCATGAGCGGACTGAGGCTGGCTCAAGGGAAGCGTGTCGCCATCTGAGAAAAAGACATGACATGAGCACTGTCAGAAACTGAGACAAAACAGCTTTGACATACATACATATTAAGGGCTAAAAAGTTTTCCATTATATACAGTATATATCCATAAATGCAAATTCTAATCAGTCATAGTTAATTGTATTATTTGCTGGATTTTAAATATTCAATATAGCAGAATTTCAATGCACGTAGTAATAAAAAAGTATAAAAACTGTGATATGAGAAGTTGTTTTATTATTTTTTTAAAAAGGGGAAATACAATATATATTATAATATACACAATTTTATTAAACTGTAAAATATATCAAATATTGACTAGTTCATTTTTGTAGCTTGACAGTTGTGTTGTGATGGAAAAGAGCAGTGAAATAACTCCTTTTGTGTTCTGTTTCACAGACAAACTAACAGCATACAGGTTTGAGGTCACAACACAATGGTCAGTAAATAATGACAACCTCTTTTTTTTTCTTCTTTTTTTTGTTGCTTGAACTAGTTTGTCTGTTAGATGTTTATTAGATCTTAAAGGAACATATTCCTTTAAGACCTTTAAGCATCTAACAGACAATTATCTGTTTTTTTTTTGTTTTTTTTAACGAATCCACTCACGTTTTGGTGAGGCGTGTGGACTGTCAGAGGTGATCTGTCTCATGTGGATGCCGTGGCAGCTGAGAGCCACCAAGCGAGAGATGATGGCCGTTTTGCCAAATCCCACATTGCCGGCAATAACGACACCTTGATTGGCAGTGGGCTCGCTGCTGCGAAGACACATGTCAACTTCCTGGAACAGCCATTCTCGACCGGTGAAAACCGTATCGGGCATCAGACTGGGCACCTCGAAGAGAAGTGGCTTTAGGGCAATGTCCGGAGGCCGGTATGGAGCAAAGCGCACTGCATCATGGAAAACATTAGGAAATGTACTAAATGAAACAGATTTACATCCCACCCAAAGCCTCTTTTTTTCTTTCTATTTCTTTTTACAGCTATTTCATCCATCAAAGCTGAAGTTTCACAATTTAATGTCCAAATTCTGCAGTAATCTTTTTTAACCAGCAGGGGGAGATGCTTTGTCTGAAAAAGGCCAGAACTGGCAGCTTATGCAAGCTGGAGCTGCAGTGTGAAACACCATGAATCAGTGGTTGATGGGGTGCCTCGACCCATTAATGTACGGCAGAAAAAATCTGAAAAAAGCATCCATGCATCAAGAACAGGAGCAGAGCTGTTGCCGTGCTTACCGGAAACCACCCTTGAGGATGCTTGTTGCTTTCGTTTTAGATAAAATTGATTGCCACCATGCAAAGAGCAGAATTTGTATTCATCATTATAATCCACCACATAAGCATGCTTGCAAAAAAAAAAAAAAATCCTCATGTATATAATATTCATATTCAGATATATATGTGACCCTGGACCACAAAACCAGTCATAAGTCGCACAGATATATTTGTAGCAGTAGCCAACAATACATTGTATGTGTCAAAATTGTCTATTTTTCTTTTATGCCAAAATCATTAGGATATTAAGTAAAGATCATGCTCCATAAAGATATTTTGTACATTTCCAATCGTAAATATATCAAAAATGTATTTTTGTGAGTGGATATGCATTGCTAAGGACTTCATTTGGATAACTTTAAAGGCGATTTTCTCAATATATTGATTTTTTTTTTTTTTTTGCACCATCAGATTCCAGATTGTCAAATAGTTGTATCTCGGCCAAATATTATCCAAACCATACATCAATGGAAAGCTGATTTATTCAATCTCAATTTCAAAAAATTGCCCCTATGACTGGTTTTGTGTTCGTATAGCCTAGGCTTATACTGCAACAAGTGTGATGGAGCATATTATGAGGTTATTTATCCCCCTATTTGCATGTGCACTATTAATTAGCCAGATAACATGTGAATTAATTATCTTTGCATTAACATAATGAGGTGGGTGGGGTTACGCAGGGCGAGGTGACCTTTATGGGCACGTGCTGAGCTCGGATGCTAGCAGACACTATTGGAACATAGAAAGAGAGCAAAAGAAGGAGAGAGAGAAACCAGGGCAGCCGAGCAGTAAAATGGCTATAAAGCACTAGAGCTGGGAAGGTTGTAAATAATGAAAAGATGAAAGGGAAAATTTAACCCATAGCATTTCAGTGGCACACATTAAAATCTCCTTTCATGGCACAGCTAGGGTGGCTTCACATCCCTGAATGTTTTCCACAATTAACCATCATTATTACCGGTGGAAATGGCTCTTAATGTCTTCTGAAAGAGTACTATACTTATACATGAAAGAACCTGCTTGTAATTGCGGTAAAATTATGTCATTAGCTACAGTGTGCTAGAATTACTGTCTAGTTGGATACCTCATGTCTGACGCACAGTTTGAGCATCATGTCACTATAACTAACCACACGGATAGAGTCCACCTCTACTTTTTCGTCACCTGTGAAGCCATCCAGAAATAAACAGGTTGTTTAGTGAATTGTGACTCAAGCTATTAGAGTTATGAGTGAGTCAGAGAAGAAACCCAGACCTCCACTGCTGATTTAGGATGTGTGGAGCCTTGATTGTGAGGTTTAAACAGCAGGTTGAGCTCCGACAGATGAGCCAGTGCTAATGCTAATAGGAAGTCAATACTTCGATCTGGACAGGAGACCGATTATGGCACGGCAGTCCAAAGGGGAAGCCAAGACCAGCAGGACGAGGGGGGAGAGTGATCCACGGAAGAGCTGCAGAGTGTGTTGAGGGTTTTAATGGGACATGCTGTGTGTGTAGCAGAGAACAGATGTGAAAGACGCAAGGTGCACATGCACATCAATATAATTAACACTGTATTATAGAGGTTAATTTTAAAAGGGACGTATTCTACTATTTTGTAGAATTCTATTTGTTTTCCTTAAAGGGATAGTTCATCCAAAAATTAAAATCATCCCATGATTTACTCACACTTAAGCCATCCTAGGTGTATATGACTATCTTCTTTCAGACAAACACAATAGGAGATATATTTAAAAATATCCTGGCTCTCCTAAGCTTTATAATGATAGTGAAGTATAATTAAATTCGTCATTACGTCATGCGTCGGGTCACTCTTTTGCCACAAACTGATGCGTACGTTAATATAGTTTTAAATATGGATATTTTTCTTACAGGAACCCATTGCTTTGCTTCAAAAGGCATTTATTAACCCCCTGGAGCCGTATGGGTTACTTTTATGATGGATGGATGCATTTTTTAGGGCTTCAAAATCATGCCCCCCACTTCACTACCATTATAAAGCTTAGAAGAGCAGGGATATTTTTAACTATATCTCCGATTGTGTCTGGTGAGTAATTCATGGGATATTTTTTTTTCTTTTTTGGGTGAACTGTCCCTTTAAGTTACTTAAGCCGGGTGCATACACGTTAAAGATTCATAATAGTCCTTTACGACTGTTGCTTGTCAGACTGTACAAACATGATCCCTGCTGTATGCCATGTCACACTGTAGGATCTCAGTTGTCATTAATATGAGAATGTACGACAGTCAAGACGTGCTAAAAACGGATTCATGCAAGAAGACTCGTCCGGAGTTTTACATCATCTATTCGTGACATGTTCGGTGACTGTGAGCTGCATTATATGTGGGACTGAAATAGTGGCTAACAGACCAAAACAATACCGATAATAATGATCATGGCTTGTCTTGAAAAGAAAAAATGAAAAAACAACAACAACAAAAACGATGTATGTATGTGGAGCAAGTAGTGGTTTATTGTTGTCTCACTAATTGCATCATCAATTTCTGTGCTTCTGTTGGTTTTTGATTTGATGGTTGTTGTAGGAAAAGTCACACTACAGGACTGCTCGTCAAATCTTCTGAAACCAAATATAACCATGTTTTGATTCACAATTTTTTGGTCAATACATAATTCCCATGCCTCTGTTTATGTTATTTCATATTGTGACAAAAATCTGCAAAAATAAAGAATGAGTGGGTTTGTCCACACGTGACTGTTACTATACACAAGGCTGGTAACGAAGTGAAGGAAAGTGGAAGAGAAAAAGATACATGTGATCACGTATATGCACAAAATCTAGAAAGAATATACACACACCTCTCATGTCCGCTTGTCCAGAGCGGCTGGAACCAGAGTTCTGACGTGGCATACGCAAAGACGTGCGCAGTGGAGCCTGTCTCTGCTCATCCAGATATGCAAGATCCTCCAGGTGAGCTGAACTAGTGGCTGAGAGAGCGAGGAAAAAAATACTAGTGTTATTTAAAAAAATAAAATTTAATATTATATATTTAATATTAGCTTTATGTCAAATATTGAATGTTATTTAAAATTATTAGATTTTTAAAGTAATATTTTTATAAACTACTTTCGGGTTATAATGTTGATGTTTGAAATTGAAAACTGAAATAAATATTGCATTGGAATTGAAATTGAAAACTGAGAAAAAGAGGGAGAGAGAGATTGATAAACTATTTTAAACTCACGCCGCCCACATACATATTCAACAGAGGGAGAACAATAGCAGTGAAAAACAGAACCCATTTATTATGCATTTGCTCATTCTAGCAGCCAAGTAAATGAAAAAAGCTATTAAAAAGAAGCAAAAATATTCCAGCAAACAGGTTTCTGTTGGAGCTTGCTGTTCCAACATGAGAGTAAGTTTAGAACAGCATAATGAATTTGTACTGTTGGTTATCATCAGTTCCTGCTGAGCTTAAAATACCTGCATTCTCATTGTTTTTATATATTAACATTAGCTATGAAGAAAATGTAACAGTATTTGTTTTTAATAAAACATTTACCTTGCTAAAAGAATGATCTCAGATTGTACTTGGATATATAATATGGTGGTTAATGATTATGGAATTAATAAACTATAATATCTGTATTACATTTACTCATTACATGCTTTTATTAAAAAATGAAGGTGACAAATGAAGGCACAACATACTTGATTGTATTTAGAATACAGTGGTATTTCATAGTAAAAACATGGTAATACCATCGTTATATCTGTATATCTGCTTGTGGTTATTAGCTTTAGTGAGGATGTGTGCATGAATTTTGAGCCCCTTTTTCCATTGCTAATGAGGAGGAAAGTTCATGGCGGCTTGATGCACGAGAATATTAAGAACACTGTGGGTGGCCACAGAATTTCTCTCATCTCAAAGCATCTGGATAGAGCTTTTGAAACTATTTAACAATAGCTAACATTATTGTGGCAGTGTTAGCACAGATGCTAAGGACAATTTGCCACCAGTCATGTAAGGTAACAGGAGCAACATACTAAGGAAAGCCTTTTGTTCTCCTATAATATGTTTAATTGAAGACAGATTTCAGAAACACAACCATGGCCCTATGGTACATACGTATACAAATGACAACTTCCTGTTGGTGTACATGTGTGGATCAATTGTTCAGTAATGACACTCCCCTAGAAGAACCCCACGTATGAGCGGGAATGTTAAAGAGCTGATTGAAACAAAGTTTGCAAACCTTAAGCAAGCTGGGAAAGCTGCTTTTACAAAATTCGGTGGCTACAGTTTCTGACTTTAAATTTTTTTTTATTTTTATTTTTTTACTAATGTTACTACTGAAAACCATAATACATTTATAGAGGATCTTCATCAGCGGCAAAGGCCTATTCATACCAAGGATGATAACTATAACAAAGTTTTAATAATTCTATTAGAATAGGGAAGTCCATCCCACAGCTATGACAATAACGACACACAGGAACGATATCATTGGAATCACATTCCAGCTGATGAACAATATAAACATTGACAGCCAATCAGAATCCACCCGATTTTAAAAGGGCATTTAAAGTGACAGTCAACATAACCGCAGTAAATAGAATGTTATCTTTCTTTGGTGTGGACACTAATTTAGTTTTGTTATCTTCATAGGTACCGTTCTTGGTTTGAGCGGGCCTTAATGTCAGCATGAAATCAAAATTGACAATTCAGCAAAAGCAAACCACAACAAACCAATGATCCAATCTAATTCTCAATAGACAAAATCAAGTCTTTTCCTACATTTTTTCCTGTTTGAATGTGTCAAAATAGGGGGAAAAAAACACTTCCGTTTCATGGCAACTTTAAGAGACTTAGCCATCACCGCTAACTGACACCAGCATTTCTCTTGCCCAACCCCACCCCCTCCATCTGCACTGCAGACTGTCTGGCTGGCATGACTGTGTTGCTGGATTTACGGCCGCTTGAATTGCGTCACAATGACTTTGGCTGCCATCACGAAACTGGTGTTTTACAGCACCACGTGGCGCTGGTCCTGAAAGCATGTCTGTCTTTTACACCAAACATCTGAGCATGTTCATATCTACATATCTCTGATCAGACATGCAATTTTCACATTTAGATTTATCATTGTTCGGCAAATATTTGCAGGCGAAATCCAGTAATTTCAATAGGAATGCACATAATCAGGAATTCTGCATGAGGGCGAAAGATTTCTCAATGGATTCAACACAGATTTGCCATATTGACCAACAGAACACTTCTTCTGTTGATTTCTGTGTGAGTTGTGCTTTAAACGGCTGCAAAATTTCACTAATGTATCTGCACCTTTTGTCTTTAAAAGGGAAGAATCCTGAGCAATTTCTTGACACCAGAATATGTAAAAGACTTGACAGTGGGTTATTTTAACTTGTGCCAGTAATAAACCACCAAAAACACCCTAGCAACACCCTGGCAACCACCCACATGTGAATATGCCAGTACATTAATCTCTTTAACTCTCCTCGAATTGTGTGTTTTATGTGCATATATGAGGGTGCATGTGTGCGACAGGAAGTGAACAGAGGAGAACATATCAAAACTCATACAAGTCTTTCTGTCTGAAAGAATAATCAAATGCTTCTTGAACTCAGAGATCAGACAGGCTTTGAAAGGGGAAGATGTGATAAAAGATGGACTGAGGGAGAGAGACACGCAGAGAGGAGGAGAGGGAATGAATGGGTGGGATGAGGAGAGAAAGAAATGAAAAGTGTGACAAAAGAATGAGAAAGATGAAAAGCGAGAGAGGGGAGCATGCATGAGTAAGAAAGACAATAGGGGAGAGAAAAGAGAGAGAGAAGAAGGTGAGGTAAGATGGATGAACAAACAGATCACGTCATTCATTCACTGCTGCGCTGCAGCTGTCTTCACTCAGGTGCATGCTGGGAGCAGGTTTGTGTCTTCTCAAATCTTATACACGTCACACTTAATAAGACGTGTATATACAGTGCTCAGCATAAATGAGTACACCCCCTTTGAAAAGTAACATTTTAAACAATATCTCAATGAACACAAAAACAATTTCCAAAATGTTGACAAGACTAAGTTTAATATTACATTTGTTTAACTTATAACATGAAAGTAAGGTTAATAATATAACTTAGAGAACAAAATTTTCAGTTTTACTCAAATTAGGGTGATGCAAAAATGAAGCAAAGCTAAATTTTAGACTACAAATGTCTAATTTAACAAGAATTCAACCACAGGTGAGTCTAATTATTCATTACACAGGTGTCCAGCAGACAGTTGACTATAAAAGGGTGTTAAAACCCCTTCCCATTTCATGCTGTCAGCAATGGCACCACATGGAAGAGAAATGTCACAAGACCTGAGAAAGAAAATAATTTCTTTACACCAGAAAGGTGAAGGCTACAAGATCATCAGCAAAGCTTTACTTATCAGTCAGAATAATGTAGAAAAAGTGGTACAAAAATGTAAAAAAGATGGAACTGCAACCATCTCACAGAGACGTCCAGGTCGTCCATGGAAGTTAACACCTCGTCAGGAGCGTCTTCCGATGAGAAGGGTTGAAGAAAATCGGCATACAAGTTCACTGCAGTTATCTAAAGAAGTAGAAAGCCAAACTGGGGTGACTATTTCCCGTGACACAATATGGCGTGCACTGCAGAGGAATGGCATGCATGGGTGCCGTCCACGAAAGAAGCCTTTCCTAAAGCCCAGGCACAAAAAAGCCCGCCTAGAGTTTGCCAGGGCCCATGCTGACAAAGATGAAGACTACTGGGACTCTATACTCTGGAGTGATGAGACCAAGATAAATGTTTTTAGAACTGATGGCTTTAAAACTGTATGGTGTCGCAAAGGTGAGGAATACAAAGAAAAATGCATGGTGCCTACAGTGAAACATGGTGGTGGCGGTGTCCTTATGTGGGGCTGCATGAGTGCTGCTGGTGTCTGGGAGCTGCATTTCATTGACGGCATCATGAATTCACAGATGTACTGCTCTATACTGAAAGAGAAGATGCTACCATCACTCCGTGCCCTTGGTGGTCGTGCACTTTTCCAACATGACAATGATCCTAAACACACATCTAAGGCCACTGTTGGATTTCTGAAGAAGAACAGGGTGAAAGTGATTCAGTGGCTCCTGATCAAGTTGAGCATCACTCTCCATCCAGCATCCAGTCTCTAAAAAAGATAATTCTTGAAGAATGGAAAAAGATAGATATTGCAAAATGTCGCCAACTTCTTCTTTTCATGCCTAGAAGACTTGGTGCTCTCATTAAAAATCATGGAGGCCATACAAAGTACTAGATGTAGTAGTTTTTGTTGTGGGGTGTACTCATTTTTGCATCACCCTAATTTGATTAAAACTGAAAATTGTGTAATCTAAGTTATATTATTAACCTTACTTTCATGTTATTAGTTAAACAGATGTTATATTAAACTTAGTCTTGGAAATTGTTCATTGAGATATTGTTTAAAATGTTACTTTTCAAAGGGGGAGTACTCATTTACGCTGAGCACTGTATATATTAATGCTTAATAATTTAATTATTGTGACAAATAATATAATTTGTTAACCTTTATTTGTCACAATAATTAAATTAGACGGTTCAGAGCGCTTTGTGTGAGTGCACCCTTATTTAATCAGACTTTAGACATGGTCTTATTTTCTAACTATTCATTTCACTTTATCTGGGAAATTTCTTTTAGCAAACTTTCATAAATCCAAAGTCAACAGTACACGAAAAAATCTACATGGAACTGAGCTTCTCATATATGGATATGCAGCACAAATGACAAATCCTCCATAAAACCTGGAGGAGATTCACACAGATGTCCTTGCTTTGTTGTAACGGGCCGGCATCAGAATCTAGGAGCCACTCCAGAGCTCAAGTGGCCCATAAAGCTGAAAAGAGGGGCACGTCTATTGCTCTCACAGTAATCACTATGTGCTTTTACTGACCTTGACATTTTGAGGGAATTGGAAACACGTGTCTGTTGACTTTTAGGGTCTGGATTACGTGGGATATTTCCTGTCTCTGCAGTTCACCATTCATGAACAGAAGTGTTCAAAGAGCCTCAGCTGAATGAGCTGCACACAGAGCTGACTCTAAATATTCACACGCAGTGAAAGATGAATGTGAGCGTTTATAACTAACAGGATTTGAACGCTGGACTGAGTCTTGACTAGCTCAGCATAATACAGAGCCTTCTGCCATCTTACAGTAAATAATATTTGTATTGCTATTTGTTAGACGCTTCTGTATTTCATTTGCTTTGTATGTACTCTGTACAATGAATAAAGTTAAATCTAATCTAATCTAATCTAATCTAATCAAGTATGTTCAGACTGGCATTCTACAAATGCTACTGGTACTATTGTGCCACTAGTATGTAGTGTACATTGTGCATTGTATGCAAATATTCAACTATAATTGGCAAAATTTTAGAGTACACAGTGTGAGACACTGAATCCCACAGTGTACAGTGTGACAACTGAACCGGAAGCATTATCAAGTGCAATTCTTTCTTGAGTCAATGTTTGATTGGATACATACTATACAGTATGCATACTGCACACTATAAATTCACATAATAATTAAACAGCATACAAGTATATACTGCACAGTATGTCATAAGCATTGCACTAGTAGTGTGTACACTATTCTAAACATACAGTGGCCAAAATTTGACAGGTGCAGAAACTTACCAGCCACAGAATTGGGGCGCGGCATGAGGTAGAGGGGGATGGAGTGGGCAGAGTGAGAGACAGAATGTTCCAGGCTCCTCTCTGGGATTTTGTTGAGGCTGTAAGTGGAGGCGGCCATGTTTTCATCCACCCGATAAAGAAAGGAGTCTGCACCCATTGACTTCTGTGCCTGCCAGAGTTTCAGACTGCCCCGTGAGCTTTCGCTGTGTTTACCTCCATGCTCAGCATTCTCAGAGTAACTCGTAAGTGTTGCTGCGAGAAAACAATTGGATGTTTGAAACGGACATTGAGTGGTCATCAATGATTAGCATTAATCTGTTTTCCTAAAATAAGCGACATAACGTATCCTACCTATAATGCCACTGTCTCGGCTCTCCAGTGTGGAGGTGGGACTTGTGATGGATCCATAAGCACAGTCTCGGTTGCCCATGTTACCCGGGGCTCCAGCGGGCAACGTAGAGCAGGGGCTGCCAGGAGGGGGCGACGCTGTGCTGCTAGCTAAGCTAGAGCACGGGCTGATCCTCTGGGTCATGGAGATGCCCTGAACATCAGAAGAAAGAGAGTTAGATAACTCCTAAGTCGCCACAAGTATATAAGCAATGAATGAAAATGACAAAATTTGTTTCTATTTCTATTTCGCAGCCCTGACTAGCCCCGCCCACAGTGAAATCTCATTGGTTAAAAGTCCTACAAACTAAGTTTGTGTTGGAGGCTTGAGCTTATGTTTTTTTAATAAACAAAACGGTCCCATTTCATATTAGGTGGCCTTAACTACTATGTATTTACATAAAAAAATAAGTACAATGTTATTTTTTTGCTGCTATTGAGGTGCGATACGGGTAAGGTTAGGGACAGGTTTGGTGGTATGGGGGGGTTAAAGTGTAAGGGAAGGGTCAACAGCGTAATTATGAATGTAATTACAGAAATTAATTACAGATGTAATCGCATGCAGGTACTTTTTAAAATACAAGTACAATGTAAAAACATGTATGAACACAATAAGTGCATTGTATCAAATGATTAATTGAAATGTAAGTATATAGTAGTTAAGGCGACCTAATATAAGTTTTGTTGGGACCATGAGTTAAAGGTGGCAATTCACTGGGCCTCATTCATAAAACACTAACAGAACAAATTTGTGTAAATCATTTGTAAAACCACTCTTACTGAAATAGTTCCATTCAATTCAATCTGACAATTCACATAATAATTGTACAAACAATTTACATGCGTTTTGCTTGTGATTCATAAAGAGAGAGTGTTCGCTCATTGTTACACTGCAGAAATATAGCATATTAAAGGATTCTGCTAGATCAGTGCACCACTGCGTATATATATGAGATCCCTCTTCCAGAAAAGCACCGCTGAATGACTTTCACACACAAAAATGCCCCCAGAAGTGGAAATCTGCTGACTGGTATTTAATGATACAGTACTATCCCATATTTCTGCTGAGGACTGCATACTCATGTGGAATTATCTCTTTTTATGGCCTGGGCTGACTTAAACAATTTTTCCACAGTGACTCAATATTATGTAATTGAATACAATGTTATTTGCTTTATGGTATATGACTGAGAGAACGTTGAATTATCAACACTTAACCAAATGGAAATAAGAGAGAAATTTTGGCATGCTAAGGTTGGCTACAAGACATGATCTACAAAAACCGACCAGGATGGTGGATCAGAGGGAGCAAAGAAAGACAAAGCGAGAAACAAACAGATAACAAGAATTTATAATGAAAGGGTTGCATGAAAAAGTAAAGAGAGGGGAAGAGACATGGAAAGAATAAGTGGTTAAGCGAGTTCATGTCTGACTCTGGGTCTGCGGTGGAGGCCACATTAATGACATCATACAGATGGATATGAACTTGAGTCAGTCAGTGGTACTTCTGTCCAGAAGTTGTTTTAGATAATACGTTTCATGCAACCAAAAGAGATTCTACGGCAAACCAAGAGGATGTTCTTTCACAAAGACAACAATTTAAGGATAAATTTGCAAAACACAACTTTAAAATGAAATCACAGATGCAACATGAGATTCTTATAGCTGATTTCACAAACTAGGGTTTGAATACAACAAGTAGTTAACCTTGTTTTTTTAAAAGTGCACTCAGAGATCTTTGTTTCTTTGTGTACAAATATTTTAATGATTTAAGCACTTTTAAACTGGCAACATTGGAATGTCTACTATGACTGAAAACCCCTGAAAAATAATAAAACATTTCTTTTCACTACAAACCAGCAGTGCGCTCGGAGCCAGATCTTGGACTCAATAACTTCCCAAATATGTCTAAATAGCTCAGTCTACACCTTTTCATCCACCTTCGGTGCGTGGGAGAGATTGGGTCTGAATCGGTGTTTTGAGAAATTGTGGCCTTTCGGTGACCACGCTTGCTTGGCAGGGACCAGCCTCTGAAATAGCTCTGCCCAGCTGTGGACGGCAGGATTGTGTTATAGTGCATATATAGCATAGTGTTGTATGATACTGATCTTAGCTTCTATCAGTCCTTTTTTCTTTCTCTACAAATGTCTCCAATGCTAAAACCACATATTATCACAATAAAATAACAATTCTACTGATTCCCGCACTCTTTTCAAAACCTTCTCTTCTCTTCTTTGCCCTCCACCCCTCCCTCCCACATCAGCTCTTACAGCTGATGACTTTTCCACATTTTTCACACATAAAATAACAACCATCAGCGGCTAATTCTCCACACCACATACTGACAACAACATATAACGGAAAACCATAACGGAAAACACACAAGTTCTCATCTCCTTCTCTATGCTCTCTGAGGCAGATGTTTCTAAACTCATCCTTTCCAATCACCCTACTACCTGTCCACTTGACCCTATCCCCACTCATCTTCTTCAGACCATCTCCTCTTCAACTGTACCTGCACTCACTCACATTATCAATTCTTCTCTTCGCACTGGTCCATTTCCCACAGCTTTTAAGCAGGCTAGGATTACCCCACTGCTTAAGAAACCCACTCTGAATCCAACACTTTTAGAAAACTACGGTATCACTGTTATGCTGATGACACACAACTCTACCTCTCATTCCAACCAGATGATCCGAAGGTTGCTGGTCGCATCGCAGCCTGCCTGACAGCCATTTCTGCCACCACCTTTAACTCAACCTTGCAAAAACGGAACTGCTTGTGGTTGGTGCCAACCCAACACTTTATCATAACCTTTCCATTCAACTTGGGTCATCAACTATAACTCCTTGCAGGACAGCCAGGAACCTTGGAGTGGTGATGGATGGTTTAAGCTTCACAGATTATATCGCTACAACGGCCTGGTCCTGCAGATTTGCCTTGTACAACATTAGGAAGGATCTGATCTTCCTATCGCAGCATTCCACACAAATTCTTGTCCAAGCTCTTGTTCTATCCAGACTGGACTACTGTAATGCTCTCTTGGCAGGCCTTCCAGCATGCACTGTCAAGCCTCTACAATTGATCCAGAATGCTGCAGAAAGAGTGGTCTTTAACGAGCCGAAGAGAGCGCATGTCACACCTCTCTTCATCAGTTTGCATTGGCTGCCAATAGCTGCTTGCATCCAATTCAAGGCTCTAATGTTTGCCTATAGAACAACCACTGGCTCTGTCCCACTATACCTAAACTCACTACTTCAGACTTATGCGCCCTCCAGAAGCTTGCGTTCTGCAAGTGAACAGCGCCTTGTGGTGCAATCCCAAAGGGGCACAAAATCACTCTCACGGACCTTCTCCTGGTCTGTTCCTGGCTAGTGGAATGACCTGGAATGATCTTTAGCCATTTTCAAAAAACTGCTAAAGACATTTTTCGTCAACACTTGAACCAGTAATATTAGCACTTACTTTTTATTTATATTTTACTTTTCTTTTTTCGATTTCTATTATCATTCTCCATCTTTTTGCATTTAAAAAAAAAATTAAAAAAAATAATGTTGATTTGATTGCTTCTACTATTCTCATTTGTAAGTTGCTTTGGAGAAAAGCATCTGCTAAATGACTAAATGTAAATGATACATTCCTGGACTCAACTATGAGACAGATCAATGAGGTCAAACTGAACTGCGAACAATGAATTAAGAGAATGAAACACTTCTGATCTTAACCATAGGAATCTAACAAGCACGACATGCAATTGAAAATGCAGTTCAAAATGACATTTTAAAAATAGTGAGGCTGTTTCCATTATTAGTTATTGTTAATATTCATTTTGGCTTTTTAAATAATTGTTTTAATAATGGTTGTCAATTTTATATTATTAGTTATTAATGTAAAAAATACTGTTAAAATACATATATTTAGAAATATATTTAAAAATATGAAAAAAATACATACATATTCCTGACTAGTATGGTTTCACCATAAAATCAAAACTGACAATTTTTTAAGTCCCACTCTACGTTTCTTGTTTGAGAAGTCATTTCACTCGGATATACATCTCAATATGGGATGAAAAGACTATCGCAACTTCCGCTTCATGCCGACTTTAATTCCATAATATGGAATTTTTGTATCATTGGACCAATTTAATCTTGAATTTCTATCCACAGATCATTTATTATAGCTTGTCAAATTTGTCCCTATTTGGGTATGAGCAAAAACATGTTTTTGTGTATTCCTTTAAATGCAAATGAGCTGCTGCTCCCGGCCCCCTTGTCAGAAGAGGGTGGAGCTTTATCAGCTTGCTTTTCGGATACTAAACAAACAACAAAACTGGAGAATCTCAAGCAGCCAAAATGATGATTGTCAGTATCTCTGTTCAGCCTTACATGGTTTAAACCGGAGTCAGACACTGAAGGAGAGACTCAGGAAGAAGACAAATTCAACTGGATATTTCTGAATGGTTAGCGGATAAATTTATGTAGTTGCTGTGGAGTTGATTCATCGACTAGCATGTGCAATCATGTTAATCTTTTGTGCAAAACCTGTATGGATGCCCGCTACACATAGCGTACCTGTTTGCCAAACAGAGCCATACACACAAGGCTAACGTTTATGATTGCTATCAAAATGCTGTGAATGGTCTAATAGTTTTTTTTTTTCTCCAAAATATCACTTGGAGAAACACTCCTTTTTTAGAAATTAAGCTTGCCAGGGTCAACTTGCAGGCTATCCAAGCTAACAAGACTCTAAATAGTGTTCGTGTGCAGCCAACATCAGAACAGTTAGCATGCTTTGCTCGAACTTTTGCCATGGCCTTAAAACTTGTACACCTTTTTTGCTTGCGAAAACAAAATGACAGTGCTGTGGGTGGAAACATGCAGATTAAAGGGCGGTAATAGTATAATAAGATCCCCTTCCGACGTCACAAGGGGAGCAAAATCTGAGCGTCTCATTTTTTCACATGCTTGCAGAGAAAGGCTTGCCAAAAAAGTTTCTGGGTTGCGCTTTTTCACGTTTTCTGGTTTGGTAGATGCACCGGGAACCGATTATAGCACTTAAACATAGAAAAAGTCTGATTTTCATGATACCTCCCTTTTAAAAAATTAATTTATAAACATAATAAAATAACAGCCCTAGATTTAATTTAATCTGACATCAGCAATACGTTACTGTACTGAATATTGAATTGAACACATGTTGGATTAAATTTTTCTGACTTGAAAGGTTTCTAAGCACTCGAAACCCAAAAGCAGATGTGCACTGAAGAATCATGGGTAAGATCAGTGTGGACTGTAAATAGAGTAGCGGCAGGGGTTTCAGCATCTGCTGTCTGCGACATGCCTAGTTAGACTCGAACTGTATGAATACACCAGCGCAAACGGCTGGTGTTCATTCAAAACCCAGGAACATCTGCCATGATTTAGAGAGCAAGAATATCTGTGTTTTTGAGGTAGGGAGACGCCCACTGACAAAACCCTGAGCTGCAGAAAAGCACCTCCCATCATCACTAGGCCAAAAAGTCACTCGAGTTATTTTTAAAAGAATAATGATAGAGACTGGATAGAGCATCAAATGCATGTATCAAACCTGGGGGTCATCTTGTTCCTCCATGCTGTACTGTGCTCCACCAGGCCCTTCGTTCACTTTGTCCCCGAGCAGGAACCCCAGTCGCGTCATCAGTGTGTTGGCGGCCTCGTCTACAGACGGAGGAGGACCCAGTTCTTGGCTTTCGTCCCCTAAGAAAGTAAAAGAAAAGAGAGGTAAAACCATGTTTATAAAGTAGGAAGCCATTTAAAGGCTGTTGCAGGCATAATGCAAAGCTAACGTCATACAGCATTAAGAGGAATATGATAAAAAAAAAACAAAAAAAACAACAACAATCACAACAAACCATTTTTATGTAAATATCTCAGCTAAGGATGCATATGTCTGAACCAAATTCAGTTATCGGCTGATATCAGTGATTTGATTTTTTTTTTTTTTTGTATTTTCATTTTCTTTTCTAGATTAATAATTATTTAATTGTATATGTTCATAATATTTGCTATATAAATAATATTCATAAATAAAATGATCATCATCTGTTATCATCCAGAATTTCAATACAGGTAATAATGCAAACCTGACATTAGTTCATCAAAAACACAGTAAAACAGCAATATTTTTTTAAATATTATTCTGAATCAAAATTAACTTTTCTATATAAATATATATTTTCAAATGTAATTTATTTCAGCATCATTACTGTATTTTGTATAATTATCAATGCTGAAAACATTTGTGCTGCTTAACACATTCATAGAAAAGTAAAATAAATAAATAAATAAATAAAAAAATTCCCAAGGATTCTTGGATAAATACAAAGTTTGAAAACATTTATTTGAAATATAATCTTTATATACCGTGGCTACAATGGAATAATTAGGTGTAATTATGTATTTGTTATTGCCAAAATTGCAGTAATGTTGGCAGGAAATGTAAAGACTGTGTACATCTAAGCAATTCTGGCATTCAGAGAAATTGCTTTCTATGACTTCACCATCAATAATGGAATTCTTATGATTCTTGCAATTCCACATTGTCCAATACAACTAGGCGGTCACTAACAAATCCAGACTCTATGCTGCATACCTGTGGTCTCATCCGAATTTCAGTCTCAATTTTTAGTCCCATTCCAATGCAAATCATATATCTTTTGAAAACACAGCAGATAAGGACATGTAAACCATCTCACACTTCAAAACTCACTGTTGTGAATTAGCAGTGAGATAAGCCCAAAACCCCAAAAGACTGTAAAACACCCAATCACACTACTAAACTACCTAACAATCCTTATCAGAAGGATTTCTGGGTGTCGTAATGTTTCTTGAACCGCGATTGCAGATGAAGCGTCTGAGCCTGTGCGTTCACAATCCCAGTCAAAGGCTGATCGCTAGACTTCAAAAGAAGAGCTGTCCCATGGTGGCTAAATCCACAGTGAGAGCTTTTTCAGGATTAGTTTTTTCCCCATGCCTTTCAGCTCCCACCATCAGAACAGAGCTGAAGAGAACCGACTGCAAAACAAACAGTCTTTCCCAGAAATACCGGGCGAGTCGCCTCACCTCTAAGACACATGCTCGTCTTACTGTCAAACCTGTCCTCAGAGACTCGAAATTTCTCTCAGATAAACCAAAGCCTCAGGCAGCAGCGGCTCTGCACAGAAGCTGTGATTAGCTTTTAAGTTGTCCTAAAAAGTACAAACTATATGTATATATATATTTATACATTTAAAATATTTAAATTACTTCAACTATGCAACAACTCAGTTTTTACCAACAATGTAAAATTTAACTTAACTTTAATCCAGTGTGCCATAGCGTATAGCTTTATAGCTACATAGTACATACAGCTCAGTACAAGTACACAGGATGGATCAAAAGGTTAAAACATAGCCTAATATATACATAACCTCCCTTGTATAACAATGACATGACGGGAGTAAAGCAAATGGACTACAAAAACCGGACGTATCCTCTTAATAGCGCTGCTGGCTAACGTTAGCGTGGTGTCTAACTGAAAATGACTCCTCAGCAATCAGATACAACAAAACACACAAAAAGACTGTAATTCCCTGGAATTTGGGCTGGTGTCATTGACAAGATCATAAATAAAATAGTCCATCATGATGTTTCTAATAAACATCGTGTTGTGTGAAATTATTTAGTCTTCTCTTCACCGTTTTAGCGTTTTTCAGCGATCTCTTCCGCTATCGCGGCGACAAGAACGCTGATCCTGATTGGTCCTCGTGTGTGCATTTGAAGTGTTGATTGGCTAACCATATATGTATGTATATTATATATATATATATATATATATATATATATATATATATATATATATATATATATATATATAAGAAAAATAAAGTAAAAATTTTCAAATGAAAATGAAAGCTGAAAATATAAAAATAAAAGCTAATTCAAAATATTAATAAAACTATAATAGTATATAAATAATACCAAAATAACACTGTGAGTATGGAAGTAAATGTTTTTTCTAAGATATTTCAATTTCAGCATTTGGAAAATTATGAAATATTATTAAGGTGCTGTTCGTACAACACAGTGTGTAGTCAACAAAGTAAAGCTAATGACTAATGCAAATTATTTATTAATATGTTACAAGTCAAGTAGGAATAAATCATACAGGTTTTGTAAAAGTGAAGCATTCATTGGTACTACAAAACAAGCGCTTGTCACAATTTTTAATTTTTTTTTTTTTTTTGCCAACTTGCACATTTTGTTTATGAAGGTCACTGTCTATGTAGCCACCGTTTAAAGCTGTGCAGAGAACAATACTTTTTCCAGACAATATAACCAAGCCTATAAATTGGTTTCCTGTTTTGAATTTTGCGTCTCTATAATACAGGAGTCGACACATGGGAATTTGTTCGGTGGTGCAGTTGCAACACAAAAATGTTGTCATGGCAACTATGGATTTGCTAAAGATTGTGCTGAAGCATTTGTCTCTTTCATTCATTCTCCACCCGAACATTCCTCTTATATTTTTCCTCTATCGCTCTCTTGTCGCTCTGTACCTCCGGCAGGATGTATGTCACTTGTGACAGCATATAATAAAGTTCAGAAGCCCACTAATGACACCAGCAGGAGCTGGAATAACACAATGGTGGAAACTTCTGTTCATTACAAGAATAAAGTCTGTGAGGTTTGTTTTTCTTATGCTCTCTTTTTATTCTTTCGACTCACAATGCCATCTGTGCCCACAGATTAAAAAAAGAAAGAAAGACCATTCTGAACTGATGATTCACAAACTTGTCAGAATCTGTGGTTTAAAGGAAGGCCTGAAGACACAAGTACAAGAAAACATTCACATATTTGTGGACCACACACATATCTGAAGGCATAACAAACAATCATACACACGTAATCATGTATGACAATCTCACAGCTAAAAAAGGGCAGCTTTCACGCATCAGTGCACTTCTGTACGAGTGATGATGAGCTATCTGATACTCAGACAGGCCACAGGGGGTTGGAGACATGTGTGGGTGGGTGGGGCATCAGCGGGGAGCTGCACTACGGTTAAAAAAAAAAAAAAAGGATAAATACAAGGTGATTTATGACCAACCGGTTTATTATTGCTGGAATTAGATAGGGAACTTATCCCATAAATCTATTCAGCTTTGAACTAAAAGTCTGACAACTGCCTTTCACACCACCACCATTACTATTAAGCACAGTTAAATAATCATGAAAACAACATGAAAATTGATCATAAATACTGTTCGGTAACCAAAAAAGCTAATGATGCAAATAATAAATAATATAATTTAAAAACATAATGTGCAAAAAAAATTTAAAAAAATGTATCTTGCATTTATGTTTACACTAAAATAAGAAACTTGCCAAATCAGCATGACGCATGCGTGTGATGCTGTTGCAGGAGCCGGCCGATACAGAGTTGACCTTCTGACATAGTACACAGAAGCACTGCACTGTGTACAATGTAAATAATGTAGGAAAATGACAGGGAAGAGAAGAAAATGTTGAATAGACATTATTTTTGTTTTTGCACACAAAAAGTATTCTTGTCGCTTCATAACATTAAGGTTGAACCACTGCAGTCACGTGGACTATTTTAACAATGTTTTTACTACTTTTCTGGACCTTGAATCTGGTAATTTCATTGTGGATAATTTGTGTTCTGAAGATGAACGAAGGTCTTACTGATGTGGAACGAAAAGAGGGTTGGCAAGTATGACAGAAATTTCATTTTTGGGTGAATTAACCCTTTTAAAACAAACAAACCTGAGGGTTCAGTCTGCTTTTCAAAATAACAAAACCAATGACATCACCACAAACCTCAGATGTTTAAATCGTATGTCTCATCTCTAACGCCCCCCTGGGAGTAGTTTAAATTTTCACTCTTTAACTCCACCACAGAGCAACAAATTCAGCTACGCTTCCTGTTTCGGACCCCCCTGGGGAAGCACGGTCCCCACGGGAAAGCATGCTGTTTTTGCTTTCACAAAAGCAAAAAACATCAGCATTGCAGGGGTTTAAACATTGTCGTTGCCTCCTGTAAAATCCACAGACCTGCAGCAGAGGTTATAGAAATGAACATGCTGATTTGTCCAGTGACAAAGGTATGATTTATACAGTCCTTGATGTGCACCGCTAGGCTTTTAAAATCAGAGCAGATATCAGTGCTGTACAAAAGCAATTAATGACACATGGCTTCTAACAAAACCACACATGCAAAAAGCTGCTTGCGTAGCAGAGAATGTAACACTCAGCAAAAAAAAGGGGAGGAAAAATAGAATCGTTGAACTTCTAATAGTAGGGTTGCAGTTAGTGAGGCAGGGCGCATTTAAACTAATAATTCAAATATCATTCCATTGACACAGGGTTTCCTACAAAAGGCTGCATACTGCCCCACTCAACTGCAGGGAAGCCTACCATAACAGTACTGCAGTTAGCCACACTGGATCTCTTTCTCAAACACACATTACAGATCATCCTGGATAATATTACTCTGTCACTAAATGTTATTTATTTATTTATAAAGTACATGTAAATGTGGTATGAGCTCAGGTTATGCTAGGTTGTGATGTTAGAGTGTTCTGAGTAGCAGACAAACAGACAGATAGATAACATATGATAGAACGCTAGACATACAGAAGGATAGACAGACAGACAGATAGACAGACAGATCAATAGATCGATAGACAGATGGATAGACAGATGAATAGAACGCTAGACAGACAGAAGGATAGACAGACAGACCAGACAGACAGATCAATAGATCGACAGACAGATTGATTGATAGACAGATAGATAGATAGATAGATAGATAAACATATGATGATAGAACGCTAGACAGACAGATAAACACAGACATACAGGCGATAGACAGACAGACAGATCGATAGATAACAGATATGATGATAGAACGACAGACAGACAGACAGACATACAGACAGACATACAGACGATAGACAGAGACAGACAGACATACAGACAATAGACAGACATACAGACGATAGACAGACAGACATACAGACAGACGATAGACAGACAGACAGACAGATGATAGACAGAGAGATAGACAGACAGACATACAGGCGATAGACAGACAGACATACAGACAGACGATTGTCTGTCAGTCTATCTTTTGTCTATCGTCTGTCTGTCTGTCTGAGACATACAGACGATAAACAGAGACAGACAGACATACAGACAGACATACAGACGATAGACAGATACAGACAGACGATAGACAGACAGACAGACAGACGATACACAGATACAGACAGACGATAGACAGAGACAGACAGACATACAGACGATAGACAGACAGACGATAGACAGAGACAGACAGATAGAGACAGACAGACATACAGATGATAGACAGACATAGACAGAACAATGGATAGATGATAGAACGACAGACAGACAGATAGACAGACATACAGACGATAGACAGACAGACAGACAGACAGACGATAGACAGACAGACAGACAGACAGACAGACGATAGACAGACAGACAGACAGACAGATATACAAACGATAGACTGACAGACAGACAGAGAGAAATACAGATGATGGACAGAGACAGACAGACATACAGACAGACAATAGACAGAGACAGAGAGACGATAGACAGAGACAGACAGACGATAGACAGAGACAGACAGACATACAGACAGACAATAGACAGAGACAGACAGACGATAGACAGAGACAGACAGACGATAGACAGAGATAGACAGACAGACGATAGACAGAGACAGACAGACAGACAGACAGACAGACAGACGATAGACAGAGAGACAGACAGAGAGACAGACAGACATACAGATGATAGACAGACAGACCGACGATAGACAGACAGACAGACACAGATAGATAAATAGACAGACAGACAGACAGAAGATAGAATGACAGAATAATAGACAGACAATAGAATGATAGATAGATATTTTGTAACTATACCACAAATGGTACAGACGTATATTACATAGACTTAGGGTTTTTTAAAAAGGGACAGAGAGGAACAGAAAGAGAGGGACACCAAGCACAATCGGATGGGCTGAATTACATTTGCCCGCGAGCAATGCTGCTCCAACAAAGTCTATGTCCGAAAATAACATCCCAAAGCTGGTTTGAGTTAACCAAGCAAAGCTCCAAAGCTCACAGGGAGGAGAAGACGGCTACACGATGACAGGGTGGCTGTCTGAACAGGGCGGCACAACTAACAAGCCAAGCACCAAGCTGCGGACCGGCTGTGCTGGCGGTTTGGAAATAGAAGGCACAAGAAAAAAAAGAACAACAAAGGGCCTTGCAAACAAACTCTTGGCTAAATAAATAGGCTAGAGAAAAGGCTGGTCTATCATTGTGAGACATTTTAAGCATGAAAAATGCAGTGTCAAATCAGTGGAAACGCTTTCCAGAATTTAAGTGGTCTGCTAACCCACGCTGGTTTCCAGATCATCTTGTATTACCGTGGCATTGAGATCAAACAGATTTACTTTGTATTACCTATAAAGCCTGTTAACAAATTTTCTAGCCCCTATACCTGGTCAGTCATGAACCACATTTGTTGATGTAAATTAAATTCATAAACTGACTGTTTCAGTGCAGACTAAAACCTGAACACTGTTCTAAAAATTAAACAGCTGTAAAATTATAAGATTTAAAAACGGCTTTGTTCAAACACAGTCTTCGCCCACGGTCTATCACTCAAATCATCTTTGTTTTTCCTGTTTCTGAACTAGAGAAACATACATGAAAGTCTGATACAAATCTGATACAATTGAAATATGATAAAACAATTTTGTATCTCAGTTTGAACAATATCTTCAATTTTCATTCTTTTTTTTCCGTTGCCATTAAATGTACCCGCAGTGACAGGAGAAATAAACATCTATTATGCACTGCAAAAATGACTTCTTAATAAGTTTTTAATTCGTCTTTTTTTACTTTTTCTCATTAAGATATATAAAAATCATTAAAGAAGATAAATATACATGAGAAGTAAAACTGCATAAGATATTAAGACTTTTCAGAGAATTTTTTCTTCACTTGTTTTTAACTTAAAAATTTAAAAGGAAAATCATAATTCACTCACTCTCATACTGTTCCAAAACTGTATGACTTACTTTCTTCTGTGAAACAAAAGAAGATATTTTGAGAACCAAAACTTTTTGGTTACCAACATTCCTCAAAATTTCTTCTCTTGTGTTCTGCAGAATAAATTAAGTCTGGTTTACAATGACACAAGGGTGAGTAAATAACAGAATTTTCATTTTTGGGTGAACTATCCCTTTACAAAAAAAAAAAGAAGAAAAAAAAAAAAATCCACCAGTGCATAAAGAAAAAAAAAAAAAGCATTATCTTATAGATTGTTTACATATTATCTGGAAAATAACATTTACATTTATGCATTTGGCAGATGCTTTTATCCAAAGAGACTTACATTGCATTCGAGTACACATATAATCAGTTCATTAATTCCAAGGAGTTTGAACCCATGACCTTGGTGTTACTACTGTTTGAGCTACATGAATGGAAGACCAAAATATGAGGGAAACTGATAATACAACAAGAATATGATTTTAGTAGAGTAACAACCTTTCCTGTTTCTTAATATATTCAGATTTGTATACCTCCCTCATGAAAAACACAATGCATGCTAAATGCTAATAAAATGCTAAAGGTGAACTGATGAGTTAGTGTTGTTACAATGTCAACCAATGTGGATGTGCTAGCAAAAAGGGCTAAAGTTAAAAAATAAACGTATTTCCTCTGCAGTGTGAACAAAACCCGACCACAACAAGGTATGTGGTACTGATGATGACTGCCATCTGAAGGCCACGGTGGGGCCCATCAATCATCACTCTTGCTCTAAACCAAGTCAAACTATTCACACCCCGACTGCGCATACATCTCATCTACTCTGAAATCTCTTCTAATCGAGACAGATTACACCCCAAGCGGGTCTCCAGTCCATCTCCATCATTCTAATTGACACTCAGCCTGCATGAGAGCACGGCGTTTCCATGCATCAAAGCTAAAGAGTAGACGCGTTGCTGGATGGAATGAGAACGACATTAAGTTTGGCATTTCAGTCATCCTCTTGCGATATCAGAACCATCTCAGTCAGCTTCCCCTCAACAACCTTTTCTTCATCTCCACCTCACCTTTTTCTTCTTTACTGTCCCCCTCTTCTTCTTCTTCTTCTCCATCATCATCGTTGTCTTGTTCTTCCTCTTCCTCATTCTCATCCTCACCTTCCTCATCATCTTCAACTTCTTCCACCCAAACTTCCTCTCCGTATACCTCTCGCTGTCCATCTCTTTCATCTCCAACGATACCTTGTGCACCTCTGGGACTGGTGCAGCATCCTGACTGCAGCAAGGACTGATCGGACAGGCTCAGACTGGACGTACAGGCCCGAGATGTACAGCAGAAGTGAGACATCCATTGCCTGAGGAGCGAAGAGGTCCGACTCGGTCGCGTCGCCCCTAGGCTGGTTCGTCCTGTGCGGTCGTACGGACGAGACCGCTTCCTCCTCTGCCACGTGCATCTGGCCCTCGTTCCGGCACACGCCTTCCTGACCGTTGACGCGAAATCCATAATCCAAACAAGCGGTTTTCCCTGCTTACAGCTGGTGTCCAGCTCCACAGGAGAACAGTGAGAAGGGAGAGTTCGATCTGTTCGTTTTGGGGTCCATGCAGTCGCAAGGACTGAGGGGAAAATGAGCACCCTGCTTCTTTTCTCCTTCAGAACAGTTTGTGGCTGTCAGTGAATGGGGAGGAGAGGACTTCGACGGCGGTTTGGTTGCTCTGCTGAGCTTCAGAAAAACCGCTGGCTCAAGCTTTAACAGGAACCATGAGGAGTCTGAAGAGTCGTAGTCCAAACACCACAAAAGGAGGGAGGGAGGGAGCGAGCAAGAGCAGCAAGAAACCACTAAACCCGTCGCTCTGTGTTCCCTGCTCAGCGCAGTTAAAAATGTTGGAAGGGCATGTGTCGCATGCATACACGCAAGGCCTGCACAAACAGAAAATGAAAAACTCTTGAACTAGAGTGCAAGGGGTAGACTTACCAGTCCAGAGCATATCCAGGTCAAGAGTCCCGGCCAAGCCAGGAGTGATTTTGAGGAAATCCAGCTTTTGGTTTCCAAAGGAAAGGTCCCCCTTTTCACTAGACTACATGTACAGACTGTAACGTCATTAACATCTTCAGAGCCAGAGATAAGAGACGGTCAGGACAACCCCAAAACAAACAGAGAGGAGAAAAAGTGACGGGCAGGGGCGAAGCACAAAAACAGATGGTAGTGCTTAACAAAGTGTGCAAGGCTGGGGGTAGGATTACGCTGTTGTTGGTCACAGGCACGGGGCTGCTAAAACTAAAGGGGCCAGGGGTCGCTCATCTCTGACCCTTATGGCCCCGAGAGATGTATTCTATTGGGAGTGAGAGAGTTTGGTCCAAGCAGGTCACGTTTCACTATAATCCCAAGATGCTTAATCCATCATTTCTGTCTTAGATTGCCTCCACCCCAAACCAGATACTCTATCTATAACCACAATTGACTCTAAAATTAAGATTTTACTAAGCCTCATCCATACACTTTCTTCAAGAACAACAGTACGCAATACTTGTACTTGAAAACTTGAAAATTGCTGTTTAGTGAACACAAAGCTTTTATTTTACTGCTACCAGTTGTGTAAAAAAGGAAAGGGGGTCGGGGTCAGCCAGTCTGTTGAGAAACAGAGCTTGTACAAAGACCAAATTTACATTCAGGGGATGATGTTGCGGGAAAATCTACAGCTGCTATGCAGACAGAACAGAGAACACAACATCAAAACAATGCAGTGTGTTTTAAGAGCAGATGTGTTGATGTGGTTAAAATGAGGTTTTATACTCTGCCACGTCTCATAGCCTTGATTTTGAAACCTTGAATTGCAAACACATTAAGAAAAAAAATTGAGACGATACAAATGTTAAGACAATTGACAAATGCTACTGCTCTTTTTTCAAAAATGAACCAAGTGAGGAGCTAACAGAGTGCTTACAATACTGTGTGATGAGTGATGAACTATTGAAACGGTCCTGACTTCTTAACCAACATGACACAACTACAACACTTCCTACTGATTTCCTGTGACAGAAACCCTGAGAGAACACTGAAAAATGACATGTGGTACATAGAGAAAGGCAGACTTCCCACGTCCTCAAAAAAAAAAAAAAAAAAAAAAAACACACTTTATGAGAACAATGATGTTCTGTATTCTGGCATCTTCTGTGAAACTATCTTGCCAAATCAAGTGTGAGTCTGAGACAGTGGGGAGCTACTTGAGTAACACTTGAGTGTATATAACCCAGGAAACAACAATTGAAAACCGGAAAAAAAGACAACGATACAGTCATCTAACTTCCAAATCTATAATTTGAGAATTACAAATTAAGAAAAACACCACTTGGTTGTGACAAATTTTTGGATCCAGAGTCACATTAAGTCACATAATTGTCTAACAGAGTTTCATGAAAACTCTGTCATCATGATCTCATCCTCATGTCGTATGACTTTATTTCTTCTGTTGAACACAATAGACTGTTTTTACCTTTACAAAGAAACTCATTGGGATGCAAAACAATATCGCACCCAACTCACTTTCATTGTATGGACAAAAAAAAAAAGAAAAAAAAAAAAAAAAACATTTTTCCCAAATATCTTTATTTGTGTGTTCATAGATGAAAACGATGGCAAAATTTGCATTTTAGGTGAACTATTCCTCTAAAGTATATCGTAAATAACCTAGAATATTCCTTTAAATAAAAAAACTTCTAGGCCTGCCACAGTTATTACTTAATCACCAGACCACAATTAGATCAAATAGTCAAAAAATATTTGAGATATCTACCATCTTTGTGCACTTTATCTTCCAGTCACGTTTTTTTCATTCAAGGAATTTTAAGCAAAGATTAAAAAGCCACAAATGTTCAAGTGTCCCTCACTCCAATTTGAGTAGTGAGAGAGTTATGTGAACATTGCAAAAAAATCCTTTAGGACATTTTTTAGAAAGGAAAAATACGAGTCAGAATGCATCAGAAATAAAGCAGTTGGTACATTTAGAAAGTAATGATGTGTAAGGAAGAAAAAAATAAAAGGTTTCCTCAACAGTCCAGTGCCATCTGTTGGATTTGCACAAGATAATAATAATAAGAACACACACACCAATTGTTTAAATGATCACATAGCCAACTGTGCTAATAACCCTCATATGAAAATATACTAACATTTATTCTTTTTTTTAATTATTATTTTGTCTATTTGAGACTGAGTAGGTTGAGGAAGTCTTGGCACATAAGAAGCGATAACCCACGTCAGCAAAGGTGTGAAAGATTTTGTGGCAGCACCGGAAAGTGACGAGCATTGTATTTTAAAGATATGCCTCCAATTAACAGTCAGCCTCCCACATGGACAGGTCTCAAGATGACAGATCTTCAGCGATCTGTTACTAATATAATGGCAGTGCTTCTCCAGTCCAGCTCATGCTGTCATACAGTTTCTCATTCTCCAGCACCAGAACTGCCAGGACACCTGCTAATACAGGAAACCCAACACTCATTCACAGGGGAAACACCATTAGGTGATCCCAGTGCAGACAGTGTAGGATTCTATGCTGGGATTGGCTGAGGTGACTGAATGTTCATTGTGATGTTGTACAATATCACCAGGGCTGTGTATTGCCAAGAATCTGGCGATACAGGTGTTACGATACGATATATTGTGATATATTGCAATACTGTAAGAAAGGCGATTATATTGTGATATTTCTAATTTTAGAAAAAAACACCACCATATGCATAAAACCTGACAAAAAAAACAACTTTATTTGATTTAATCAAGACATTTGTATTTATCTCACTAATCACTTTTTTGTGCAATCTAAGTAAAGGTAAAGTGACTGCAGGATTATTTAAATGTAAATGTTTTAAAGGTTCACAGTATAGCAGTTTTTAATTTCTAAAGTATTTAACAACAGAAAGTCATAGTCCATTCCATGACCGCATGACTGTTATTTCATATTTAATACTGTAAAGCTGTTTGCTTTTAAGCAATCTATTATATAAAGTGCTATTTAAATAAACGTGTCTTCACTGAAGTGCTGAGCAGAGCTGGTGCAAACATATCCACATCGCTATGATCAGATGCATTTTTTTTTTTTTTTTGCTGTCACTTTTGTTGTGTGTTTATAAATAAATAAATAATAAATAAATAAATATATAAAAACATATTGATACACTGTTTTTAAGAAAAGATTAAACACTGATTTTCTGAGGCATGAGAGACAAACTGAAAAAAAATGTGAGGTATTCATTAACCTTTGAATTTCATTTTAAATGCATTTTCCTTGCTATTTATCACAGCATCATATATAAATGAAATGTGTACTACCATGTCATATAAATCTTACACTGACATATTTAGCATTTACCTCAATTAATGATTGCATTCAAAATTCACAGATTATAAGATTCATCTATTGAAACAGTCACAGTCAAGCAAAATCCAACAAAATAACCGATTTATTTAATCAATAATCATTAAAAATATTAGCTTATTGGTGTTTCAACTTTCAAGCGTTACTAACAATTTCTAAATATATAAATAACTAAATTAAAATAAAAACAAAATTGGTTTATGGAGGCGAGACATCATGGTTGAGAGACAGAAAACAAGTCAATTAAAATATTATATTATATTATAAAAATAAATAAATAAAAATGTTGTGAAATGATGTTATGAATATGTTTTATAAATAATTCTAAATTAATTTATTATTATTTATTTATGGTCTGAGGACAGGTAAGCAATTCAATAATAAAAAAAATCCAATACAAAAAAGGAATAAATTATTTTCAAAATGAAAAAATCATTCTAAAGGTAGGTAAAAACAAGTTTTGTTCCATGTCTCAAAAATGGAAAAAAAAAAGCTGAAGAGACTAACAGAAACATCATAGGATAGCGGGGACAGATTGTTATTTTAGAGCCGTGAGAACTGAATGACAGTATCTCTTGGGCTGCATTTTGAGGCAGTTTACACCCTTCTTCTGCAGAAAACCTGTCAAAACCACACATACACAATTTTTGTCTTGTGATATTAACACATTAGGAAATGTATATCCAAGAATCGTCACCTGAGGAAGTTAATACAAGCTAATGCAATTACCAAGAGCAAAATAATCAAACAACACTCAGCATAAACAACTTGTGTGTGTGTATATATATATATATATATATATATATATATATTTTTTTTTTTTTTTTTTTTTTCCTTAAATCAAAGAAACAACAAGCCATGCCACAGCAGTGATAATTATATAGGAAGCCACTCTCTCAGAACACTATTAAACCGCAAGAGGTGGAAACTCACACCTGGATGCAATGCATTTTAACACTACAATCAAACGTCTCTCTCACACTTGCTTAAGTGTAGAAGATTCTTGTTATGGTTCTGATACAAAACAACAGCTGGTCAGTCCACGCTCCCAACACCCATCAGAACTCATCCGTCACGACTTGTATGCTGTGATTCCATTTTAACGAGGAGTGACGGCTCATTTGTGTTCCCGGTGATAAGGTGGCACAAGGGAGCGAAAGGCAGCTGACAACAGGCTTCCTCAAATGATGCGGCTAAGTTATGTAAAGCGTTGCCCTGGAGACCGGAGCAACTTAGACTGTGTCCACAGTTGCTATGATTAGTTCCTATGTGGATGTTTTAAGTCCAATCACACATATCTGAGACTTATGTTCCACATTCATTGGTCAAGCACTATTTGGAGCGAAGAAAGACTCCTAAGATGTATTTCTTGATCGAGAAAAACATACGAAAACACAGTCAAATGAAATCATTATTCATGAATGAAATTGGGGCTCCTGGGCTCCTGACCCTAACTGTCGCAGATGTGAGCCCGACTACAGCCAACATGTGGACAGATGGTGGGTCAAAGCTCTGAAGCATTTCAACGAGGAAAATGCAGTCAAGAAATCATCAGCATCTATTTTTATGGCTATAAATTATCTGAAGAAAGCATATAATCTTTTTTTTTATCATCTCAGGGGGAATTTTTAAGTAACTATTTTAGGTTAGTCCATGGAATATTAATAGTTTATTTTTGCACATTTTAACATCTTCCAGGTAAAAAATGTCAAGTCTCAATCACAAGGAAAATCACAAAGAAAAATAATAGCACACGACAAGCTGCACAATTTGAGATATCTTTTATGTCTGTTGCACCAAAGTGGAGTCTGTTCAAACCTTAAGAATGAGCAATAGAAACAGTGATGCTTGACAAAACAAGTGTAACCAAACACAAAAGAGAACAAGTGTAAGTGATAATCAGAGAAAGAAGACTGGCAAAGTTCTCACCATTTTCATCCAAAAACAGATCTCTCCTCTTCCTTCCTTACAAACAGATAAATCCAAGTCGTCATGTTCTCTACATTTTAAGCAAACTCCTGCTGATCTGAAGCATCTACTCTAGTGATCTTGAGAAACTGATACTCAAGATGAGGGAAGAGGTGACAGGAGAGACTTCAGAGGAAGTGGGAGGAGGAAAAGAGAAGGAAAGAAGGTTGGAATGGGGATGGAGAGATACAGTGCGAGGGACCGAGAGAGAGGAAAGAAAGTCAGACCATTGCGCAGGTGGAAGTCACAGGGTCACCTGGGAGAGGAAACGAGGAGGTGTCACTCTTCCCCCTAGGCCGCTTAAACTCCAGGCTATTTTCAGCCTGCAGAGGAGAGGTGCCGCAAGAAGAGGGAGAGAGTGGGAAAGATCGAGTGAGAGTGACGAGGACAACAGTGCTTAAGAGCCCAGGGAGACGTGTCACTCATTCAGAGATGCTGTTGTCATGACGAGGGGGTGCTTAACAACGCAAAGGAGGCGGAGTCACACCATATGAGATACTAAAACCCATATACATGCTACCTTCTCCATATGTTCATTTTGTATAATATGGTAATATTTGGGAATTCCATGAGACCCTCATGAGATCAGTTTGTGGACAGATATAGTGCTGCTCTGAATTGATTGAGAGTGGCTCAATAACCACAAGATTCACACGACAGCTGATAAGAAAAGCACAAAAGATGTACAGGCTCATTTGAATATGAGAGCGTCAGATGCGCACACACAAACACACTTAGCCAGAGCTGCTTATTAACACACCGAGTGTCAAAGTCAGCACATACACACTGCATAATCATCTTTCACACTCCATCCCTTCTTACTGCCATATGTCCCAGTCATAGGTATAATTTTTGTGCAGCATCCATCTCCACTCTGCTCATCCATTCACTCATTCATCCACCTATTCACGCATTCATCCATTCAATCTTCCATCTCCTTATTCCAACATCCATCCACTAATGTATCCATCCATCTACACTACCTTTCAAAAGTTTGGGGTTGGTAAGATTTTTGAAAGAAGTCTCTTAAAGGGTTAGTTTACCCAAAAATGAAAATTCTGTCATAATTACTCACCTTCATGTCGCCCGTAAGACCTTCGTTCATCTTCAGAACACAAATTAAGATATTTTTGATGAAATCCAATGTCTCAGTGAGGCCTCCATTGACAGCAAGATAATTAACACTTTCAGATGCCCAGAAAGCTACTAAAGACATTTAAAACAGTCTGCGACTACAGTGGTTCAACCTTAATGTTATGAAGTGACGAGAATATTTTTTGTGCACCAAAAAAACAAAAGAATGACTTTAACAATATCTAGTGATGGGCGATTTCAAAACACTGCTTTGAAGCTTTACGAATCTTTTGTTATAAAACAGTGGTTCGGATCGCGTAAACGGAGCCTCATTTACTAAAGTCACATGACTTTGGTGCTCCGAACCACTGATTTGAAACAAATTCGTAAAGCTTCGAAGCTTCACGAAGCAGTGTTTTGAAATCGGCCATCATTAGATGGTTGAAAAGTCTTAATTTTTTTTTATTTTTTTGGCGCACAAAAGTATTCTCGTCGCTTTATAATATTAAGGTTGAACCACCGTAGTCACATGAACTGCTTTAGTACTCTGGATCCTCTCTGGATCTTGAGAGAGGAAATGTCATTGCTGTCAATGCAGGCCTCACTGAGCCATCGGATTTCATCAAAAAAATGTGTTCTGAAGATGAACGAAGGTCTTACGGGTGTAGAACGACATGAGGGTGAGTAATTAATGACATTATTTTCATTTTTGGGTGAGCTAACCCTTTATGCTTACTGAGGCTACATTTATTTGATCATAAATATTGTAAAATATTACAATTTAAAATAAAATATATTAAAAAGAAAACAGTTTAAAATGTAATTTATTCTTGTGAAATTTCAGCATAATTTCTCCAGTCTTCAGTGTCACATGATCCTTCAGAAATCAATCTAATATGCTGATTTGATGCTCAGGAAACAAATCAGCATTATAAAAGTCTTTACTGACACTTTTTTTTTTTTATAATTTTAAAGTGTCAGTGACTAACAGAAGTTAAAAAAAATCCTATTACTGACCAAAAACAGTAGTGTATTTACTCACTCATCCATCAAACCATTTGCTCACTCATTCATCTATTCATCCAACAATCTATTGACTGATTTAATCATCCATTCATCACATCCATCTATCCACTAATTAATTTACACATCCATTCATCCATTAATTCCCTAATTCATCCATCCATGCACTTATTCTTTTATCCATGCATCCATCAATTCATCAATCTCTCCATCCATTTATCTGCAGGACGTGAACACAGTTCTCTCACTTAATATAAAAATAGGAATTAGGAAGACAAGAATTACACATTATGCAGGCACTGTTATACAGATTCCCTAAAGGCACATGGTGAAGGGAAAAAAATAAAAAAATAAATAAAAATTACTTCAATGCTTTTGCGTTCTCTTGGAAATATTTTGCGTTCCTCTATATGTTGCGTTCTCTCGCAAAATATTTGTGTTCCCAAAAAACGTCGAATTCGCTTGCTTCCTTTCACATACATATATATTCACCTCTCACACACACTTACATTTTCCTTTCATTCTTTTATTATAAATAACTATATCTGAAGAAAATGTGTGTGTGTGTGTGTGTGTGTGTGTGTGTGAGTGAGTGAGTGAGTGAGTGAGTGAGTGAGTGTGAGAGAGAGAGAGAGAGAGAGAGAGAGAGAGAGAGAGAGAGAGAGAGAGAGAGAGAGAGAGAGAGAGAGAGAAAATAGTGGAAACGGAAGGTCAGGCGCAATCATCACGTGACGTTCAGTTTGTCAGCGCCGCCCCGCCGACTTGATGCATTTTGTCTATGAAATATAGGTTTGTGTATGTTTTATTTTGTCTATAAAATTGTTGCTGTGCTGTAAATCACTTTGTTTAATGCAAAGCAAACTACAGGGATGCGATGTCAGTAAACGAGTGTCGCATCCGTCTTTCGGATAAAGGAAACACTTGATGCCTTGCATAAAATTAACAATTTATTCCTAAAGATACTGAATATAATTACTTTGGATATTGAAATATGTTTTCAGAACTGTTCACTGAATGTTTATGGGCAAGTTATGGAAGCAGCCACAGTATCTTTCAGCTACGAGTGAGACGGAGGGTGGTGGTCTGAAATGAGTTCCGCCGCTAAACGCGAGCCCATCTCCAGCAGGAGAATCAGCATCGTTACGGTGGAAACGGGACGGGACTTTTGATTACACTTGAATTACTTTTAGACCAAAATGTATCATTTTTTACTTCTAAAATGTTTGTTAAACAATTTTAAATGTAGGCATTCATAATTCCGATGATCATGTTAGTTAAAACAGAGGATCTGTCGGATTTACATCACGTAGATTAATCAATTTTTCCTGAAATACATAAACGTAAGTGGCCGGTAAACTGGGAGAAGAGAGTAAACTTTATTGTTTCATAATGTATCTGATATGAATAAAAAAAAAAACTTCGTCAAATTATAATTGAAAAGATTATTGCAGCTTCTATATCAGTGTATGGAATTTGCATTTAACAAACTATAAATGTCTTTTTTATATATAGCCTAGTACTTCATGTAAATGTCTATTTAAATGTCTGAAACCTCAAATAAACATTATGTGGTTGAAAACACTTAATAGGTGTGAAAAATGAAAAGCACTGAGAGCATCCATCTCTGGCTCAGCGCCAGCAGCGCGAAAGCAGGTTTGAATTTAGCAGTGGCGCACTGAACTTTCTAATTACACCGGTGTGATCGCACACGTTAAAGGGTTAAAATCGATTGCATTTCGGGGGTAAAGGGGGGACAAAATGAAACTGAGGGGGCACAAATCAGATCTGACCCCTTTTGCCCCCTCGTGGCGCCGGGCCTGGCTTCACCCTACCTGGCGCATTAATCGCTGCAAATGTATCTATTTACAACGTACAATTTTGCAGCATTGAGTATTGTAGCCAAGCACATGCATTACTGTTGAAAATAATGGCCAATCAGAGGTGTTTAACCCTTAATCGGTCCTTGGGGTCCAGCTGACCCCACTGAAAGATTCCTTCATTTTTAAAAAGTGTTCCCTTCATCTCAGGGGCATAAGACTCTGTGACTTTTCCTAAATAATCTATCTAAACATGCACAAAAAATCTGGGCATTGGTTGTTCTAAAGGTGTGTAAAAAAATAAAATAAAATAAAAATTACCATTAAAAGGTCCACATTGAAAATGAATGGGAAAATTTAATTTTTTTTTTTTCATTTCATAATTTCATTTTTTCATTTTCATTATACATTATACATTATCATATATATATATATATATATATATATATATATATATATATATATATATATATATATATATATATATATAAAAATGTATATTTCCTTATGCAATCGCTTTCTAAAAGTTTGCCGTCTTTCTGACCCCAAGGGATTAAACGTAACTCTACTTAAGGGACGATTAAGGGTTAAATTAGACTTAGCTCGATATCCCTCAAAACATTGAATATGTTTCTTTTTAGTGCCAGTTTAATGTCCTATGCTCACAAATCCTCATAAAAAGCGTAGTAGACACAATGTAATATAAGGTTTAATTGGAAGACTTTACTACTTTAGTGCACAAAGTGCTGAACTTTATAAGACAATCTGCCACCATCTACTGGTTATAGTGGTATTTTTCGAGTCTTTTTTATTTTTAAATAAAAGTGTTTGTTTTCAATCAAATGTTGGAGTCTTTCAGTTTTACAAATGGGGACAATCTCTAAAGGATGAATAAATGTTTTTGTCATCATATTCAAAATAACATTTGAAGTGCTGGAATGTCCAATTAAATTGTGTTTCTTATTCAGATATTCCCAACATCTTCAAGTCTGAACTGTAATTAAATAAAACTGGTTCATTGGTAAATTAGGTAAATGTGACAACTGCATTAAAATATAAACGCCGCATTTACTTTTGTTTAGTGTCGATAACGGGGTACTTGAGCCTTACTGATGGAGTTGAGGGGGTACTTGAGGCTAAAAAAGTTGGGAACCACTGGTTTAGATTATTTAATCTGTAAGTACTAAATAAACTATATCATATAAAATAAATAAATAAAATCAACCCTTTTATGCTGGGTAAATAAACAACCCAATTTGCTGAGTAAAATTAGCCCAACCTGTGTTCTGTCCTATGTTTCCCAGCTCTTGGCCTAAAAAGAACCCAAAATTTACACATGTATGTGAAAGGAGAATGTAAAGTGTGCGTGAGAGCAGAAAAGTATGTTTGTGAAAGGAGAATGTAATTGTGTGTAAGAATAGAAATGTACGTGAAAGGAGAATGTATGTGTGAGAGTAGAAATGTGTGTGAGTAGAAATGCATGTACGTGAAAGGAGAATGTAAGTGTGCGAGAATAGAAATGTATGTATATGAAAGGAGAATGTATGTGTGTGAGTAGAGATGTGTGTGAGAGTAGAAATGTATGTAAGTGAAAGGAGAATGTATGTGTGTGAGAGTGCCAGAATGAATTATGGCTTGTTCGGCCCCTCATAATTTATTCCTTTTTTTTTTCCATCACCATGTCCCTCTAGGGGGTTCCGTATGCTAGAACTAACTAGAAAAATGCATTAACAGATTGGACCAACACATATTAAAGACAGCACAAAGGTCACATCCCTTATGCATTGTATGAGGCTTTTGAAGAGCAAGTATGTGTGTGCATGTTTACCTGAATGCAATTAAAAACTCTCAGAATGCTGGTGATTACTGTAATTGCACTGGTTAATATGGCTGGGGAGGTCAAAGGTCATTGTTCAGTCACTGGAACGGAAGCAGTTGCTCGGCTGTGATTGCCATCATTAGGGTGGAAATGTAGCCTCCAGTTCCAGGAACTCATTCTGACCAAAAAGAGGGGGGACGAAAAATCCCTGAAATGTTTCAACTGGAGAATAACTCCAATGTGGGTTACCAAGACTATCCATCTGGACTGCCATGTGATCATGTGAGCCGAGTCTCCCTCCAGCTCCATGACCATCAGTAATTGCAGCTTAAGTCATTCAAGACAAAGACACTAGATTTTATCTTAAGCCCATTAAACTCCACAGCACAGGCGTGGGGTACTTTGTGGGGGAAAAAAAGACTTGAGAGCGTGAATAATGAAAGCATATGTAAGATCAGAACGGCTGTGCAAACACACAGACTCATCAGTGTTCTCAATGAAATAAGAGCAAACATCTAATAGCCAGCACAAATCTAACGGACAAGAATTCAGTTTTATCCCTCTGCCTTTTTACTCAACCTTATTTTGTTCCAAACCTGTATGCTCCAATATATGGATTATAGAAGAATATCATGGTCCTTTTTTTCGTGGTCATTCCTGGTCATCCTGGTCATTTTTAATGATATATAATGAACATGAACTGGGACTGGGGCTTTCATGCTCCAAAATAACAAAAAAAAGCGTCATAAAATACAACATGTATACTACAGTATATTCTATATATACTGCGCATATTAATGCCTTATTCTGCATGACCTTAGTCTACATACTTTAATCCTCCTACCCGATACCTAAATTTAAATGCTACCAAAACGACCTTACCAACTGTTAATAAGCAGTAAATTAGGAGTTAATTGAGGCAAAAGTTGTACTTAATAGTGAATACGTGCTCCCTATCCTGAAGTGTTACCACACAAGCTATACAGTATGTAAGTAGATACTGTACTGTATACTCAGCAGGCAGGTGAAACACATCCAGTGCTTTTTGGATGAAATCAAATATTACATGGAAATTATTGTGGGAGGAAAATGAACAGTAAGCCAATGTTCTGTGTAGCAGAGGGCTGGACAAATAATACAGGACACGGAAAGAGAAGGAAATCACACTCTCCGTGCTGTCCTGCTTCCAGGAGAGTGTGGCTGAAAACAAGTCATTGTGTTTGGACGGAGCTTCCGCGGGCAGGCTGGGCTGGACGCGCACGGTGGGACAACTCGGAAATGATAAAAGCAGGAAAAACAATGCGTGGATGGAAAATCCACTGGCAGTGGTCCAAGCTCATGGGGGGAGATGGAACAGCCGGGGAGGTTAAAGAGAGGATACAAACAAGAATTTGAACTCAGTTCACCGAGTAATTCCTATTTCTGATCTTTCCCCACGTTAGAATAGAGCAGGAAACAGGAGGACAGGAAACAATGGGGGGGGGGGGGGGGGGGGGGGGGGGGGATGCACATATTGTATAAAATAAGATATTTATATTATTTAAATTGAACCTCTTGTTTAATATTTCTATCAGCCTTTATTCATTATAAGAGACAACACAAAACTGCAACTGCTTTCAGCTTGCAGTCTGATTGTTTGAAAAAAGTGTTGCTGAGCTACCACTGACAGCATCCGCTGAAAACAACATGATGCTCTCAGAGGATGCGATTAGCATTTCTGAAACATTAACGGGGCACTAATAATCCTTCAGCTAAACTACTTCTCCACAGAGAAAAAAGGCAACTCAAGGAGGAAAAGAATATAATTAGTGCACCCTTGTGGCTGTTAACAGAAGTGCAGTGTCTATGATTCGGAATTAAGAGCACAAAAGCATTACAACTTCTGAAGAATGGTCCCAAAATTTTTTATATATATATCATGTATGTTAAAAGATTTTTGTTTCCAATAAATTCTGTTCTTTTGAACTTTTTAGCACCAAAATCAGTATATTAGAATGATTTCTGAAGGATCATGTGACACTGAAGATTTGAATAATAATGCTGAAAATATCCAAAAACCACTAGGCCAGCGTTATATATTTTGTTCACTTGAGTACTTACAATATCCCAAATGTTTCCAACTATTTGTAAATTGCCATTTTAACCAAGGCTCTGGGACGTGTGAGGAGTCGCCTGTCAATTGCGTCATACCCACGCGTTACCCTCTGTTTCCGGTTTTATTTTGTAGAAACCATGGACACCAAAGACGCTTTAATATATTACATGTTTTAATAGACAAGGGAACAACTGTTTTGATATATTTATAGACAGAAAACAAATTATTGTTATATAGCTCAACACGTTTAGTCTTATTGCTTAAATCTAATTTTCTTGATTTTTTGCGAGTACCATGCTTTACCATGCCTCAGAGAAAAACACTATTTTGTGAATTAGCTAACATAGCATAATCAGATGCAGCTTTATTTTTTCAGTAACAGTAACACAGCATTTTCTCAATCATACAATATGTTTTAAAATTAAATTAAAATTCTTTCTAAACATATTTTAAAAAGATCTTAATGACCACAAACTTTTAAATGGTAACTGTATGCAGACCACTTTTGATGTAATTTTCAATTTTCAACAATTAAATCACACTAAACAAACATGTAAATTCACAACCCTAAAAATAACACATTGCTACTTCGTTACATTGTCAAACTCATTCACACTCTCCCCGGTGTGTAAGGTGAAGGCATTTGTGCTCTCGGCGGGAGTTCTGGCATTCAGCTGGAGTGTTTGAGATAGGAAACAGGAGGTAGTTCTCGCTGACACACAAACAGTATACAAGCCACACAAATACAACTGCAGCAGCACATATAAGCCTGCACACACTTACAAACACAAGCAATGTTACCTGGCAGTCTCTTTAGCGGCTGTAGACGCATGTTGAGGGCCTGGTGGGACAGCAGGGGTGAGGAGGGGAGAGAGCGCGACACACCCTCCATGATCCGAATGTGCTGCATGCCCTCGGTCACTGGGAGAGGAGGGACAGCGTAATCCCCCTCGAACACACACTCGCCTTCCACAGAGTCGCTGCCTGGAGAGTGAGACAGAGATCACAAATCAATTCCAGAATGAATTACACATTCTTTACGTTCAAGCGACCAATCAAATGAGCCTATTAGATGTAAAGACTCATTTGCATGTCAGAGGCACAAACGCACACAGTTAGTCAGTTCAGCTTATTAACACACCGCTATCAGTGTTCCTGAAGAGACGACACCTCCAGAATTAGAAACCGAAAGAAAGAGAGAGGGAGAGATTGAACATGTTGTCAAACGCCTGTAGCTGTTATATTTGTGTGTATGGACATATTGTGCCTTACACACAAACACTGATACACCTTTACAGTTTCGACTGCACACTGGTTTGCTTAGCAAGATTTAGTTCAAACTGCACTCCGCCATGACAGTAGAAAAGCAACCAGAAAAGATTTTTTTTTTTCCCCAACACTAGTACTGTATGTAGGTTTGCCTGTTGTTCAGAACAAAGTACAATGTGAAAATCAGACTTAAGAACTCAGGTTTAGACTCAAAACGGACAAAAATGATGACTATAACTAGAAATTTAGGTGCCTAGGGATGTTAATTTGTGTTTTACTCTTTTTTTTACTCTTGTTGCTGTGTTCAGGGAGGGAAATAGACTGTAAACTCAATCAAAAGATCAACTTAAAAACTGATGATGTAGTTGAGCGACAGGAATTATCTGTGAAGGTTCCAGAATGACAGACTGATGACTGAACAAGCTGATTCAAGTCAGCAAAATTATTCAAAGTACTCGCAATTTGATTTGATTTGACTTGACTGGACAGATTTACAGGAAATGGATAAAGCAGAAAGCCATTACTTTTTGTGCACTGATGCAGACTTGGGTTCAGTAGGACATTGTTTAAGCCTTAAATAAATAAATACCAAGCAATGCAATTAATGCAATTAAATGCAATTAATTGATCAAAATACAGTAAAAACAGTAATATTGTGTAATATTATTACAATTTAAAATAACTGTTTTTTATTTTATTATATTTTAAAATGTAATTTATTCCTGTGATACAAAGCTGGATTTTCTGCAGCCACTTTACTCCAGTCTTTAGCATCACATGATCCTTTAGAAATCATTCTATGATGCTGATTTGCTGGTCAAGAAACATTTATTTCTATTATCAATGTTGAAAACAGCTGCACTACTTAATACTTTTGTGGAAACTGTGAAGCATTTTTTCAGGATTCTTTGATGAATAGAAAGTTCAAAAGAAGAGCATTTCTTTGAAATAGTAAAGACATTTACTTTATAATGTTACAAAATATTTCTATCCTAGATGAATGAAAGTATGAATTTCTTTATATATATATATATATATATATATATATATATATATATATATATATATATATATATATTAGAGATGCACCGATACAAAATTTCTCTGCCGATACCGATAGCCGATTAATCAGAATGATATTGGCTGATACCTATACCGATAGTTTGGTTTTTCTTAAGGAAAAAAAAAAATTCTCTCCCAAATAATGTTGCAAACTATACAGAGAATCTCATTTTGTGCACTACAATATTAGAGGTTACAATTAACAGCAGAGGTATTAAATTCAGCTGCTGTTTATTTTCAGATATAATAATTACACTCAAATAAAAACTGAAATGTATAAAACTTAGTATCACATAAGGTAGTTTTCATAAGCACTTGTCTTAATGGCAAATTTGCACAAACATATAATTAACAGTAAATAAGCTCCTCTCTAGTGGTTTTTTTTTTTTTAAAATTTGTAGATAGCTGTGGGAACTGTGAACACTGGAAAACATTCCTGAGATAAAAGTGACATGATGTGACATTGTTCACAGGCTGTTTTATTGACATCTTTCAGAGGTTGAAACACAAATAAAGTGATTACATGAGACATGATACATTCTGGTAAGTTGTACAATATATTTCAACATTGAGATATAACTTGTACTGAAGAGGAAGAAAAGACTCGCGCTCCACGCTGCCGCCTTAACTGAGGCATTCCAGCGATCGTACACGTCTCATTTAAGAGCGTCAAAACGCCATTTATTGTTTGAATTTAATGATAAAATGGACAGAATTTGAAAACTGAAACTTTAATTCTTATCAGGAGTAATAAAGCACAAATCTTTTTGCGATTATTGAATAGGAGGCGCTACAAATAATATTTGATGTAGGAAAAAAAAAAAAAAAAAATCGCAGACCTGGCAACCCTGGCTTGAACTACGGGTGATTCATAGAGTCAAAAAGAGCCCGATTTAACGTCACTATTTTTAAACTGTTAATGCGTTAAAATTCAACATGAGAGACTTTCTTCACACACAGTATGTATTAGTTGCAGTCTGAACACGTCTTTCTGCACCCTTTTGATTGACAGGATATAAATCGGCCCTGACCATCGGCAGTTTTTAGTGATAATAATAGCTTTTATCGGCAGATACCAAGCCGATACATCGGCTATTCTTTATTCTATAAATAAAGAACATTTAAAGTCCCCCTGTAGTGAAAATCAAGTTTTTAATGTTGTTTATATGTCTATGTGGTGTTTTTAATATTCTTTAAGACAAAACATGTGCAAATTCATGAGTCAACACAATTGCTGAGTATTTTCTGTTTAAAACTGAGATTGTCCGCACTGCAGAACACGAGATCAAGGGGGCGAGATTGGATTCAGATCTAACTTCTCCCACTTTACATATCCCTAAACCTACCCGTCTCCACCCCCTGGATCTCGTGTTCTGCAGTAAGGGGCTACAGTTAAAACTGCAGTGATCTAAAGACAGTTTCAAAAATACGGTTTGAAATCGCTGGTGTTTAATCGCTTACATCACAAACTACCTTGTATCCAATCATGTTAAAGTGCCGGCGGGCTTTAGCATATCATTAACCATGACCGCTCTGAAGCACGGGAGTCTCAAGAGAAGGTTATCCTGGTAAATTTGTCTGTTGAGATGAAAAATCGATAGACTTAGCAATATAGCCGGGTGTATGATGTATATTATGATGCTATGATGGATTTTCTCCACTGACTCCTCTGAGGTGTTCAAAGCATTTCTAAGGATACTGTTTTTTAGAAGGCAGCTGTCTTACTCGCGAATGGGAACATGGTTGGTTTAACATTAGCAACACATTATTGTTTGATAATGTAGTGAAGCAAAGGGCTAATCTTTTTAATTACTGTTATGTATCCGACGTTGTAAAACGTGATTTCATTGTGCAGCGTTTACCTCAGTAAGTTGACAGAGTGGATCTCTAAGCTTGCTCAAGGGAGTGGAGGCGGGGCTAATTAGCATATTCACTAAATGAGTCAAAGGTGTAGAGTTACATTCAAGCTATTTTAAGGTAAAAACACAGTAAAAAACATTTAAATATGTCATTTTGGTGATCAAAGATGAGTTTTAGGGATAAAATTGTTGAGTACAGAGGGACTATAATTACTCGCATGTGACTTATCAGATCAGCGAGATCAGAGTGTTGTGAATAAAACTACTTTAGTCCCACTTTAGTACACTTCCCGTATTTACCATTCAGTAAATCTACCGTGTTTGTGTGTGTGTGTTTGCACTGTTGTGGTTGGGTGGGGTCTGGACTCTGCTGATGTCAAGCAATCTCTTTTCCTTCTCTCTCTCTCTATTCCACTACAGATTCTTCAACCTATTTTCTTCTCCATCCATCAGCCCCACCCAACATCCTCATCATGCACTCTCATGCATTTCATATCTGACCACGGCTCACCTCTTTCTCTCATTCCCCCTCTCACAGCAGTTCAGCATCTTTGGCATAACGCTTGAATAAATAAAACACAAAGGTGTAGTTTTTGAGCTCCCTAGACATCATTTGGCCATCATACCCACATTCAAACACCCAAAATGCAACTATGATGTCCAATAATGCTGCTTAGGTAGGTAGTTTATTAGATTTGCATCTAAAAACATCAGAGCCACACCCTAAGAATTCATCTCTTCATTCTCTCTCATCACATGAGGCAGTTTTTGTGGTTCAAGACTCCTTTGAGACTCTCTAAACACTCTCACTTTCGCTCTCATCTCAGTAGAAGAGGATAAATCCTCCTTTAGAGACATAACGAGCTGTCAGATGTGGAATTGTTCATTGTGTCTTCCTGAATTCGACGCTACTGCAGTGCAGGACGTGGACTGAAGTGGAATGCTTTCACAGAAGCAGACGGCAAGAGAGCAGAGCAGAACCCTCAGGCGTTAATCATCAGACACTACCCGCTTCAGTGCCGCAGAATCAGCTAGAGTGTGTGAATGAAAGCTAGTGACTACAATGAACAAATAAGACTCAAAATTAGCACAGAAAATGTATTGTCCTTTGTTTCTGTATGAGGTCCTTTGAAGAATTTTAGATGCTGCCTGAATTCACAGTGTGTGTCCACTGCAGCTAGGCTGCGTCATAGGATGGCGTCAGACAGGAAGAGGCCATGTTGCGCCCAGTCTGGCCACGGCGACAGATGGCACAGACAGGAAGAGAAGAAAGGAGAGGAAAGACTGATGAATGAAGCACCCACCTGCTAGTTACCACATATACAGACAACACAGACACACTCTTCATGTGTCACTTTAGTTGTGCTTTCTTCCAGTTCACTAATACACTCTACCAACAGGTTGCCAATACTGGATGCCACATAAGGTGCCTGAACTAAGAAATGAAAAACTAGATGCAATCTAAAATATATGTCTACTTTAAAAGTGAATGTTGAGCATGTTGCAATGCAGTGTGACACAGATTCAGTTGACAGACATTCCATTTCTATAGTTGCTGCACTGCAAAACTTCAAACCTAAAATAATTTTTAAATAATAAAAAAATGTAAATTGTCTCAAGTTCTCAAGTCTCAATGTATTCTTTATGAATAACAAATATAGCCTTTTCAAACTGTCATAAAATTAAACTAGGCCATGTAACTGTAAAGTGTTGCTAGTTTATGATACGTTAGAAGTGTAATCAGCATGCACCTGCTCTTACGAGTACCTCAGGGGTTTGTCTCACATGTTATATCACTCTTGTCACATGATGTATGATGCAATGACAGCGACAGGATTGAGAGCTGCCAGAGAGGTGGATGCAGTGTCACCGTGACGACACTCTGAGGAATACTGTGCCTTCGATAAGGAAAAGCGGCACAAGTGGAGGACACATCAGAAAAGCGGATTTACGGTGCCGCCCGCTTCCTCGAGAAGATGAAAGAATGCTTAGTGGGAGAGAGGTGAAGAGGAAGAACAGGCTTAAAGGTGGGAGAGTGAGAGGTGGCACAAACCGGATCGGTCAACCCAAGTGCAGGAGCTTAAATTCATCCCTCACTGAAGGTTTGAGAGGGTTCGATGGCAGGGGGTGGAGAAGGACTGGCTTACTGTTAAGAAGAGTGGAAGGAGAGCAGGTGTATTATAAATTCAAACTCGCATATCCTTTGCGTCCAACCAGTATGCAGCAAATTAAACCTCTTTAAAAGAATGATACTGTTTTTTGAAGGCTCTCAACATCTTGTTTTGGTGAAAATCTAAGGCCGTATCATAAGTTTATAAAAACTGGGATGTGAAACTGAGCCTTGCCTTGCCGTAGGTGTAACAGTGAGGATACTTGTAGGTCATACACCCTATTGAGGACTAAAAGAGCCACTTAAAGGGTTAGTTTACCCAAAAATTAAAATTCTGTCATTACTCACCCCTTATGTTGTTCCACACCCATAAGACCTTCGTTCATCTTCAGAACACAAATGAAGATGTTTTTGATAAAATCCGATGGCTCAGTGAGGCCTCCATTGACAGCAAGATAATTAACACTTTCAGATGCCCATAAAGCTACTAAAGACATATTTAAAACAGTTCATGTGAGTACAGTGGTTCAACCTTATTGTTATGAAGCGATGAGAATACTTTTTGTGCGCCAAAAAAAATAAAGACTTTATTCAACAATATCTAGTGATGGGCGATGAAGTCATGAGCCATCGGATTTCATCAAAAATTTCTTAATAAATAAAATAGCCATTTTAAATGTTTTTTTTTTTTTTACATTTTTTATAAATAAAACAATAAGACAATACATTAATAAATAAATTTTAAATACAGCTTATACAAACACAAATCACATTATCAATAAAAGAAATAATAAATCAAATAAATAGCCATATTTAATATGTAATGATAAAAGGTTTTTATTATTAATGTATTATATTAATAAATCATTTTAAATGCAAAAAACCTTTCTGCATTGCCCATATTCTTAAAATTCAAAAACTTTATTGGCTGCTACCATGTATGAACTTGTCCAATGGCATTTTGTAACTTGACAAGTAAAATGAAAAATAAAAGCACCCAAAATGGATGCCAGAAAACAAAATTGTATTGTAAAAATTAAAAAAAAAAGAAAAAAAGATATAAATAAACTGTTATTTCTTGTTTGTAAAGTTATTAACTTGCTGTCATTTTTTTTTTTAAGTTGCACTTCTAGTCTTTACCTTGCACTTATGTGGACACATCAAGCAAAGGCTTTAGAAGACAGCTGCCTATGTGCCTTCGTGTCTGTCGGATTAAGCACTTTTTAATAAACTCAAAATCTAGTTTAACTTTAAACCTTCTGGTTAAATTTGCAAACAGCAAATGGAAAGGTGACTCTGATGTACAGAAGTAAATCTGTCCTGCATAAGTTTAACACCCTGAATCGCATACAGCTATAAAAATCCCTTATCAGAGAACACACATTGAGGGGTAAATGAACAACACCGATTGGGAGCTAATCAACGCATACTTCAGATACTCTTGTACTTTATTACATGAGTATTTTTACAGCCTCTCGGCGCACACACACACATCCGTTATGAGCTGATATGAGCCCAGTGGGAGCCGTGAGTGTGATTCAGAGAGCTGCTCTAATTTATGTAGGCTGATAGCAGAACCTGCTCGCCTAATCAAAACAGCCCACTAAATCTGAGCCCGGATCGGCCCAATGCCCTTGAGCCTGGAACAGAACCATCACTCGTCTTCCAACCACACACTGACAGAGGCTGGATATCATACTAGAGATATATAGCGAGAGAACAGGATCATTTCCCACAAATCCCCACTGTGACCTTTGTTGTGCTGCGTGAAATGAATATCATCAGGAGATTCATTTCATGTCTTTAAGATCACATGTCATGTGGTTTGACAAGAGCGTGTGCCAAATATGTCAAATCACAGACCCTGTTATGTTGTCACTATGACCTTTGCTGGCATTTTAATCTGCATGCTCAGAACAGTGGTGCTCATGTGGGCGACGCAGTTTTGAATCTGGCTCATGACATTTCCTGAATTACCCACAATCAATTCCTGTCCTTAACTAATCTACTTTCATAGAAAAAGGAGGAATTACTATTCGGATAAGATTAGTTTTAGTTACAATTTTTAACACAGGAAGTCTGTGGTTTCATGTACTGTTTTGGGGGGATTGGGATCGGCAGGATTATATATAAATTATTATTATTATTATGTATATAATTAAGGCAAGTAATTGATTTGAATGGGGTTAAAATTACATCCAAACAAACCTCATCACATACACTAACATTCATAAGGTTTTTTAAATTATACCTTTATTCAAGCAAGAATTCATTAAATTGATCAAAAGTGACAGTAAAGACATTTAACAAAAAATGTATTTCAAATAAATGTTCATCTTTTGTTGATGAACTTTCTATTCATCAAAGAACCCTGAAAATAATCTTTTTCCACAAATTTATTAGCAGCATCAAATCATTTCTGAAGGATCATGTGACACTAAAGACTGGAGTAATGATGCTGAAGATTCAGCTTTGACATCACAGGAATAAATTACTTTATAAAATGTATTCAAATAGAAAACAGTTTTAAATGGTAATAATATTTGACAATATTACGTTTTTTTTTCTGTATTTTTGATACTGTTTAAACTTTTAAACAGTAATGTACTCCCCAAAACAGTATTGCTATAGATAAAATATCACACACAAACTAACCCACAATCCCATGCACTAGAGCATCTAATGTGAAACAGACACAACGAACAACTTCCATGATAACATTACACAGTTTCGCCCATAAACAGCATGTATTCTGCCTCCAGGTCCTTCTTCTCAATGGCATTGGACCAATAAGCTCACGGAATGATACGCATTTCTCTCAGCTAGCTAAAGAATTAGCAACCATTAGCATTAGCTAGCTTCTTTATTTTCAAGCTTTAAAATGTTCTGTGACCTGAAAGCAAAGGTTTCAGGTGATGCGAACTGACTATTGAAAGCAAGTTCCCGTGGTCACCCAGCAGCTGCCGCCGTACGCCCACACATAACCACGAATGACCGCTGTGTGTCGTGGTTTGATGGCAGTAAGCCATCGCTCCATATGGTGGCCCAGTTCCACTGCAACACTAGGGACATACCACATACTCTGAGACCTTCGGCACGTCCTCCAGATACTACCTTCATCCATTAGCTCAGTTGTGCACATTTCTTCATTTACCATTTACTGTTCACTTCATCACATACTATACAACTTGGAGAAATCTGTGAAGATCTGCTTGAGTTTTGTAAGTCAGAGCATATATGAAATGAGTAACAAGTATAAAAGATCGATGTGCATTAGAGTAGAGGGAGAGCTGAGCGGCTATAAAACGGCAAGATTCAACATTATCCATTTCAAACACTCTTCACATGAGCATTTCAGACATCTCACATCCTCTATGAATCAGACTTCTTACCCACTTTGATTCTCCTAATGAGACTGCCATTTAGAGCTGACCTCACAAAAGCTTTTACCTGCGCTTTAGTGCTGTGTGCTAAGGCAAGCATCACTATTGCTCATACTTGGGGATAGTAAACTTCAGTGTGCAACTCGTCCTGCACTATTTGTGCTAAAGACGATACCTTTCGTTTGAGGAAATGTGTGGTATTACTTTTCTAAGCGATCAGCCTTAAACTACTGTTCATACTTTTATTCAGCAAGGATGCATTAAAATGATTAAAAGTTGTAATGTTACATGTTACAAATGTTACAAAAGATTTCTATTTCAAATAAATGTGGTTCTTTTGAACCCTCTATTCATCTAGAAAAAGTATCAGTTTTCACAAGAACATTAAGAAGAACAACTGTTTTCAACATTGATAATAATAAGAAATGTTTCTTGAGGATCAAATCATCATATTAGAATAATTTCTAAAGGATCGTGTGACACTGAAGACGGTAGAAATGGCTGCTGAAAATTTAGCTTAACCATCACAGGAATAAATTATATTTTAAAATGTACTGATGAACCAAAACTTTATGACCAGTCACAGGTGAAGCGAGTATCGCTGATCATCTCCTAACAAGGCCACATATTAAGATCTAGGTAGATTAGATGGTAAACAAACAATCAGTTGTAGTAATCAACATGTTGGATGCAGGAGAAATGGGCAGGAATAATGATCTTGTCAGCAGTGGTCCGAGGGGGGACAAACCACAAACCGACGACAGGTTGGGTTCCCAAGGCTCATCAATGCACGAGGGCAATGAAGGCTGTCCCATCTGGTCCAAGCTAACAAAAGGACTACTCTGGCACAAGTCACACAAAATGTTACTGATGGTAATGGGAGTAATGGGTCACAACACACAGTACATCACACTACCTGCAGAACAATCAGAGTGCCTGATGACCCCATCCACTGTCGAAAGTGCCTACAACGGGCACACAAGCATCAGAACTGGACCTTGGAGCAGTGAAAGGAGGTCACCTGGTCCAATGAGTCCTGTTTTCTTTTACGTCACGTACACAGGCGTATGTGCCGTTTACCTGTAACTGTATATTAAATAACCCTAAACTTTTAATAATAATGTACTCCCAAAAAATGCATTGCTATAGATAACATATCACATGCTCAATGATATTGTGATGCTCTGGGTAATGTTCTGCTGGAGAATTCTGGTTCTCGCCATTCATGTGGATGTCAATTGGCACGTGCCACCAACCTAAACATTGTTGCAGACCAGGTACATCACTTCATAACAATGGTGTTCCCTGGTAGAAATGGCCTCTTTCAGCAGGATAATGCACCCTGCCACACTGCACACATTGTTCAGGAATGGTTTGAGGAACATAACGAAGAGTTAAAGGTGTTGACTAGGCCTCCAAATTCCCCATATCTCAATCCAATTGAGCATCTGTGGGATGTTCTGGACCAACAAGTTCAATCCATGGTGGCTCCACCTTACAGGACTTTAAGGATCTGCTGCTAACGTCTTGATGCCAGATACCACAGCACACCTTCAGGGCTCTTGTAGAGTCCATGCCAACCTGTAGTTTACCGTTTCACAAAACCCTCAATAAATTTAGCCGGACATCAGTTCACTGACCAGCAACCCTGCTTAACACAAGATGTGGTTAATATTTATGGTAACACTTTACAATAAGGTTCCATTTATCAACATTAGTTAATATCATTAGTTAACATGAACTTCAATAATACTTATACATAATTTATTCATCTTAATGTTAATTTTTTTAACATTTACGAATATATTTTTCAAATCAAAAGTTCTGTTGACATTAGTTAATGTGCTGTGAACTAACATGAATGAATTGTATTTTGTGTTAAGTAACATTAAGAAAGATTAATAAATGCTGTAAGAAACATACTGCTCAATTTTAGTTCATGCTATCTAATGTCAATAAATGAGAACACATTGCCATAATTATTTTATGCATTACGCAGACTGAAATAACTCTTTAGAAATACTCCCTCTTTTCCCTGGATCGAACCCGTATTTCATTTTAGTTTGGCAAAATAGCAAATGGTTTTACTGGAAAAAAAATCTCCCCAGATTTGTATAATGCTTGACCAGACACACTTGCTCAGATTGGTGGATGTTCACTCACCATTAAAAGGGAGCCTTTTAGGGAGCATCGGTTCAGGCATCCACAGAGGACTTGCAAATGTACTGCTAAAGTAAGTGTGTGCAGATCTAGAAATGTGATCCTCGGGTGTAGTCTGCCACTGATGAATAATTTAGTCTTTTTTTCTGGCCACACAGACTTTTGCAGAAAAGATATTGGAGTAGTCGGATATATCCCTCTCTTTTTCTGTGTTCACTCTCTCTTATTTCACTTGAGGCAGTGGCATCCAAACTGAGACCTTATCTAGTGGTTAGTAGTCAGGCTCAGCTGCCCGCAGCACATCAAAGTTAACTCCACCAACCTGTAAAAACACCACCAGCCAAGAAACCAACCTGCCCTGTCCTGTTAGTAGAGCTAGACGATATAGTTATTGGGGGAAAAAAAAAAAAAAAAATCGATTTACGATTAATAAATTACATTTATCCAGAAATTACACACCAAAATAACAAATAAGCCAATATTTAACAACAGTAAAAAAAAAAAAATTATATATATATATATATATATATATATATATATATATATATATATATATATATATATATATATATATGAAATGCCTGTGAAAATGCCACAGTGAGACTTACATAAACATTTTTTGAGCTAAACCAACTGTTGAACCAACTGCTGAATTTAACTTTTGTACTTACTTTTTGTAACTGAATTAAATGAGTGAAATGTTAAAACATTTCTTTCTTGGCAGACCCACACTAGCAAGGAAGAATCGCAAAATTAAGTCATTAACACTAGCCCCTTTAACACAGCAATCCCAGTAAATTACCATAAAATTACCAGAATGACTTTAACTTTATGATTGGACTTCTTAAGTCATCACGTTCTGACTTTGTACTTGCTTATATCGCTAACCTTCATTCTGCGTTCACACAGAGCACATTATCGGTAATTTACTGGTAATGTTACAACTTCGCTTACTGGTAAGCGATTTACCGGTTGGTTGTACTGGTACTGAGAACCAATTTACCGGTATTTTTGAAAAGTTCCTGTTCACACATGATCTCTTACCGGTAATTTACCAGCAAAGACTGTATGTGTGAAAGGGGCTACTGTCCTTGGGAAGCTTAAAAGTGCATTAAAATAATTACCAAAGTTACAGTGCTGCTCACAAATTTGTTGTTACTATTCATTATACCGCCTAGCCCTTCCTGAGATGCATTTAAAAACAGTTTCTCAGATTTAACTATATTCAAAATCAGATGCCACACCTATAAAAGCAACTAAAGGCAGCATGAAAGCAAGGAAGCATCTAATAGCATACAGAAGCACTGCATATGACACTGCATATACAGGATCTAACTCTATAATGTCACTGTAATATGACAGAGCTCTAAAGATGCCAAACAATGAACTACTTAAATACAGTATAGAAGCCAATGGTGGTTTCATAACACTGTTATATTACAATGCAAAGAGCCCTTTAGAGCTCTCAGAGAATTTTATGGATGAACTAACTGTAAGACTCAACTCTGTCTGATCTGACTAGCAACAGCCGTGGCATGATAAATCCTGTACATACGCTTTGTCAGCACAACCTAGCTTAACCTAGCCCTGTGAGACAGTGTGGAAAGATAGGCAGAGAGAAAGAAAAAGACAGTGAAAGCATGTAGGCACCACATAATCCTACGCACTTAACCCATCTCACTTATCTCAGTGGGAAAACTGATTCATGGTGAGGCAGAAATTTTATACCAGCGTATCTTTAGGCCTGAACTGTCTTCCAATAATCTATCATTTAGCTCACAAAAACATTTAACTGACAACAAAAGCCAACGAGCCGAATCCTCCATACAGTTACGCTGCTTTTACACTTGACATTTCAACATTAAAACCAACATTATTTAAACATTATGTGCCAATTGAATGCTATGCAGTGTTTAATTTATTAGCCTACCTATTATAATAAAAAGGAGAACACAAATATTTTATGAATCTATCAAAACTAAATGGTAATTATTCAGACATAGTATTCAAAACCTAATAACAGTCTGTTGTTATTGACTGTAATTGGGCATCTGTTAAAAAAAAACAAAAAAAAAACAACAACAACTATAAAGTGTTTTACTTTTTTTCTGCCTTTCTTGTAAAACAGTAAATCGAAAAGTCATGGATAACAACAATAATTATATTGTAGCATTAGAAATACTGCTGTGACTAAAGAACATATACTGGTGGATTAACCATTACAAAAACATGAAAAATGATTTTGGTAATCACCAATAATGATAGTTTAGGGCAGCTGTGGCACAAACCTTACATTGGGTGGCAGAGGTCTAATAAATTCGTTAAGCACTGTATATTGTGAATATAGTGTAAATCTCTACATTACAAATTAAGATAGTAATAAAGATAGTAAAGAAAAACAAATTTATTTATTTATCCTGTAAATATAGGCTATAAGAAACATCTTACATTTGTATTCAATTACATGTTGTTATCCCTTTACAGTAACTACTTTTATAAAATACTTGAATGACATGTTGATTTTTAAATCTAAATTTAACTTTAATCAACAGATATTTCAGCAAAATGAATATTTTTGCGCTGAATATTGTCTCCATATCTACCGCGTTCCGTCTGTCTGACGTGGGTGAGTGCGCCGGCGCTCATTCAGTAAAGTCTGAAGTTTACCGCAGACTGTCAGGATGAGCCTTTATGCAAAATGGAAATGCTTGTGTAAATTTGTAACATTTACAGATAAGGATAACGTTTTGCGCTGAGGAAGCACATGCATCTGCCAAAGCGCCTGACAGGGTAAGCCATTACGCTAATGCATTAGCTTGAATCTTAAATTAAAGAATTCTCATGTTTTGATCCCGTACGTTTCCAGCAGCTGCTCAATCGGTTTCCTTCAAAATTTTTAGAAGCATTTTTGTCCATAGAAATGTGTTATTCAATGCTGTAATTTGACGCGACTGTCAGATGTTTTCAGTGCACGGTGGGCAGACCTGACTAATCGATAATGAGAATCTAAATAGTATGAATGTGTAATCTAGAAGCATTACATTTGACATGTTGGTGTTGTCATGTGACTTACGCGGTCAGTTGTATTGCTCCAAGGTGCGTTCACACCATGTTGTAATTACTGCAATTACGAGATTTCAACTTGAAAAAAAGGGTTCACATCCTTGTAGGGTAATTACTGCTTGTGAGATTTTTCTGAGAGCTCCTACCTGTACCATATGACCGCTGTACCACCTTACTTAAATGCATAATTCCCAATCCGAAGACATGAACAGCTCCAAAAAGAATGTCACGTTGTAATTACAACAAGGCATGAACGCGGCAAAACGCGGTTCATCTTATAAATACTAGGGGTGCCAAAAAAACACCAAAAAAAACATGATCCACCACCCACGGACGGTTCCGCAATACTCTCATGGCATACCGAATGCGCCCCGCCCCCTGCTGCCCCGCCCAGCCCTGGCCAACTGCATCTACACAAATACAGCGTAGATCCAACCACCATTAAATCACCAATAATCACAACACAAGCTCTGCACTTTGTTACTTTTGAAAGTGTCATCTTTCAAATTCTGTCCATTTAATCACGAAATTCAAACAAACAAACAAAAAAAATGGCGTTTTGATGCTCTTTAATGTGGTGTTACAGATCACTGTACAGGCGCCTCATTTCAAGAGGCAGCACGGAGCAGGAGTGAACGTGATCATCTCTTCCTCTTTAATACTAGTTACGGAATAAACATGAATGAACATCTGAAGGTAGAGCTGCACAATTAATCGTAAAAAGATCACGATCTTGATTCAAACACCCATGCAATCTTATTTATTAATGGCAATGATTCGCCTGTGTCTATTAAACCTTTGACAAAAATCCTACCAGAACATTCACATCTGTGTTCGTGCTGCCCAGAGAGAGCAGTTTTGAACCACTCAGTAGTTATTTCAAAGACTATATAGAAAGATGCTTCACTCCTATTAGTTATGAATGGGAGAAACTGCAATGCGCAATACGGAATACGTCACGTCTTCTAGGTAAAAGAGCCAATCGCTGATTGATAAAGTCATTGTGTCACTGCAGCTGCTGTTAGAAGCTCCGGTTCCCATAGAAACCTGAGACTCGCATTTAGGACTGCACATGCGCATTGGCTCGTCTAGCCTGAAAAATAAACTTTTTTAACGCCATTTGAGCATAAGAAACAACATTTATGGGACAGTTCATGTCAGATTTTGTTGCTGATTTGAAATATGTTATTAAATTGTGAGTTTACCAAGCAGTTTTTGAGATTTCAGCATTCCCCTATTCAAATAGATATAGGACTTGGTCTTGGATGCCCGAAATAGCTGCCAAATATTCAAATTCTCACAGAAGTACGAAGATAAAAGTTTACAGTTAGGATATAAACACTGGACATCAGATAGCGCAAAATAGAGCAAATCGAAACTAACGTGGCGCTTTAATTAGCTGTTGTATCACCTCGTTATGCCACTAGGTGGCAACAAGTAACTGTCATTAAATCATTCATTCAAAAAGATTTGTTAAACCCTGATTCATCCAGTAATGAAACAAGTATTTATTAATGAGTCACTCATATATTCAAAAGTATTTTTTAAAAATAATTCATTCAAATTAATTAAAACATTTTCCAGCAATTAGAGTCCAGCAATTAATATTTTGTCAGAACCTCTAGTAAATTAGATGTTTTTTTGTTTAGATGTCTATTCAGAATCGTGGGAGAATCGCGATCTCTATTTGAAACCAAAAAATCGTGATTCGTGATCGTAATTCGCTCAGTGTTTCAGCAGCGGAAAGACATCAATAAAACAGCTTGTAAACACTGTCACGTAGCATTTACCTCAGGCAAGTCAGTTTTGTGTACCATTACTCCCTGAATTCTACTATGAATTCAGACCTACTACTTGCACACTGATGTTCGCTGACTATATAGTAGGAAGTATGTATACTCAGAAAAAAAGTGACTAACACTTTGCTACTGAGAAGTGTAATTAAACTGACTTCATTACTTTTAGTCTACCTACCTGGTATTCTGTATTCTGGATCAATGTGGTCTACTGTATCCTCCACAGCACTGAAAAAAGACTAGAAAAGACTGGGAACTATGCTGTGAAATTACGTTTTATACATATGATGCCACATCTGCGGTGTTCACCTGACTGCTGTTACTACCCAATAAACGCACCCCTCAAAGTGTTCTGTGCTATCCCAATCACCAAGTCCTGTCTTACGTCCCACGCTTGGAAACATCCACCACACCACCAAACTGTACTTCCCAACATGCCCTGGAGGACACAGAGGAGTGCTTCAACTCAGTACAGAATGGATTTGCACATCTCTCACCCACAAAAGGAAGAGACGAGGCACTAGAGACGTCTTTCAAACGCACAGAGAGAAATGCAGATTACAGATCCAGGCACATACGCACACACAGAGTTCCTCTCGCTCTGCTGACACCGCTGAGTGGGCGAGGAATACTGATAGGGAGGGATCATGTAGGTGACTGTGTGATTGTGTGTGTGTCTGTTTGCCCACACTTGTGTAGGTGTTAAAATTCCAGTGATCAAGTGACTAAATGTGTTAGTGTATGTGTGTCAGATTTGGCTTTGATTTCCCTGCAGTATTCTCATTTTTACTGTTATAAGATTCATTATGCTCATCTGGTGATCAATTAATAAAGATCATACTCACGTGTTGCCAAGGAAGCCACCAAGGTGAAAAAGTGAGACCCTTATGATCACTCCTGTGAGATGACAGATGGAGCACGTTGTCACCAGCGTTTCTGCTACCCTTTGATTTAATAAAGGACCCAAGACGACATGAGGTCAAGTCCTACAGGCTCTTCAAAGTTGTCAAAATCTATTGGGTTATTTCCTTTGAGCTTATCAGGAGTCTGTTGCTAAAGATCGCCTATCCCGGACGAGACCCCAAAATCTGTCAGCACGACCCAAAAACCTCAGGACCTTGTAGCTCACCTCTGCGAGTTCAAAGAATCCACATCCCAACACAGTCAAATCAAGATGCATGGTAAATAACTGAAGAAATTGGAAACTAGGTTAATGAAAAAGAAAAAAGAGAATGAAAAAAATGAGAAAAAGACAGGAAAAATGCTTAGACGAGTGATGCTGAGAAGAGAGAGAGTTATCTGCAGTCTTGAGGGCGACTGCCAGGTACCAGCGCATGCGCCAAGATCATACATCCCCCTGATACACACACACACACACAAATGTTCACTCATCAGCGAGGCGGACAGACGCACCCTCCTCCTCCTCTTTTCTCTTTTTCACCCACTCGATAGCAGCTATTCAGCTGTATCTCTCAAACTTTTTCTCTCTGTTCAGATTCTCTTAACCTCTCTTGTGTTCTGCCGGTTGTGTTGAAAAGAGTCTCTACACGCTTTTTTCACATTCTTGTACAGAACATAATGGCTTTGTTCATATAGACAGCAAAATTCAGATTTTATGGAATATCTGAATCAAATCTTTTAAGTTGTCTTGTTTAGAGTCTGAACAGCAATAAATGAATAAATAAAAATAAAAAACCCAAATATATTTGAACAAACCCAAGTTATAGTTATATATAATATAATATAATATTATGACTGTTTTTACATTACACACTTCTAAAACAGCTGTGAAAAGTCCATTATATGTTTAAACTTGAGAGGTGGATTATAAAACATCTTCAAAGGGCCAGAGAATAGATTCAGCTTAAACTGCAGAGGTATTTATTCCATCTGGTGTTCAAGTTCCTTTGAGTGGATAGAAGTGTTGCAGTCACTGCACCACTGATAAGGACAAAGTGCTTAACTACAGTGTGTCTACAGCACGCCTGTGTATGAGTGCATACTTAGCTATACTTTGAGCTGGAGCTTATAAATTTGTCACCAGAAGTGAGCTGAATCTGACAAAATCCTAAACACTTCCTAATCAAACACATCTTATTAAAATTATCAGTTGGTAAAGACTCCAGGACTGTGTCCGAAATCGGTCCCTATACCCTCATTCACTATTCCCTACATTAGTCCACTAATATAGTTCACTTGAGGGAGCGAATGAAAATGAGTGAGTGAATTTTGAAATGGAAGGGTTTCTGCCTTTGCAAGGTTTGTGCTTGCTGTTTAATAATTATTTGAAACTTAGAAAACTAGCAGCTCCAGTAGTAAGATAAAAAAAAAAGATTTATCTTGAACTCTGTCATTTGAATTATGTATAAACCTTAATTAAACAGTTTAATACTCAATTTAAAATGTATTTATACCTGTAAGATATTACGCTGTAGCCACATTGGACCAGCGGTTTGGAAAATGAATGGCTGGATGATTCAGCTGTGGGCGCCATCTTCTGGTCAGACGCGGGAATTCATTTGGTGCGCGACTCTCACAGTGCATTATGGGTATTCTCTAGCCATTGAGTGTACATCGGTTGTACACTCATTATTGCACTCATTATTGGGAAAGCACTGGGTTAGTCTATTCATGTGAGTGCAAAAGAAAACATACCTTCTAGTCAGACTGTCAACATAAATTACATGACCAAAAGTACTGTATATACACCCCCTTCTAATTAGCAGGTTTAGCTATTCCAGTCATTTCAGTGAAAACCATTCATAGGTCTACATACACACACACAAAGTGCTAACAGATATGTATGCACACATGAATGTATAGCAAGCAAACATGTACATACAGGTGCACAGACGACACTACAATCATTCAAATATGCACAATGGTTTTACTGTAAGAGCTGTTTGTCCTGTAATTTAAAGATTTAAGTATATCTACATCCAACAAAGAGTCAATGGACTTAAAAAGACATACTGAAATGATTTTACAATGAAACTTGAAAGTTGATGCAACTAAAACCAATACCACCACTGCATATTTAGCTTGATTTCTCTGGCTCTATGTAGCAATCTCTAGCCCAAACATGTGTGCCTAATTCAAGGGTGTAAAACAGAGCATGAGATAAGAATGTCAAAGAGGCCCATCACCCCCAAAGAACTGGATACATTTCTTTTTTTTCCCCCAATACCTCCCTTAAAATCAAGAACAATCTTATCTGTGGGAGACTCCCTAAAATAAGGATGTACACAACCAAGAGAACAGGTTCTGGAGGGACTGGATTCATTGAAGAATGAGGAGCTCTCCATGACCCTCCAACAAAGTCCAGATGAGATTGATGGACCTCTTTATGAGAGGACCAGCAAATGGGTAGCCAAAGTATAGCCAAATCTAAAAGTGCAGGGACATTCCTGAAGGTCCATTCTGGACTATTCCAGTAGGGCCATGTGCTTCATGTATCTGCCAGAATATAACAATGAAATTGGATTATAAGGAGACCATTAAAAGCTGATTAAGAGCTGCAGTCTGCTGCTTACCAAACTGGAAGTATGCTGAACAGATCACCAGCACATCTACCAATGAACCACTTTGTTCCTTTCAAATCCCAACAGTCCAAAACACAACACAAAGACATGCCAGATACATAATGTGGGACTCTAAAATCCTCTTTCTTTGGAGCACCAGTCTAAGGATATAAAGGGTTTGCTGGTCTTAAGGGTGATAAAGTTTAAAGGGCTGTTCACAACGAAGACAATAACAATATCCATAACTATAACTATAGAGCTGAATATGAGAACAGAGAAAGTCCACACCAACATAGTCCACATAACAATATCGACACAGAGGAACAACATCACTGGTATCGCTTTCAGAATGATTTTGTGTTTCCAAGCTTAAGGACAATAAAAACATTGTGCTCAAGCATGTAAAGCGACAGGAGACATAACTGCAGTGTGTGCTTATAATAAACTAAACATTGTAACAGTTGTTACAGTTACTAGGGCTGCACGATTATGACAAAAATCATAATTGTCGATGAATCCCTTGAAATTGTAATTGTGATTATTAATTATGATTATCACAATTTATAATGAATGATGTATTGAATAGCTTTATACCATTGTTTGAAGCAACTGCATGCCATATTTTTGTATTAAAAAAACAAAAAAAAACAATCTGAAAACACAATTTTTTATCGTTTTTCTAAAGCATTAAACCTTGAATGTCAGCTATATATTGGTTTGGTTTCTTCTTTAAATAATAATAATAAAAAAAAGTCAACATATGCATGCTATAATAATAGGGGCTTTTGCCACCAGTGTGGTTCCCCAAGAACTAATGTTCCCCTAGGGCCTGAAGTGATGTAAACTGCGCTTGTTGTTGTTACTTTTATTTTGACGGCGCAGCGGACTTTTATTTTGACGGTGCGGCTGACTTTTATTTTGACGGCGCTGAGAACAGTTCAGACAGATCCTGAGCACACAGTGCTCGCAATCTCCGTCTTCATTAGTTTACAATCTGTTAAACAGACAGTCCTGTCTTCTAATATGTTATTAGATAGAACTGTTATACAAAGAAAGTAGACCGTATATGAAACAGTATTAGCTTTTGTGTGTGGTTGATGCCCAATGTCGCTAGCTTAGCAGAAATACATAATCAAGTTTCGCTTGGTGTGCTCAAAGTCGCCCTGAATTTTCTCCTTAGCGTACGGTTGAGAGGTCCATCTATTGCGTACATCTACGTCACTGGTTGCTCCTTTTGTGCTTGGTTAGACCTTTTACATTCTGAAGTAGTCGCGATTCGCCTCTCGCAAAGTAACATGCTCTAAACACACCTCTTAAACACGCAAAATAATGTAAGTGGATATTTTTCCTTTCTTTCCGCGCCTCAGAACGATTACAAAATTGTGGCATCCGTAATCGCGATTAGAAATTCGATTAATTGTGCAGCCCTAACAGTTACCTTTATAGTTATGGTTCTTGGTGTGAACGAGGCTTAACACTTGAGAACCACCAATTTCAATGTTCTAACTTTCAGTCAAACTGCTGGATTCAACACTGTTCTTTCAAGAGGAGGACTGGAGTAAGAAATGATCCTACAAGTCCTTCACATTAACAGACCCCATCTGGCACGCAGTTCACCATGGGCTGGGCAGAAGGCCAATTTCTGTCAGCAAGAAAGGACAGTGACATTGGAGTAGAGGTGCAGAGCTTTAGCAAGGTGGTGGGAAAAGATAATGAGAGGGAATCTGACCAAAATAAAGGGGCTATGGGATATTTTTTTTTTTTTACATTATTAGCATATATAGAAAAGACTCTGAAGCTTTAAACTTTGAAATTCAACAGCTAAAAAAGTCAACAGCTTTGGGGGCTCCATTCTTTAAAGTATGTTAACTGGTTTGCTAAACCTGACTGGATTTCCTAAACACAGCCTAGTGAAAAGCCTGCAAATACCAGGCAGAGTTGGGCTTCATCCACCAGGCTTTGAGACCCTCAACGTCATGTGTTTCCATCAGCACAGCAATGCTGTCCCAACCAGGGTTGTGCAAAATGCAGTATTCAAGAATTGGCTCCCTTTCAAATAATGACTTGGCCACACCCCACAGGAATTTGAATTATAATTTAATGAATTGCAATTCAATTATCTATATCTTCATCTCTATCTATATTATAGACTATATGTAAGACTTTTCACACCAGCAATCAAAGTTTGTCTTGCCAAACATTGCTGTTCTAATTAAAAAAAAAAAAAAAAAAAGTTATACAATTTTCTTTAAATTTCAATTAATTAATTCTTAAATTATACTTCCCTGCATTCACTTTCTACATTCATACATAATTGTAATTTAAAATGCATTCTCAATTCAATTTTGAATTCCACACAACCCTGGTCTTAAGTTGCCTCAAGAATATAGATAAAGGTAAAAGAATATAGATGGTTTTTAATGTGTTTTTTTTTTTTTTTTTTTTTTTTTTTTTTTTTAAGCAGGCAGGCTAAGGAAACAATGTGCTGTGTTACACTAAATAATGACATCCATAGCTTTCATTGGTTTTTGGCATCAATCCTGAACTAAATGTGTCCAATTAAAGTGGACAGATCACTTTCACCATACATTATCCAAATATTCCAAGATCAGCATTCATCAAGCATGTATTTGTATAAAGTTCTCTCTATATAAATAATTACACTAATCAAATCAACCACAACCATGTCTGTCAAAATCTGCCAGCACAATGACATGCTAGAGGTAAAATATCGCCTGCGGTTCTTATACAGGCTTGCATCATATTCAAACCGCACAGGGCTCATGGGTCAGTGCTGCTGGCAGCTGTTTGAGACTGTTAGGATTCTGCTCACGATATTTGAGGGGTCTAGAGGCTAACCATCAATCGCCCCGCGACATGTGTTTTTTTTCTCCACTGTGGAACTCAGTTCCTCTGCTGTGCTCTGTAAGTTGCTGGCTGTGCAGATCTAATTTATGGCAAACATATTCAGCCGAGAGAGCTGCATTTGCATCTAGCTGAATACTAACAGAAAAAAAGGCAGGAAGGAATGAAAAAAAAAAAAAAAGACACCAGTGACTACATAGGCACTCCACATATGTAGCACTGCAGGATACGAAAAGACGTGCCGAGTGAAGAGAGTTATTACTGTATGACAAAACCTTGTGGAAATCCTCCAGTCGAGATCAAAGACTGGTACAACAATACAGACAAACCCACAGGCCTCACAACAACAGGACACATCTTCTGCATTGATTGAGAATTAGTGCCTAGGCGCGTAATGAATTTAAAGGGAATAACTGGTCTTGGAGCATATCCAAATCCCAAGTCTAAGGCACCCGGTTCAATTCTTTTGGGTAATCACATATGAGAATGGCACTTTTCAGCTGCCACTCTGGTCTGAGTTACTGTACATATTTTTTCTTTCAACACAAGAGCCTCAGCAGCTGATTTTAAAGGGGTCATGAACTGCATTGTTTTATTGTTTTATGTTTCCTGGGGTGCACTTATAATGTTAGTATGCTTTTTACATCAAAAATTGTCATAATTTAGAAATAAAAGGCATTTTTCCTAACCTTTATTTCAACGCTCTGTTTTGAGGGGCGTGTTTGCAGTGAGACTTCAGTGTAAACGCCCACTGATGTGATTGGCTAACATCTTTGCCAATAAAATAGCTAAGTATTACTCTAAAACTTTTAGCACATTTTTACTATTACAGCTCTCAAGGTTAACTAATCGTGAAAAGTGTTGATTACATTGCATTATATTTAGATCGTGGCATGAAAGGCTGCAGTGATGAACATTGTAGGCGATCACAGACGTGTTGTTGAGCTCATGAAAGCTGTGATTTCATCATTGCAGCTTAATTTCTGCACACTAATGAATGCTTTCATCATAACTAACAGTGCAAATGCGATAAGAGATTTGTTAAATAAAACGGGAGTCCAGAACTCATGCTGTTAAACTCATGCTGTTTGATCGACAGCTCCAGTGATTGTAAAGAGAGCATTCTTTGATTGCTTTCTATATATAATTTAAATCACCTTTTAAATAACAGATTATTTTCATCCTACTAAGAGAAACAGCATGAAGTTGACCATAGTCACTGGTTTGATTTACTGACGCACAGACAAAGAACATCTGACTGTGCATGAATCATTACATATCAAATCAGGCATTAGAATTAACACAGTTACTTACATGTTGTTGCATTACTGTCGAGTCCATACCATTAGGCCTGTCATGATAACTACTTTTTGTTGTGCGATATATTGTTCCAGAAATAACTGCGATAAAGGATGTTGTCATTTTAAGACCATTTTATGCCACTGAATATATAATCATAATATAACAGCATAATGCAAGTAGGCCTACACACTTTCAAATGACAACAACCATTTAATTCTTTAGATCATGGAAATGAAGGATCAAAAGATGTAATATCCTAAATAAAAGACTTGAATAAATGGTAAATATTTTCTAAAAAAGTGCAAAGTAACAAGTAAAAAAGAAATAAATAAATAAAAAAAACCTGCAAATGCACAAAAGGCACTATGGAGATTTTCCATTTACAGATTTTTCCCTGACCTTCTTTTCTCAGTAAAGTAAGGGTGCACTATTGCTGAAAACACAATTCCCTACTTAGCAATCAGATGTCTGTATGAACAAAGACATTTAATCCGTAACCAGATTGCGGCTTTGAAATTGAGAGTATTCGGATTTGTTCTTCCAAACTGTCTGTAGTTGTCAGGAAAACACTGTGACGCCTCAAATAACGCCTTTTTTCACCTGTCGATGACTGCTCTGTGTAGGAACTGCAGATGACAGCATGATTGACAAAATGTTGATGACATTCATTATCATATAAACATAATGGGCGATATATTGTCAAAAAGTCACCAAAACGTATTGAGGTCATGTACATATATTGCGCGATAAGTCGATATATTGATTATTGCGACAGGCCTACATACCATAAAAGTCTGTTTGCAAAGCCTCCGCCAAAATGCAATTGATTTCATTTCTTTTGGGCAATCACATATCAGAATGGCACTTTTCTGCCACTCTGGTGTGAGGTACTGTATGTATTTTTTACTTTGAACACGAGAGCCTCAACAGCTGATTGTAATGATTCGACTGAACAGCAAAACCTTTGAAAATGATTTAAAATGAAGGTAGAATAATATAATAACTTCATCAAGAACAAAATGAAACAACCAAAAGCTCGTTTTTGAAGTGCGAATGCAAATTCCAAAAAAAAAAAAAATAAAATAAAATAAAACAAAGAAAACTAAATTGCATGCTTATCTAATCACTTGCTTAAAATAAAAAAAATAAAAATTTACCTTCTCATATGTTCCACAAAACTTCATACCTTGACAAAGGCTACTAGCCGAAACGTTGGTGAATAAACAAGCCTATATGCTTCAGTGAGTGTGCAGTTGTTTCCCTTTAACTCCACAAAACTTGTATAACATTTTTTCCTGTGGAACACAATCACTTTTCTGTACAACAAAAGTGCGAGATCACCGGCTGACCAGTTCAGTTTCAATTGCTCATTTAAAAAACAAACAAAAAACAAAAAAAACAAAAAAAAACACTACAGTTATAGGTTTTGATCCACTTGCACTCTATACTATATACTATAATGTATATACAAAGTAGTAAAATTGCACTTGGGCCCTGGTTCAAATTTTTCTATGAATTGTTTTAGTGAATAGGCTCACTGAAAACCATTTGAATGAACAGTTCAAAATGAATCACAGTAATTGTATTCAGAACTTAACAACACAAAAAGCTCAATGTAGTGTTAGTGTTTTTAATAATATTTACAACAACGTGAGTATTTTTGGTCTGAATGTCTTAGAACCGTCAGCTTGATTCTATACCTTCCATAATGCTGCTTACTCATTTAGCATCAAAGATTTTATTTTAACTTAAATATAATTCGCTTAATAAGGCCCTCAATTCAGTTTCTATAGTTTCTAATGCTATGTACTACTGTCATATTTTTTTTTCTTTCCTCAATGGGGCCATTCAAATGACTTTACATTTATCTAAACCTGTGACAGTAATGACACCCTAAAGTACACTGGAGTGAAACTAAATTGGCCCCTTCAAGCTCATAGGGGAGCTGGAGTCCCTGAAGAGAAAAAGACTCAAGAAGTCAGCAAAGTAGCATGAATTTCAACCACAGTCTGAGGACACGGACTAAAGACAGGAGGTCTTTCTGGGAAGTGTGAGGTTCCTTTGATACACATCTCACTGAGGTGAATGGCTGGTCTGTTAGGTGAGTCAGACTTGCCACTTGTTTGACTAAACCTTTATGGGAGATTCAGACAGACCTGATGTATGAGGAGAAGTAAAGTACATGTGTGTTTGAGTAGATGTATATGTTGTGTGTGTGGTAAACAAAAGTTTGCTGCCGTGGACGTCTTTGCAGTCACAAAGACACACTTTAGTGAAAATCAAAACGTAGCAAACATAGCACACAGGAAAGCATACAGACAAACAAACAAACCCTCCTCATCCATCACACACAGCACAACTCAGCTTGCTCAGCTCTACCACAATCTTGAAACTTTTCTACAACTGCAGTCTTCCTCTGGCATATCTCAGCTCTTAGGCCAGTTTCACACAACAAGCATGCAAGAGAAGCGACGCGCGTGACTGCAACAGCAGGTTCCCCTGATTTCACACTGACAAGGTTTCTTCTAGATGCTATTTACACTAAGTGAAAATAGCAATATATTCTATTTACACTAAGTGACAATAGCAGCATTTTCTTAGCGATATGCTATTTACACTAAGTGAAACACCATGTAAAAGTATCAGTTCTTTGCAATAAGGGTAAATAGTACTTAGATGCTATCTATACTTTAAATTGTCAGATGCTATTTACACCTCAATATTTTTGTACATTAACAGGATGCAATAATATTATAGTGTAAATGATTATATTTATTAAAATTATTAAATGGATGCTGCCTTACTGGGAGAAAAAAAATCCTCCCTACACCTTCCCCTAACCCTTTATTAACACTTTTAACATTATAACCCTTTATAAACACTTAATATTATTAAACACTCGTTAGCAGTTTATTTCCACTTTTAGAATATTATTTTCATTTTTATTGAAAATAAATGCTAGCTCGGCAAAAGGCGGATTCAAACCTGTGTCGATTATGTTAAAAGCCATGTATGTGAGCTTTACTCGCTACTGCCACACCACTGAAGACGTTGAATTCTGCATGTCTTTTTTAAAACTTAAAAAAGCCCAAACAGACATTGGTGGGCGGAGCTAGTGTAAATGGCGTTTGCCAACAAGGGACGCTATTTGCACTTAGTGTAAATAGTGTAACGCGGTCCTGCTAGCGTGTAGGACTCTTCTAACAAACTCTAGATCACTGCATAAAACACTTGTGGAACCACGCTAACCACTGGGGATTCTTGTGGACCAGAATGAAGATAAGGATAGCAAAAGTAAGTAATAAGTATAATCTAGTAATAGTCTCTAATCAATTAATCACACAAAGAATGTAGTCAATCGATAAGGCAAAGAATGTAGTATATTGTTTTGATTGATTATTTTTAGTCTTCAATCCTTCTCTTTTAAATTAGCAATGAAATAAGTGAATTGAATAATAAAACCCAAAATAACAAAAGGTTATGAAAATTCAACCCAAATCAAGGTTCAGATACAGAATGAAAATAAACAAAATAATAATACATTTCACACACTGAATTTCAAAATCAGTGTCCGTTTCGAAATCAGTTCCTCAAAGACATTCAGATTTTAAATTCTTTAAAATTAGTTTCACAATAATGAGCTTCAGTTTTTCGTTCAACTCAGTCTTAATGTCCAGTTGAGTTTAAGTTCAGTGTCTCAATTTCAAGTTCAAAAATATAAAGCAATGTTCATCAAAAGGTGGGGGAAAAAAATTAAATCCAGGAAAGAGAAGAAACAATGTTTGATCCACTGAAGATCCAGGTAGAAAAAACAAAAACAGTTTGATCCTACAAGTTCGGCAGAATTTTTCTCTGTTTCCAGGTACGAAATGATGGAATGGCTCGCCAGTCCCGACCGGAATACGAATATTCAGCAAGGACAGGATTCAGGAACACAATTCAAGCAGTAGAATAAATCAGAAAACAAAAATAAAGTTGTTTTTCCCCGGAAAAGATGTATATTATATCTTATTGCGTCAGTCTCGTCATGTCCTGTTCAAACGTCGTCACACAATACTATTTTCAAAACGTTGAGTTTCTAAAAGTTATATATCACAGATGTAAGTTCAGTTTGTTAATAATCTATTGCTGGATTACTAATCAGAGGATTCTAATCACATTTTGTGCAACTGCGTCTTCTCTCATTCCGCCTGCTTGTGCGCTAACTTTTAGCAAGGGGCGGGACTAACTTTTCACCTCACCAATGAGCAATCGGTTCAAGAGCATTTCTAATTTTAATTTATAGAGCAATTTTCCTACATTTTTCTTCTTTTTCATATATTTATATATTTTATAACAATAATAGTTATATAAAATTGCCAATAAATGCTAGTGACCTAGGTTAATGACCTGGGTTACAATAGACACTCAGAAAAAAAGACAGCAACAGGGGGTTTTTATGATACACACATTCTTTCAAACTCTGCTACACCAGCAAATATGCAGCAGTGGTCTGTAAGTGTGTGCTCATTCACTGAGCAACACCATTTATCACCATTCACCATTTGAATTTCATCTGGCTCTGTTCACTTGTGGAAACCTAATTTTGCTCCAACAGTTGCTTCTGACTATTGTAATCTCCTCAACACAAGGCTAAAAATCTCTCTGAGAGCTAAAATACACACACACAAATACAGAAACGCACCATTCCAATACTAGATATAAAAATGCTAGACGGAGCGTAAACAGAATGGGATCTCGAGGCGTGTTGTTAGTGCACAGGCTTGACACTGTTAGTTAGCCTGTAGCTTGCTAGCTTCTCCCTAAGCTCTTCAATAAAAGCATTTTGTAGTAGATTCTAAATTATATGTTTGCAGTTCAGGAGAAACAGACAGTGTAATAGGTGCCTCATCAGACATTGTAGATGAGAGTGGGGTAAGCTGTGCCACCTTTTCTATGGTTTATTTAAATTTCTCTTTAGCTAAAGCATTTGCATGACTTTATACTTCAACGGCTGACTAATGCGTATTATATTTTTACACTTGAAAAAAAAAAAAGCATAAATTTGCTTTGATATATTAATATAAGATAGAAAAATGGTTTCTCTTTTAATTAGATAAAAGAGACAACATAGGGCTTATCCCTAAACACTTACGGTCTTCCTACAAGTCTGCACTTTTGTGATGTATTCACTTTTGTTGACTGTCAGGTAGAAGTCTGCTGCAGAGCTGTCAGTGCAGGCTTGGCAAAAGTGCACATCGAGGGTGCATACTGACCACAAAGGGGGCGCTCACAAGCACCCTTCTGAAACTTAAAACGTCAAATGGGACACCCTGTGGTCTCGTGGACTTCACGATCCCATGCACAAGGCAGCCATTGTAAGTCCATAAGGTCGTAAGTGCATATGAAGTGTGCAATTTAGGACAGGGCCATAGCTTATGTAGTAACACATCTAACCCCACTCTCTCATACTAGGCATCTGGCAGATCCTTCTGACACTGATGACATGACAAAAGTTAAACTACTTTTAACTTGATATATGATCTTAAAAAAACATAACTACAACTCATGGTGCGAGATGTTTAAAAAAAAAAAAAAAAAAAAGTAAGAAAAAAAAAAAAGAAAAAAAAAAGTGAGACAAGCTCAACAGCCAAATACCGTATTTTCTGGAATGTAATTTGTTGTTGTTTTTTATCATTTTAAATTTGCTAGTTCAAAGCGACTTATATATTGCAATTAACATCATGAAAGGAAGGCCTGCACAAAGTGCACATATTTGGATTCATGCTGAACAAGCGAGGTATGCGAGTATGTTTATTTGTATAGCGCATTTCTCACACACCGGTAGTTATAATGTTTATAATGTTAGCAATGGTTTTGTTTATTTACTGGTGTTTTACATTATTTCTTATTATAATAATAGAATGAATAATATTAATTATAATAATCTATTATGAATAATAGAACTTTTCCTTAAATATGGTAGCCTTCTGAGAGATATGATGGACAGACACTTAAAAGAACAGCACAGCTGTAACACAAGAACACATCCTGTATACAAACTTTTGAACGTTTACACTCCTGCTTGGCATGACACTAAAAGCACATACTGGGGTCCGGTTGAGGGAAGCTTTCGAACTTAAAAAGACTACTAACTCAACCTACCACTGTTTCGGTTCTTGCGGTTGGATTTGCCGCCAAGCAGCATCTTCAGACTGTTCCTGAACATGACTGCACAGTTCTGGACCGGGCTATAGAGAAATCTGCAGAGAGAAAAATACAGCATTGTGAGAAACACAAGCACAAAAACCTGAATCAACTAATGAAAACTTCATGTAACTGCCCTGTATTAATAAACAGAATTAATAATAATATATAAAAATAATTAAATATGCCATTTTAGTAGACCATTTCTACTACTGATAAAAAAAGATGCTGCAAAAACATTGAGCAACAAAACAGTTGCCACTACGTTTTAACCTATAAAAAAAAGATTCGTAACACCACCCACAATCACTTTCTAGCTCCTTTGCTCATCAACACTCAATTCTTAAAACGTGTGATCTCTTTAAAAATGCAGCTCGACTTGTGATGTTTGCCGCACATCAGCTCTGAAGTCTAGACAAAGAGTTATTGAGGGGATTTTTGGAAGCCTGTGATTATATGTTTCAGGTACACAGAGCCTTCAGCCTGCTGGAACACTGCAGCTGATAATGAGTTTCATTCATGGGTTTCGTCATTCTTCACTAGATTATTTTAGGTCTCACTCAACACCTACATTGCGGAGGGATCACACCCTGATGCTGCTAATTACTGCTTCACGTATGAGCTAAGTGTGTGTGTTTATATGTGTAAAAGAGCACAAGATAGAGACACACATTGTTCTGCTGCTGAAGGTGATGTTGGTAGTGGATTTCAATGAAATTACTTCTTTGGTGGGTCTTTGTGCAGCTGAATTCACATGTATGAAGAAAGCATATATGTGATTGAGAATAGAATAGAATAAAATAGAATAGAATAGAATAGAATAGAATAGAATAGAATAGAATAGAAGTCATCTAGTGGTATGTTCAACCTCTCTGACAAAATTAGCTATGGCTCCCACGTGAGTAACATAAGCTAGAATCCATACATTTCCTGATCCTTTTTTTTTTTTTTTGGCAAAAAGGCCAAATGCATAATAAAGAACTCAAGGTAGTCTAGCAAAGCAGTAGTCCACAAAACAAATACTTGGATGCCTATGGCACACTTAACGCATGATTTAGTGTCACATTTCACAAAAATAAGTTTGTTTGATTTTCTAAAACAGTACATATACTATTCAAAAAAAAAAAAGAAATGTCACCTTAAGACCAGCTGGTTAACTGGTTAAACAATTGCAAAAAATAGTTCAGAAAAGCTTAGAGAAATGCTTCAGTGTCATTTGCAGATGCCACATGGTTTTATATTGACTGACAGACTGATAGACAGACAGAATAAGATAAACAGATAGACAGAATGATACATAGAAACAGGCAGAACGACAGACAGAATATTAAACAGACAGACAGACAGAGATAGATAGAGATATATAGATAGATAGATATATATATATAGATAGATATAGATAGACAGACAGAATGTTAAACAGATAGACAGACAGAGATAGATAGAGATATATAGATAGATAGATAGATAGATAGATAGATAGATAGATAGATAGATAGATATATAGATAGATATAGATAGACAGACAGACAGAATGTTAAACAGACAGACAGACAGACAGATAGAGATAGATAGATAGATAGATAGATAGATAGATAGATAGACAGATAGACAGATAGATAGACAGATAGACAGATAGATAGATAGATAGATAGATAGATAGATAGATAGATAGATAGACAGACAGAATGTTAAACAGACAGACAGACAAATAAATAGATAGACAGACAGAATGTTAAATAGACAGACAGACAAATAAATAGACAGACAGAATGTTAAATAGACAGACAGACAAATAAATAGATAGACAGACAGAGACAGACAGAGACAGACAGACAGATAGATAGATAGATATGAACTTTGAATCCCCTTTACTCACGTATACCATGTACTCGGTTTCTTCTTGGCAGAGTTTTACAGTATTAATCTGGGCCTCCACACCTTCAGAAGTGATCTTGGCTGAGGTCACACAAATGAGAAACACATGTCCTAGTAGGGGGGGATTGTGTGCATGTGCACACATGCATTTCAAATCAGTATCGACAGGCAGATATCCTTCTTTTCAAGCAATCGATGCACCCATTTGCTGAGCCAGGATTGGTACATATTTACTACTAATATGCGGGGGCCGCATTTGGCAGAAAGTAAGAAGTGTGTGTAAGTGACTCAGTTGGGGAGGGAGGCGAGGGGGTCACAAATATTTTAATAGTAGCAAAGATAATAATATTTGCTTTAACCATTGTGGTAACTTTGTCTAAGCTTAATCTGCATACTTAACGTCCTGCCGGCCCCTCTCACTTCAGCTGCATCTGTCTGATCATGAAAAAAAAAAGTCTCTTCAACTGCTAGAAGCCAAATGTGAAGGAGGAACTAAATGTTAACACTGCTGAACAACTGAGGTCAAGCTAATCATGTCAAAAGAAAATGCACCCGAATGCACTCCCCCCCCCACCCCCCCACAAAATCTTTCAGCTGAGATTCAAATATAAAACCTCTTACACTTTATCCAACAGAACTACCTCTAGACCAACTAAGTACTCTCAAACGAGTGAGCTCACGGTTAAATGTTGATTTATTTATTACATAACATGCTTGAGGGGTGTACAAAGGGCAGATGAGAACCCTTCAAGTTTGGAGACCAAATGAGTCGGTGAGCACTGCTATCCATCCTAAACGGTACACAAGATCTGAATTCGTATTTCCCAAATCACAGTGTCAGTTTTACCAATTCCAGTCTTTTTTTTGTTTATTTTAGCACAAATGTAAAATTTGTTTACAATGGTGCAGACATACAAGGTAGAAAAAAGTCAAGGCATGATGGATCGAGAGCAAAAACGGGCGTGCAACAGTTTCAGAATAAAGATGCGAGAGGAAGAACAGGATGACCTTAACCTGAGGCTGTGCTTACGTCCTCTCTGTTCTTCATCAGCTGACAGAAGTCAGCGTAGCGAGGTTTGCTGCTGTTTGCCGAGTGAACCGTGCCTAAGCATGAGAGTGACGAGACTAACGCTATTCCCCAAAGCAGTCTCTCATACTTGGACATACGCTTTAATGAGTTCCTGATGTCTGTAGAAAAGCTGACACACAAACTAATGAGAGACTTAGATTGAAAGTTGGGAAAGTGAAAAATGGCATCCGCAATGGAGCAGTAGAAGGATCTATCAATCTTTTTTAATAATGCTGAAGTCTGAAGACAGCTACCAATGCTGGAAATCTCCCTTCCACAGCAGCTCTCAAATCTTGATCAGTTACGAAACACACAAGAGCCAATGGCGTTTGAAGTTACCACTGAATTCTTTTTTCAAGTTTTTTTCAATAACATTTCAATAATAGTAACTTTATTAAAGGGTTAGCTCAGCCAAAAATGAAATTTCTGCCAATAAGTACTCACCTCATGTCGTCCCAAACCCGTAAGACTTGTCTTCGGAACACAAATTTAAGATATTTTTGATGAAATCCGAGGGTTTCTGATCCACACATAGGCAGCAATGTCATTACACCTTTTGAGGTCCAGAAAGGTACTAAAGACATCGTTAAAACCGGTGACGTGACTACAGTGGTTCAACCTTAAAGGCGTCATAAAATCAAAATTGACCCTATATACTTATTACTAGTCTTGTGAACAATTAATCCGTGCAAGTTAATAAACAGAAAAAAATTGTCATGGTAATCTTTAATCAAAATCTGAAAAGTTACTTCCGGTCTGGAATGGCATTCCTTCTCTGATGACGTTAGTTTGATGACTTCGGTTGAAAACGCTTAAACCACTCCCCCTCCAACCGTTAGTCTGCTATGAGCCAGAGATGGAGAGGAGGAGCACTAAAGTAAAACCCTGCCCTCTATTCAATATCCTGTTTCACTTGGAAATGCGTCACAACACTGGAGAAAAGTCATTTGCAACTTCCAATTCACGGGGACTTTAATATTATGAAGCAACGAGAATACTTTTTGTGCGTAAAAACAAAATACTGTCATACTGCTACGCTGTTTACACCAGCTCCTGCTTCAGCATCACACGCATGCGTTGTGCTGATCACATGACCAGAGCCGGCCAATACCAGCCAATAATATTTGGACGTAAACACTGAAGCTCTGCATCGAAAATAGCATAACAGTATGACAGGGGACAGACGAACTTGTTGAATAAAGTCATTATATTTCTTTTGTTTTTGCGCACAAAAAGTATTCTCTACATTTCATAACATTAAGGCTGAACCACTGCAGTCACGTCAACTGTTTTAACGATGTCTTTAGTACCTTTCTGGACCTCAAAAGGTGCAATGTCATTAGTACTCATTAGTGCTATGTGTGGATCAGATATCCTTGGATTTCAACATAAATATCTTAATTTGTGTTCCGAAGAAAAAGGTCTTATGGGTTTGAAACGACATGAGGGTGAATACTTAATGACAGAAATTTTGTTTTTGGATGAACTAACCCTTTAAAGTCCATAGACAACCAAAAACAAACAAATATGCAACAAACAAACAAGTTTGTTTTTTGTTTTTTTTCAGCTGAAAGTGATTACAATGATATTGTTCCTCTGCAAAGTTATCATTATGGTTATCCGCCATTCTTTAAAAACTCAGAATGAACTATATCTTTATCATTATATTTATTGTCCTTGGTGTTAACAACCTCTTCAGCATTGCAATCTCTTCTCTTTTCAACAACAGAGCCGTCTGTCTGGTTCTGAGGTCTGTGTTAACAGAGGCTATAAGTACTTGTAGGAGAGAAGAGATGAGTATGATTTAGCTGTGCTTTTCTTTATCTCCTTGATATTTGTCTGAGAGCTAAACAATAGCAGTAAGACGAACAACACACTCCGAAAGAGTGCCAGAAATTGGACAGAGTCCTTGCAAGCCAAAGCCCAATGTTCAGCTTTGTCGTGTGTGTGTGTCCGCTGTTAATCCTGCCCAGCTGAGGGGGGCCTGAGTTAGATTGTCCAACTGGATTACTAGTACAAGGAGGAGTAACAGCGCAGAGTGGGACAGACGAACACCAAAAAAAAAAGAACAAAAAAAAAGAAGTCCCTCAGGGGAAAGAGTTCATACCAGGGTTACAGTCACACACACACGCATTCAACTCCTAATAATTCATGTCAACACAATGAAAAGCTCTATAGTACAACCATGCTATTTTGGACATGGTATCACTATCATAGTAACTGATTTCTAACTAAATATTATGGTATTTGAATATAGTAATTATTTACTATGAAAAAATGGGTAGTTGGCATTAAATTTCAAGCAGTGACAGCAGTGTGACATGATGTTACAGTTCATTTAAAATTATTATTATCTGTCAACCAGTGGCGCCTTGGGTGCTTATTTTGTAAGTGACATATGCACACATCATACTGGCATTGGTTGCACATCAGGTATTGACTCACTGGACTGCGTGTTTCTGAAACACCTTAAGTTTCATTATGAACAAATAAGCCATTTCGCAATCAGATCAGCCTACAGAACATAGCGTGTTTAAATCTCACACACCTGCAAAGGCTTACGGCATCAAAACAGAGAGATTTACATGCTTTATCAGCTACAAAATCTTCCTCATCAAACTGAAGACTTTCTTAACTCCGCAATCAGTTAAGAAACAGCCTGTGTGTTATCAGAATCAGAACAGCCTGAAGCAGGAATATACTGGCTTCCTTAATTCACTGTTGAACGCAGACAGTCTAAAGGTATCCCGCCACAAGTTATCAGCCTGCATCACGATGATGGAATCTTCCGGACTGATGGGCCACAGCAGGAGAGATTGTCATGTTAGTTGCAGACATGGAAGTCTGGCTGGGAGCCGCAGCTTGTAAATGACAGCCATTTTCTTACTGCTCTCAGTAGGTTGTTGAAAATACTGCTGCTACAATTCATGGAGAGGGAGGTGGGTGTGCTAAGCTCCTTTCAGTAGCAAGCAACAAACTGTTTGTAATAATCTAAAATGCTAACGGAAACTGTGCTTGCTCTCTTTAATTTAACTGCATGATATTCCAGACAGCAGTAGCGGTCAGCGATTTCTCCATTAGTGGCACCAAACACAATTGTTTACATATAGATTACATATAGGTTTCATAAACACTGCCATTAGGGATGGGCAGATCGTTTTTCATCACTCACATAAAAATACTGATCCATACTTAGCAAGAAAATGAACACAAATTTGCACATTTCAATACTGTGACATATAAGAATGCTATGATGTATAATAACAGGTTTGTGTTTGTTAAAAAAAAAGTAGTCAATTATTATTATGTGCAATTGCTGTTAATAAATGATAAAAACAAAAATTAGATTATTTGCAGTTTTCACTCTAAATTAAATGTTATAAAAATGTTATGTAAATTCTGGCTTTAAAGAATAAAATTAAATATCTATAATTACTTTAATACAAAAAACATTTAAAATTCTTTAAAATAAATAAAAATAATTTGATAAAAATCAAAACATTTAAATTAAATAAAATCCATTCAAAACAAAATATTTTATAAATAAATAAATACATAAATAAAGTTGACCATGTCAATTAGCAAAAATAGCAACTACTTAGAATGAAAAGTAACGCAAATATGCATATTTAAATCCTGTGACGTATAAGAATGGGTTTGTGTTTGCTAAAAATGTTTAGTCAATTATTACGTACAATTGCTGTTAATAAATAATAAAAAAATATATAATGTCTGTAATTAAATATCTATAATTACTTAAAAAAATAAATATTTAAAATCATTTAAAATAAATAAAAATAATTTTATAAATAAAATAAACGAAACAATGTTTTAAAATATACACAGCAATATTTTTAAAATATCAAACCATTTAAAATAAACAAAATCAATTTAAAAAAATATATTTTATAAATAAATTGTTTTTAGAAAATAAATTAAAACCTTTAAATAAACAAATAAAAACATTTACAATAAATAAATACAAATCATAATAAATAAATAAAGCCGACCATGCCAATTACAACAAATAGCAACGCATGCACCCTCATTTTTAGATGCACTTAGCCATTGTCCAGAGCTAGAGAAGACCTTCTGCTTGAAACTACACACTAATCCATTATATTATAGTCTAATTGATCAAGATATTTTTATTTAATAAAATGATCTAGACTGCAAGAAAATCTAAAGAACCAAAGACAATCAGTGTGTTTAACTCAAGTATCTCTTCTTAAGCCCTGAACATGACTTTTCCAAATGTCACGCTGTTACTGGAGAGCTACTGTGGGCATATAAAACTCACTGGCCTGAGCCACCGTTTTGAGGTTGATGGTTTCAACAGGAGCATGAATGACTAAGAGCCAAGAGCCGCAGAGCTTTATATTTTATACAGTCTCTCCCTTTGACTAATGCCTCCCACAGCGCAGTGTTACAGGAATCGCACACTGTTTGTTTTCTGCTGCTCTACAAAGCCAATGAACAGTGAGCGTGCCGGGAAGGGGGGGGGGGGGGGGGGGGGGGGGGGACAGGGGTGCTGTCTCGTGACTACGAGTTTTGGGTCGTGTGCAAGGAAACAAACACTCTCACATACATACAGAAGAAGAACAAAGAATGCAAGATAGGTAAGAATATGAATGCATACAGCACATTTCCAGAATATGACAGCATGTACAAAAACACACTGGGGTCAGAGGACATTTCATGTGTTATTTGCACAAATTTGTCTGTCTTCCTTAAATGAAAACACCTAAACAGTAAAGACTTACAGAGGGAGACAATTGTCTCAGTTTGACCTGAGATTTTTCTTTCCTTGTGAGAAAACCTCAAGACACACACACACACATCGAGGGAGGAAATGCAGTTAAACCCCCTGCACACACGTGAACACACAAAGAGCTACGCAAACACAGCGCCTTTCTTTTGTCCGTATCACTTCCTTTCCAAATACAACACAGCCGCTCTAAAGTGTTTGCAGGAACCTGGGCTCAAAAAGAGAAAAAGGCCCTCAAACAAACTCCTCTGTGCAGTTTATAAACACATACACACACTCCATCTACTGATGCTTCCTGATCCTGATCTACTGGCAAAAGGAACTTTTTTCTATCTAGACAGGAAGATGTTACTCAATTAGCACAAACAAAGTGACCAACTATGGGGTTTTATGCCATTAAATCAGTGTTGCCAAATTGGCCAAATGTTGTGGCGGGTATTTCTGCGGGTTGATTTCCACCCCCATACGTATGATTTTGGCGCTCCAATACCCCCAATATACCCCCCAGATGTAAAAATTCAGTGGAGAATTCGGCCATTCAATGGAGAAACTCACATTGAGCTATTTTTGGGCTACTTTTGACTGGTCATTGGGCTACTTCTTTTGTACAGACCTGACAAACCTGCATGAAATGTACCTATAAAATAATAAAAATATATAAACAATAAAATAATAAAATATAACAAAAAACTGATTACATTTAATAATAATAATAATAATAATTTACTGCTGGTGTTATTTTTTATAATAATAATCATAAATATAACAAAAATGGATTACTTTTAGCTTTTTTCTGTTCTGTAATTTATGTTGTAGAGCAAAACATTCAAGTATCATCAAACTATGTTTACCACAACCCTTATTTTACACATAATTAAAAAAAAAAAAAAAACATTATAAAATCCCTTAGGAAAATATCAAGGGAACCAGTGCCGAATTAGGGCTCGTTTACACAGAACTTTGTGCCTAAAAACACGAGGCGCAATGCTCAGGAATGGTTTTTAAAAAGCACAGCGCAGAACACAAGGGTCTCAAGACACACTTTTGAGACGCAATAACGGCAATAATGAACAAATAAAACCATTGCCACGCCAATTTGCTACTGTAAACAGAAGCTTGCAACACATGCCCCGCCTCCGAGATCTTCTGATTGGTCCACTGTTTTGGAAATGTCATTGATGAGTAAAAGTTGAAATTCTTTTAACTTGACATGGTGTCTTAAAAACGTGGCGCTCATGGGCAAGGTGCTGCAAAAGACACGAGACGCGAGCATAACGGTCATGCACGTCCTTCTAGCGCGTGTTAACTTAGAACGCGTTCTGTGTGAACGGCCCCTTAGTCTTGTGGGTTTTGACTATTTACAAATATATTTAAAAGAAAGTGGCAAACAAAGTGTTTTAGAAGCATTCAGGAGTGAAGATTTTTTGGCAAATCTGGCAACTAGCTCTTTCTCAGAAGTGCTCATTATAGCTTGTAAACACAAACCTGTGTTCTCTGAAACCAATGATATTGTTGTCTGAGGCTGGGATTCTCAGGGTAAACAAGCAGTCGAGACATCACCTGAGCCATGCAGGTGTGTTTCAAACTGAATAGAACAGTGTGCATTATTCTCCTGGTATGTCATCATAGTTCATCTATGGACTTGTGAACACACTTTACATGGAGACAACACAGGAATAAATCAAGCAACCAACAGCAATACAGAAATACAGCGTGAAATACAATGATGGTCAAGCAGGTTTCAACAGAAACCGCATAGTTATGATCATCCACCATAACAATACTAAGCAACCCCAGACCAACATGGCAATCTGGAGAAAAGTCTGTATTCTCAAAGTAATGGTGAAAAACTCTATTTTCTCCATCAAATCTCACTAGTAATGTGAAGTCTACATAATACACCACCTTTCTGCTACAGGCAACTTTGTAGTGTGATAATTACCAGAAAATTAAGCTTTACTGCAAACAAATTGCAAATCAGTTTCGCTCAAGCAGAAATCCACAAAGAGAGAGAACAGTCAACCAGCAGGGGTATTCGAAGGGGGTGATGTGAGGTGATGTGGGGGGCATCAGGCATCGCAGCTGTATCTGCCGAGGGCTCGAACAGATTTAATGGAGAGCCTAAAATCAAACAGTCCACACATCTTCAAAAAGAGCCCCTGCCCGTTTGTTCTCGCTGCTTTTCAAAGAATTCCCTGCTTCACTTCTTACTTTGATTCACACAGTCAAAATAATTGGCCAGTGTCTCCTCGCCTTTCACCGTTGATGTGAGGGGCTTTAAGTTTCTGTGTGAGTTTTGACAGTTCAGTGCATGCACTATAAAGCTTGTTGGTCTGTCTGGAAGCAAACAGCTAATGGAGGCCATGTGACAATACATATTAGACAAGGTTTCATAGACAAGGCTTAAAAGGCCTAGCATAGTTCACCCAAAAATGAAAATTCTCTAATTTATTACTCACCCTCATGTCGCTCCACACCCGTAAGACCTTCGTTCATCTTCGGAACACAAATTAAAATATTTTTGATGAAATCCGAGAGGTGTTTTTTATCCACCATAGAAAGCAACGAAATTACCACATTCGGAGTCCAGAAAAGTAGTAAAATGGTGAACGCCATCGTTCAGACATAAACACGGAAAATCTGCACTGCGTTCACTGCCTCAACAGTGTAGGAGAATGACATGGAAGAGAAGAAATTGTTGAATAAAGTTATTTTTGTTTTGTTTTTGCGCACAAAAAGCACTCTCGTCATAACATTAAGGTTGAACCACTGCAGTCACATGGACTATTTTAACAATGCCTTTAGTACCTTTCTGGACCTTGAAAGTAATGATTAAATTGCTGTCTATGGAGGAGTCAGAGAGCTCTCAGATCCTAATTTGTGTTCCAAAGTTGAACAAAGGTCTTACAGGTGTGGAATGACATAAGGGCGAGTAATTAATGACAGAAACTAACCCTTTAAGCCTAGTCCCAGTCTAAAATGCCAGTTTGTGCCATTTTAACTGAACGCAACTTGCACTGAGATATCTTAAAATATGTAAGTGCCATTGTTTTGTCTCAAGATGCACATCAGTAATGTTATTTTCTAAGGCATGTTTATAAAAGCTACTTAAATGCCTAAATTAAACTAAGGCCTAATCCTGGCTTAATCTAAACCCTGTCTGTGAAACTGGGCATTATAATATAAGATGTATATTACATAAATTATTTATAAAACATTTTCTCCCTATATGTTGGTTTCATTGCCAGTTAAGACATTCATGGCCATTATATTTTCTAAATTCACCCACCACTACAGAGTGTGGCAAGAACATATTTGTGGATCCTGTATGAGTCTTTAAGAGCAAAAGTCTAATTAATAAAAGAAAACTGCTGTTCAATTTAGTTAATTATGTGAAAAATATACTACCTCCAATACTGCAGATGTGATTGCATTACTACTAGAGACTATATTTACAAAACTGCTAAATGACATAATGTTGCATAGAACTTTTTAGGCTTGAGAATGGCAGTGGTTAAAAATTGTGCCACTGTTGCCACTTAAAGGAAGAGAAATTTATGGCATTGTTGTGACACAGCTTCCTGTGTTCAGCTTGGGAAATGCTGAGCGGAAGATCGCTCTAATGGGAATAGCACAAAAAAGTTAAATGCATCAACCCTTAGCCACAATTAACCAGCCAAAAGAGTCGTGACACTAATTTTAGATCAATGTCAAGGACACCATAAAGAGGTTAGTATAATTTGGTTTCCAGTTCATAGAAGGGTAAAAACATCATTTTCTGATCAGACTGTCAACCCTACGGAGTCGGCAACCGCAGAGCTCACATTAGGTGACAGAAAGTAGTGGAGATGCATGAGGCAGGATGAGGGGAGGCTGTAATGTAATTGGGCAGGACGGGCTCATTCTGTTCCTGCAATCCCAGTCAGGTTAGTGGTCCTGAAATCCCATCCTGCATGTGGCAGCGCTCCAGTCTACTCTCTCTCAGCTGCTCACTTCCCACTCTAGCTGTCAGGGAAATTATGGAACCTGGCAGCACCTTTAGAATACAAATCAGGAGAAAATCAAAGAGTTGGCCGATTGCTGCTTTTTAGAGGTGATGCAATGCAGGGTCAAACTCATAAAAATTGCCCAGTACAAGATAAATTAAAATAAATAAATATAAATTATTGCATTCCTGTGTACCACCCGTGGTACATTATTACCATTCAAAAAGAGACCCTAGGAATGCTAAGGGGTTAATTCATTAAAAATAAATAAAAAATATTTTAAAATTTTTCCCTACGATTCATCTTTTCTATTTTGCAAATTTTGTAAGGATTACAGTATGTAAATGGACAGGCTTCTTAACATTAGTTTCTACCCATGTGTATGGTCAAAAATCCCACAGTAATGGTGGACAGAATGAAAAAAGAAGGGGAGGAAGGATTCAGTATGCTGTTGGTGGAATCTAAAAGTTGAGTGCAAATATGCCAGCCATGGCAATTCTGAGAGGCGATAACGACGGTATTCAAATGTAACACTCTAATTAATGCTTCACTAAGCGACAGCAGAACGTTGCATAGCAACAGTAGAATCATCAGGCTTGTGGAAAATGGTGGGGGTTAAGACTGAGAGCGTTTGAGGGGCTCGGTCAGGATGAATAGACAGATTAGAAACCAGAATGAGATGGACCATTAGCTCCTCCACACCATGTACTATTATTGCCTTCACATGCATCCATAAGTGACATTGGGAAGCTCTTTTGTGCTAACGTCTCTTAAAAAGCATACTTACACCTGTCCTCTGAGACCAATTGACCGCCAAGGAGTCTTGGTGTCTTGTTATATGATAGCTTGTGTCTCACCCCCTTCCCTTTCTCTACCTCCACTATCTTGCTATTTGACATTATAAAATTCATACTCTCATTATTATGAAGCACCAAGGAGTGATTTCATGGATGGTTTCCTGTTTTACACTTGGATCTCACAAAACCTGTCAAGATTCATATTACACTCCAAGTAAAAAAAATAAATAAAATAAATGGCATCAATATTTTATACATTTATAAAGAACATTAGGCTTATTGTATGCCCATTAAGATTTATTTGCAATGTGACATTTTCATAACAACTAAGCCACTTTCCCACCTTACGTTCTCATTACATTGATATGTCTGGACTTTTTTGTAATTCTCACTATTGATGATTCTCATTAGGAAAAAATAACTAATATTTTTTACTGTAATAGATTTTTAAAAAATAAAGAACAGCATAAGATAGTAAAAAAAAAATACTAACATAATACACACACATAATATTTTATATATATATATATATATATATATATATATATATATATATATATATATATATATATATATATATATATATAAAAACCAGAGGCGTGCGGTCCATAAGGTGTGAATGCTCTGCATACCCCAAGCCATCCGTGGACTGTGCAATTAATATTAACATTATAAATTACTATTAAATCCCTTGTTTGAGATGATTGGCAATGCGTATGTAACTGTCCGTAATTTATTTATTTAGTTACGGAGACTTCAGGGTAAGCCGATCTACAGCAGCTTTTATGCCTTTGCGCTTTTGTTATGGAACATTCTCATTGGTTTGCTGGCCTATGGCGAATTTAATAAGCAGGATAAGCTGTGAGCTGATAGCTTGCCCAAGAGTAATAATCAGCTGCTGCCAGATCTCGGTCACCGAAAATCACATTGTATTTGATACACAACAAACTAGAATTAACCAAATGGGGAAAAAAATCATAACTAAAACTATTTTCATAGTATTTCATTTTCTCCATAGGGATTTTTTTAATGAAAACTTAAAAATTGTTTAAGACAGTCCAACTGTAACCAAAGAGTATAGAAGTATAAGTTCTTTGCTGTAACTAAGCCTATCAGAGGATGTTAATCAATAGTCTGTGCGTTTGTTAAAGTGCATAATTGCATAATTTCAATTTATTCTTTAAAGAATACCGATATTTTTATTTATTATAGCCTACTTATATTTATTATAATTACATTTTATTTTTTGTTTATAATAGGCTGCTAATACTAATTATGTTATACTTATTTTTAATTATTAATTTAAAAAGTACTTCTGGCATACATTTAAATTGATGCCATGGTGTCTTTTATTTGTCGTGTCTGATTTAGAGCTGTGTCCTAAACTGATACGTTTAAAGGTGAAGTATGCCGTTTCTGTGACACTAGCGGCACCTAGCGGAAATACAGCATATTTTGCATACGCACCTTTCGCATGTCGAGCCTTCGTCGACTCAAACATCACAAAAGCTCTTACGGTTGCTTGTGAAGGCATGTCTCAGGTAAATGTAGACCATTCTCAATAAAAGGTCCAACATATTAGAAATACTTTTCGCTGTGTTGCTATTTGTCATAAGCAAGCAAATGAGTAAACTAACAATGTACATTTTTTACATGACGCACCACCCAGCATACCCGGTTAAAAAAAAGTCACCACTCGCCACTGATATATATATATATTTTATACACACACAATACTAATTTTATCATTACATTTATGGAAAAAAAGGGGGAAAATGTGCTAAATTCTCAAAATGTGTGACAATGCAAGGACATTCTGGGATTAGGTGAAGGAAAGCAACAAGAAGGTGTTCTGTTTGGTAAGCAGTTTTAGAGGTTAAAACATCTCTCTGGCTTCCTTGTGAACACACACCCACAAAAATAAAAAAAATTATCTTGTTTCCTTGGGATCCGATTTCAGGGCAATGGGCAAAAATAACCTGGTCAGGTGCTGTACTCGATTTCTCATGAATAATCCAGAGACGGGCAGATATCAACAGACTCATGGGATAAAGGGACACTGATGCACTGCTGAGATGAAATAGCTTCATAGCTATTTTAAGAAACACTGATGCTTAAATTATCTTTGGAACTGTAATCAACATCCAGTATCTGCTCAGAGTGGATACAAAACGAAAAGGTCTCCTCGTTTGTTTTAGAAAACAATTATGAACAGTAGAATACACAATGAAGGTAATACTATTATTGTACATTGTAAAGTAAAAGTTCCAAATCCACAAAAACAAATTCCTTATAAAGGCAATCTTACTTTGCCATCAAACTTCAGATCAATGCACTTTTTATGTGCATTTCACTAGATATTGTCATAAAGTCGTTATTTTGGTTTTTTTGGCGCACAAAAAGTATTATCGTCGCTTCATAACATTAAGGTTGAACCACTGTAGTCACATGAACCATTTTAAATATATCTTTAGTGGCTTGAAAGTGTTCATTATCTTGCTGTCAATGGAGGCCTCACTGAGCCATCGGATTTTATAAAAAAAATCTTAATTTGTGTTCTGAAGATGAACGAAGGTCTTACGGGTGTAGAATGACATGAGGGTGAGTAATTAATGACCGTTTCATTTTTGGGTGAACTAACCCTTTAAAAATGGAATAAAAAAATAATAATAATTTACCTCACCCTCATGTTGTTCCAAACCCGTGAAACTTTCATTCATTTTGGGAACACAAATGAAGATATTTTTAATGAAATCTGCAGGAACGTGAACACCACTTTGACACTTTAAAAAATTTATAAAGAGATCATAAAACTAATCCATATGAATCGAACGGTTTAGTACAAATTTTCTGAAGAGACTCGATTGCTTTATATGATGAACTGATTGAATTTAGGCTTTTATTCATAGTATACATAGTACGATACAATTTTCAGTGATAAACATAGTCTTACAATAACTGTTCTGTTAATAACTCTCTGTCGATCTGACTGTCCATGGGTGGGGATACAAAAATGGGGGAGTATAATCTGTAGGTTTCACAAAAGCCCCAGAGCTGTCACAAGTCAAAACTGACTTTTGTCGGTCCATGAGTAAACATGGAGAACGAGTAAACATTGTTCATTTACATATAGTACAGACATTGTAACAGTACAAAGCAGGTGGAAAATAGGCAAATTTACACTTTAAGGAGGTACAAAAGTTTCAGACGAAAACTAAACAAGGTTTTGAGTCCTTTTTGATCAGGCATTCCTCTTTTCCGTGAAATAAAAGACATCGAAGGCATCATCTTATCTTTACAATGGAGTACAGCACAGGGATTCTCCAACACTGATGCAAGACCGACTCAAATCTATTCCTTCATGATTATCAGAGCATTAATAATATGGATCAGAGAGACATGAGGGTAAACATCTCCAACACTGTCCAAAGGGGAAGTAGTGAATGTACGCAACTGGCAGGACATTAAAAAGCACACCCGGAATTCCTTTACGTCTTCTGTGAGTGCAGCTGCCGCTGGATCGGACACACAACGGACGGATTTCCTTTGGTCAGGAGTAGGCACACTCATTCGTTTCCCTAATAAAGCTTCAGATTTAGACACATGGAAAAGACGGACAAGGCACAGATCTGAACCAAACACCTGATTAAGCTTCTTTTGTGGATGAAAGATATTGTGGCCCGTTTCCATAAGCGGTTTTAATTTGTTTGAGTGAAATTTGCAGGCATGACTGCCAGTTAAAAGTTTGTAATAATTACTTTTTTTTTTTTAATTTGTATGTTTTTAAAAAAAAGTCTCTTATGCTCACCAAGGCTGCATTAATTTGATCGAAAATACAGTAAAAACTGTAATATTGTGAAATATTACTACAATCTAAAATAACTGTTTTCTATTTGAATATATTTTCAAATGTAATTTATTCCTGTGATGACAAAGCTGAATTTTTTGCATTATAATCGTTGGCCGGTCATGTATACTGAAACCAAACAGTGACCTGGTTTTAGTTCAGTAACATTCTTGTGGGTTCATTGTTTGCGTACTTCCAATCTATTGTGCTTTTTCCTCCAGTCATCCTTCCCACAATGCACTGGTAAAAGGCTGAGGCCTCGGCTCGCTTAAAAGCATGCCTCAGGGCAGGTGTTCCAAGCAAAAACTTGCTTGGCAGACGGCCTCTGAGATGCAGGAAAGATTTAGGGCGATCAGTCACCCAGCAATTAACAATACAGAGATACAGAGGGAGAAACCAGCAAATGGACACACATCAGAATCAATGAATCATGCTGGCCAGACTGACCTAGATTCTCTTTCCAAGCAGTCCTCCTCCTCCTTGTGCTACTTAGAACGGCCATCAATAACATCGGCGTGCCTCTTTAGTACTAAACAATGGACGTTTGGCTCTGAGGAGCACCAGTGGGGGTTTGAAAGAAGACAGGCAAAAGATGTGTGGAGATACCGTGTGAACTCAGACTGTTCATTTCGGTCTGGTAAAGCAGTCGAGATAATGCACGATGGGGAACGGACCTGCAGGAGATGCGTGCAGATGCAACGGGTCAAGAATTTGCTACGCTATGTAAACACAACAGAGGATAGAGTTACATCAAGATGAATGTTACTGTTAAGCACTGGCAGAAAAAGTACAGTCAGGGCCAAATACATCACCCTAATCAAAGCTGAATGCATGATTTATGATTGTTCATGCCATCTTGATCACATTTTGTAAATGAGTAAGATGAGTGAAACCTTAGGGGTGGAATCCAGTCACACTATGTCGTGGCAATGCAACTGGTTTTATTCTTTTAAGCCGTTTGCCTTCCAACAAGGCCACGTATAGTGCAAGAAAATAATAGTATCATATTTTTATTGGCTCACTGTATACAGCCAAAGAACACTTGATTTGCCATGATTTATCATTTTAATTAAATCTCTTTTTCATGTATCACATAAAAGAAAAGGATAAAAAGTTATACATATATTGTTCAGATTACTTAAAAATTACTTAAAAAGTTGCTGAATTACTGGATTACAGACAGCGCAACAGTCGGGTCCTCGAGTAAAAACCCCAATCATTTTCTCCATAGAGAAACAGATGTTTAATGTATAACATTATAACGTATTAACCTACAATGAGCTTTGAGGTTGTTTGATGAAGATATACTTTCTGTAAAAACCACAAGCCAGTGTGGTATGTACTTTTGTTTTAAAGGGTTAGTTCACCCAAAAACGAAATTTCTGTCATTAATTATTAATTAATAGTCCACACCACAACTATAACGATAATGGCACAGAAAAATGGTATTACTGGAATCACTTTCACAACTATTTTTTTTTCCAGCTGACAAACTTTAAAAACCAAACAGTTGATGGGCCCCACTGACTTTCATAATATGAAAAGAAAAATACTATGGAAATCATTGGGGCCCATCAACTGTTTGGTTTCCAACATTCTTCAAAAGATCTTCTGTGTTCAGCAGAAGAAAGAAATTCATACAGGTTTGGAATTTTTGGGTGAACTGTTGCTTTAAGAGTCGATGTTACCATAGGAACAAGAACACACCAAAGGAGCTTAGCAACAAATGCCCAATGGCCAAAATCATTGCAAATTACATAAAATGAGCAAGTCGCTCTAAATTCTCAAACAACTTTTATTTTTTTCCCAAATTCCATTTTTATTTTTCTGGATTCTGTTTTTTTTCCCGTTTAATTTTTTTTGGACTCCATTTTATTGATTAAATTAAATTAATTACTAATCAAAAAACATGTCTAATTAATGGAAATAATGAAACTTATCCAATTTACCAACAATTTATTAAGTTTCCGATTCCGCCCGCGTTTTCTGCATCGCGGCCCTACGATCATGATTTTTATGGCCGATTCCAATTTTGTTTACAAGCAAATTGGCCAATTACAATTACGATTTTTTTTTCTTTGTTAAAGCAAATTTATTTGTTGTTTATTTGTTCTGTAACAAATAAGAAAAAAAAAAAAAAAAAAAAAAAAAGGAACCATTTGAAATTAGAGGCAACCACTACATTTTAAGCAAAAACAGAATGATCTGACGTTAGCTTTGTGAACACCTGCACAAAACAAAAACAGCAGACGAACTGAATAAAAATGCAAATTCACTCTCTGATAGTAGATGGCGTTTATGGAACAAAAGCATTTTCTTTGTTACTGCTGAACACAAAGCAGTGCTGTGCTTATAAACACTACTTTAATACGGAGACAGTCAGTTCCCTTCAGAGTATTTGCTCTGCTGCCTCTCCTCTTTGTGTTCGTCTTCAGCGCTTCCCATCCCTGTCCTGTGCTAACGTCCTGTTTACAGATAACGTAATATTTCCACACAAATGACATTTTGGGAAATAATTGCAATGCAGTTTGAATGCAAGTTGGGAATAGAGATTGGCCAAAATACAACTAAATGCCAGTTCCGATATATGGCCGGTCCACCGATGTCTGTAGATCTATGAATTTGCAGCAGTTGAAGAGAATATGGAAATACTGCTGTACTGAATTAGACACACACACACACACACACACACACAAAAACATACCAGACCGTACACCAGATCACCAGACCACAAGTAATTCTCCAATCAGAATGCCAGATCGATGCTCCCTGTCTACAGTCCGAGACAAGTCACAATCAAGCTGGAAGACATGATTAGTGTTTCCAGGGCGACAGGGCGAGCCACCACTTGTCCTCTTCCTTTAACACAGCAGGTTTTCGGAAAGGGGTGGGGGGCAGGGGTTCAGTGCTGATTTGTAAGTGGCATCTGGCTCCAAGTTACTACCTGACCCCAGTTCAGGTATCAGGTGGCCACAATAAGACCTCTCAAGTGTCTGAAACTGAGCCTAAAACCCCAAAGAGCTGAATCACAACAAAAGCAGGGGAAAAAACAGATGGAAACCATGACGATCCATTAATTGCTGAAATACAACATAAAAAGATACTAAATAAATAAACAGATACAAACGGAAGAAATATTCTGTATTCTGATATACACTATATATTTTTATTTGAAAATATACAAATGTCATAAAAGTAAACTAATGAAATAATTAATATATTGACATAAAATATTAATACTGAAATCAGGCCCATAATTAAGTGTATTGAATATTATTTGTGCTTACAACACAAACATATACATTTACACTTTTTGGCATTATTTTCTCTCCTGTATAATTAAAACCGTATAATCCACATTTCTCTGAAGATTACATTATTTTTTTCTTTAATATCAGTCTCATGCAGGAAAAAACACAACTGAATTACTTTCTATGCTCACAGATTGTACTGTAAAATTGCTCAGAGTGCAATACAGAAAAACTGTGCTGGTGTTAATTAAATCTGACAACTGACTAAGAAATTAGTAAACCAATGAAAATATTGTTTTCTGGGTAGTAATTTATCTTATATAAAATCTATACAGCACGACATGAAGGATTTACCCTACGGTGACACATGTGAAATACCATATTATTTAATGTCACACTATATTACGATTCAATTCATACAGTGCAGCCAAAGCATCCTGCATCATCAGAGCAATCAAACTGACACTTTATCAGAGCTAATAACCCTGGAATACAGAAAAAGTGTCATTTTCTGAATAAGCCGACCTCCTGACACCCTTCAGAAATACTCTGTTCTTCCTGGCTGAGCCAAAACATGCCATTTACACCTTACAACTGAACAAAACCCATATATTATGCATGGATACAATATAATGTAATTACACATACATATTTTAGACTTAAAATTAATATTGATTTTCATTACATTCATGAGTGAACAGAGAAAACAGGCTCCAGACAGTGTATATAGACATGTCATGTCAACCACCATTTGTATTCATCACACTTTCAACCTTATAGTGTAGAAATGCTGTTCAAATGATCATTTTGTGTTGTGCATCTATTTACTGCACAGAGAGAGCAGCCCATTATGATTGAAACATTTCTCAGAGACACATGCAATAACACAAATCCATGTCAATGTGACAGGGGTGTCGGCTTAATGAATATATATGAGGTCCTTTATGGCATGAACGTGTGTAATCCCAGGGTTAAACAAATTCCCCCTGTGGCCATCCAGTCCCATGAGGCCTTTTGGTGGCATGAACTGTCAATCAATCAGACTAGTCAACAAATCCCCTGTGGTGCTGGCTGACTTTTACACACACACACATGAGCTGGACACAGAAAGTGGCGTGTTCACACTTGATTAAAATAAACTTGATTGCTCAATGCGATTGCTCTGTTAGCGCGGTTTGTTTGAATAAGTGTGAATGCGGCCATTCGAACCCTGGTGCGCACCAAACAAGCAAACCGACAACCTCCTTTTCAGAGGGTCTGAGACCACAAGATGCGGCCCTAAAAAGGACAGAACGCTCAAGCATAGAGGGTTCTTCTTGTCATAGTATCCAAGTTGCCCATTACAGTTTCTGTGGTGTCAGAACTGCAATTTTCTTGCATCTTCATTTGTGTGTAACAGAGGAAATCTTGCCGTTGTTTTGACTCCTTTACACATTTCATAAGCTCTTCGTGAGTACTCAGCTGGTAAAAATACCAAGGTATGTGCACACATACAATGAGCGTGTTTAGCCCAGCACACAAAAAAAAATTATTTTTAAAAATTATTTAAAATTTATTTAAACAATTCATTTTGATTCAAAACCATTGTATCAGGTTTCTGGTTTAAATGTGATTGATTCATGTTAGATTGACTTGAAATGATTACTCTTTGACTTAACTTGATGTTTAAAATAACATGTTTCAATCAAGTAAACTCAACCAGGACTCAATCAAACAGGACTTTCACTTCCCATCATGCTTTGCAAAAGGGCTGATCTGGGAGAGTAAATGTTGAAATAAAGTGTTATTTTAAGCATTTTTTAGCAAGATGAGAAAATGGAGTGTCTTTTTTTTTTAATGGTTACTGTTTTACAATGTTGGTATTTAAAAGTTTCTGTTATGTTAATGGTTTTGGGGTTACCACTGTGGTGAAGTGTTGCACTTGTGCTTGGGTTGAGGTTGTTTTAATAATAAAAAACAACTACTTTGGGCATGCCATGGATGTAACAAACGTCTAACAATAAAAGTCTTTACAGTCTTTAGATAAAAGTTGTAAAAATTGATCTTGAATGCATTCATTAAATAATCTAATCAATTAAACTTAATTACTTATTTTAATTTTTGTTTGATATTAATTTTAGGATAAACTTAATAGTTTTGGACAAATTAAGAATGTTAACCTGATTCAACTAAATGGCATTGAATTAACCTTATGTAATAAACTTAAGTTTAATGAAATAAATAATGTTCATTAAATGCAACATAACCCAGTTACGTGGAACCTGTTGACATAACACACCATTTTTTTTGAGTGAGCATCGTTTTGGATGTTTGGTAAGTTGTTGCAAAAGATGTTTTTGTTTTGTATCTTTAGGTTCAGTGTGTGGACGCCAAGCAAACCAGGATTGTATAATATTCTTTTTTGGTCCGAACCAAAAGAACCAAGAGAACCGAGCTATAAGTGTGAACACACCTTTAAATGACCAGCCAATGACTATGAAATAGGGGTGAGATTGTGCTATTGATTGTGCTGTGGCTGCCTAAGTGAGATTGTGCTGTAAACCTGTACACGTTTATGTATGTGTGTGTGAGTGTGCTGTATATGAGACAATGGACCTCCATTGCCTCATATACAGTACTCTCACACACGCACATTATACATAAACGATAGATGATGATGATTTATTTATTAGCAGAGCGGCATGACAGATGACAAATATGCGATTGAGTTTTAGAAAAACAAGCTAAAAAGAAAATGAGACTAAACTAAAGTCTGCTCTGAAGAAGCTATTCGGATAAATAAACAATGAGAGGATAAACTCAGAGGTTTTCATTCCCAGCCCTTATGAACTGCTACAACATTATACAAAAATGAAATGTCCACATCACTGTTGCTATAGATACAGTATGAACAGTGGAACAATACCTCTAAAAACAACAACGTTATATGCATGCAATGAATTTGACCTGAACTAACCTAGCCTTTTCATGAAAAAGATCAAAATCTAATATTTAAATAAATAATAATTAGAAGAGAAATTTGCCATCCTTGGCAAATTGCAATAAATAAATAAAATCAATGAAATCAATATTAATATTTAAAAACTATTCTATGTCACTGCTTATTTTTATGCTGGACAGTTACACCACCTAGATATTTCTGACATTAAGCCTCACACACACACAAAATAATATTTAATTCAGAAAATGAAACTAAATGTATTCAAATCAATGCCTGTATTAATTACATTTTTAATTTATTTTCAAAAGATACGGACAGGAAAAAAATTATCGTCATGTCATTGATTTATGAAACAGTTCAGTACCACACTGCATTTGAAGATAAAAATAACGAAATAACATGCATAATAAATGCAGAATTAGTTCCATGCATCAAGAGACATGTTAGCAAGCATCAAAGCCGGAATAACCATATTCAAGTTATTTAAATATTTACTATGAAATAAAGTATGAAAGAGCTTAAAATATCTGTAAAGCCACTAGAAAAACCTACGGCAATGGACTCATGTATCAAAGCTCCAGAAAATGCATTCTGAATTTCTGTATAAAATATCCATATTAAAAAGGTCTTATCCAACTTGCTTAAGGGTAACATAAATAAGCTTAAGGTCAACATAAAATCCAAATTATTTCAACAAAAAAAAAATATATATATATTTATCTTAATTTTTCATCAAAATGTAATATAGACCACCAATCAACATTCAATTAATTCCTAATAAATAAAACCAAGTACCCTACATTTTCTTATTGAATATCCCATTTCATTCACTAACATCACTGGTCTGAGCTTTACCCCCCAAACAAATTCAGTCCAAACTCAATCACAGTGCTGATTGCCTAAACAATGCTACATCAAATACTAACCCCTAACCCAACCCTACAACCTAATCTTAACCAATGAAATTGGCTGCAGGCCAGGATTTGTGCCGAACTGGTTTGGGGGCCTGACATCACAAGTGTATTCTTGGCCTGACATCACAAGCAAACGGCTCTTTGTGCTAATTAAGTTAAAATTTAAAAATACTAGTTTTCTAGTAGAGCACCATGTATTCCCTCTTTTACTCGAAATTAACATTACACTGAGGCAGCTCGGGCCAGCCCACTGAGCTTATACTAAACGTTTTACTCTCAATATGAAAAACAGGCTCATTAGCTCGGTTAAAGGTCAGTCTAAGCAGCGAGACACACTATACGCGTGTTATGAGGTGTCTAACCATTCCCTCATTAAGGAAAAACTTATGTTTCAAAGAAAGGGAATAACAAGCAGTAATAGAGACGGCTGTGACAGAACTCACACTTTAGAGTCACCATGGCAATCGCTGCCGAGTTCCACATCCAGAGCAACTCCAGACGTGCAAAACCACCAGATATTTTACATCAAAAACTAGCGCCATTAAAACTTACTGCCAGGCTCTAGTGTGTTTTAAGCACTAGCTTGAAGTATATCTTTTAATAATTTGGGGGATTAGGGAGTAAATTATTAATCAAAAAGTCAATCAAAAACATTGTATCTGAACAAGATAATAAAATATCCCTCTAGGTGAAGCTCAAACAATCTGAAGGCCCTTTTCCATAAAACACAATTATAGACCCTTTTTAATAGCAGTCTTTGGGGGTTGTTTTACTGGAGGTCACTCTTCAGAAATGAGCCCAACTAGTAACTATTAGTAGGCAATTAGCAACATATTAAAAGCAGTTAAAATACCACTTTACCACAACTATGCACCATGAATAGAAATACTAGACCACTGGAGAAAAAGTTCAGAAAAAATGAGACTTTAAACAGAATTATGGCTCCTATTTATGAGATTCTGCCAAATCTAGTCCCCCAAATGTGTCTTCAACCTGCGTGTGCCTGGTTTAAGGTTTACTTAGCTATATTTCGGGGAGGAAACTGTCCCCAGAAGTAAGCTTAATATGACAAAACCTCACTCTTGGATAAGCTGGAGATGTCCTAAATTAGAAAACTCAATAAAACATTTTTTGTCCCCTAAAAATGCAAAAAGGTCTATTATAGGCACAAGGTAAGGTTTCATTTATAGTCATTATAAATAGCTGTATATAAAACAATAGTCTAGATAGCTAAGTAAATGTATATGTTTGTGAGAGAGACACAGACAGAGAGAGAAAAAGAAAAAGAAAGAGAAGGGGCCAGGCTGTTACATAAATCTGACTAAACTATCCCTGTAATGATAATTGCAGATGCGTGAAGACACTGAAAGTCCCATTAGTAAGGTTTAAGGTTCAGGTCAAGGTCAAAGGTCAAATCATATTCAAAGAGGGGCATGTAGTGCGGTAGTTAGCCATCCACATATTAGTGCAGTCCAGACATACTAATGATTCAGGTTACTGCAGTTGTTCATTCATGAAATAATTTATTACAATTTGTCAGCCATTAAGGGTCAAGATTTGCAATGACATCTAATGCAATGCGCCATACTAACTCAAGAGTGATCGTTCTTTAGCTTGAGAAAACATCTGTGAGAAACACCTAGATTTAGAAGTGTAGAATGTTTCTTTTAAAAACAAAAGTTTAAAAAAAAAAAAAAAAATCATTCAAATAAAAACGACACATACAAAGAATTTAGAAAAACATAACACAATGCAAAACAAAAAACAATACAAAACCAAAAAACAAATCTGAAACCTGAAACCCAAAACAAAAACAAATAATAATTAGGGTATTTTAAAATATTATTCTAACCACCAACTGGGCTGTGTAATACTTAATTGAAACACTCATTATTACTGCAATTCTGTTTGGTGATGCAGAAAATCTAACTTCCTTCCACAAAATAGCTAGACCAAGGTCAAAGGTTTGGATTCCGCCTGAGAAAGAATTGTGATAAATCACTTATCACGCTGATTATCATATGGTGCTTCACGTTAACCCATCAGCATGAATATCATGTACGCTGTTACCAGAGTTTGACACTGTCGCTAAAACGTCCTCCACGTGCCCTGGGCACGCCTGCCGCTCGTGGTATTTTAGGAAAGGTAATATAACCCATGCAGCGGGTGTGCACGGTCCCTGTGGAGCAACACACACACACTCCCCTCCACTCCGTCAGGCAGCCACAGCTAGACAGCAGTTTCTGAAAGAGGACAGAGCGTGTGCCGAGTTTAACATTACAGGCGTAGTCACCCAACCAAGGGCAGATGACGGACAAGAGGAGACTAACTGAGTGTCAGGATTACAGCTGCGATCATTCATTCCCACAGCCGTTTTAAATGAAACCGTAACGGTCCAGTACACATAAATTATCAAGAACAAGACTTGCAGAAGACTTCAGAGTTTGTCTAATTCAAAGTATTACGTTCTGCAAACACTAAGAACGCAAACACTTTAAAGCGCTACAAAAAAACCCTTTTCCGTCAAAAGCTTTGATTGTGTCTGTGTTGAAATGCACGCCTTTGTAAGTTTTAATCATGGGTTTTTCCAGCACTAACATGACGACACAGTGGAGACGTTACTGAGATGACAACTAGGGAATCAGAAAAGCATTGAATTGTGACTAAGACCCCTACAGTGACAGCACCCACTCAGAACTCCTCCATGGCTTTGACGAGGGGCCAAACAAATCTGCCTCAATGTAAACAACATGGCAGAATGTTTGCTGTTTACAGACAATAATCATGAGAACATACTTTCATCCCTTCTGTGCTTATGTGAAGCAAGCATCAGTGTTTTTAAAGGGTTAGTTCACCCAAAAATGAAAATTCAGTCATAAATTACTCACCCTTATGTCGTTTTACACCCGTAAGACCTTCGTTCATCTTCGGAACACAAATTATGATATTTTTGATAAAATCCGATGGCTCAGTGAGGCCTCCATTGACAGCAAGATCATAAACACTTTCAGATGCCCAGAAAGCTACAAAAGACATATTTAAAGCAGTTCATGTGACTACAGTGGTTCAACCTTAATGTTATGAAGCGACGAAAATACTTTTTGTGCACCAAAAATACAAAATAACAACTTTATTCAACAATATCTAGTGATGGCCGATTTCAAAACTCTGCTTCATGAAGCTTCGAAGATTTGCAAATCTTTTTTTTTTAAATCAGTGGTTCATCAAAATATAATGCCTTTTGTTGGACAGACAAAAGAAAATCATTTCTCATTGGTGGGTGAACAATCTGAGGCGGAGACTACAGTGCAGCTGGAAATAAAGACACCCAGGAACAGGCAGCTCTTTATTACACTATAAGGGCCCTACTGGTCTATCAAACAAATGATACCATGCTAGAGAGCAGAATACAATATCAGACCATAGAGGCATGGAGGGTTTCTGTCGATCAAAGCGGTTCCTTGTCCAGCAGCTGTCGCAACCATGTCAAATAACCCGACTAATCAACACTCCAACGCCTGAGTGCTTCTGGGTAAACAGATGGAGGCGGAACGCTCTGTATCTAATCGACCATCACTGATAAAAGCAGCGGCTGAATCCCCAGAATGACAAATACAAGAAACCCTCTAAATTCTCCACAGATATCAACTAGAATGTTATATTGAATTTGTAAAGCAACTTTGGGTAAACAGAACGGATGTGAGAATTTTTTTGGACTGACAAATGTGCAGACATTTTCAGAAATGATAACATGACTATACTTGCTAAAATTAAATATGTAACATCTCAAGATCGTACCATTTCGTATAAACAGTACCTAATCGTATACATATATACTGCACAGTATACAATACAGTAATAGTCTTTTTGAACATAGCCAAACAGTAGAAAAACAAATGTGAAAACAACCCATCCAAAAATGCAGGCCTAAATCATCTCTGTAACTTAAAAACAAAACATAGTTCATTTTTATTAATGCAATACTCACTGACCCATCTTAAAAATAGAAATAAATTAGTAGCAACAGACAGCTGAAACAGATGTCCTGCCTTAAAAAAAGTCTTTGAGATCAGATCGCAGGTGGTGCTTGTCTTGCATGAGCAGGAGCAACATGGGGTTTTCTAAAATGAGACATCTCAAAGGGTCCATGCTGTTTGTTTCAACACTAAACACATGGCACAGATATCTACATCTACAAATCATCAGGGGTGGATAGAACTCCAGCCACTCAATATTTACATGTTGGCCGGTGTTAAAAACAAGAAAAATGTTCCAACTGATCCTTTTTGGATGTGCCTTATCTACCATTTGTTTGTTCCAGCGATTTTTTACAACAGCATCAGTTATTAGCTGTACTGTTTTGCGCCAAATTTGTCAGATACATGTTTAATTATACATAAAAAAAATAATAAATAAATAAATCCTGCATTAAAATAATGTGTCTGGGTTATATTTTATCCCAAAACAGACAGACAGACAGACAGACAGAGAGAGAGAGAGAGAGAGAGAGAGAGAGAGAGATAGAACGAACGATAGAACGAACGATAGAACGAACGATAGAACGAACGATATAGATAGATAGAGAGAAAAAAGATAGATAGATAGAACTATAGAAAGAATGATGGAATGAACGATAGAACAAACGATAGAGAGATAGAGATAGATAGATAGATAGATAGAGAGATAGATAGAGAGATAGATAGAGAGAATGATAGACAGAACAAACGAATGAACAATAGATAAAACGATGGATTGATGGAGGGATGGATGGATGGATGGATGGATGGATGGAAATATTATATAACTATACCGGGATATTTCAGCTGTTTTGATGAGAATTACCCAGAAAGCGTAAGAGTGACACTGTGATCCCAGCACTGGGACTGTGTGATTCAAATTGCTCATTTGGGATTCTACAACATTAAAGAGCCCTTGAACTGTGTCTTTGACACCCTGCAGCTCTAACCAAGAACAATTAATCACCCCTAAACATGTATTAGGCAAGTGTGGATTATTTGATTTCCCAGAGAAACGCTGTTTGTTAAGATTGCTGGCCAAGTCCGTTTCTTACCGTCCCTAAAACAACCCACACTAGTTCATGCTTTGAACTCGACTCTGCTGTGACTGCAGCTGCCTGCAAATAGCAAATAAGATTTAATAAAACAAGACTCCGTGGACACTGAACACAGAGTCCATTGCGTCCTGCTCCCGACTCCTTGCTTTTCATCAATACATTCCCTTCTTTCTGCCTCCTTTGCTTTAGGAAACAATCTTCTCTTACCAGCTATGTCTAAAAGAAGAAGAAGAAGAAAAAAAGGGGGGGGGGGGGGGGGGGGGGGATATAGAATATAGCATATAGAATAAACTTGCTTCTTTCCTAATAACTCCCCCAACTCTCTGCCCATCCTGTTTTGGCGCAGATCAAAGGTAATAATCCCCCATAATCCTCTGGTGTGCCCTTGCTGTTGTTATGGTCATTATAGGCTGCCGCATTGTTGCTAAGCTATCACGATTGTTCAGAGGAAAGCTACACTGGCTCAGTTTCACAGTGTAATGCCTATTTCACGGATGGACAGCCACTAGGATAATTAGATGGGGCCAGAGCGGACACAGCAACGACGTGCTTTTCAGACAGAAAACAAGGCCTCGTTTTTGCAAACTAAGGGGTCAGGGAGGGTACAAAACACTCTGTCAAGGAAGTATAACAACTTGGTGTGTTGCTTCGAAAGTTAGAGTGGCTGCAAAAACATAAGAAACCAAACAAAATGAAAACGGTCATGAAAACACTGGTCGGCATTGATATGCACACTTCAGTGTATAACACAACAGCCATGTAATAGTTACGGAACCATAGAAGGATTGTAAAACTGAGACATATGGAATCATGATAGCTGCTTTTGTCTTTGCCAGAGTTGCTGTCAGAAGATCTGTTACTATTTATTGGCTGCATGCAGAACAAATTCTTTGGATGGAGGAGAATGTAAATTTAAATGGCTTCTGCAGATTACCACTGTGTTACGGGTAAATGTTGAGACTGCATCCGTGGGGTGTGACGAGACACTTAGCTAACGAGACGAGACACGAGAGTGGGTTCACGAGAATAAGACGAGACAAAATGTTTGCACAGTATTTTCAAGAAATCCTCAATGACAAAATTCATGACTGGAAAAATAGTCTGCAGATGCATTTTGAAATGTTTTAACTAATCACCTTGTAATAAATGTCATTTCAGTTCTACTTTCTGATTATGAATCGTCATATGCATTGAAAGACAATGATTTACAAGCACTGTAAAAGGTTTTCTCCTGTATGATTTCACGTGAGTCTCTATAGACCTCACTGTACCTGGATTATGAGCTTCCAGAACTTCTGATTGAGGCTGTGTGTGACCCCCTAATTGAACTCCTTTCCACAAATTGAACAGAAATAAAAAATTTACTTTTGTTAAATAACAGTTTTTTTCTTGGTCTTATTAAGTGCAAACAATAAATGCAACCAATTAAAGTGCAAAGAGAGACCAAAAGAGCTAAGAGGTGGTTACAACTACACAGCCCAGCCTAAGATAGGTTTGATATTGGGAGACAGGCTATTGTATGTAGCCTAATTTGGGCGCATCAGGGAGCTCGCGTTTTACTTTCACTTTCAAATTCGCAATTGCACATACTCTGTGTATAGGGAGTGCCGGTGCTGAGCGGGCATTCTATAAGATAAGACGTTTATCAGACGCTTAGGCTCTGTTGCGCAACAAATCTTCCGCCATGGTCTTGTCAGTCATCTCGCCATACTCTCATCACATGATCAGTGAACAGTGATTCCTGCTGCACTGTGTGCGACTCTGCAGCTCGTGCTGGATGAGCAGAGCAAACATTAGTAGTTTACAACTGAAGCGACCATTATCCGACTGAATTAAATGGATTTTATTTCTATAAAAAAAGCAAAACGACAGTGGAGGCGGTGCCACGGTGGGCAACGTAATGTAATGTAAACGTAGCGGTGGCATATTCTATGCTAATTTCACCCTCACACTCCATCATGGCGATATTGCGAGACAGCTTTTTACTCAACGAGAAATCCCATCACATTTTAATATCTCGAGATCTCGTGGCATGAGAGCTCATCACATCCCTAGTGCATAGCCAAGCTTTGATATGTAACAGTTTTTCTAAGGCTATTGGGTTTGACTTGCACATAAAGATATTTTTTGTGCATAACCATCCTAACCAGGTTTAGCCCAATAAAGCATAAAGCAATAAAAGTTATTGCTTTAAGTTTAGGCCTAACCAGCAGCTGTGACAAGTGGTAGGTTATTTTTCCAGTCGTTTGGAGTCATACTGGATAGCCTTACCCACAATTAAATCTCATTGCAATCAACTGTGTATTAAACATGAAGTCCATTTTGCTGCCAGTGTGGACAGACAATGATTTGTTACTGGAAACTTCACAACTGGTTAGGATGTGAAAGAAGATAATAAGGCTTGACATCTTACCAGAAATTGAAGCAACTGCTTTTTGCACTAATACCTTGGCAACCAATCTACAAGACTGCCGCTAAACAAAAACCACTGGGATCCATTCTTGATTCCTCGCTGTACAACCTGTTTTTCCCATAAAGACAGTGGAAGTCAACTCACCATTAGAAGGAGGTACAGGGCCTCACAGCAAACCGGTCACAGCTATAGGGGTCGAGTTGGAATCGTTCTCCTGTGGGCAGGAGCCCAAGGCCCATCTCTTTAAGATTTAAACCTCAGCGGCTCTGTACTGTATAAGAGGCAGAAAACAAAAGCAGCACATCAGAAGCATGATAACAAAAACAGTGGCCGTCATTTTCCAGACCCTACCATGAGCCAAACAAACTAACATCTTGCCTGAGAGCCTATGTATAGTCCCACAAATCCCACCGGCACCTTCAGCAGCATGTTGCTGGAGGCTCCTAGGGAAGGGGGTGTCTATGTGTAACCTTCATAGCGCTGAAAACATGGAACACTACACATGCAATTTAATTAACACATAACGTGCATTTACACATGTCTGCACACATGGGAGCCATTTGCTCTCTAGAGACAAGATGATAAACAGTGAGGGGGGAAAAAGAGAGAGGTGGAATATAAGAGTAGAACAGCTGCCAACTTCTTGACATAAAAATACCACAAAACAAACAGAGCATCAATTATCAGTTGGCATAGTTATTGGTGTTTGCTAAGGCAAGAAACACTATCATGATTACGGACTTCAACCTACAATTTTGCAAAACTCCAAACAACCTACAATTCACTACAGTTTCTAGTTGAAATTAACACTACTGGCTGTAAAACACCAACTTTTAATCCATTTCACAAATTATTATTAGAGGCTTATTATTGATTAAAAAGACTTTCAGTTACTCTCACAATACAATGTTATGGACACAAAACACTTCACCATAGTGCGTGATTTGTAAAGTAATACATTTTGAGGTTTGCATCACATAACCAGCTCCATATGTTTGGCCTTTCTGACAAACTTGCTAGTTCACCTGGTACAGCACTGCATTTGCAATGCGGAGCGCTTGGGTTCAAGTCCCGTGAAACAAAAGTCACAAAGTCTTGTAGGAAAAAAAAAACAAGAACAGCTTTTTTTTTATTTTAAACATTCGCTTTTGTTAATACTATATACACCTTTTAGAACCTCTCACCATTTAATTTCCAAACTGCCGTGACACGTACAACAACCATGTAATAAAATACTGCAGGATAACATTCACAAAATGTTGACACAATATTGCTGTTTGTTTGAGCTTCACAACCGGCTCGACAACAGCAACACTGGCTGAACCAATGGAATGAGGCTAGGATGGGGCTAAGTGCTTCGAATGACCAATTGCAGGTGGGGGAGTGTTCATGAATCCTGTGTGCAAACAATCCTGTTAGTAATTACTTTGTGTTAATAATAGTGGTGTAAAAATTAAATAGTACTTCAACTTCAAATTTTTCAGCTTTTCTCAATTTCAAATATTTTTTGTTAGAGCTGTGTGATTAATCGAAATTGATTTAGATTTTGGCTTCCAATGATTATGAAAACAAGATAATCAAAGTATTCTCATATGCCATTTATGCCGAGCTCTTCCAGGTTCTACGTCAGAACGCACTCATTAATGGCCGGCTCCTGCGTCAGCATGACACGAATGCTGCTCACATGAACAGGCGTCAGCCAATACTGAACCCGCATTCTGACGTAGAACCCGGAAGTGTTGAACATAAACAGCGTATGAGAATGACACCAAAGAGAAGATATTGTTGAATAAAGTCGCTATTTTTGTTTTATTTTTGCGCACAGAAAGTATTCTTGTCGCTTCATAAAATTAAGGTTGGACCACTGCAGTCATGTCAACTGTTTTACCGATGTCTTTAGTACTTTTCTGGGCAATGAAAGTGGTGGTTAAACTGCTGTCTATGGATGAGACATACACCTCAAAAATATCTTAATTTGTGTTCCGAAAATTGAACAAAGGTCTTACAGGTGTGGAACGAGGGTGAGTAATTAAATTTTCATTTTTGGGTAAACTAACCCTTTAAATATTATTTCAATATTGACCAAAATAATTGGAATTATGATTTTTGCCATAACCAAGCAGCCATATATTTTGTTTTTATTTATTTATTTATTTTTTACAAATGCATCTTCCAGACGGCTGTCGGACATTTTGGAGAACAGTGAGCACTTCTCGTCTTTCCATGCTGATATACAGCTCTGTTGTGTGTATTGTATGGGTGATACCTGAACCCCTTACAGCATGGAGAAAGGACACGGATACTGCAAACCATAGCCAAAACATGAGGCCCGACAGATGAGATGCACCTTACATTACCTGCAGACCATGTGTGTGGGTGACATCTGCCAATGTCATCAGCACCTTTGCTGAGGAGATAAAGAACATTTTGTTCTTCAAAATAAAGGGATAGAGTTTGTGATATAAGTGATTCAAGATATGTAAATTTTAAAGTGGGTTGAGCGGGTAAACTGAACGTATTGTTCAGTATAGCCAGATGCTGTCTGAACATTTAGAAAGTGAGACAATACAACGAATGTATCATGTTTTTGGAAAACACTTAAAAAAAAAAAAAAAAAAAAAAAAAAAAAAAAAGCTTCAAAATTCTTGTTTGAGGAATGACAGTGTACTTTATGTTGTAGAACGAAATTTCAAAGTCTATTTAAGTAATAAGCCCTTAATTTACTCTAAAAACCCATAGGGAAAGAATAAGCCTTCTGGGTTAGCCTATAAATTAACATCATGACTGAACTGAGCTCTTTTCTGGTTACATTAGTGGTTCAGAAATTACACACTTCACCTTTTTATTACCTCATATTCTTTAAATTTGTAATGTTTTTATCTATAGTTTTAAATTGTTCTGTAAATAATATATGATTGTCTCTTTCACATTTCATATAATTTTAGAACACTCATTTTAAAACAATTTTCTTATAGAGCATGATGGTGCCTGCCCACTTTAAATTATAAGTATTTATAAGTATTTTTTAGTTTTGTTTGTTAATTGCAAAATATGCACTTTTGATTTAAGTAATTTGAGAGCAAAGGGTGATGTAACTTGGTTACATCAGTCATACTGTGTCATGGGAGTGAGCAGACTCTAAAGATTTTTTCTTTTTTTTGTGCGATTTGTTTCGATTCTCTGATTGCTGGAGATTTCTTTGCAGAATCATCGGTAATGCAGTTTTTCACCAAATATGTTTCACCATTTTACTGTAGAAATATCCTCTAAGTTATAAAGCAGTTTTTGGACTAACAAGGAACTTTTGAGTTCTTAGTCCAAAAACAGCTTTTATTAAAACTGAGCTGCCAAAATGATTCATTTCAAATTTTGTCTCAGTATGTGAGTATAGCGCAACGAGAGAGCGACTCGTGCCAAGTTGTCTTTAGTCTTTGAGTTGAGTTGTCACACAGTCTTTGCATTGCCTTCTTTGTGATCCTAACATTAACATTTTTAACGCAGTTCCAGATCGCGTAAGACACTGTTCATTTGTTCCCTTCATTTTATTGCGGATTTGTTTTTAAACAAGACACTGATCGATGCAGGCTTTTCAGAGAGACTTAAAACAAAAAATGATGCGGTGCAGACTATATTGGATCCGACAACACACAAGTGTGAGTAACAATGTTTTTACCATGCGTCACTATTGCTTTGTCTGTTAAGGCTGATTTATACTTCTGTGTCGGACCTACGGCATAACCTCTACGCTGTAGGCTACGTGTCAGTTTTTATATATACTTCTGCGTCGTTGTCTGTGTCGACGTGTAATCACACATGCAGACCGCTAGTAGGCAGTGTCCACAGGCATGTTGGTGGTGTAACCCACAGTATCAAGGTACATTAGTAATATTCAATACTGTTTAGGGCGGATAGTATGCACATTGGGATGCAGGTTGATTTTTGTTGCAGCTTGAGTTGTTAAATATCGAAGAACAGATAATTTATTTAAAACTACAAAAAAGGAGACAACAACAGAACAGGAAAAGTTGGTCTGACCTGAGAGAGGGGTTCTAACAGACCAATCACAGCGCTTGCGGTCTGCGTAGAATTGACGTGTTATGTTTTTGGAGAGGTGCATGTCAGGTTACGCCTTAGGCTATGCATGCTACACACAGCCTACGACTTAGCTATGTAAATATAAAAGCATATAGCCTACCATAAATTAACAACCTCACTATAGGTTTCTCTTTAAAGGCTTACAAGTTATTAGTGTACAAGAAAATCTGTTGGAACTATTTTACTATTTTATTTAACTAGCCTATTTTTAAAAACATTAAATATGATGCTAATCATACATATAAATATTTGGAGCATATATATATATAAATATTTGGAGCATATATATATATATATATATATATATATATATATATATATATATATATATATATATATATATATATATATATATATATATATATATATATATATATATATATATATATATATATATATACATATACCTCAATTAAATACATTTTGAAATATAAAAAAAATAAAAATAAATAGGCCTAAACAAATGCTCAAACATCCATTTTAAAACAGACTTGCGTGTTTATTTTAGCTATTCCTTCAGTGAAAGGACACACTACAGCCTGTAAAACTACGAAATAAATATCAGTAAAATAATGATAACCTAAATAATAAGTTAGTTAAGTATTATTCTAAAAGAAAATTGGTTAATTTCCACACAAAGATGCGTCATATAGCCTACCGCTCTGCGCTTTGAGACAATAATAACCAACTGCAGAACCGCAGAACCATACGTCATGACAGTCTGAGGACAACAGAGGCCGGAAGTGGGCGGAGTAACAGTCCATGTCGCATGTGGGTGGAGTTAGCGACAAACAAACAATCATGGCGGAAGAAGAGAACACTGTAAAAAGTTTCTTTGTGTTTTGTTTTTATTTGTTGGGTATTTAATCGATCTTTAACAGTAAACATGACTCTAAATGGGCTTTGCGATTAAGTCACTTTATCGCGTCTTTTGATATTTTACAACTTCAGACTATTGTCTCACGTTCCTTGGTTACTATTCATGGTTTGTGATTTTATTTCATTGGTTACATTTTCCAATACTGACCAATGTTTATGTGGATTTTTAGAGGCATATTAGGATTCAGAGAGGCTCAGCTTTACTTAATTTACAGCAATGCAATACATGCTGCAACAGTTTCCACTGCCTAGAGTTTTTAAACCCACCAGAAGGCACAGGTTGAATGCACAGCTTCAGATTCACTTCAAAAAGGCTGTTGTCCATGGAGGTATGAATGTTTCTTTTATATTCTAAATTTAAAATGTTGCTTTTGCAATGCAGTAAGTGGTCATTTTTTACTTTAGAACAATGAAACTTCTCTCTTATGCAATTTTTATGGTTATACAGTGGGTACGGAAAGTATTCAGACCCCCTTAAATTTTTCACTCTTTGTTATATTGCAGCCATTTGCTAAAATTATTTAAGTTCATTTTTTTCCCTCATTAATGTACACACAGCACCCCATATTGACAGAAAAACACAGAATTGTTGACATTTTTGCAGATTTATTAAAAAAGAAAAACTGAAATATTACATGGTCCTAAGTATTCAGACCCTTTGCTGTGACACTCATATATTTAACTCAGGTGCTGTCCATTTCTTCTGATCATCCTTGAGATGGTTCTATACCTTCATTTGAGTCCAGCTGTGTTTGATTATACTGATTGGACTTGATTAGGAAAGCCACACACCTGTCTATATAAGACCTTACAGCTCACAGTGCATGTCAGAGCAAATGAGAATCATGAGGTCAAAGGAACTGCCTGAAGAGCTCAGAGACAGAATTGTGGCAAGGCACAGATCTGGCCAAGGTTACAAAAAAATTTCTGCTGCACTTTAGGTTCCTAAGAGCACAGTGGCCTCCATAATCCTTAAATGGAAGACGTTTGGGACGACCAGAACCCTTTCTAGAGCTGGCCGTCCGGCCAAACTGAGCTATCGGGGGAGAAGAGCCTTGGTGAGAGAGGTAAAGAAGAACCCAAAGATCACTGTGGCTGAGCTCCAGAGATGCAGTTGGGAGATGCAAGAAAGTTGTAGAAAGTCAACCATCACTGCAGCCCTTCACCAGTCGGGGCTTTATGTCAGAGTGGCCCGACGGAAGCCTCTCCTCAGTGCAAGATACATGAAAGCCTGCATGGAGTTTGCTAAAAAAAACACCTGAAGGACTCCAAGATGGTGAGAAATAAGATTCTCTGGTCTGATGAGACCAAGATTGAACTTTTTTGGCCTTAATTCTAAGCGGTATGTGTGGAGAAAACCAGGCACTGCTCATCACTTGTCCAATACAGTCCCAACAGTGAAGCATGGTGGTGGCAGCATCATGCTGTTGGGGGTGTTTTTCAGCTGCAGGGACAGGACGACTGGTTGCAATCGAGGGAAAGATGAATGCGGCCAAGTACAGGGATATCCTGGACGAAAACCTTCTCCAGAGTGCTCAGGACCTCAGACTGGGCCGAAGGTTTACCTTCCAACAAGACAATGACCCTAAGCACACAGCTAAAATAATGAAGGAGTGGCTTCACAACAACTCTGTGACTATTCTTGAATGGCCCAGCCAGAGCCCTGACTTAAACCCAACTGAGCATCTCTGGAGAGACCTAAAAATGGCTGTCCACCAACGTTTACCATCCAACCTGACAGAACTGGAGAGGATCTGCAAGGAGGAATGGCAGAGGATCCCCAAATCCAGTTGTGAAAAACTTGTTGCATCTTTTCCAAAAAGACTCATGGCTGTATTAGACCAAAAGGGTGCTTCTACTAAATACTGAGCAAAGGGTCTGAATACTTAGGACCATGTGATATTTCAGTTTTTCTTTTTTAATAAATCTGCAAAAATGTCAACAATTCTGTGTTTTTCTGTCAATATGGGGTGCTGTGTGTACATTAATGAGGGAAAAAAATGAACTTAAATGATTTTAGCAAATGGCTGCAATATAACAAAGAGTGAAAAATTTAAGGGGGTCTGAATACTTTCCGTACCCACTGTACATTTAAGTTTTTCTGTTTGATTTTGCAATGCAGTAAATTGACTAGCAGAATCACCCCAGGACAATGGAAGCTGATCAAAAACAAGGTTAGTTTTATAAGGCTTTCATAAAGACAACCTACTTATGCAGATATGGTGTGTTGTTATATGTGTCACATCTTTTCCAAAAATAAATTAATAATATTCTATTGTTTTAGAATGTTCCACAACAGTTGACCGGCTCTATTGACTGTGGGATCTTCATGTTAATGGTAAGAAAAATAAAGGAAAGTTAAAAGTTTTTAAAAATGTATGAACTTCTCTTTTCATTAGAATGAAAAACAAACATAAGGGCTTTTCAAACTTTAAATAGTTAACCCTGGGTGATTGTAAACCCCAGGTAAACGGAATCCTGAGTTATCTTGATTCACGTTTCAGACTGATCATCATTTACCTGAGGTTAACAATTAATCCTGAGTATTCATTGCAGCGTTTCACACTGTACATTACTAAACCCTGGGTTAATGTCCTTATTTGCATATTTGCAGTGTCAGTGTTACTGATTGGACGAACAAAGCACACAATATGTTTACATAAATGCTCAGGCATTGCACATCTTCATATTACATATAGCCAACTTCATTATCAAGTTTATCCTGAATGGTCATTTCAGACTATAAAAAAATTAAACTATATTTTCTGCACTGCAATTGTTGCATTTTCTGTCAGCATTTGTTTTGTTTTTTTCTTTCCAACACTAACTTTTCTATTTATATACAATACACAGCGTTTCTGTGACTGTCAAAAGCACGTAAATATACAAGTGTGGAATGTTACTTTATCCACAGTTGAAGAACGACAATAACCTGGGGTTAAGTGCAGTGTGAAAAGCCATATGAATTTTAAACTGAACATGACTGATTCATTTCATTAGTGACAGGGTATGATGTATGTCTCCAATATATAAACATGAGAAATACCGAATGTCAAAACTTTATTATACATGCTATGCTACATTCTGACTACAACACAAAGTATTGTTAAATGCACTTCCAACATTTCATCCCCTTTGTTTGTACCCTTCTCTCATGAAGGAGCCACAAATCACAGAAGACCTCTGCGCTGCACTTGAATGGCTGCACAACAACTAAAAGTCTTCAAAGGTTTAGTGGAAGAGCCGTGCTTTCTGATATTGAAAGAGGAAGACCAGGAAACAGCCCTTCTTCAACTTTAACAGGCTGAAACGGATGACGATAAATAACTGGCCCAAGAGCCTTTAGTGTTTCGCTTCCAAATTAAGGATGATATGGACATTTTTCTTAATGAGCGTCTGGACAAAAAGAGTCTTGGAATTAATTGCATGTTTATGGAGATTTGAATATTTTTATTTTATTTATTTTTTAAGATTTAATTTGTCATCATGTACCTGCTGTGCAATAATTTGTTCAATTTACTCTCTTTGGTTTGATCTTGTAATTTTTTAGAGCAAAGCACAGCTAGTATATGATGCTTTTGCTACTTAGGGGGAAAAGTACATTTTATTAAAATTAAATAAATAACTTGTGTTTTGTTTTTTGGTTTGATGGATCTGAATTTGCTTAATTCATGTAATCTAGTGTACAACTGTGTAATGTGTATTATGTACTATGAATAAAATGGTCCATTCATCATGAAATGCTTGAGTAAAATATACATTTTATGTCGAATAAATAAATGTTTATCATTTGTAGTGTTTAAGCGTTGTGTTCAATTTACATTCAGTTAATCATTTAAGACAAAACTTTAAAAAATATTATTTCAAAGGTTAGGGGTTTAATCTTTGTAACATTTGTGTGTGTATATATATTTATATAAATAAGCTACTGACAAAAAGCGAGGATCTATCGATCATTTCAGTTAGATCGTTTTAATAAAATATTTGACATTAACATGGTTTTAAACCAAATGCCTACGAAGATAAATTTGCTCCGCCCACTTCCGGCCTCAGACTGTCGGTCTGGCGCTGTTGTCCTCAGGCTGTCATGACGTATGGTTCTGCAGTTAGTCCTATCTCACAAGCAGGAAAGAGACCATTTTTCTTTAATAATATCTTCATGTTATCTCCTGACGTTACAAGCAACTGACACTTGTTGTAAAAGGTCTGAAGAGCAAGTTTTATCTACAGACATTCAGGTTGTGTTTTATTTTGCGCTGCCAGAGAAAGCGAAACTAAAAATCACTGGTGTGTGAAACGCGTTATACAAATAAACTTGACGTGACTTATAAAGTCTAATAACAAGCACAAACTGTGTTAAATAGAAATTGACGTGCAAGCAAAAAGGTTTCTGTCCTACGGTGTTTTTTCTACTTTACCACAGTAAAGAATGTGAATATAATAGGCCTAAAAGCGAACCAAAGGAAGAAACGTGTTTAATCCCCTGCATGAGTGAAGATTTGGGAAAAGAAACAGAGATTCCATGTTTAGTGGAATAACTAATGAAATATTGTTAAATTTCCTGCTAATCAGGTGACCAGATCGCGATTCGCAAAACAGAATACAAACCCGACAAAGCTTATATGTATGACGTACCTCTCTCATTCGGCATGAACCAAAATGTTTCCATGGCTGCGGTCACATTTGCTATCCTATTAGCCTATTTCTTCTATAAACAAAGCTTTGTGCTTCACTCGTGACATATTCACGTAAAATACCGGCACAGCCCTATCAGTGGGTAGCCTACCGAATATACCCGGTTTCCCTTCCTGAAGTCGGAGGGCAAGCACTGGGCAAGACTCGTTCTGTGGTGTAATGCTAATCTATTACGCCGCATCATTCTTATGGTGTGTGCCCCCTGCCGCGGAGTGAACATTTTCAATTCATTCCTATTATGGTTGAGCTTCACGCTCACGTGTGAAATGAGGAGCTCGCTGGAGTGTATGTTCAGCTCTTTGGCGATATCTAGTGCTTGTACTAGGGGGGGCACACTCGTTTTACACGTATTTGGCACTCCCTATTGTTGCGAGTATATTATTATCATGTAAAAGTCTAGACCATGACAGGGGCGTAAATCGCGCCCCTCTGAGTGCTGTCCCCCCCAAAACAATATAATTAAAAACCACGCTAAGTATTGTAAATACATGATATATACTTAAAATAATTGTGTAAGTAGTAAAGCAATACAAACGCAAACGGGCATTTTAAGTTTAGAAACATTTTGAGTCACCCCTCCCTTGCCTTACAGTGGTTTTGTCCACCGCGCACGTATGTACAAGTCCGGCGGCGCCGGCGGGAGAGTAACGGTTCTTCAGACAGTAGTTGAGAAATTCCAGTAAGTAGGCTGTCAGGGCTATTTTATTCAAAAACATCAGATGAAGTGATTATTTTCTCTTTAATACAGACGATGCTGAGTAATTAATCATAACAACAACAAAAAAGTGATGATAACTGTAATTTTTTTCCGTGAGTCAGCTATGTTAGTGATTATAATGTTACCTAGCTTGTTTGGTAGCTTGTTTATGATAGCTTGCTGGATAGTAAGTCACCCACACCAACAACAACTAACATTGTGATAAGCATATGTGTGAACTGTAATAAGGCTAATAGATTTACCGTTGTGTGTTGGGTTTTGCTCAATGTGTATTCATCGTATTTTGGTGACTTGGTTGTAAACAAATTGCAATAAATAAATGGTTTAAAGAAGAATATTTTGGTCAATTTAGTCAGGTTTTTCATTGAACCAAAGAGAAACATTGAGCATAATGATGGCACAGTCTCCATGCTACACTAATAATAGTAGTAAGGTTCTGTGTAACATTACATATATCCTTTATAAGTAAATTTTTATTTAAATTAATTCTGTCCCCTTCAAAAATTGCTCTTGAGAAATTTTATGTTTATTGTCCCCCCCAACTGTCAGATGAAATTTACGCCCCTGGACCCTAAATACCCTACATTTTTTCAGATTTATTTCAAAAAAGAAAAAAAAACCAAAACACTTATATTCGGAACAATATGGTATGTATAATTCCAATAAAGCTTAAAACTGCAACAGAGAGGGATAAGAGCGACCCACATGCTTTCACCCACATTATTTTTCCATATAAGCATATGCATGTACTTGTAAACATGAAAACAAATGGCATGTTTAAAGCGTAGAACCACATCACACCCACACAAACAGAAACACATCAACTGCTTCAGTGAGACAGGAAGCATTCTGAGCAACATGTAGCACAATGTAATTGGTAAGGTGGGGAAATGTAGCCAAGCCTCAGCATCATGCAGATTGCTCTCTTTCAGGTCCTGTGCGAATGTTTGGAGAAAGGAATAAGGAGCAATTAATGCAGGTCATTGTACGACACCAATATATTCATAAAATTCTGAGGTGTGACCTAGCAGTTAATGCACATGCTTTGACACACAAAGCCATAGTGCTCATGTGGATTAAATAAGATAATACTGAATAAATTAAATAAGATAACAAAAACAATAAAATGCAATTTAAAAAAATAAAAATTATAAAAACTAAAAGTAAGAATCAAAAATAATAAAATAATATAGAAAAATTAAAAATGTCAGATTTTAGTCTTTAATTTCATAGCTGTGCCAGAGCTAAAGCAAAACCACAAGCCCCTATAAAGGCAGCAGGTTAGTGGATAATCCACAAATTTTACACAGACAAAACATAACACCTGGGGTGCTTTCACATTTCCCTGTTGATCTGGGCAGCTAAACCTCTCTTCTGCTTTTCATTCAGCAAGATAATAGAGAGAGATAACTATATGAAAAGGTGCTCATCAACAAAACCATCTTCTGTGAGCCACAGCACTGATCTGATGATAAAAAAATCTCTGATGTTTAGGTTATATTTTTCTGTTTTTCTGAGCATATACAGTCATATACATATATACACACACGTACGTATATATAAATATAATCTCATTCAATTTGCGTCTTTCGATTGGTTCTTCTGTGGACTTAGAGGCTTTTGCTGAAAAGGGAAAAGGCGTTTAGTGGTTTCTGCCAACGAACCGGTATTTCTGAATGGGCTAATGTTGGAATTTAGTGGATTTGAAGTTAAAGTATTTGATAAACATATACTATGTGCGGAGAGCATTCACTTAATTCATCATTTTTGATGGGGTGGTGTTTAGCGGCTTTTGCATCTGAACTCTGCATATATACACACACATACAATAGATATATATGCAATATTAATCAAAGGATGTCACAGTGTATGTTATGCTTTATCAGGTATGCTTTTTTCAACGTCACAAAAAAAAAAAAAAAATAATAATAATACCTTTCTTTCTTTTTTCAGTGCTTGATCAAGATAGGAGGACTTGTGGAATGCATACTAGCTTGATCTAACCTTCTTCTATAATCTTCAAATAATCTAATCTAAGTGTGATTGCTATAGCCGTGATCAGCATCAGGGCTTGAGTGACATTTAAGTTAGTCTGTCATCAGATACTATCAAAGGCAGTGCTGTAGTTATCCATGTAGGGGATACAATCAAGGCTTCAGACAGCAGGTATCTAACATCTCTCATTTCAGCAGCATTACTAAAACAACATCTGGTATGCTGCAGTCCTGTATCTGACTGTCCCTCTAGTCAAACAGCGAGGAGTGGGTGGACGAAGGGATGGGGAGATTGTTCACTTTGTCTATGGGCAGCCCTTGACTCCTACACAGGCGACGTAATGGACCTCAGTATGTAGGCAGAAAGAATGAGAAATCTGTCACATGTAAATTCACTCAAAGAGATGTTAGGAACAAAACTGCCATTATGTGAAGAGACGACACATAGTCTGAGTTAACTAGATTTGGGCGGTGAGAAGAACAGATATTTCGGTGACGCACGAAGTAGCAAGAAAACAGCGGGAGAGAGAAAGAGACAGAGTTGAAAGTTTAGTTTAGTTCAGTGTTATATGTAGTCTTGTTGGATGCTCATTTTTAATAATAATATAGTTCTGTAATTAACTAAAGTGCCACTAATTGAATTATATTAGAGTTATATAAGAAAAAATTATAAAAGAACAAAAAGACATTTTAAATATATGTGTGTATAATATATATATATATATATATATATATATATATATATATATATATATATATATATATATTATACATATAATTATACATACACACACACACACACACACACACACTAATATACAATAAAAAAAGTATATACACATTTTATAGTCTATACATATACTCATGCTCATTTTTTTGTGTGTATTCAGGCGGTACATTATTCAAAACAACCATGTCGCTTTGTACTTTTACATTAAATTGATACTGAAATTATTTTATTTTGTCATTAAAATGGCAAATAATAGAAAAACTGATTACATTACAGATGGCTGAAGGCATCTACAACAGGCGCATAATGAGTCTGACCCTACCCACAATCTAAATACACCAAGACAAGCCATATACACAAGCACATGACAGCCAGGCAAACACACTGTGAGTCTGTCATGTACACACTATGACTCACAATAGCTGATTTCTCTAGCAAAGTTCTTCCATCTACGGCATATCAAATAGAAAGGAACACAGTCTGGATTATATTACTTGGCTGCCTAATATAATACTCTAATATCACATTCTGCGATGCTTTTAATGTGATGGCAGATAGATAATGAGATCCTCTGATAGACAGCGGTGTTAACAATTCTTTCTCCTTCGAAGTTCTGCCATTTTTTGGTTTGACTGCTCCCCTTCACACTGAAGGCTTTGTCCAAAGTCCCTGTTGAAGTGGGGCAAAAAATGAGGTGTAATGGAATGCAACAATGAGGATAATGAGGGCCGGCAAGCCACCGCTCTCAAAGGCGGCCTTATGTCCAGCCATGAATAGGTCCCATCCAAGGCGCCAATTCGGGCTCAGACTAAACAAAGAGGGGGACACGTGTCCCGTCACTTGCTCCGGCCAATTCATGAGCCAGCTGATAATGAGAGCGCATCATGCCTGCCCTTCTTTTCTTTTCAAGTCTTGTGGTTTAAATTAAAATATGGCCCTGTCTCATTACTCCAGGCTTTCATTGTATGAAAGAGAGCTTTTTCTTCGAAAGCACTTAGAAATCCTTGAGGACTCTGACATTGTGCTGGCTTAAGAATGAGCCACCATTATCTGAAGTATAGAAAAAATAATGTTGCTATGGATTTTTTGAGATTTTTGAGGAACACACAAGACAGGATGCAGTTCTATGAAAAGCTCCACCATGTGTTGAGCTACTTTTAGCAGCATAGGGGTACTTGAGGATGGATGACCCTAATTCCTCTGGGACATGCAGGGTTGGAAGAGAATGGGGGGGTGGTGAGGGCCCCTGTGATTCCTAGATGAGGCGGATAACTCAAGTCTAGACAAACACTTGGGCCCAGGGCTCAGGATCCAGCAAGAAGTCGGGAGGGGGGCTGCGGCTGGCATCCTGGAAAACCATCTGCCTCAGATCTGATAAATCTTGATTACAGCATGTTGGGAAGTAGGGGAGGAAAGGATGGAAAAATGCATCACCAGTCTATCTATCTTTTGTCAGATGTGCGAGGCCAAGGGTGCATTTGACATGCTCAAACAACTCCCGTGAAGTTCAGACAAGGTGATGGACACCAAATCGATTGAAAACAATTATGACAAAAATCATACTTCAAGAGGCCAGATTATGCTATTTTACAAAGTCTTGATTTTGTGGTCTACTAGAATAGGTTTTCATGCTTGAATGTTCAAAAAACAGATCATTTTTAACATATTTTACATTGTTGAAGCACCTCTCTTCCCAGTCTGTCAGTAACACTCTGTTTAGTTCCGGCCTCTAAGAAGACCCTCCTTCTGAAAAGCGCAACATGATCTGATTAGTCGGCTGGACCAGTGTGTTGTGACCAGGCTTCGCCCCTTTTTTTGCGTATGCCTTGGGCAGGAATTATTTAAATGAGGAATATTGTGATGTGTACATTCCCAGAAGAAAACTCAAGACTACAATCAAGGCATTTCAGGGAGTTCAGAAACAGTGCTTACTGATGTAGATAACAACTCCCTTTGGTGGGGACTGTGTGCTTTGTAACTTTGCAGGCCTTTTTCATGCTCAAACAGCAACAGTACACACTAAAGAAAGTTGGGAAAAAAAGTTAAAGTTATTAAGGGCATCAAAGGATGTTCATATTTATGATAAAAATGTCAGTTTGTGTAAAACTGTAGTCTAGTTCTGTGAAATCATATATGAAATCTGAATAAATATTGTTCCATCGACCTGTATGAAATTCATTCATTTTTAAATGAAAAAAAAAAAAAAAAACACAACAACCTTTGTCTGATTCCTCACTAAGGCCCTATTTCCACCTGGTATTAAGATGCGTTTTGGTCAATCGGATCACAAGTGGACGAGGGAGATACATACCCATTTACAACTGGTATTTAAATCAGTCTCTTTTGTCCACTTTCAACCATGTCTGTCCTGATTTCTTCAAGAGGAGGGTCTATGGGTGGGTAAATGTATGGGTTTTTTCAGATCTTTCGACCTAATGGACAAAATAAGATTACATGAACTCACAATTTACAATTTACATGAACGCACCCAGAGACAACGTAAAAACATACAGAGAGCATCAGCTTTTGTTTCTGCTCTGACAGCCGCAAGACCATGCCAAACGCTGAGTGCATATTAGAAAAATTAGGAATGGTGAGAGAACATTGTGTTTGGTACATTTTTCGTCTACAAAGCAAACTTTGGTCTTCAGCCAACAAAGTATAAAACCCCTCTGGCTAGCACGCTTCCCATAATGTTTACGCATTAGGTTGGTAGGTGGAGAATAGGCGGTCTTTAGTGGCTGTTCGGACACATTCGCATTGCCCCACTTACACCTGTATTTAGCGTCGTCCACATGTGATCTAATCAACCAAAACGCAACAAAAATCTTAGTACCAGGTGAAAACAGGGCCTATAATACTCAAATTTAATAATAAGAATAAGACAAAAGAATAAGATTCTAAATATCTTTTGTTTTCCAAAGAAGAAAAAAAAAATCTTATGGGCAAGTTAATAATCACAGAATCAAAACTGACCTATAATATTCAAGCAAACTGCAAGAAAACAACAAGAAACAGACCCTACTAATACATGACAAAATACACCAAAAATACTGTCAATCACGGTTTTGATACAAAGGTCATAAAGAGATCCTGTCAGCCAGATATTAAGATGAAAAACGTATTATGGGTCCACATATCTATCAGCTTTGAATCAGTGAACTAAGCATTCTGTATTTTGTCATGTACGATACTCAATTACAGAACCTGTAATTTCCTCACAAGGTCAACATGTAATCTTATTCCCAACAACAAAACGGCAGTGACAAACTCACTGGCCACTGTACCCAGAGCTAAACACATTTATCACAACAAAAACAACATTACATTTGCTGCCCAGTAGGCCAATATGAGCACCCACAATCACACACACACGCCAGCTACATCATGGCATCATATCCCACTTTTGAAAACATCCCAATCTGCTTTGTCCTTTAGGACCCAGACTGTGGCTTGAGGCTTGTCGGTTTACTGACTTTGGCACCCCAGGCAAGAAGGGTAAGCGGGGGCCACTCCACTACTATGACATGTTACAGATCAGGCCCTTCGCTCTCAAAAACAGCAAAAGTGTAGCAGGTAAATTTACATCTGAATTATTACTACCGCATTAACAGTTAAAATTGAAATTGGGAAATCATTATGTATCCATATGACAGCCTTCTGTTAAAGGCTTGTTGGTTTCATTAGCAAACATGAATAGATGGATAACTTATTTCCAGTTTCCGTGCATGTCGAATCAATCCACATCTATACTCACCCATCATCCTCTCAGGGTTAAGGGGGACTCAAAAGGACACCCGCCAGGCCACAACGCCCTGAGCCATTTAATCCAGATCTTGTGCTTTACATCCATCTGTGCAGGGCTACACAATTAATAGAAATTAAACTGCACGCGATTTGGCAAAGGCTGCAATTTTTTATTATTTTTTTTATGCGCAGCTTGTCAGTGCAGCACGGCTCTGATCAGTAGTAAATGCTGCTTCATCTGAAAGCCAGGGGGCGCTCTTGCATAGAAACTTCAAATATGCCCTGCTGCAGAAGTAGATAACACACGCACACACACACACACACACACACATTATACTAATCGCAGTTGCTGAATAAACAAGATTGAAACGCTTTGATTGATTAAACATGACTAATAAACACAAAACTACGACTGTATATGGTTTATCTGAGCTCTTTTAATTCTCAGGTATTTTCGTGATAATAAAGTCTATGTCGATTAGCATTGAAGTATAAATATACTTTATCATGTTATGTGCCTTATTCTGTTTAAGAAACCACATCTCACAGAAGGATGTTTTCAAACCCTCAACTGATGTTATGAAGTGAGTATGGAATATAAACATGCTATTAAATGTTGTCTTTTGTTGGACAAGAGATTCATAAATGCTTCTTGTGTTTGGAAAGATGTTTAGCGTGCATTGCTTTTTCAAATGCATGTTATAAGCAACTTAAACTCGCAGTGCTTTCAGATGGAACAGCATTTACTACTGATCACAGAGTTGTGCTTTACTGACAAATCTGCGCATAACAAAATAAAATAATAATCGCAGCCTTTGCGATTTCATAATCGCACCAAGCCAAATCAGTTTAAGCATGATTTCATGTTAATTGGGATTAATTGTGCAGCCCTAATCTGTGCCATCACAAGCTTTAACCTGGGATCTTATAAACCATTAATAAACCTCTAGCCTACAAAACATTGCATTCGTCCCATTAACACATTTGAGAGGAGCTGTCATTATACTGTCAAAGAGCTGTGGAACTGTCCCATAAATGTTGTTTCTTATGCTCAAATAGCGTTAAAAAAGCGTATTTTTCAGGCTAGACGAGCCAATGCGCATGTGCAGTCCTAAGCGCGAGTCTCAGGTTTCTATGGGAACCGGAGCTTCTAACGGCAGCTACAGTGACACAACAGATGCATCCCAATTTGCATACTTATGCACAATTCTATGACATTTTTAAGTACAAATAGTGCGAGTAGTGCGTTCACACAGAAAATTCCAAAAAGAAAAAGTGCACTTTAAATACCCGGATGATGCACTAAATTAACAGAGTGTGTGGAATGTTGGACACTTCATGCACTCAGCTGTCGCAGCTTTAATTACTTTGCAGAGGGGTAGGGGGGGATCAGACTCCGATGTTTAATGACAAAATAAATGTATAAAATTCATACACTAAATGGGTGAGTACATAGTGCGTAAGTGCATACACTATAGTGTGTCATTTGGGATGCAACTAATGACTTCATCAATCAGCGATTGGCTCTTTTACTTAGAAAGCGTAACATATTCCACCATTTTGTGCATTGCAGTTTCTCCTATTCATAAGTAATAGGAGTGAATCGTCTTTCTATATCTATAGTCTTTGATATTACATACACAAAACATGCTGCGTAATTTGATAGTGAAATGGAACAAAGTTAATTACAATAAACCACAAATTAACAAAGACCCATCTGGTGTCCAGGTAATGGTACTAAAGTTACTGCTGTATTACTGAGGAAAAATCCATTAATATTGTATAAGCACTGCTTCAAGAATCTTTTTTTTTTTTGCTTCAGAAATGGCTTTTAATCAGATACTTCGTAAAAGGCAAAGTGTACTTAAAGAAAAAGAGGACCACAAGATGGAGGCCTTCAAGAGACACTGAAAGTGTGGCATTTGGAAAAGAGCTCTCTTGTAAACTCCTCCCCCTCTCATTACATCAATTTCTCATTACTGCATCAACCAGGTGGAAAATTGCAATTTCACACCCAGCCCTGAATGACAATGTAGGTCAGCCTTGGAGCTCTTGTATGTGCAAAGGAAAGGTCAAAGGTCACACTGAGATAAAAGTCAGGAGGATAGCTTGATCTTGATCCAATTGTAAGGTAATTGTACAAAGCTAGACTTTTAACTAAACAGCATTAACCAAGTCTGTTCCATGATACAGCTCATTCTGGCCAAGAATCACCTACTTGGACAGAAAGAAAATATATATACAACACTAGAAGTAGAAGATCTATTAAATAACCTAACCCTAACCATAATTCAATACAAAATGAATTTTTCCCACAACATTCAGGATATGGTTCCACTCTAGAAAAGGAGTCAATAAATTTCATGTCATGACGTGTCGAGGAGGCAGGAACTTCACTTTAACTGCAAGGATCATAACAAACAGCGATGACATGTATGCAATATGAAACCGCTAATCCATCACTAATTTCATAACAACTCAGTCACCTAGTGCTCTTGGCAAGGAACATGATGATATTCTGTCTCTCTTCCCTTTACCGAACCTGAACGGTCTCTATTGTCATGGGTTGGTTTCCAAATCTTCTCTGAAATTAGATACTTAATCCTCCTCCAGGTATGTGTAGATGTAAAAAGCTTATTTTCTATCACATACCGTGTTTTTGACCCATTGGAACAAGCAAAATACACATTAATCAATCACAATCTATTTTAAAAAGAAATCAAGGAAAGGTAAGACTTGAGGCCACTAGTTATTAAGGTATGCATAACTACACACCTGTTGATATTTTAGCTTAAGATAGTGAGTCATACAAATCCATTCATCTCATAATAGTAAGAGATGTAGGAACATAACACAACTACATGGAAGAACCAGACAGACTGCAACACATCTTCTGATTCAGGAAGTGACTACATACTAAACATATTGTAGTGAAATTCCTAGGAAAAACAGAACCTTTGCAACCAATCTAGAGGGAAAATGAGTCACGTGACAAAAAATACAGACAAGACAATTTGAAAAGACCTGAATAACCTGAAGATGACACGCCCAAAGCTCTGTGAGGAGTTCACATTTTTACACAAGCCAGACAAAGTTTTTTTTTTTTTTTTTTTTTTTTTTGGTTATATGAAGAAAATGCCCTTGAACTCATTTTCCTTGGCATATAACTTGCAACATATGATTTTTTGATGACAAATCTTAATTTAAATGTAATAAATTAGAATTATCATTGTGGGTCTTTATTTTGTCTTTCATCTTTTATGAAGTCTGTTTTTTTATTCATTTTCTTGACAACATTGTCTACCTGTGGTTTTCATTTAATTAAAACTAATGCCTTGATTCACCTTAGTTAACTTGCATCCAGATTTGTCCCACAGATGATTTCTGGGAGGAATCCCTCTGAGAATCAGGCTGCATGAATGCTCTCCTGAGATGTCTTCATTTGTGGTGAGAGGTGCAACAGAGACGTCTCTACACAACTCAATTAAGGACTCATTAGCATGTCCATTAGAAGGAGTCACTCCTCCAGGCCGCTGATTCTCTAATTCATCCACTCTGACCTTGAAGGACATTAAGCCCTGAAATACTCTTGCATAAAACAGTAAAACGTAAAAGGTTTCCCATTAGCACAGCAGCTCCCGTAAAGTCTGCCTTTTGTTAATATAGGACAAGCTAATGGGGGCATAATCAGAAAGTGAGTCAGATGTTAATGCATTAGCTGATTCAGTGAAAGATTCAGTAGAATGATTCAATCCAATAAATGTCGTCTTGATGTCGTCAATTCGTACTGACACAAGAACCACTACAATAACTAACAACTATAACATAATTCCAATATAATTCAAATATAATACACTGTCAGAAAAAAAAAAGGTACAGTGCTTGCCACTGGGGCAGTACCCTAAGGTACAAAAGTGAAAAGGCCCCTGTGACAAGCACTGTACCTTTTTTTTTCTGACAGTGTACATTTGGACATGGTGCTGTAGATTCAGCAATAGCATTTGAAATTAAGAACAAGACTCAAAACTGATACAGATCTTTTCATACTGATTTATCAATTATTAGTCTACACAAACTCCAATATTTGAAATTTTTTTATGGATGAATGTATAATAAAGATATCTTATACAGCACCGATCACAACAAGCAAAAAAAAAAAAAAAATTGTATATATATATATATATATATATATATATATATATATATATATATATATATATATATATATATATATATATATATATATATATATATATATTTATTTATTTATTTATTTATTTAAAACAGTAGTTCGGTATCTAACTCTGTTGCATCACAGAAATCAGTTTTGTGTTCGGTGAAATCAGCCCAAAATCCCATTGCACATAGCTGTATAAACATCAAATCTGACTTGCTCGGTCCCTTCACAAATGATTTTCATATTTAGTGTGGGCAGAAAGGTTACCGGAGTCTAGAAAGTTGCTGTGTCACACCTGGCTATTACGCAATGTAAGGCTGGAGTTACTGCAAACACCTACATCATATATAGGTAGTGTTTTAAGGTTCTCGGTATGACAAATCTCCATCAAAAATAGCCCTGTATTCACCATCATACCTGGGGGTGGAAGAATCTCAGCAGGAACTCAAAAGAAAGAGCTTGAGTTCACTCAAACCCCTTTTCTTATCTCTCACCCACCCTCAGTGCCTTTTGGTCTCCCTTCCTCGTTCCTTCTCTAGCCCACACTGGGCAGTGGATGCTGAGCCAAGGGGGTGGAGGGTATTTTTAGCCAGCACAGTGTGCTGAAACAGTGGAGAGCGTTGTGCCCTCACAAGGACAAATCTCACCAACCGGGAGAGAAAGTGAGAGAGAACAAGACTATGAAAAAAAAAAAAAGAAGACAACATTTTTCTACCCTTCCCTACAGAAAATAAAGGGTTTTAAGGAAAGGAGCAGCTATCACATCTCAGGAACATCAGACATCAAATAATACACCTCTATCTCTCTTTTCACTCAATTCATGACACTATTTCTCTAAGTTTCAGCAGAAGAGGATATAGTCAGCCCATAGTTATTTAACATTCAGTTGAAGGTGGTCTTCAATAAAGGGCTGCTGGAAAAAGGATTCTAGGTAGCAAAAGACCTTCAATAGCATAATGCTGAAACATCTACAACAGAAAAACACCATAGGGTCATTTGAGAAACATGTATACATACACACTACTAATATATATTCATACATATTCATGAATCTGATATTAAGGATTTAAGCAAATGAAAAATGCTGACTAACAGTAAATTTGATTTTAAATCATATTCTCAAAAACATTACGTTTTAATGCTACCATTTTAGTCACAGTCTAGTGCCCTATAAAAGTGAAGATGTCGCCTTTCATGTCCTCATGCCGTTATTTGTAGACCGAAAAGCATTAGTCACTTCAAAAGGACCTAGAAATGACAGTACCAAGGAGGATGAGGAAATGGTCATTGACTTCTTTTGACCGCTCCATGGTGGCGTATGACTCCTAGGGACAAAATTTCCACTTCAAAAGGGGCTCTCTAGAGCTGAAATTGGGTTCGCTATCATGCTCCGCTTTGCTGTGATTCCCTAGTGGTATTAGATGTTAAACGTTCCCCCCATGGCAGAGGGAGGAATTCCACTGCTGGAGTCTGAAGTGGGGGGAGGACGGTGGTGATTTGAGCCACTCCAGATGTTATCAGCCTCCAGGGCTAATGCTAGCGAGCCTGCGTAAGGATCTCCAGGTTTGGCACGTCATTTTAAAAATGGTCACACACACAAACATATGCACACACACACACACAACTCTATGCGTCACAGTTGAGCTTTATCAGAACAATGTGTCTAAACGCCTGAAGGTGGCTGTTTACAACAGTGCCTCTCTCTCTCTCTCTCTTTGGCTCTTTGTATTTCACTTTGTATGGCTCTTTTAGCTTCCTTTCCTTTCAATTTGTTCTTCTCTCTCTCTAATGTTACTGTACACACTTGATTACATCAGATTGAGATTTTATGTGTCATAATCTGTATTAAAGATAGTTGTTAGGGCTCCATGATTAATTGACATAAAATCGGAATCATGATATGGCTTGAATCGCAAAGGCTGTGATTTAATTAAATAAATATGTGCACTGCATGTTTCAGAATGAAGCATGGCATTGTGTCCTTGTTTTTGTGTCTTGTCTTTAATACTTCAATGTATTAAAGTTTTATTAATGTTACTGTGGTATGAAGCAGGGCGGGCCAAGAGCCTGAGACATTTTACATTGCCGCTCCTTTCGTTTTGTTGTTTATATTTATTTTATGATTAAAGTTACGGTTAACGTCTGCCTCTTTCCCTGAACTTGAATTTTGTTACAGTTACATTTAATGACTTAAATTCACTGTAGCCAGGTTTAAGTTCAGGGAAGAAGGAGGCAGGAACCAGCGAACATTCAACGTAAAGTTAATCATAAAATAAACAAACAACAAAATGAAAGTACAGCGGCAGCCCCTCACAGACAACTGCCACATATAAACATAATAAAACACAACAAAGTCCAGGCCTGGTCCCCTCTCGTCCTTCACGGTTGTCACTCCTCCTCATTTTATACTTCCGGAGCTCCTCAGCACTCGTGCCACCGGCCTTGCTCCTTTCCTGTGGCTCTCTGTCCCGCAATGCTTTCCACATTCACAATGTTTTATTTCAATCTAATAAAACAGCCACAAGTGCTGATTCTGAATTACTACTCATACAGGTCATTTTATATGACAAATTAAAATTGCGGGTTAATGCACTGCTTTTTTACTTGGACAAAAAAAAAAAAAAAAAAAAAAAAGAAAATCATACTAAAATATGCTTGAGGGTGTTGAAAGTTGTTATAATGCACACTGCAGTAAGCTAGATTGATATTGGAATATCATATTAATAAAAGCTGGATGACTTGTGTTGCTAAATGGCATGCAATTTATTTTAAAATATATTGTATAGTGGAGAAAATGCTGTATTACTGTAACTACAAATAAAGCTTTTTCTGATTATGCCATGTTAGCCTCTTGATAAAATATCATTGTCTGAGGCATGGTACAAACATGTTACTCGTAGTAAATCAAGAAAACAAGAGAAACAATAAGACGAACCGTGTTGAGCTATACAACGATTAGTTTTCTGTCAATAAAGGTATCCAAACAGTGGCTCACCTGTCTAATAAAACACACAATATATTGTCTTTGGTGTTTCCACGATTTCTACGGAAGTAAAACTGGAAATTGAGGGTAACGTGGATATGATGTCACTGATGCAATGACACGGGCCATTACACTGTTTAAATCCAGAGAAATCAGAAATTAACCATTTTTGGAAACATTTGGGATAATGTAAGTAGTAAGTACATAAGTTAATAAGTCAAGTAAACAACTATTTTTATGTTACAGTGAAATATTGCAATATTAATATTTCTTGTTTGGTTTAATATTTTATCATTATTAAAATAAAAACAAAGTAGTAGTAGCAGTAGTATTTTATTGATGTAATCAATTTTTTGGCCAAATTGTACAACCCTACAAATAAGCACACCTTGAGATAAAAAAAACTAGAATCCCCCAAATCATGCAGTCCTGATAGTCATGCATAATTTCAGGAGTAAAAAAGCAAAAGTATACAATAAACTATTAGCATATCTGACAATGCATCACCATTTCCTCATGGCACAGGGCCTGAAAAAAATACGCAAAATCACTGACTTAATTGCAAGCAGTGAGTCTCACAAATGAACAGCAAAAGTAATGCTCTGTAATGTGACTGAAAGTTGAGGAAATTATAATGTTTCACTGAAAAACGCATTGCCATCTTCCTCTCTCACTCTTCCTGGGCTAAAAATCTCATTGGAACGTGTGAATCCATTCATGCCACCTGTCCCTGCTGTTAAACCAATGTGACTACCTTACGGGAGCACAGTCACCATCAGGAACAACTAAACGGATAGGAGGGGTAGAAAGGAACAAAAAGGATGAAGAAAAATGGAGAAAAAAAAAAAGAGAAAAGTTTGTTTTAAGTTGTAGAACTTGAATCTTTTCCTCCAATTTTCCACAGACTCCCTAGAACCCTCTTGCAGACCCATTTGAAAACCCCTGGCCTAGGAAATTAACATACACCATACAGTCTTCCCACATGTTCCTCGTCAGTTTAATATCACATGATATTAATTTATTAAATGACACATTACAGAAGTAAAATAGGTTCAAAATGTAATTATGTCGACATTAAACAGATCGACAACTGTGCAAAGTGTATAAAATAATGCATCTTTATAAAACAACAGCCTGATTCAAGCTCAAGCAACAACTGAAACTGTGCCCAAACATTACAGAGAAACTAGATCATATGAAACTAGCCAACCAGAGAACACCGAAACGATAATGCAAGCAATAGGAATCCAGAAAAAAGGCATTTATGATGTGCCAGCGAGTGAGCTATAGCTCTGGAACAAATATGCAGTAAAACTTTTTTTGCAAACAATGAGGGGCTATGTAACAAGCAAGACCCCTTGCCTAAAAAAGATGTTTAAGACTAAACATTTTATTAGCATTTCTAGCTAACACAAGTGTGACAACGGCGAGCATCAAACTGATCACTAACAATGAGGTTCTTTAAGGCAATGTTGACAAATAGCTCTCATCTGTTACTCTCTGAAAGAACCCAAACATCAAGCTAACCCATCATGACGTTGAAGTTGTGGGATCATGGTGTACGTAGGCTATCATTAGCTTTTTTCTTTGTACTTCTACGGATTATTTAGCCTTTAAAATTCATATAAATTTAATGTTCATTTGTAGAGATTATCTTGATAAACAAAACATGCAAGAATCATAAACTTTTGTTTGTCACAGAGCTTATTTTCTGCAATAATCCAAAAGCCAATGGAAAAATAAATTTGTTGTGTATGTGTTAAGGGAACCCAGATGATGCTATAACATCCATGTTGGCCTACAAAATGACATCATCCCCACAGCACAAAGTTAATTCTGATTTTATTCCAACTTTAAACCATTGCCAAACTGCAAAAAAGACAAGTTAAAATCTGTAAAAAGTATTTTAAAAAATCCTTGAGCAAGACAAATTTATTAGAGAAGAACTATTGTTTGATGTAGTATCATTTGCAATCACATCTTGAGCTGCTTTTTGAACATCTCGCAAATAGCACTGCATTTTTAAGACAGACTGTCACATTTAAAATAGTTCTTTGCTGTTCCAAAATGCTGATCAAGTAGCATTTGTTTGCCTGAAGTAACAAGGTTTACGTCTCAAAGCACCTGTAGGTTGTGTTCTGCAGATGGATTGTGCCTAACAGAAATCGACAATAGGATTCTAAAGGATTGAATTCAGGAGTGTTAATCCGTGACGAGAATCTAAACAACATGGCGTGACATCATAAGTGAAGATGATGGAAAACAGAGAGCGAACTCATAAATGTTTCAGCTTAATCCATGAGGTATCTGTACTTCCTTTGTGCATGCTAACAAAGGCAGTCAGAAAGGTTTATTGAAGCTAGTGTAAACAACGTTCAACTGCGCTGCCACATTTTACTCTCCACCACCCCCCAGCACAGCGACACACCCTAAAACACACACAAACACAGAACGTTTTATCACTAGCTGATTTCCATACTTGCTGTCGTCTCACCTGCCTGCTGGGTGTTGTGGACCAGCCAGCACATGCTAAACGTTTGTGTATTCACAATGCATTTTTACTTTATTGTCATTCCTCGCCTTTGTAGCACATTCAATCACTCATTCCTATTGCGCTACACTCTTTCATTACAATTCTCTCTCTTTATCTTGTTTCCTGTGCTTGTTTCTCTCAGCCACTCCCTTCTTTTTCTCAGTATGTGTGCGCTCTTGGGGTTGAGCTTTCTCTCTCAGCTAGACACTCATTAATAATCCAGCGTAGTGCTGGAATCCACCAGCTCCTCAGAGGGAGTCCAAGATTCCAAAGAAGCACAGGGTGTTATCTATCCATCCACCCATCCATCCATCCATCCATCCATCCATCCCTCCCTCCACTATCACTCTCTTTCACTCCTTCTCCACCTGCATGGAGAATTCGCACAAACTGTGAGAAGAGAAGTATGCTAGCCATCTAAGCAATGTCATATCAAAGAGTGCTTGTGCAAATCTGCAGATTTGAAACCGAGGAGGCTGATTGGTCGCTCTCCCAATAAAGACGACAGAATGAGGACACGCTGGGGCTGGTCCTTCATTCAGCAGCATAATAAACAGCACATGCTGCTCCAGCACTGCAGGAAGGGGCGGGGTCACAGACAAACTGGGGAATTAAACATGAGCCGAGTGCAGGTCACACCTACTTACCTACTATGTCTGTTATGGCTGGCTTTGAACAGGCAAATGTGCATGTCCTAGCATAACCTGAACATTTATGGCCATAAATAACATTTAGAGCTGATGAATGGCTAGAGCGCCGTTTAAAATAGGAACCAGAAATACTGACGTCAACAAAACTGGGCGCAGTAAATACATTAAGAGAGTTGTATTTGAGAAAGAGATCCATTGTTGTGCTCGGTTAGGGTACCATTGGACAAACACTCAAGGAAGAGAAAGATGCTACTAAAGTTCTTCCACTATCTGCATGAGTAAGAGTTACCTAATATGTCCCAGGCTTCTCAGGACACAAGCTTGTGATTTGCTAATTATAGTGTATGGTCAGTGCTCATCCTAGACCTGGCTTATTGTGCTTTACACAAGTTGGGCATATTCATGGATCAATTTTTTTTTTTTTTTTTGGCATAACATGCTTATCAAGGTTATTATCGTTAACTAAAACTATTAAAAATATTTGTAAGTTGAAATAATACTGAAAGAAGACATATTAGATGAAAATCTTAAAGGGTTAGTTCACCTAAAAATGAAATGTCTGTTATTAATTATTCACCCTCATGTTGTTCCAAATCTGTAAGACCTTCATTCATCTTCAAAACTCAAAATAAGATATTTTTGATGAAATCCAAGATTTTTCTGACCTCCCTATAGACAGCAACGTCGTAACCAATTTCAAGGCCAAGAAAGGTAGTAAAGACATCGTTACAACAGTTGATGTGACTGTAGTGGTTCAACCTTAACGTTATGAAGCGACGAGAATACTTCTGTGCACAAAAAAAAAAAATAAAATAAACTTTATTCAACAATTTCTTCTCTTCCCTGTCAGTCTTCTATGCTGTTAACACAGTGCAGTGCTTCCAGGTTCTACATTAATATGCTGGCTAGGTACGCTTGGGAAAGAGGTCCAATTTTTCTGCCCATTTTCATGGGCAAAATCCAGTCATTTCTATAGCAATCCACACAATGGAATTTTGCGTGAAGGCAAACGATTTTCAAATCACTTTCAAATCACATTAGCCAATGTTTTATTCACAATAGAACATAGATAAATGTTTGTACTGAGAAATTTTACAATTTTATGCACAAAATGAGCTCATTTCAAATTTGATGCCTGCTACAGGTCTCAAAATAGTTGGGACGGGGGCATGCTTACCATGGTGTAGCATCTCTTCTTTTCAAAACAATTTGAAGACGTCTGGATATCGAGGTTATCAGTTTCTGGGGTTTTGGTGTTGAAATTTGGTCCCATTCTTGCCTGATATAGGTTTCCAGCTGCTGAAGAGTTTGTGGTCATCTTTTGTTTAATGATGCACCAAAGGTTCTCTATAGGTGAAAGATCTGGACTGCAGGCAGGCCAAATCAGCACCCGGACTCTTCTATGATGAAGCCATGCTGTTGTAATAGCTGCAGGATGTGGTTTTGCATTGTCCTGCTGAAATACACAAGGCCTTCCCTGAAATAGACGTCATCTGGAGGGGAGCATATGTTGCTCTAAAACCTTTATATAACTTTCAGCATTCACAGCGCCTTCCGAAACATGCAAGCTGCCCATACCGTATGCACTTATGCACCCCCATACCATCAGAGATTCTGGCTTTTTAACTGAACGCTAATAACACGCTGGAAGGTCTCCCTTCTCTTTAGCCCAGAGGTCACGACATCCGTGATTTCCAACAAGAATGTCAAATTTGGACTCGTCTGACCATAGAACACTTTTCCACTTTGAAACAGTCCATTTTAAATGAGCCTTGGCCCACAGGACACAATGGCGCTTCTGGACCATGTTAACACATGGCTTCCTTTTTGCATGATAGAGCTTTAGTTGGCATCTGCAGATGGCACAACGGATTGTGGTTTCTGGAAGTATTCCTGGGCCCATTTAGTAATGTCATTGACACAATCATATTGATGAGTGATGCAGTGTCGTCTGAAGGCCAGAAGACCACGGCATCCAATAAAGGTCTTTGGCCTTGTCCCTTACACACAGATTTCTCCAGGTTCTCTGAATCTTTTGATGATGTTATGCACTGTAGATGATGAGATTTGCCAAGGCTTTGCAATTTGACGTTGAGGAACATTGTTTTTAAAGTATTCCACAATCTTTTTACGTACACTTTCACAGATTAGAGAGCCTCTGCCCATCTTTCCTTCTGAGAGACTCTCTAAGACATCCCTTTTATAGCTAATCATGTTACAGACCTGATATAAACGAACTTAGTTTTACTCAAATTTAAAAAACGTCCCAACATTTCCGGAATTTGGGTTGTAAAAAGATAAAGTAAAACAAAAATGAAAACTGAAGATATAAAAATAAAAGCAAATTCAAAATAATAATAAAACTATATTAGTATATAAATATTACTAAAATAACACTTTCTTATCATCTGGGTTTAGGCTTATGGTTAACCTTTGATTTATGGTTAAGGCCTGGAACAACACCCTTATCAACCAAACACCATAATTTGGTTTTAGGATAAGTTAGGTCAATGGTTCTTCTCATTCAGTAATAAATGCATACAAGTGTTATTTATAAGCTCAGAAAATAAGTGCATAGGGTTGTGTTTTAAGATCATGCGATCCCAAGTATAAAAAAATATATACATATTATATATATACATATTATATATATATATATATATATATATATATATATATATATATATATATATATATATATATATATATATCTCATGTTACATATATATATATATATATATATATATATATATTTTATTTAACATATGGCTAGTGAATGAAACTAAATGCCTCTTTGACAGGAATGTTGTCTGATGTCCAACAAAGGATGATGATCCAGGAATGTGTCCTACTTGTGCAAATCACTTGCTTAGCTCAGAGCATCACATTTGAGTCCCATATTATCCATCAAACTCCTTGATGCAAAAACTTAAATCCAGGCCTCAGGTGTTACTGTACACATGGTATTACATCGGAGTCATACAAGCTGACATCTCTAGCATAGCTACATAGTGATGATAATCCATACCACCGAGGCTAAAAGGCTCACAAAAGCCAAAGTTATCCAAAGCAGCTGTGTTAGCACAATAGTGATGGCTCTGTTAGTGTACCTAGCATTGTTTTACACAAAGATGACAGAGCACCTCGTCTGGACACTTCACTATTGAGACTTCTACAAGAAAGCAGTCTTTTCTAACAGCTGTCGGTTTGAGGATCATGTAAGCCTGAGATTATCTTAGGAGGAAACAGATGTTGTACAGTAGAGAGATATTCTCACATTCTTGGCTCTTTAATAAAGAAAAGAACCCACTTCTGTTGTTGCGCGGAACAGAAGTCTCGGCAGCCTTCCTGTTTGTTCCTTCCACCCAAAGGGTCTTGTTTCTGCATGGGCATTTTCTGAGAAGGAACAGACAGTCACAGCAGAGGTCAAAGGTGTCTTATTTCGAAAAGCATTGAATACAGGAGAACAATAATAGTCATGACACTGCCTTCTGGGAGTGTGTGAAGGTCACGTCTGAAGGTCATGATCACTGCACAAAGTATCACATCAAGTCAGCACTTATTTCTTGATTTCATTAAGCAATGAAATGGAACACATTTTTTCTGAAGGTACCATTATTTGGTGAATTTTCATGGGCAAAATCCAGTCATTTCAATAGTAATCACTGCAATCTGGAAGGCAAATCTCCTTGGTTTGAAAGTGACTTCTTCATACATCCCTACTGACAATGGACAACAAAGCTTTTTCTTGCTAGCAAAATTGTCCTCACAATCTTTCGTCAAAATATAACAACTTGCTTCTGCTCTGAAACAACATCCTTTTTATGCTGATGTCACTAATCTCTTGTTTTTTTTTTTGGAAAGTTGTTGCCGCCATTTCATGTTGGTTTTAAGAGTTATTTTTAATCTAGCTAACAAATAAGAAGTTATGCTTCTGAGCACCAAATCTGCATATTAGAATGGTTTCTGAAGGATCATGTGACACTGAAGGATCATGTGACTGGAGTAATGATGCTGAAAACTCAACTTTACCATCACAGGAATAAATTACCTTCTAAAATAAGAATATATTGAAATAGAAAAGCGTTTTTACTGCACTTCTGATCAAATAAATTCAGCCTAGGTGAGGATCTTTCAAAAACATAAGAAAACCATACCAACCCCTTTTGAACAGTATGGATATTTATAGAATGCACTTTATTAAATGGTGAGAAGCAAGTTCTTTATTAAAGGTGCACAGGGTTTGACATTAACTTTTTGCTCACCAGCCACTGTGGCTAGTCACTAGCCACTCAGCATCTTCACTGGCCACAATTTTGACATTGATACCATGGGGAAAAACTTCCATATAGGCTGCTGTCACTTTAAGACCTGATGCACGGATCCAATATACTGTTACACATGCATTTTCTTTCTCAACTGTTAAGTTCACTTAAAACATAACTGACTGTGTTTTTAGGGTAATACTCACCAAGACTGACATTTTGACATTATTTTGTGTTTAACTGTAAAGCACATTAAACAATGAGAAATAACTCAATTTAGAACTGAGAGGCGGCTTTATGTGCACTTTGGGTGTAAACACAAAATCTGCAGGAATGAGTAAAAAAAAAAACCCACGCAATCCCACGTCGAAATTCAATCCCTGTAACACCAACAATATTCATCCTGAGCAAATGAAATAAGTGAGTGAGGGAAGGCGGGTTCGTGTGTCAGCTCGCTGTCGGAGAGATGAGAGATCAAGAAAGCACAGCTGGTATTGTGTCTATTCTGCGGAAAATTAGTATTGGAAGCATTTCAGATATTTCAGTATCGATATGTATTAAAAAAAAAAAAAAAAAAAAGATGCCTTTTTAAAAGGCTACAATTGAAAAATGTATATATAAAATTCAACCCACCAAAGTGGCTAGCAGGAATGACTGCGTTACATGCCACTGCTGAAATTCACCCGCATTTGCCACATTGGTGGGTGTTAATGTCAAGCCCTGAAGGTGCTGTAAGTGATTTCTGAGAAACGCTGTTGAAAGTGGATTGGACTGAGCACCACAACACACTTCTAGTCAATCAGCAGTAGCACACTCATGAGAGTGAGCAAGAGGGAGATTTGTAGAAGAGAGATGGCTGAGAGACATTACAAAAGAAGAGGTCAGGAATATCACTAGAAAAAGAAGAGTTATGATCAGGCAAGATCTTTAGGACCCGCATTAATATTAAAAAAAGCTTTCCAACGCTGGAGAGACCTAAGTGGAAAGGCCTGAAAACAGATGCAGAGGTTGCTTTTTTTTCTTCTCAATACATGAGTTACACTGGTTTTGCAATGTTTCACAGAACCAAGATAGTAACCAGACAGTTTTGAGTGTCATTGTTTGTCTGGAGCTGCAGTGCTGCTGGCGACTAACAACAAACTACTGCATGTATATACTCTTGTGTACTGTTTGTTCATTTTTTGTTTTTCCTTGTCGTTTGTCATCTACGCTTTAGTTTTCGCAAAGCATTATTTTACTTCACTTCAGCTAAGAGACAGCCACTCTTGCATTGCGAGTTTGTGCATTTTGTGTGTGTAGCAATTAAGGGAGGTGTGTGTGTTTGTTTTGCAACATTTCAAAAACCAACAGTGTTTATCAGAAATCACTTACTGCACCTTTAAATGCTGACTGTATGCAAATTCAGATGCAACTAATGTGAAAAGAGCCCAGTGACGGCAGGGAGAGGGGCATGAAATCAAATTCGGGTTTGGACCAAGTGTGAAAACAGCCAAACGTTCTGCAAGTGACTCTCCGACACATCCTCACTCACTGCTGTCACCAGCTGGACCAGGTGGTGATGATATATTAGCACTAATGAATATGGGAAAAAAAATTGAATGAATAAGCTGCATATTAAAATAACACCCTCAATTTCCACTACTTACAGAGACGGACATACACACACTAACTTCACACTTCACAGTTTGAGAGAGGTGAACGATGTTAAATTCAGTAGCCAGATAAGCAAACACAAAAAGAGTGACAACGTCTGCATCTTAATTGAAACATGTCCACACTTTCAAATGCAAAACAGAGCCTGTCGTTTAACAGCCTCCCTCCAGCCCTCCAAGACAGGGCAGTTACTGTGGCCTCAAGCAAAGGGGTCAAAGGTGATTGGACAGACATCTGCCACAACAATGACTCAGACTGTCTGACACAACAGACCAGTGCAGATTTACAGCACACATGTTTGAAAAGACTCCACTTCTCCTTTCTGCTCTGCTTGCTTTACTTCTGGTTTCAATGAATGACTGTGGAGCTGTGGTCAAAACAAAGAACAAAAGAACACTAAACAAGCGGCAATGATTTTTTCATCATCACTTAAACGTCAGCCTTTGTTTGACCAACAGCCTGAATCATGCGAGTCAGCAAATATAAAGGCACAACATCAGCAGATTGAGCAAATGTGAGATAATATGCATGTGTGACTAACAGATATCTGAAATCACAGGCGATCTGGTAGAAGTTAAGAATTAAATAAAACGTAGGCAGTGATATGTATGTATGTATGTATGTATGTATGTATGTGTGTGTGTGTGTGTGTGTGTGTGTGTGTGTGTGTGTGTGTGCATATATATATATAATTACTTAGAGTTAGAGATATTAACTATTTATATATGACAATATATAAGATTTATAGTTATAATCATGATGTTATGAAAAAATTAAACAAATAAAAATAGGCTGTGAATAGAGCCGAGATAGATAGATAGTAGGGGTGTAACAGTACATGTATTCATCCTGAAATGTATGGTACAAACGTCACGGTTCAGTTCATGCAGTTAGACGACGAGTACAGTCAGTCACAGGTGATTCACACTCTAATCCAGAAGGGCCGTGCACGGTAATGCAACGCTGTTTGCTATAGGGCTGTCAAAATGGCTGAAATTCAGTTAAAGCTAAATTCGAAATTCTTTCTGAAATATTTGCAAAATTCGAATTATATTCGAATTCTAAAGGCAATACTTAATGTTAGAGGGAAAAAGTACTTAATTGTATGCTATGCCCACAAGAGAGCAATAAGCAAATATACACCAAATCAAGCATCGCAAGCACATCAGTAACCTGAGAAAACACGCAGCGAAATGTTTGTACTACATGAACACAAAATCGCAACCTGCCATTCAGAAACAATCCGCTCACTACACATCTACATATTGCTCATCAAAACACCAGACAGTGTTTTTTTTTTTTTTTAATTTATTTATGAAAACACGCGCTCAACTCGGCTCTGACTGCATACGCCGTCAAACTGGTTGCCCATGGCAGACAGTCATTTTTTCTTGCGTCTGGTTGTTTTACAACATCAACGCGCTCACTTTTTGACTCCTCCATTATATTTATCACATTAATGCACCCCGCACCGCGCTGTACTGGATAACCTTACAATACAAGTTGTTTTTTTTTGTTTGTTTTTTTTTAATTCGCCAAATATTCGAAATTCGGAAAAAAAAATTTTTTTTGACAGCCCTAGTTTGCTAACTGCCACAACAGGAAAAAGCGCAGAAGAAGAACAGATGATCTAGAAATGCATGTAATCTCTCAACCAGTGTTTCAGCCGCAGAAAGACATCAATAAAACAGCTTGAGAATAATATTTCACGTAGTATTACATTTACTTTAGGCAAGTCATTTAACGTCGACAGCATGTTGGTTCACTAGAGAAATGAACTCTAGAGGGGAGCATTTCACTAAATATATGCACTATATTAGCTTATATATTCATTAAATTTACTTTACCTGTTAGTAATGTCTTAATTATTTACTATATTTAAATAAATTTGTCAAGACAAGTTATGACAATAACTGTGTAAATGATATTTCAAAAATGAATTGGGAGTAATACTTTTTAAATTAGATTACGTTAATGCAATTTAAATGTTTTTTATTTGAGTGTTGATTATTAAATCTAAAAATGAATAGCAACCGAATTTAATATTTTGGGCTCTGTTGTTAATTGTAACCTTTAATATTATGGTAATGTGCAAGTAAGGGCTCCCTATATATAGTTTACAGCATTAGCTGAGGCAGTTTTTTTTTTTTTATCCTTTAGAAAATGTTATAATTCAATTTATTTAAAAGAGTGAGACACATTTTGTTCAATATGCCACTGCTTAAAAAAAAAGAAGAAAAAAGAAGCAATTTTATGTTTAGTTTTCTCCCCCCAGCTGTACAGAACCTGCACCGAACTGTGACTTTAAAACCGAGGTACGTCCCGAACCGTCAAGTTTGTGTACCATTACACCCCAGATGAAGACAGATAGATAGACGACAGAGAGACAGACAGATTTTAGAATGAATATTTTAAATTGTATCTACTTAATTTAAAGTACTATAAATGCCATTATAGTTCCTACAAATAGGTTCTGACCACCTATTCATTTTAATAAATGATTTCAAAATGATTCACCAGTCTCTACAGTATAAGGAGACAAGCTCTACTCTCATTCCAGCTGCTGGATATGGAGTGTAAGATATAACAGACTTCACACTGAACAAAGCTACTTTGGGTGGTTGGTTTCATCCAGCAAAAGCTTGTCAGATCAGAGATGGATCCTGCAGCCGCTGCAGCACACGCCACTGGCATAACGTGCTAGAAGCTTGCAGGGGCGTATTCAACCTAAAACCACAGCGAGGAGGAGATGGTGTGTGCAACACAAGGAAAAGAAATGAAGTCAAAGAGCCATCATATCAAATCAGAGGGCTCCAGACATCCTCTCCATTGGAGGTGACAGTACATAAGGCCTGGTCTTTACAAAGGAACTGCTATGTCTCCAACATTATCGGAGGAAGCTTGTTTTCAGCCACAGATGCTAAATGACATATACACTAGCTAAGGTGTATATAATGTCTATGGTCAAAGCAACTGCTCCCAGAAACATTTGAGCTGTGGTGATCATGTGGGAAACTTTGAAACCGGACATTTGTTTGCTGCTCTCTCTTCTTTTACCAAGAACGTTTATCTTAATCTACTATCTATGACAATAAAAAGTTATAAAAAGCTTGTTTAACAGGTTTAAGATTAGTAGTTAGGGTATTTCAAGTCACATGCTTGTGTTTGCATCAACAGGATATCCACTCAAGAGGTGCTTCTCAAAGCAAACAGCTCAAGTTAACTAAGTAAACAAATACTTGTAGGTAACAGATTGTGGCTATGGTAAGACGTTTTCCGGATTAACAATATTGGCAATAAGAGGACTTGAAGGGATAGTTCACCCAAAAATGAAAATTCATTCTTTTTAATAAATGTGTCACTTAATCACCCTAAAGTTTGTCACCTGTATGAATTTCTTTCTTCTGCTGAACACAAAAGATATTTTAAAGGATGTTAGTAACCAAAAAAGCCCAGGGCCCTATTGACTTCCATAGTATGGAGAAAAAAATACTCAGTCAATGGGGTTTCTCAACTGTTTGGTTCTTTAAAATATCTTCTTTTGTGTTCAGCAGAAGAGACAAGAGAGAAATTCATACAAGTTTGGAACAACTTGAGGGTGAGTAAATGATGAAAGAATTTCCATTTTTGTGTGAACTGTCCCTTTAAAGCATGTTTATGGTTACGTGCCATCAATAAGGAAACAGTACTATGCTAGGGAAAAATGACTTTTCATTCAACAGAAAAGAAGTGTGGGATCTGCTGAATGCTGTACATAAGCAAACAGGGATATGCAGGTTGTTGAAGGTGTAGAAACCTGACTCGTTAGGCAAATATACTAAGCAAATGATGTGGCTTCAGTTAAAGGTGCTCATATTCACACTCATTTCCTTGTGAACAAGTGGTCTGGTCGCCCTTCGATCAACAATGTACTTTTGTTTAAAGAAATAATTCATTTGTTATTCATTATTTACTCAGCCTTGTGTTGTTCCAATGGCAAGCACCAAAATAAAGTATCTGAAATAGCCCACATGATATGTGTGCTATATTCCAAGAAGTAGCTTTGTGTGAAAACTTTAAAAGGATATCTTTCATTCAAAAATTTAAATTCTGTCATCATTTACTTCAATCCACACCTGTATGACTTTTTCTTCAGTGGAACACAAAAGAAGGTATTTGAGAATGTTGAGGTTCAAACAACATTGAAACATTCTTATTTTATAGAAAAAAATGTTGCAAAAAAAAATTATCTTTTGTTTTCCACAGAAGAAGGAGAAGTTGTACAGGTTTGAGGGTTATGAGGGTTACAAACTCAACATTAACGTAAATATCTTTGCCAAAAAAAAGGCATGTTGTTCATGAAGATTAGCCTACAACAAATGAGATAATGGAAACTTCATAACAGAAAATCATCATGCAGATAATGTTAATCTAATATCATTTTCCTTGAATCATAAGTGTAATAATGAAAGCATTTAGGTCACTTTAGCCAGCTTCCTGTTTTCCTGTAACAAATTCTACAGATCCTGCATATGGCTATAAACCAATTGTCAAGCTTCACATGCCCTAAAAAACAACATATGCAATTTAAAAGTATTATGTAAAATTTAATTAGCTAACACCAAGACAACAAAACAACAGCCAAACCAAAAAGCAAAGCCTTGGGGGTGTTAATGAGTTGAGCAAGACAGCTTTATCAAGCACTACTGTACACAAACGTCATCATAAGATGTGTATCCCTGACTAATACAAATACTGGCTCAGAAAGCATCCTGGGTATGATCTAAGAATAAAATAGTCTACTGTAGATGTCCTCTTAATGAAAACTCCCTAGTGCCTAATCTCAATGGACTAAACTAACCAATGCTGGCCTGAACGCTGGGTTAAACTGACAGTAGACAATGGCATGGCAGTGAGCCAAAACAAACACAGATTTTCCAGGCTGGCCTTGACATTTGATGCATTTGATGACCCAAACTTCCTCACTTTGCAGCTCCATCACAGATATCAGAGAGAGCAGATTGCCACTGACAAATAGGCTAATTAAATCATACCCACAGGAATGTATGGGAGAAATGAGAAAATTCGAATCTGGAGACAGACCTCAGGCACCCCTGGAGTTTGGAGTTTTCTCTGATCAGCCTGTGGGGGCTGGTGAGGTAGGATCAGGGTGGGAATTGAACGGAACCCACCTGGACCACAAAATCTGATCCCAAAAACCCAGTGTGATGTAGATGAAAGGCTATAAAACTCAACCCAGAGCAAAAGTACCATCCAAATCACAAGGAACCAACATAAATACCTACATAAACTGGCTTGCTTTTCCAAACAACAGACCATATGAAACACAGTCTTCTGGAAGAGACGTGTCTTGTATCAAGCCGTTCTATTTTCAGCATTTTTCTGTCTGGCTAAGATAGACATCACTGAGGATCCTGATAAGAGTGATGACTGAAGCTTTCAGGCATCAAAAAGTCATTTTGATGATTAAATCCCCAAAACCCAAGGAGGGAAGATTAAAAATAGTCTAATGCCTGGTTATGTGAGTGGAGTAAGACATATAAGGCAAAAAAATGGTATGTGAAAGCAAGATTTAACACACAATCAACTATGAAGTGCGGCGGTAGATGAGGCAAGACATTTCAATGCGTTTAAATCACCATGGGTTTCCACAGCTGCACACCACTCTAAGCTGCCCTACATCTGTTGCTTCTCGCATAATTAAAGTGACCCCGGTCTGGACAGCAAAAGTTGGGGGACCAAAACCCACCAATTCACCACAGGACTCTGCTTCTGTTTCATAGTCTCCGCCCCACAATTGCAGACTCCGCCTTTAATTGTTAAATTCCACAGACATAATAGACCTATGTATCAATCCACACACACAAATATAGGGTCACTATGATTTCCGTGATGCAGAAAACACGGACAGAATCACAGAATCCAGTCATGTAATTTACTATATAACACAGAATATCAATTTGGCAAAATTTGGTAGAATAAATCAAAAGGCTCTACACTTAAATCATGATACGTACTATAAGTCTGTGAAAATTAAACCACACAAAGCCTGCTATTTAAACGTCAAAACACAAATACACTAAATGGTCCTCACTATAACCAGCCAAAATAAATGTTTGGTTTAACGTGAAGACATTATGACAGAAATATATTAATATTGTACAGTGTATATAATTTCTGGGGGGAAAAGGGCATAATTATTGTTGAAATTGTAATAAAATATTAAATTGTTAAAAGTTTTATGAATTCAACTAATTATTACACATCCTTTTGATTATTAAAATTTTATTTAGCCATTCAAATTAATTTAAACAAAAAAAAATGGAATACGGGAAAAATATAGATTTTATAGGGCCCTGCAAATATATAATAAAGCTCATTGGGGTACTTTCAAATCCCCACCCAACAAGCATCCTGGTTACAATCATATGGCAAGCAGAGAGACAATGTGTGCCTGGCCAAAAAGGATGAAAACAGACCCCATAAAATGTCCCCATAGGGGTGCGGAAGCTTCAAAGGAACAAATGTTAAAGAGCAACACCTGGCATGCTCGCCTTTGTGGTGAATTGTTGCCTTAGTGACGAGCCTTCTGTCTGATACTCGAATAACCGCTGGATGACACGGGATGCTTGTTTTAAATTATGAGAATGACATTATGTCCCTCCACTTCGAGAAGGGACATTCAGTGTAAACAACACTGCAGTCCAGAACGCAGAACAAATTCTAGCATGTTTGAATGGCTGTTGCTAGTTGTGTAAAGGAAGTTATGAAAGACAAATCTTCAAGATTCGATCTGAAAAGTGGCTATTCGTTGATCGGGGTCAAAACAACACGCTCTGAAATTAACTTTGGGAAAACCAATTTAAACAGTGTCAAATCTATCAGTTCCTCCTGGCCCTTTGCGCTTCCTTCAATTTTGAATTGAATTTCACTTGTCTTGCGGCTGAAATGCGGCGTATAAGAAAATATACCTGTCAAATACCTCTTCTCTCCAAAACAAGAGCAAAAGTTCTCTTACTTCACTGGTGTTTGGTTAAGGACTCCTGGGCCTATTCATCCTGCTCACACACTACACCGGCCAGCCGGTGAATCAATTTGCAGCGTTTAATTACGATCGGGTGATTTTCTCAGCTGATGCCCCCTAGACCAGGGAAGACATTTCTCATGTGGTTGCCGGAGACGCAGCTGAGATGATTTTCTGTTGAAACGTCTCAAGCCCCCAAAACCCAGACGGCACACTGAAATCCTTAATCACTTCACCACAGCTGCTATTACGGACAGCCAATCATGAAATAAATAAATATTAAGCACACTAATCACTTCTAAGAATGAGTGCCACACCTATTTTTCCAAAATGTGGGATCATTTTGGATTATGCATCAATGCAAATTCCCTCTGAAGAAGGGATAACAGTCTATGAACATATAAACGACACTCACATGAAGTATACAATTAAAAGCCTTTGTTGGAATAAGGATATTATGTTAAAAACCACAATCAACCTGTTACTGCTAGAAGAGCCATCATCAGGGTGTGCTTATGGGCCAATGATAAGTTAAGGTAAATTCTTTGGCACTCAAGTTCAAAAGTGTGGCGCCACACCTGCCAAAGACTACTTAACATTAGGGTGGTAGTTAAGCAGGTGATCAGCTGCATGAAAGCCAATCAGTGACCTAAAGATGACAAGGCCAAGGACGTCAATACACAGTTGTGGTCTGAATTCCCACATTGCGCCCCAGTCAGTGCAGATGCAGAAGGAATTGTGCTGTTCTATTCGCTGCATGATTTCTGCATGTACAATAAATACATGCAATAATGATGGGTCACACAAAAGGAGGGTTTCCCACCCCAAAACTCCAAGTCCCATGAGATAAAAACACATTCTCTGATTAATAACAATTGAAGGATGATAAGGACACTATGTAATATCAGTGTATTTTAACAAATTTCCAGTTGGACTGGAAACCCCATTGATGTTTACATGCAGTTATGATAATAGTGGACCCATCTGAACTTCTGCTTTTTTATAAATGCCTTTAACTATATATATAAATATCTAACATTTATAAAAATTGATAGATGCTTTATTTATAATAAATGTAATAAAATATATATTAATTAATACAACCAATTGATGAACGCCCCAAACCTGCCATGCGTCTGTACCATACACTGCACGCGCAACACTGTTGCCAAATAAGAGCTGTCGGAGATCCATACAACGCTTTCAAAGGAGGAACATTAGAGCTGAAGGTCTGACGGTCCAACCAGCAGTCAGAAATTAGCCTATTCATAACGTTGTTAAAAAAAAAAAAAAAAAAAAAAAAAAATAGAATAGTTCGTTGATTTTGATTCATCAAACACGATGAACGCCGCTAGGAAACGACGTGTAACCGTCGCCCATTTCATGTCAACACGCTGTATATTACACTATATAGCCATTTGGAGATTGGACCTACCCGTTATGTTCATATGCAGTCGTATGAATTTGGATCTGCTGCTCTTCTAGGCTGGTGTCCGTGTATTAGGAACCGCTGGAGATGAAGAACACCTTCGCCAAGTGTAAATGCTTCGTCCTTCTGTTTTCCTTTCCTATTAAACGGTAACTCCTAGTTTTCGTGCTTACCAGCCAGCACGTAACAAATGTAAAAGATCTGTGATCAGAAGATCACCATAAATCAGGAGCGCAGCCCCGTCGCGTCCGCAGACGGAAGGACCCTCTGTATGTATCAACTGTAGCGACGCGGTTCTGGTATCATTTGAAGACGCCGTGCGCATACAGGCGCTCTGCAACAGCTTCTGCGCTTGGTGGGCGGAGCTATTATGCATTATTCATGAGGAGGCGGGGAGTATGTCTGCCTCCCGTTCTCCACACGTTGCACTTGAGCCTGATGCAGAGTAATTAATAATAGATTAATGCTGACTTTTACACCATGTTTCAATATTTTTAAAACTAAAAATAACTAAAAGTTAATTTTCTTAATTGAGTCTCTAAAATTTATATTTTAAAGATTTAATGATTAGGTTATTCATTTATTCATTCATTGCATTTTAAATGTATGTAGGGTGAATTCAGTGTGATTGGGACACTTTTTGCCATTGAGATGAATTGGAAAAAGTGTCCCAATCAACATGAATTCACCCTATGTATCAACAGACTTATTCAGCATTTTTGTTACTTACATTTATCACTAAAAATATTTGTGTTTAGTTTTTTTTTTTTTTTGTAGGAAAAGTTGAGTAATTGATCTTATATGATCTTCTGTTGCTCAAACTTGCCTATGAGCATCAACGCCCTTCTGAAGCTAATGCCAACCTCTGCATCATTACTCATGTTTTCCACTTTATATTTGACACATAAGGATGAAAAGGGTATTAATGGATTATAGGCTAGCCTATAATGCCCGACACTCTGATTATCTAAGGGCTAAGAGTTGTAAATGGAAGTCCTTGGCATTTCTGAAGAATTTGTAGATTGCTCGTTTTAATGGACTCTTTGGACTTCATGTGCTGTGGTTAAATCAATAACATTTCTGTGTAAAATCTTTTAAGGTGTAAAAAATGTTCAGAATGACTGACTGAGAACAGGCCAATGCATAAAATGTGCTTTATTTGGGATCTGTTTTCTGGTAATTGCCTTGATCAAAGGTGGAAAAACACAACAGAAAGAATTCAGTAAATGTTTCTTATAAAATGCTGCCTCTGAGGCCATATATGGATTTTCTGAATATGCATCTTGCTACAACTTTTTAAGAAACTCTGTATCTCACATGAACAAGCCAAGCTTTTGCAGTTCCTTCAAACTTCACTCTCTGACTCACAAAAGTGCACATTTGTAAGAATTTTCTCAGATTATATTTAATGATCTACATTAAAAAAAAAATAATAAAATAAAAATACCCCACAAACTTAACGCAAAGAATGCAACACATGGATTAAGATCTAAGAACTGTGATTCTCACTGGTATAAGTCAAGCGAGTAATTCAGATGAAAGACAATTTACCATTAAACCTACTGTACACAATATAACCCGCTTTGAAGAATGCGCATCTTAGACGGCTCTGGCACGGTGAGACGAGGCCTGTCGGATGCACTGGACAAAGCATTAACAAAGAAAGCGCCTAATGCGAAATAGATTCGATTTCTAGTTGCTTAGTGCCAACACTTAATTGAGTAAAAGTCTAACTGCTCTGATTGATATGTCAACTGGATGGGTTTGCTGGCAGAATCTCTGAGACGTTACACACGGTGGAATGGCTACTAAATAAAAGCAAATTTAATGCAGAAAACAAAATGTTTCATTTTGACCACCTCAGACGTGGCATGGGCTTGGACTACTGCAGATTCAATGCAGATATAGATCTTAGACTGCTGGGGTGTTCCAGGTGTTTTTTATTGGCCCAAGTCAAAATAACCCATACCTAAATCCTTAATCCATACTGTTTATTTTTTACTTTTTCTCGTTTTTGTATGTTTTGACCTTTTTTTATGAATTCATACCATTATATTAACTTAATTATTCTAAATAAATACATAAAAACTATCTGGGCCCACCTTCGGTGTAAGTATATATGGGATTTTTCGCTGATTTTATCATATGTCAAATGCAAAAGCCACATGTCCTTTCCTCAACAAGCCATATGATTTGAGGTATCATTCATGTCCATAGCACAAATGGTTCAAATTATTCACCAAAGTTTAATATTTAGGATTATGGTTTTGTTCAAATCCTTAATCGTAAGTATGAGCAACAATAATAGTGTCTTCACAGCACCAATAAATTACCATTGAATTTAAAATAGTAGCTTAAAAGCCAGGCCATCTGGACATAACATTATACTCCTTGATTAAGACAGATGTCTTCTTAGAGGCTTGTTCACATAATAGTTTATGTGCCACAGTTTCAAATGTTTTATAGGGTATAGTAAGGAAATGTTACCATCTCTCCTCAAGTGTTTGTGGTTGTTATAGCTGTAAAAACAAACTATAACTGTAAGCAAGATGTGCATATAATGTAAAATGTGCTGATATAGATACAAAGCACCAAAATGACAAAAAGTCCAAGACTTAAAACTGTTCTTCACTTGTTTGTGTTCAGTTTTTGCCCATAGATTATGAGGTCAAGAGAGTATATAGAGAAAACAGGGGATCTGATAGGTGGCAAATTTGTAACTAAACTGCTGGAAAAATCCTCTTGTTGCCATAAATGCATCTCCAGACATTGGATGACAAATTGTGCAATCAGCTCCTCTACATGGACATATTCTAAAATGCTGCTAAATTGCTTTTATGGCAGATTCAGAGAAAGTGAAACCAGCCTTTGCTTCACACTGTATTATCGTAATGATTAGAATGTGCAGATTTTGCAAATGAAACTCAAAACTCCCATGAGGCACCATCCGCTCAGCCAAAACAATCTGCCAACGTCTCGAAGACAACTGTTCCATCAATGTCTGCTGAGGTAGATATTAGGTAACCAAGAAACCATTTCCCATTTATAGGAATCAGGGTTTGTGAGATCACCAAGCTCCAATCAAATGGCCCACTCTGCTGGAAGCACGTTTTTGATGAATGAGACAGCTTTTCATAAGCCTCCTCAAGCAATTGCTTATCAATAAATCCTCAAGGCTACATCAAAATGAGATCTCCCATGTTCAGGCTCCACAAAAGAGCTGCCCGGGCCTGTGGTGAGCTGCTTCATACAATTAAACGTACAAACAAACACAGGGCGTGCCGCAACATTCATGCTTTTCATCAACATAGAGATTATACGCTATAGTCGACCAAGACTCCTTATTAAACTCCCAAAGTCTGTGATTTTCTAGCCCCTTAGTCCCATGGGTGGCAAAAGCAGACCGGTGCAATAATCTAAATTGAATTTCCTTTACGCAAGGCTGCATGTTGCATGCTACCACCTCCACCCTTGAGTATAATCTCGCTGGGTGTCTATCTATTAATCTGACCCTGAGATGATTGTTTACTTTGAGGACAAATCGTTATAAGTGTTATAAATGTTTTTTTCATGCACTGGTCAAGATTTTGATTTTGTGCTATTTTGCTTCTTCTTTCAAAATAGTAGAAAGAAAACATCTAAAATACACATTTATGTGTTTATTTTATTACACTTTATATATTTGCATCTGTAGATTTATATTATAATACATATTTTTAAAGGCCATTTCTCATGCACTAAGCCAGAAATCTTCACTTCACCACGCTTTACAGTTTTGTTCCTATCAATATTCTGAAGGTTTTTACAGAAGAACTTGTTCATATCAGGGTTATTATCCTTAACTAAAACTAAATTTTTTTTTGAATACTTGAAATAATCTAAACATTAACTGAAATTAAAAAAATTCTAAATTTTGTTTAGTTTAAGTACTAAAATTAGAAAAAAAAATAAATAAACTAAAACTAAAAGCTGAAATGTAATAAAACTGTATAGACATTTAAAAAAAAAAAAGACAAACACACAACAAAATTACTAAAAGTTGAACTAAGATTAAAACAGAAAATATAAAAATTAATTTGATTTAAAGGTGCAATGTGTAAAATTTGGGAGGATTTATTGACAGAGATGCAATATAATATACATAACTATGTTTTAAGCGGTACATAAAGACCTTACATAATGAACCGTTGTGTTTTATTACCTTAGAATGAGCCATTTCTATGTCATTCACCGCGGGTCCCCCCTCCATGTCAAGTCATCATTTTGCACCGGCATGTTTCTACAGTAACCCTAAACGGACAAACACTCTACAGAGCGTATTAGTCACTATGTCATTGTTCTTCTAAATTGTTCGTGTTTTTAAAGGCAGCTTGCATCGTCACTATGTTGAATACACACAAAGTAGTAATAGTCGTCTGGTTTATTAAAAGCAGAGACCATTCTTTGATAGAAGTAAGAAGAAACCTCATTGCTCCACTGGCTACTGTCTGCTGTCTCAGACGATGACATCTTTGTCTTGTGTCGGCCAGACGGCCACCGTGAGCGCCGTTGGTTGCAGTTCGCAACCTCACCCCTAGCACCCCCTCACCCCCTCACCACTAGAATATTTAGTGATAAATATCCCAAATTCCCTCTTTAAAAACCTTTAATTCTATTATGTTGACAAAATTAAACCCAATGCAATATCCAATGCTTATCCAATGATTTCTGTTCTGGAAATGTATAAAAATGTGTGCATTTTTAATTAGATAATGCTTCATTTTGCATATTTAAACATAACTTGTAATACAAAATGTGATAAATGATCTGGGGAAGTATGGTGATATGTAATAGTTCAAATTTTACCTGTAGTGTCTTGCTTTTAAAGGAAGAAAAGAGGAACTGAAACCACTCTTTGGTGCCAAAACAGAAGTTAGCTTAGTCTCATGGGACTATTCACGCCAAGAGTTTTTGGATTACAAATGCTATTAGGCTACTTTGAATTTAGATTTAAGTAAATGTGATTTGGGACATTCCTTCCATGCCAAAACATTTACTAACTATCCATAATGCAAGACAACAAAGAGCCTTGGTCTTCTAGTTTATCCTTACATCCGCTTTGGTCTCCATGATTCCTCTGGCTCTTCCGGTAATTAGTGAAGGTGAAGTGATGAGGGGGGCCTGGGACACGAAAGGCAGAGGGGAGAAGAGGAGGAGGATGGGGAAGCTGAGAAATGTCACTCGCCGTTCTTTGTGGGTGCCAGAGATAGAAGGCTTACCGGCAGCTCCAGGCAGCGTTGCTCCCGATGGCCTTGCAGCAATGTGCTGCGATTGCACTGTGCCATTGACTCCTCCTTAATCGCTTTTTCTGGATCTGCCACGTCTGCTTACAGCAGCCTGCGTGACTCCCGTCAGTGAAACCAAGAGATCAATACAATGTGGGAGATGGATATTACTGAGCATTGTTGCATCCTAGCAGTTAGCAATTCTTTGTTTCCTTGGTGTATGTTAAAAGAGAGATGAGCACTGTATCTTTTTCTTTTTAAATCATATTGTTATTGAGGACTGACTGACAATTTTGTTTGAAAACAGACAACATACAATTGTGGTCATAAATATACCTACCTCTTGCAGAGTCTGTAAAATGTTGAAGGGGTCATGACTTATGATTTTAAAATGTTCCTTGAGGTTTACTTATGATGTTAATGAAGTTTTTCTGCACAAAAAAACAAATATATATGCAGGAAAATGATTGTTTTGTACCTTCATTCTGACCCTCTGTCTAAAATGATCTGTTTTTAAGTGGGTGGCTCCTTTAAGGCATGTCAGTAAACGACCACTGTTATGATTGGATAATGACACTGCATAGGAAATAGTATCAATGCCCACTCGCTATTACATGCGAGTAAGTGTTTTGAAAGTATTATCCATATAAAACTGTCATTTACAGACAAAGCATTATGAAATCATTTACTTACGGTTTGTGATGCAGCTGCTGTCAAATCGAATACAGTTAGTGGCTTCATCTTTCAACAAAAGTTTCTTTGCTAACTCTCCATTACACAGTGCCTCGTTTACAAAGCGAAATGCTCCAAACAAACATATAAGCCACTTTTCCACCGAAATTACCCAGACCAATTTGTCCCAGGAACTTTTTTCTCTTAAACATGTTGCGGTCTGCGTTTCCATCGCGGTCTAAAGTCGTGAAGATTTATTCCGGTGACGCAGGACTGCGCGCAACTTTCCAGTTCCTACTGGATTTCGTCCTCCGCATATAAGCTTAATAAAGCCTGAACCTCGTCATCGGTTCATCGTGATTGTGATTCGAGTAGCAAACAACTCTTACTGCACGCACCGCAGCAGACTTTTAAAAATGGTGGTTGAAATAAAATGCTGTGTGGAGTCAACCAATTAGCATGTTCAGCACCCCCGAGTCCCAACCCCGAACGTTTTTCCACTCTTCCATTTGTCCTGTTGTGGACAGAATTAAGTCTGTGCAGTATGTCAGAAACTGAACATGCATCTGTATACTGTATCCAGTGCAGTGATTATAATGTGTTCTGTTTGCTTTTGACACAACACAATGCTCACATCTAGTGTAGGCAAATGTGAATACCAGTGGGCGGGGCCTATGGTGCAATGATATAAAACTATTCAACAATGCAGGCATATGCAAATGGTTTGCCAGTGTGACACTGCGTATCCTGCAATATCCAAATACATTTTTATGATAGTTTTCTGATTTTTTGTAATTATTAACATTTTACAGATTTTGTAGGGGGTACAGTATGTAAAGTTATGACCATAACTGCATCCATAAATCACAAGTAGTTTATATAGAAGTGTTACATGTATACATAAATAGTATATATAGAAGAAAATAAATTATATATATTACACACCCACACACAGGTTGGTGTCGTGACCCATCATTCCCTGCTACCACCAACCATCAGTGGGTCATATTGGCCTTTAACACAACACTCTCTGTGAATTCCATATAAAGGCTTTGCATATCTGAAAGTGTCTGCGGAGGCGATTAGGAAAGGTTCTTGCATGGAGCTCCTCGCATGGCAACAAGGCGGCTTAGCTACTGGTTGCTAAGGACCAAATCAGAGGCGAGCCCCCCTGAAGAGATTCTGTGCCAAAAAGAAGGAATTCCCCCCGTGGCAGCGCTATAAAATGCCACTGCTGGGTTACCATGGTGACCACATGGAGTCAATGAAGTAGAGAATGGGGCCACATGTGTCTGTTAAGGGTGGCAGATTGTCAGATTCGAGATGTATCCTGTTGTGGAGCAGAACGCTGTGAAACAGATCGAGTCTGGATTAACCCACCGTATTTACAGACAGCACAGTAGCTGGCAGTCTTAATGTGACAAATGGTGCAGTTTTGCCCCTAACTGACTTAATTAATTTTGAATTAGCAACAAATGAGGAATAGAGCCGATGGAAGAAAACCCTTTTTAATGCAATAAATATGCTTTAAGATAATCAATATGCTTTAAGATAATATAAAAGAATGCTACATAGCTGTTCAATATGTTACTAGAAAAACACACACCTTGTGTTAACACCTCACACCACACTGCATATTCTGAATGTCAAACTGTTTGTAACTGCATCAGTGTTATCATTTTCAACTGTATAATTATTAACATGTCAGACAAAGTAAGCCAAAGTATATACTTTACTTTTGAGTAAATAAGTTGAGTGTGAGTATTAGGACATTCTACAACATCAGAAAATTGTGGCTTAATACAACAAACAGCATTCACAAATATTTGTATGCATGCATTAGCATTTTGTGCTAATTTGTTACCTTAAAATTCAGTTTATAAAAAAGTTAGTTCCTGTCCTTGATTCTGATTGGTCAATAGCTGTTTTATTCAAGATAAAACGCGGCTATGACCGCTTCACCCAACGGTTCTGTGTATCACTACACAACACCCTTAGCAACGTAAACTGTATGTTCTCAATTGATATTGTTCATTGAAGCTTACTGTATTATGTAGAAGAGTATTGTGAGGAAAAAGATAGAGTGAGCGAGTTTATTACCTGAATTCAAATTTAGCATTTTCCTTCAGGTCAGTGAAAAATCTGTTTAAATGTCTAATGTATTATCTTGTCCTTTTAACAGTTAAGAGGTTTTCCCATGACTGACAGCACTAGTTAAAGCATTTGTCAGTTGTGTCTTGTTCCGTGTTCACAACAGTTCAGTCTTTTCAATGTAAAAGTCTTCGCTACTGACTGACACACTCATAAAGACAGTTTTTGCCACCATCTAATGGCGTAATAATGTAACTTCTGTTGCTGTTCATGATCAGGGACTATTTTTTCCGCCAGAAGGAAGGCTTTTAGTAAGAGTTTACTTCATGAAAGTTGCATTATTACATATTTTTGGCTTTAATATTTGTATTGTGTGGTAACCATTTTATAAAAGCAATAAGGTACTCGAGGCTAGTGCTGTATCGTGAATAAGTCACGGCTGAAGTCGCGCCTAACAATGCCCCTAGCTGTTATAAATTCTCTGTAAACCACAGATTCTTGGGGCTTATTGCTTTAATATGTTCAAAACAGTGCTATTTTAGTATTTATATAATATTATAGTTTTATTAATATTTTAATCTAGTTTAAATTTAGTTTAATTTTAGTAACAAACTGTTTTATTTCAGTTTTAGTTTTATTTCAGTTAGTAATTTTAGTACTTCAGCTTATTTCAGTTAGTTTAGCTAATTCTCATTTAGTTTGTTTTTCATCTAATATTTATGTTTTATTTTATTTCAGCTTTTAAAACAAAACAAAAAGTTTTAGTTATCGATAACAACACTGATTCATAGTTTCTATGTAGTCAGGGTGGATGTCTCCATAATAAATTAAATTTTTTGTACCTGTAAGTGGTAGCCTCATTTTTATGCATTAAAAGAATTAAATATGACATCTACCCTGACTAAAGAGCACTGAAAACAAGGGGTAGTGCAAGGGGTTGTGGGTAATATTGGCCAAAAAAAAAAACTACTAGTTACTAATCTCACATATTATTAATTTATTAAGCAAACTGGAATGCAGTGACTGACAGAGTAGCTTATTTTTGCCATATGATCTGACTTAAGACCGAAAGAGAGTCTTCACTGACCTCTAGTGGCCGTGAGGTGAAAGCAAACCCAAGTTCAATTACGGTTTTGTTCTTCACAGATGTTTTTTTTTTTTTTTTTTTTTTTCAACCCATATTTCTATGTTGATGCAACAATACACTAACGCATGACTTCATCACCCTCGGTCATTCCCTTCCGCTGAATAAATAGAAATAGTATTAATTCTTCTTCTTTATGGCTGTGCTTTGGACAATACTAATGTTTGAAACCATAAACAGAGCAGCAAGAAGGCTCATTTCCAAACTAGGACATATTCAAGCCATTACATGATTTTACGGCCAACATTCGACCATACTGTCAAACTGGATCGTTAAACAAAGAGGGAACAATCTACAGGCAACGAGTCCCCGATGTTGTCTTTGGATGGAGCTGGTTTTTGGTTTATTGCTCTTTGGCTGTCTTGCAATATAAATACGTATACGCTACACAATGTGATGATGACCTGAATCAACCTAGTTTAGGAACAATAGGTACTAAAAATATCACTCTCCTCATCCTACAGCAGGAGAAGGGTCAGAACAGATGATGTTTTTGGACGTTGAGACTGAGCCTGCGATCTATCTAGGGAATGCATGCAGTTATAAATAACAGCTGCTCAACGCCAAACAGAACATTCTTGCAAGGATTTGTTTAAAAAAAAAAAAAGAAGAAGAAGAAGAAAAAGAAATGGATGCAAATATATTTGTCGCCACTTAAAGGGATATTACACCCAAACATGAAAATTTGCTGTTAATTTACTCACCCTCAGGCCATCCGAGATGTAGGTGACAGTAAAGAAGATTTATAGCTGAAACCGTGGTCATCGGTGATTCATACAGCATAATCCAAGTCAACGGCTACGGTCACTTTGATAGTCAAAAAATATATATACACAGGCAAAACAAAGTTAATACCCGTGGCTCCTGACAATACATTGAGGTCTTATGAAACGAAAGCGATCGTTCTGTGCCAAAAAAAAAAAAAAAAAAAAACCCTGAACATTTATTTACATTAATCCACAGCCTTAGCAAACTGTCCTGAGCGCGTTCACAACAGTCTGGAGCACGAGCTTCCTGTTGCATTATGACATCATGGCTGCGTTCAGCCCCGACAAAACGTTGCAAAACGTTTTTTAAACGGAAACGGTGGTGCGTTGAACACCCTGTTCTGATGATGCAAGAGTTGCAACTATGGCAGCTGAGAAGGTCATTCTTTATGTTCTTTTTGAAGAATTTTCGGAGCCTGATGAAATCGGTATAAATACGTGTTTAATGCTGCAAAATACGCTCAATATTACAGTCATTGCCCTTGCTGTCCAGAATAAAAGAGAACACCCCAATCGAGTGAAGGGATTTGTGGAAACTGTGGTTCCTCATTTGCCCTTATGTTTATAAAAGTTTTTGAAAGTATCACTCCACAATACAAAAGCAAAATATATAAGTATCCTATTTTTATGTTACATTAATCAGTGTATAGCACACCTTCCTAAAAATGTCAGCCTAATCAGCGGCAACATGCATATAAACCACGCGATAGTAAAGAGACAGCTCGCACAATAGGTATTAATGTAACATAAAAATACTATACATATGTATTATTAAGTGACACTTTCATTAACTTTTCTATAGGCCTACTCCTCTAATTATATAAGGGTAAATATTACAATAGCACAACAACAGTGATCAGCAATAATGATAAGCCTAATACTCACAATAAAAATAATAAGGTCATAGACCATAACACAGTCTCGGAGGTAAGAAGTGGATTATCCTTCACCTGAAATGTTTGTCTTTTCATCCTGAAATGCGAGGCAAATGTTGGATCACAATAAAGTTTCCACAAATCCCTTCACTCGATTGGGGTGTTCTCTTTTATTCTGGGCGGCAAGGGCAATGACTGTAATATTGAGCGTATTTTGCAGCATTAAACACGTATTTATACCAAAAAGAACATAAAGAATGACCTTCTCAGCTGCCATAGTTGCAACTCTTGCGTCATCAGAACAGGGTGTTCAACGCACCACCGTTTCCGTTTAAAAAACGTTTTGCAACGTTTTGTCGGGGCTGAACGCAGCCCAGATCACCTATTTGTTTTATTATCTATTGTTTATTATATTTTTCTTTTCCTCCTTGCTTTTTCATTTGGCTTAATGTAACGATGGTTTAATTACATCTCGCAAAGAGGAATTTACATTTATTTGAATGTTTATTAATGTACATTGTTCGTTTTCAAATAAATTACTACAATACTTTGGTATAGGTCAAAACAACATATCGTAACTTATGTATTTTAAATATATAAATTATACACAATTTAAAATTCTACCTGTAAAATAATATTCTGTTTCTAGAGCAATCATTTTGAAACAGTAGATAAACTCAATAATATGCCACTAGAAACAACTCTAAGATGTCAGAAACGGTCCTGCCATTTTAAATCAAGTTGAACTAACGTTACAGGGGATAGATAGATTGCTGTAGACAGTGCTCTATAATGAATTAGAGTAGGCTATTATAGTTTTGTCTGCTAATTATTATTTTATACCCATAAAAATAATTAGTAACTGCCAGATAACGATCACCTGCTTTTTCCCGTCACGGCTAACGTTAGGCGTGTTATCTTAGCTAATAACATTTATTAATTAGCTTAAAAAGCCCACATTTAAAGTTAACGAAAAAAGCTCAGTGATCCGTCAGATCCTGTAGGTCGGTTAGTACAGTTTACTGCTGAACAGATCATTTTGTCGGTGTGAAATAACACAGAAATCGAAAATTAACAGTTATATATCTTCAATTTCCCCAAGAAGCTCCGACAGTCCTCAGAGAAGCTGTCAATCACAACTGTCAATCATAACGACACGCCCCGTTTCTATAGCATCAAATTGCTAGCTAAAATCAAACTTATCACAAAAACGAACAATTGAACATATATCAGAGTGATAACAACTACCTAAAATGACCAAAATCATCTTTCGGATTCGGATTTTTTTGACTCAAGTCCCGTTCGTTTGCATGGAGAGGGCGGGGTTTATGACCTGTACTGCATCCAGCCACCAGGGGGCGATCAAATAGCCCGCAGCTTCACTTTTCAGGACGTATGAGACACACCCGACCTTGTCACGCCAACCATTCTGTAGACCATAATAATTTAGACTCCACCCATATGTGACATAATTTACCAGAAAGTACATCTTTAACAGTGGTGCAGAAGATAATGGTAAGTAGTATCATACTTTTTATTCATATTTTTTAGGCGTATTATAGTCAGGGAGGGCACTATCAAGCTTAACAACTCAGCCCGATCACATATAATTACAAGTATGGAAAATTATTATTTTTCAAACTTTTATTTTAATCCATAAATATATACAATGAACAATGTACCTTTTTTGAGTGCTGCCATATACGGTCTACTCTCCTACACTACACAAGGAGCAGTGGCCATTTTGAGCAAAATAAAAAACACAACCCCATTACTCAACCCTGTCACATACTGTATATTTCTCATTGTTTCAGGGTTGTAAACTTGATACTTACCAAAATCATGACAACTCATCATTTTGTTATAAATAGAATATTTGATGTAATTTATCCACATAAACATTGACAAGTATCCTATGTCAGAAATGGCACCCACATCAGCAGCAGAAAGACAGTGTTGTGCATGACCAGAAATATGAGAGAGAGAGAATTAAAAACATAAAATTGAAGGCAGTATCTACCGTCTTCAATCCCACTATTCTCAACCTTGTCACATTAATATTTTTAGAAAAAAATAAATAAATAGGGAAGACAACTAAAAATGAAGGCATTTATTGCGAGTGTGAGATCTCTGCTGAACAAAAGTGGGCGTTTCTGTATTTGTGGGTGTTTTCAAACTGGTGGGTGTTTATATATCATGCAATGAAAATGATCCCCTTTACCCGACCCCACCCCTAAACCCTACCCACACTCTGACGTGGGCAAATCAGGTAACGCTCTTAAAAACGCCCCTCTGTTTATGGCCTCGCCCATCAATCATTAATGTCCTGCAGAGATCTGTACTTGTTTCTTGCTGATTAACACCTGACATATTAAGGACTAACACAATAAAATTGTGGTTTTCATTAAACATCTAAAATGAAAACATTTTTTACAAAAGTAAAGTAACTTCAATCCCATAACAAATGTGAAAATTATCATAAATGTTACATTTTTTAGTTATTAAATTGTTATGAGGGACGCATGAGCAGAGATGTTTGTTTTATAACAAGTTTTGTGCAAAATCCTTTTTAAATCAATTCCATTTTGTCTGTTACAGGGTTGAGAATAATAAAAAAAAAAAACTGAATATAATAAAAGGTCTTTCATGCCTGAGGTGGGAAAATATGATTTGTTGGAGGTTTGATATGTGCCTAATGATGTGGGGTATTTAGAAAAATAATGTAGTTTTTTAAAAAAAATCCAAGTTGAAATATTACTGAATCCCAGGAATAACCCACCTACATCTTGTATGGCCTGAGGGTGAATAAATTAACAGTACATTTTCATTTTTGGGTGAACTACCCCTTCAAACCTAGAAATAAAGTTGTTAGACTTTTTTTTTTTTTTTAATTAAAAGGCTACAGTTTTGTTTTTGTTTTTTAAGGTTCTGCACTATTTCTAGATTAATCTATTAAGCATAATTGTGACAAGGTGAGATATTAATAGACTTTTTAAACTCTACTTTTTAACTATATAGTTATGCTGAAATATAATTTAAATGTTGAAAAATGTTGTAATAATTTGAAAAAGTTTTACAACAATAAACTGGAATTGGACGTTGAAAAAGTATGCAAAAATAAGCATTTTTACTATATTGGTCTCAGACCCCAGCATATATATGACATGTTCATACAGTTTTAATCTCAGGAAACATTTGGTTGTTTGTGAATCATTATTTATTTGTATATTTACAACAATCATGTTTCATCCAGAAATCAGAGTAAAAAAAAAGGAAAAAAAGAGGCACAATCTGAATGGCAGTACAACATTTTTCCCCCACATAATATAATACAGCTTTTCTCTTTATCTAAATATATCTATATATATATAAATCTTTTTTTGCTATGCAGTAGAACACACCTGCTGTCCCATCAAATGCAGATACTTTAAGGCAACAATTGTTCAAACTTCACAGTTTCTCAGTTGTCAATGTTTCTTTTTATCTTCACACATTAATATATATGTAAAATCGCTGCATAGGCAGTGGAATATAATCTTAGACACACCGCAATTCATCCCTGTCCTTATATACAGATCATCTACTAGCAAACGCCTTGCAGAAAAGTGCGTTGTGTCAGTGTTTGCTTGTATTTCGTCTTTCAATTAAGAAAACACGAGTTAACATCTTCATTTCACACTCTATTACCTATTAAGATACAAATAACAAAAGGAAAAGCATTAAGACAGAAGAGTTTCAAAGCAAATTCACTGTATGATAGGTTTTAACATTGAGAGGAATTCAATTCTTAATCAGTACCTACTAAAATGAAAACTTAATGTATAATTTACAATTTATAATATAGAAAAAATGGCAGTATGGGTATTTAATAAATTGCAGGCAGGTTTATTTGAGTGACTGTCCACTATTTGTTCTCTAAAATTGGGATTTAGATATCTCCAGAAATCCATTTATTCAGTCACTTTATGCAACATCTAAATGAGATTTGACTGATAAGCATATTAAAATATGCTTATTATCCTCATTTAAATAGTACAATGATTCCAGAACTTGCATTCTGCAATGTTTTATGATGTGGATACTCACAATATCTACAATAATCATAGATACATTTTAGGAAGGTTCTCCATCAAAAAAAAAAGAAATAAAATCATTATCAATACTGCGAGTTAAAACTATTTTGTGCAATTGGTGTGTGCAAAATATTTCAGCAACAAAGTCACATTTGAACTGTAATCTATAATGAACGTTTTTACATTTTGTCAAATATATACATGATACTGTTTTATGTAAAAGCAAACCTACAGTGAGGCCTAAAAGTTCTTATAAGGACTGCATGCATTCAATTGCAACGTAATTTTCCAAAAGAAAAACGTTTAACTGTTTACAGTACTGATTCGTTCAGGTATTTATTACTGCCTGGGAGTTTGAAAATAAAAATGAACTGACAAGTTGAGCTATAATTAATGCAATATGGACAAAATTATAGAGAAAAGAGCAACCATATGGACTGCCTAATAAGTAAAAACACATTTGCAATTTATACATTCAACCACCGGGGGTGCTATAGCTGAAAACAAGTGGGCATTTCTCCATAAATCAGTGCTGAGATCAGCTACATCGCATCTCTAAACACGTTTCATGTATAAAGTCTGCTTACAAATGCCGTGTCTCTTCAGACAGCTCACTAGATAAGCAAGTCATTCTTAGAATACTGAGCAGAGGTATACTGGTTAAAATATTCACATTACAGCCTGTGAAGAAAACACTCTTCTTTCTACAAACATGTGCTCACACATGCAGTTTCATGAGGACGCAATGTTGTCACTTCAATCCATAACAAGAGTAGGACGGGGGCCAAAGAGCTCCTCAGCAAAAGAAATCACTGTTGGAAAGATAAAAGGAAGGTCAGTGCATCTAACATCTAGCATCTAAAATGAGAATTCCATTAATGGGGGTAAAGAACAAACCAAAAAAAAGAGGTGCAGAAGGTGCAGAAAGGTAATAATCAATAAAAGTAAATAGAAGGTCTGTGGTTACACTCACAATTCTGGCGTAATCAGTGGCAAAGGTCACTCCTTTACTGGTCCTCTCCTGTGAACCACTGCTGCTGCCGCTCACTGAGTTCTTCCGTATGATACCTGAAGTGTGTTTGTTGAAATTACATTGTACACATGTATGAGTTACTGGCATTTATGCTGTCATCTATAACCATTATTATAACCGTTATTATAATTATATAATACTTTGTAAAGAAAAATGCATTTGTGTAGGTCTGAAACAGACATGCACATTGCAAAGTAACATTAATAAAGTTGTTGTACTTTTTCAAATATCTTTAAATGCACACAGCAACTCATTCTGACATGTGCTCTTAAAGGGAAAACGCTCTTTAAGAGATGCACTTAAAGTCAGTGTTAGATGATGAACTTAATCTTGAAATATGTCCAGTATCAGCCAAAAAACATACAATGTCTCCTGATGCCAAATAATAAAAACATATATTGATAATATAGCGGCCGTTGGCTGATAATTAATATGGTGCGGAAATTTTGTACATGCCAAAGTAATATTTTATTCAAAATGTAATTCCTGAAACAACTATTATTGCAGGTGACATCATCAAGCCCTCTTGCTGTATTTTTCAACCTCATCAACAACTTGACTTCATTTTTGGCATGTAGCGCCCACTTTTCATGATCCAATCAATCCACAATGGATACAATTAAAGGGATAGTTCACCCAAAAATGAAAATTATCCCATGATTTACTCATCCTCAAGCCATTCTAGGTGTATATGACTATCTTCTTTCAGACAAACACGATTGGAGATATATTTAAAAATATCCTTAGTCCTCCAAGGTTTATAATGCTTGTGAATGGGGGGCGTTTTGAAGTAAAAAATAATGCATCCATCCATAAAAAAAAGTAATTTATATGACTCTAGGGGGTTAATAAAGGCCTTCTGAAGCGAAGCAATGCGTTCTTGTAAGAAAAATATCCATATTTAAAACTTTATTAATTCAAATAACTAGCTTCCGGCGGACGACCGTACACATATTGCGCAAGTTGACTTGCGTCAAATGAGTAATCCTCTATCGTGATGTATGACGCAGGATGTAGGAGTATCGTAAGCTTAGACGCCTCTCACGGTTCAAACAAATAGGGCTGGGCAACAAATTTAAGCTCCTCTTCTCTTATATCGAAATCCTCTGAAATTTCTCTTTAAAAATGATCATTTTAGACCTATAATGTGACTGGTGATTTGTTTTGCTCTATCCTCATTACGTTGTGCGTCAGGTCAAAGGATACTTTTCCGCCACAAATCAACTTGCGCATTCTACGTACGGTCATCCGCCGGAAGCTAGTTATTTGAATTTATAGATTTAAATATGGATATTTTTCTTACAAAAACGCTTCGCTTCAGAAGGCCTTTATTAACCCACTGGAGTCGCATGGATTACTTTTTTTTTATGGATGGATGCATTATTTCTTACTTCAAAATGCGGCCCCCCATTCACAACCATTATAAACCTTGGAAGACTAAGGATATTTTTAAATATATCTCTGATTGTGTTAATCTGAAATAAGATAGCCATATACACCTAGGATGTCTTGAGGGTGAGTAAATCATGGGATAATTTTCATTTTTGGGTGAACTATCCCTTTAAGTCCTACCCAAGATATTTTCTTCTTATATTCAGTTTCACATTATTAAGGTAGAAAATAGGTTGTGAATGCATTTCGGAGTTGAAATGTGGTTTAAAGCAATAAAAAACTTTGTTACTTCACCTATGGTACCTGTAGGTGGCAGTATGTCCAGTCTTTGCAGGCTATTTCGGCGAGAGGTGGGGTACCCTCCGCTCTTAGACAGACGGCGCTGGCGGCTGGACAACATGGCCGCTGGGGACACAATTCCCGGAGGGGGCACTTTACCCATCCGCTTGTAGAGCTCCTCAATCTCTTGCTTTTGAGAGGCCTGGAGAGCCTGTACCTCTGCCACATGTCTGAGGGAGAAGGAAAGAGAAATGATTAGGAACAGGATAGGAAGACAACATTCTCAAGTCAGTGCTTTTCAAACTTTTTCAGATGGCAATTTATCAAAAATGAATGTGGACACAAGTATTAGGTTCTTCATATGAAATGTAGGATTGTTTTTCGCCAAACAGAAGGCCCATGTGTACCAAAAAGCTCTACTTTTGATTAATTTGTCCATAAAACAAAGAAAAGACTTTTTCCACAACTGAAGACGACATAACTGAACTTTTCACAGCACTAAACATGTTTGGACATGTTCAAAAAATGATTTGGGATTAAACCTATAAAGGACACAGATAGTTTGTGTCTAAATTATAAGAGTTTGCTGTTTAACAGGTTTTATATCATGCTGAGGCACACAGTTGGAATTTAATGAAGCTCTTCATAAAATGTACAAAATGTATAATGACCTGAGGGTTTGTTCAATTGTCACAAGCAACCCACGAAACATACTATAGGCTCACCTCTCTCTGAGTTCCTGTAGCTCCTCATACATTCCCTCGTCTTCACTCTCTGTCTCGTCGCTGCTGGCGTATGATGTGCTGCGCGTGTAGCTCATCCACGGCTGATTTAGACTGAACTGAGGACTCCCAGCTGAACTGTCCAGCAAACTCACACTTATCCTCCTCCGCCTCCTTTCTGTCTCCTCCTCCACCTCCTCCTCTTCTTCAACTCCATGCCCCTCATCTGGTTCTACAACTTTTCTGTCCAGGGTGTTAGTTTCTCCTGTCCACAAGGGGGCACTGTCTGAGCTGCGCAAAGTCTCACTTGGCTGTTTGGTATGTGGTTGTGATTTATCCATAGAGCTGGGACTGCTTTCTGATTCTGCCTGTAAATCTGTGCTGCTGTCTGATTGGCTGTTGTGTGTGGGGGGTGTGGTTTGGGGAACTTTTATAGGACATATTTGAGTTGGCGTGGATGTTGGCGTAGCTATAGGAGTGGGAGTTGGCGTTAGGCTGGGGGTCGGGCTGGGAGTTGGAATGGGGATCTCCTTGCTTGGACTGACTTGGAACCGTCCCACTGTGACAATAGACTTTTTCTCTGTGGACAATGAGACAAGGATTTTTTTTCTATCACAATGTGGACAGTGAACATGTTAGAAAAGCAAGACAATCAAAAACTAGATTTTTACATTTTCTAAACACAATGTGAGTGGTAATAAGGGTTATAAAACTAACTGAACAATGTGCTTAGTATGCAGTGAGCTCTTCCAGTCAATAGATGGCAGCTGTGTGTTTTCATTTTAGCCACTGGCAACACAATTTGACATTATAGGATCCGAGTTGGAGGGACACTACATGGAAATAAGCCTGAGCAGAATATTGCAACAAAACTAAACTTTTTTTTTTTAAAGCTTTCACAAGCATCATTCTGTCACAACCAGATGATAATTCCTGTCAGATAATTTGCTAGAGGTGGTACAGTGCATGTTTATTTTCAGAAAGACTGCAAAAAAACCTAACCTTCCAAGTGGACTACCGCTCAAAATTTTGAGTCTGAGATTTTTTATATATATATATATATATATATATATTTTTTTTTAAATAAGTCTATTATGCACACCAAGGATGCATTCGTTTGATCAAAAATACAGTAAAAACAAGACTTCCGTCTTCTTTGTGTACATGGAACATACAGTAGGGTGTGTACGTATTTATGGGTGTGTGTTTGACAGATGAAAAGAGTGCAACTCACCTTCAGATATAGGTGAGAGTCTGGATTTTGCTGCAATGGTATTTGTTTCAGACACTGCCAGAGACATGGATAGAGTGGGTGAGGACCTTGGGACAGGCGGGGACACCTTTTAAAACAAATTGAAAAATGTCAACCGGTGCTTTAAGACGTACAGTATAATAACAGACAACACCCATGTCAAATAATTTACATACTCAGAACAGGTTTGTCTGAGTAACAAAGATAACTAAGACCAATGTTCAACTTAATAGTACACCATCATATTTATATTGATAGAAACACTCAAAAAGAACTTCTTGCATCTTTAAATGGTACACATCAATAGAAGAACAGGTTTGGCTTTAGAAGACTTTTAAATGATTGTTCACCCAAAAAAAGAAACTTTTGTCATTGTTTCTTTCTCACCCTCATGTTGTTCCAAACTTGAAAGACTTGTTTTCTTGAGTGGAACACCAATGGAAAATGTCTTTCTTCCAATTGTTCTGAAGCCATACGATAGTTTTGTGAGAAATTGACCTATATTTAAGTTGTTATACTGTATATTGATTCAAACTTGGCTCATTAAAAACATCAATGACACTTCAAAGTTTGAATATTTGTGAGATTCAGCAGTATTTGCTCTTGGTTTTCGATAATGCCTCAGAATTTTCATTTTTGTCTGAACTATCTCTTTATGAAAAAGTTGTCCATGTGTGTTATTTCGAATACTCACAGTGTTTTGTGGGCTGGGGGATGTGGAGGATGCTGGTGAGCTTGTGGTGGATAGGGTGCGGGTGCTTGATGCTGAACTGTCTGTCCGTTCTCTGAGCTGCCCTATGAGGTTAGACTGGCTCTCTGCAAGTGGGCTACTTCTGGACACTGAAGAACAGCTTGGGTTTGTGGGAATTGGCTGTTTAATCTCAGGAGTCATGCCTGTTCTTGCCTCCCCAAGAGGGACTACTGTTGGAGATACTGTTTGGCTCCCTTCTTGAGGCTCAGGAACTGGTGCCGGAATCTGTGTATGAGTAGGGTATTGGAACATATCCATATACTGTCCACTCATTGCCCCCTGGTGGTATGGAGTATCGGAGTTGCTCATGCTTGCATGCTGAGCTGGATACATGGGGCCATACCCTGGTTGAGGGGTCATTTGCGGGTGGAAACCTTGAGGGATGGATCCAGCGGGTATAATGGACTGTGCAAAGTTCATAGCTAGAGAAAGAACATTGGCCAGGGAAATAAAGGGCTGCTGGGAAGGCGATGGCCACATGCCTGCAGCTTGCGAACCAGGTGGAGGGGCAACTGGAAGTGGCAGAGTGTTGGATTCAGCTTGAGGCGCCATCTCATAGCACTGCTGAACTGGTGAAACAACAGAAGAGGATGAAGAGGAGGAGGAGAAGTTTGGGTTGCTGGGGACACGGGTGAGTGGACTTGGGTTGAGGGAACTTTTAAGGGAGGCGTGATCCATTTGGTAGGGGTAGGGGAAGTGGGTGTTCTGAACGTAAGGTGGTTTGGTGAACTGAGGGGGCATGCCAGACATCTGATTTGGCAGATGTGGCAGAACATCAGATTGGGAGTACTGTGGGTAGTTGGGCACAGAAGACTGATAGTTCTGTGAGGAACCTGAAGGAAACAGAAATAGAAAGAAAAAAAAATTTGGGTTAAGCTCTATACACACAGTAGCAATCAAATTGCTCTTGGTTGCCAAGTTGTTGTAGTGTTCTTTGCTAAGGAAGGGTTCCTAGGATGGGGGACGCTGCATTACTATTGATACTCATGGCTTTGCGAACCTACATCGGCATCCAAACACGGCGAATCCAACACATTTGTGCAGCTCGGCACAATTTGTATAGACAGAGATTACAATCGAGCTGCTATTAGCTTGTTGGCCACGGTAACCCTGCCCTCAGCCCCTGACGCAAGCATTTCTTACTTCTAGACCGGCAATGTTTTGATGCTACTTAAGAACCACTTTTCCTGGTTCAGAACTGGTGCTTTGGGTGTCTAAAGACAAAGAACAGATTTGAAACTAGGCTCTGGCTCTGAACCAGCACTCAAACTGCCTTGGTGGAAAAGGGGTAATTGTCACCCATGTTGCTATTGTACGAAGTGGTGTGGCATTGTAGCTAAAAGAAAAGCACGAAGTTTCAGATTTGAGTCTCACAAAGAAGAAGCCATGACCTTTCACTCTTAATGCCTTTAACTCCAAGTTGCTCCACAAGGTTTGTCCCTGGAGTAAATGTACTGTAAGGGACCATTCACACAGAACACGTTTTTGCTTTTTTCAAAACAGAGACTTAAAATGTTACAATGTTGCATTTTCTTCTTGATTCAGACTGCTTTCACAGGGCAACATTTTAAAGTGTACCAAAATGTGTTTATGCAAGTCACATGAGAGTAAAACTGTCCTCTCATTAACCAAAGTGCACCTGCTTATATTCCAGGATTCCACTCATAGCGTCATCCATCAAGATGGATTGGCCAGTTTGTTCAGTGGACTTATTGTGGCTTTATCTGAAGCTACCTTTACACACTCTTATTGTTTTTTACATAACGCATTTGCCATTATGAATTATGATACCACTTGGTTCACTGGTCCGATGGGACACATTGCTTTCTCGCCACAACTGAATGGCTCCAGTGTTCATTTTCAATCTGGCCGATACCACCTTGTTCAGGCGATCTCGGACCAGTTGTTTTGGTGCTGATCTGAGCACGACTGTCGTGTTCAAATATGCCTAAACGAACAGAACTAAGGAAGAAAATGTGCCAGGTTTATGAAACAAATACTCCAAACAATCCAAGTGTGAAAATGCCATGTTAAATAAAATCATTGATAATGTGGTTACTTGCATGTCTCCTGAAATCACCAATTCTTGTTAAAAATGAATAACTTTTTAGTCACTTTATCACTGTCCATGTGAATGTACCCTTACAAATGTTCAACTGAGAATTCATGTTAAAAATGGACTCTCTGACATGATTTGACCTGTCAATGCTGTGCTTGAAAAGACTCCATAAACATCATTGTGGCATAAAAATAAAGCCACAAAATGGGATATGACCTCTCTCCTGAGGAGCTAACCACTTCGGAGCATTTATCAAACTCACTGTGCCAGTTCCTGTCTACTTTCTATGCGGATACAGTGACAATGATTTGTCACCATAAGATATGTGTCTTTAAAGAAAAGAAAAGACTAGTAATCTTGACATAGAGCTTTTATTCTGTGCACAGGCTGTCTAATGTGTGTAGCTTGTTCTATCAGGTAATGAAATCTACTTTTTGAAGCAGCAGGTGTCAAAAGCAAATCCTGGGATACGTCAACAATGACACTGGCGTCAAAGCTTGGTCTTCATGGGGATGGGTGTTTGGAAATCCAATTGCAGAGTGGGATACACAAGATATCAAGTTTGATGCAGTAGCTCACAGCTAATGGTGTGCAGAGAAAAAAAAATAGGAAGAGGGCTCGCAGTAACAATGACATCAGCGAAAGAAATGAGATGAAAGAGCAAGACAGAGGGAATGTTCATTATGATGCCTCTCAAGGGGTCCGGATTGTACCTGTGTGACCGAACATAGTGCTCATTACCAAAGATGATTGGTTCTGATATTGAAAGCTGGTGGTGTTCTGAAAAATTATAAATCATCTGAAACTAAAAACATTTTACGTTTTTTACGCCTGATTCGTACTCCGATTGACAGACCTGAAGTTGTGCTAAAGCAGAAAATGCACTGAAAATGGATTTTGAAGCTATTTATTTGCACAACATTTTGCAATACATGCTCTTATGGAATAACTAAATAATGGAGCAAACTACAGACCCATTGTTTGAAGAAAGAAAAAAAAAGACATTTATTGGACTCGATTCAAGTTGAATGCAATAACAGGCAGAGAACACTTTCTATTCAGCAAATCTGACTGAATCTACATTATCTAACAAGTTTATAGCTACATTTTTGGGTTTGCATTCAGTTCCATGTAGTATAAATACTATTTGGATATAAATTTGACCTTTGTCCTCATGTGAATTACATTTCAGCATGATCAAGTTTGTAGAAATTATTAATGGGACACTGCAGAGGAACACTGTTTACTGTAAAAACTAAGAACATTACAAAAATTAAAGGAAAGAATTGAATGATTCATAAAGAAGAAGAGTGGTTTATTGTGTAGACAGATGAATGTACCTGTAGTGTGGAAGGATTGTGAACGCAGGGGCCGGACGGGTGGAACAGCATCAGGATCGACATAAAAGTCTGCGCTCAGAGTAGGCGAGGAACCCCGGGTCACTGGACCAGCATAATCTGAAGGACATACACACAAACAGGTTTATGTCATGGTGGGTACTTGTATTGTTTTATATTGAGTATTGTTTTAATTAAATTTTCTATCCCCTAACCCTTAGAGAAAGCTTTGTGCGTTTTAAGATGATTTAGTCCCTTCATTAAACCATTTTCATGAGAACCAAATACATTAATTATAAGATTCAAGACTGTATACTGATATAGAACACACTAAGCATTTGTTTGTAAATATTATCCATTGCGAAGACTTTACATATGCTTTATATGATAAGTGTCTGTGTGCACGTGTGTGTATGTGGCCTGCATGTTTGTTACCTGGCAACGAGGAGGAGGAGTGCGTGCGAGCAAGGCCCTGTGTGTAGAGATTGGGCTGTGGGGAAAAACAGAGCACATATTAGCATTGACGTCACCATCTAGTGAAGTGACAAAGTTAGGAAATTGTGTGAGAAAAGATAAGAAGATTGTCACTCAAGCACGAATAAAGTCTCCAATCACACTGTTCCGGTGGCCTTTCTCACTAATGACTGTTGAATATTGATGATTAAGTTCTCTTATTCCAATCAGAGTGAGGAACACACCGCGTCTTTGTGAATTGTTATCTCTAATATGATGACATCAGAAGATTGAATTTCTGCACCACATCATCTAAAACCCCACAGCAATCAACTGAATTCTAAACCCTCACCAGATGCACAAATAAAAATAAAAAACTGTTATATGAAAACCACGGAAAATATATTAACATCATGATTTAACTGTTTCCTGTAACTTTTTTTTCTCACCATTTTAAACACCTTTTCACCTTCATACATTTAATTTAAATGGTCCTGTAGTGTGACAAATTACTTTTTATAAGAGCAAATATTCTATATAGTTAGTCTCAATTAACGAATGAAAAAACTGTAAAATGTATAATAAAAATAATTGTATTAGTGCTGTCAAAATTAACGCGTTAACGTATGCGATTAATTTTTTTCTGTTTAATGCGTTGAAAAATATTTAGCACAATTAACGCAGCATCCATTTTTTTCCGTCATCCTTTAGCTGGCATTACATTACGTGATCACGCTATCATTCAAACCATTTGAGCGCGATAAGGTGCAAAAAATAACTTAAATTTGTACTAGAGCAGCGGCTGCAATAGAGTTCTCTTTCACGCTTAAACACAAAAGTTAAATAAAATCTTAAATGACCGTAAAGTGTTGTGAGTTGTGTGTGATGTATGCTAGAGCCGCATCATGTGCGGCAGCACCAGATCTTAAAGTGACAGCAGCCTAATAAACCTGCTGCTGTGATGTCTGTCATTAATGTTAATCAAAGAACAAAAGCCAAAAGAGAAAATCACTCACTGTTCTTGGTTGAATAACTTTTGTAGCTTTAATAAGGATTAATCTATATTTAATTTATAATTCATGCAGTGAAGACTGTGAAGTGTTTGATAACTTTATTCACATATTTAAAATATACTGTCTTTATGTTGTTTCTACATAGGGTGACCAGACATCACGTTTTTCCCGGGACAGTCCCATATTTCAGCTCTATTTTTAGTGTCCCGACTTATTAAGAAAAAATCATGTTTTGTCCCGTATTTCAACTTTCCTAAAATTTAGTTATAACTGATAGAACGAGTAGTAGTAGTAGTGGTGGTGGTGTTCTGTCATGCGAGAACAGTCCAATAAAATCCGTCGTAGAACAAAATTACCATCCAATCACAATTTGTTGGGTTGGTGGATTCACGCTGAATGACACACACCAGAAGCGATCTCTCTTGCGCTCTCTCTCTTTCTTGCACGCGATCAGTTCTCTTTGCGCCTGAATGGTCAAATGCACCCATGGTTGCTAAAATGTCCATCGTGTGGAGTATCTCACGTAAATACAGTCGGTTATAGCTCAAGTAGACATAAACATTTGAGTGAAAACAGGATATGTGTCAGTATCCCTGGATTCGGTCTTAAAGGGACCGTAGCCTATATTGTCATTAATGTTAATAAAACAACAAAATATGTTAAATAAATGTATACATGGTAAATAAACCTACTGTATCTGAAAAACAAGTTTATTTAATTTGTATATTTGTTGTATTGTTTGTAAATCTCTTTTTTTATATTAAAATAATTATCGTGAAATAAAATTCCTCATATTACAAATAAAATGGTCACATTGCCCACCCCTTGCTCACCCGTCCTGTATTCAATGCAATGTATGCAACAAATATTTAATATATACTGTCTTTAAGTTGTTTCTACATTCATTTGGAGAGTAACTGTGAAATTATTACAATATAAAAATATTAAAAACACAGATGTTTTATGTCACGATTAATGACTGAAAAAGTGTGCAATTAATTAGTTAATTTTTTTTAATCGATTGACAGCACTATTAAAAATATATTAAAAACTTTAATGTTTGGTGCGATTAATTGCTATTAATGACTGAAGAAAATTTGTGATTAATTAGGTTTTTTTTTTTTTTTAATTGATTGACTGCACTAAATTATGTGTATATGTGTGTAATAATAAATAATATAATAAATATACAATTCTTATACAATTATGAAGTGATAAAAACAGTGGATACACACCTGTGAAGCAGACAGTGTGCCAACTCCGCTCAGGTAAGGCAGACGAGCGGGGTCACTCAGGCCGAGTGGTTCTAAAGGCTCTCTCCTCATCAGGGCCTCTGCCCGACGGATAATGTCCCTCATGCGGTGGATGAAACCCTCTCTCTCCCCAGGTAGGATAAACTCATTATGTACCTAAAAAGGGGGCAAAGAGATAAGTTATTTTTAAGTCTTTGTGCATGCTCTGTTGAGCACACTTTATTAATGAGTTCAAAGGTCTCCTTTAAAGGTACTGGAATTAAATACAGAGCAGTGATAGAGAGCAGTGAACAAAGACATGTACTCATAATGCAGCAAAGAGAAACACTACCATCTATATTTAAGACTCTTAAATCCAGTCTCAAGGCCATGGACAGGCTGATCAAAACAACTTTAGTCACAGCTAACACAAAGAAGCCAAAGAAAGCAGCTAACAAAAGTGATGTTCATTCCATTTTACTTAAATATTTTTTGCCTCATATCAATAATGACAAGAGTTGAACTGTTTTTAACCTGATATGGCATCTTAAAAACATACTGCTAATTGTGCGGCTGAAAAAACAAAACAAAAACAGTAGCAACACAAAAACCAGAAACACATTTTCCGATGGTTTTCAGAGCTATTTGAGAATGTGATGACAAACATTTCAAAACCAGTTCTTTCTCCTGTACACTAATAATATGTCAAATATAGCTGACAAGTCACAATGAACACACAACAACTGGTTTTCCACTGGTAATTGAAGATGCAACAAAACGTTTTAGATGAAGAGATGAGAGACACGTAGATTTTCCACTGTGCATTTGTGGTTGTAGACTTTGTGCAAACACAGAAGCAGAAACATCAACACTTCTCACGGTATAATGCAGTTCTCACAAGGAGGGCCACCTTATCTGTGACCTTGTGTCCTCTTTGACATCCATAACTTTCAGTTTACAGCAGTGTTGGGGAGTAACTAGTTGCATGTAAAGGAGTTACTTAATTTAATTACAAAATAAATGTAACTGTAATCAGCCAATGAAAATGTTAACGATTACAAAGGGGGTTACATCTTAATACTTTCTGTGAAAAGCTAGGATATGCTGAATAATATGAATTTGTTTAATTGATTTCTTTCCTAAATGACACTGGTTGCTCTAAAATATGAGACACCAATGTTTCAGGAAATTAGGGCACAGAATAGAACAGATCCTTATTCAATAACTGTTTTATTTACTCTTTGAGTTTATGTATATGCTTTATTTATTTTATTAACAGTTTTTTTTTTTTTTTTTTCAAGGCATTGGTGTTTTCTGTCATAGTTATGGAAATATTTGATTTCAAAAACTGTATCATAGCTATTAAACTATTTCTAAAGTCTGATTTTTTGGTGGCTGTGCTTTAAAATTAAATTATTATAATCTTAATTCAAGTGATGAAGGGTTTTGAAAATCCAACAGTAATCAGTGTTGAGTACTACGGCAAGGTTTGAAAATGATTAACAGTTGAAAACATTTGTTAGAAATGTAGAAAAGTAATCAAATGTAATGTTACATTACTCAATGAATTACATTAATGAATTGAAACAGTTACACTACTTATTACAGTTTAAATAGGGTAACTTGTAATCTGTAACCTATTAAATTTCCACAGTAACCTTCCCAACCCTGGTTTACAGACATTCAGTGAAGATGTAGTAGAGACCAGGGGCAACTGTAGCAAGTTTTACATTTTCCTTCAATACAAACTATAACGGAATTGTAAACGTATTTACAGTTTATTATACTTTTACAAATGATTTACAATTACAATTTTTTATTATTATAAATTATTATATATTATAAAATGGTTAGTTCCTGTCCTTGATTCTGATTGGTCAATAGCTCTTTTATTTACGATGAAACACGGCTATGACCGCTTCACCCAACCTTTCTGTGTATCACTACACAACACCCTTAGCAACCACCCTTAGCAACGTAAACTGTATGTTCTCAATTGATATTGTTCATTGAAGCTTACTGTATTATGTAGAAGAGTATTGTGAGGAAAAAGACAGAGTGAGCGAGTTTATTACCTGAATTCAGATTTAACATTTTCCTTCAGGTCAGTGAAAAATCTGTTTAAATGTCTAATGTATTATCTTGTCCTTTTAACAGTATGGGTGTTTTCCCATGACTGACAGCGCTAGTCAAAGCATTTGTCAGTTGCGTCTTGTTCCGTGTTCACAACAGTTCAGTCTTTTCAATGTAAAAGTTTTCGATACTGACTGACAGTCTTTGCTGCCATCTAATGGCGTAATAATGTAACTTCTGTTGCTGTTCATGGTCAGGGACTATTTTTCCGGCGGAAGTAAGGCTTTTAGTGAAAGTTTACTTCATGAAAGTTGCATTGATACATATTTTTGGCTTTAATATTTGTATTGTGTGGTAACCATTTTATAAAAGCAATAAGGTACTCGAGGCTAGTGCTGTATCGTAAATAACTCTGCTTCGCGTCGTGCCCAACAACGCCCTTTAGCCGTGACTTATTCACGATACAGCACAGCCTCTCGTTCCTTATTGCTTATAATTATTTTCTATTTATTTTCTATTTTTTAGTTTATATTGTATTTTATTTTATTTTCACTATGTTGCTAGCTCACCATCACTGTAGCAATGTCTTCTGGGTTGTCTCCATCCAGATCGAATTTAAATGTCACCATCTTGCTGTTATGGGTCTGTAGTTGACACTCTACAACCCGATCCACTTTATCTGACAGCTGTAGATGTAGAAAGACACAGGAAGAGAATGAGGCGAGTACATTCATATGTGTGTATATTACAAAAAAGCTACTGATTTTAAAAGCAGTTATGCATTTTTTGAGTTAGACACATTTACAGCCTCAGTATTAGCAGACTGTAAGGTTAGGAACCACGTATTGACAGTTAATTAAAGCTAGATAATTGACTGATGAGTCACCCCAGTGATGCGAAGCCGTGAGCGAGCTCTCTTCCTGAGCAGCTTGGTTCCTGTGCGTTTGTTCTGACCTTTCCCGCTCTTCTCCGAAAGACCCTCGTTTCCGTCACTCAAACCAGAGGTGACATCAGAAGCGTAACTGTTCCGAGAGGAAGGACAGAAAACACATGGTGACATTCCGGGTTCCTGAATTTCACAGAACTTGACTTCACAGAACATTTCTTTTATCAGTTTACCATAAGCACACAAAGGCCAAGTCATTTACGATAGATCTTCTAAATCATGTTGAGCTAATTCAGTATAATGCAGCTGTGTCCTTGTGTACCCATTTTACCATATGCCACCTTTGCTTTGCCTTCGTCAGGCTTCCAACAGAAATGCTTTTTAAGGTAAATTGCTCCCCTGAGCTAAATCATTCCCATTAATGCACTAACCACTGGGCTATGTCTAGTGTATGTGTATGTGTGTGTGCCTGTATATGTGAAAGAAATTGCTCTCCACTGGAGCATTACAGCCACTGTGGGTATACGTGGCATGATGGTGGTCAGTTGGTGAGTAAAATTACAGCTCTCACAGCTGGGATCAGATCCACATTTTCTTGACGTCAAAACAAAAGCCACATCCACATTTACATACACACTGAGGGGGGATCTATTTAAACAAGTCTTTTTATTGGACTGATTTTCTGTGTTCATAGCTTAAGAGGTTAAGAGCTGGTTAAAGATTCAGATTTTGACAGACATAGCCCCTGTTTAGTGTGTAAGGAAATGTTAATCAGATCTCAGCTTACCTGTCGACAGGAGAGGAAAAACCACTGGCACTTCCTGACTGGGTCCTCTCTGTATTTGGGGACACAGCAATGCTCTGTGCGAGGATCAAAGGCATAGAAAAATGATTAGCAATGCAAATCATAACTCAGTTCAGGTAATCTCATTCAAAAGAGCATTTTATTTGATCATTTAAACACTTTTAGGGCTTTTTATTCATTATAATCTCTGTAGTGCTCAGAAATCTTACATTTTCCCTTTAAATTTAAATGATTAGTTATGTACACAACCATTCAAAAGTTTGGGCTCGTTAAAGGGTTAGTTCACCCAAAAATGAAAATTATCCCATGATTTATTCACCCTCATGCCATCCTAGGTGTATATGACTATCTTCTTTCAGATGAACACAATCAGAGATATATTTAAAAATATTCTTAGTCCTCCAAGATTTATAATGGTTGTGAATGGGGGGCCACGTTTAAAAAAAACATAAGTAATCAAAGTAATCCATACAGCTCCAGAGGGTTAATAAAGGCCCTCTGAAGCGAAGGGATGTGTTTTTGTAAGAAAATATTTAAAACTTTATAAATTCAAATATCTAGCTTCTGGCGGACGACCGTACACATATTGCGCAACTTGACTTGCACCAAATGTGTAAACGCCTGATGCTATGTATGACGCAGGATGTAGGAGTGGCTTAAGCTTAGACGCCTCTCACGGTTTAAACAAATAGGGCTGTGCAACAAACTCAAGCTCCTCTTCTCTTATATCGAAATCCTCTGACATTTCTCTTTAAAATGTTTCATTCTAATTCATGACCGGTGTTTTGTTTTGCTCTTTCCTCTGCGTCTCCGCGTTCATCATTGCGTCGGGTCAAAGGTTGCTCTTCCGCCCAAATCGACTTGCACAGTATGGATTACTTTGATGCTTTTTTGGTTGTTGTTTTAAAACACGGCCCCCCCATTTACAACCATTATAAACCTTGGAGGACTAAGGATATTTCCAAACTGTGTTCGTCGGAAAGAAGATACACCTAGGATGGCTTTAGGGTGAGTAAATCATGAGATAATTTTCATTTGTGGGTGACCTATCCCTTTAAGATTTTACTGCTTATTAGGTTTTAATGCTTACCAAGGCTAAAAATATTTGATCAAAAATACAGTAAAAACAGTAAAACTGTCAAATGATATTACAATTGCGATGTATTTTAATATATTTTAAAATGTAATTTATTCCTGTGAAAGCAAAACTGAATTTTCAGCAGCCATTAATCCAGTCTTTGTACTGACCAAAAAATGACCAAAAACTGGCTCCAAATGTGTAATTGTTAGTGTATATTAGTATAGTGTTAGATAATATATCAAACTAACATACAGAGGGGAAACGGAGAGCTGGGATTGCAGCAGCTGGAGTGGGAGGGGCTTTGGTGGGTGGAGCTTCAATGGGTGGGGTTTCCACACGAGGTGCTCCACTGGTTGGTTGTGGAGCTGTGGAGGGTTGGTTTGTTACAGGAGCTCGAGATTCTGAAGGTTCCTGAAGCCCAGAGGGGCTGAGGTAGCCGTCCGTCTCACAGTCAGCTGCCACGGTAATCAAGAATTCAACCAAACAAAAGAAAAATAGTTTGTTAGTGTGCAGCTAACTGATATTGCTAAAGTGCATAGAGACGTCATGTGTGACCTGGCAAGGCACCAGATTATACAGTGACTTTCATGGAGGTTGCTTATTTTAAAAGAATTTTCGATTTTTTTAAAGGTATTCTAAAGTCTGTTGAAATATTGAATGTGCACTGCTGTTCAAAAGTTAGGGTTTGGTTAGATGTTTTAAATGTTTATGAAAAAAGGCTCTTATGATCACGAGGGCTGCATTTGTTTGATTAAAAATACAGTAAAAACAGTAATATTGTGATTTGTGAAATATTACTATAATTTATCATTTTCTATTTTAACATATTTTAAATGTAATTTATTCCTGTGATTTCAAAGCAGCATTAATCCAGTCTTCAGTGTCACATGATCTTTATCAAAGTTGAAAACCAATGTAGTGCTTAATATTTTTTGTGGAAACTGCATGCATTGCATTTTTTTTTTTCAGGATTATCTGATGAATAAAAAAAGATGTACTTGAAATATTTATCTTTTGTAACATTATGTCTTTACATTATGTCACTTTTGATCAATTTAATGTAGCCTTACTGAAATTCCTTACCTTTTGAATGGTAGTGTGTTTGCGATATGTAATTCTATAATAAAATGATACATAACATGTTCACTAATTTGAGCCAAAATAGAACAAAATTGAATTGAGTTGACAAACAAACTTTTTTTCTTTAGTGGTAAAATGTTGTTTCAAATCAGTCTGGTCCAATTTAAAACCTTGGACTTATATCCAAAGATGTTTCGCTTTTTAAAATCAAATGTACCCTTTTTAATTTACTCAATTTGGTAAACATTCTGTACATGCAAATGGTCCAGTAATAAATGTATGCCTACATACAATGTAGCAACTGTTTATCCACTAACAAGTAAATCATGTTGGTTTAAAGGACATTTGGTCATGAGAAACATGTTTGAAGGTTTGGCTGGTTATGGGAGACATGTGGATCAACATCCTCATATATAATGGAACAACATTACAATCAACCAATCAGATTTAACCATAGTTAGGAGCTTCTACACTCTTACTTCATTCTTATTCATCTATCACTTCTCTCCGATTTTAAAGGTAAGTTGTGGTTAGGATTAGGATAGGACTATGTTTTTGGACAAGAACATGTCTTGACAAAATCATGGCAACCAGCACAAGACACTACACTACTTCTGTGCACACATGTCACAGTGAGAGCTTTGGGTTTTATTCAGATGTGCTCTTATAGTAAGTTGTGTCTATGAGACAAAGTCATGGAAAAATACATTCAGCAAGAAATGGAGATCAACAGCAGATAGGATTTTGGAAAACTTACAAAACAGACTGAAAGACTGTCTGTTTACTTATTTGAAATAATTACAACAAATGTGAATGCCTGGAGCAAATTTTGACATACATCCGAGAGTAACGGAAAAAAGTAAGGCAGGACCGGTTCTATGCATTGGTTGTTGATTGGATTCTGAGAAATGGGCATTGCACTTAAGATGAACATGAGCTTGAAAGGTCGGGTTTAAGTGGATTAAATCAGAAGTCCTGTGTATGTCACATTTGCCTGGACGAATTGTAGATCTAAAACTTGCATTTAGATAAAAGATGCACACAAACTCACATGTTGCTGATGAGTAGCTGGCATGACGTATGTTGAAATGTTGCCGCTGGTCCGCGTCCGGCTCCTCTAGTTCAGTGGCAAAGCTGGCGTTGAAGCCAGAGTCCAGAGATTCATTTGCAGGCAGAGGAATAGGACCTGACACCGTGACAGTAGGCGGAATTTGTGTAGTGGTGGACACGGGCGTCTCTACAGGAGGTTTTGGAGCTGGTGGGTTAGAAACTGAAGGTTCGGCTTCAAGACTAGGTTCTGGTTCCTCCTCAATCACTTCCTCTTGATGCCGCCTCTGCACCTCTTCGGCCTGACGGCGGAGCTTCTCTCGTTGCCGTTTGATAGCGGTGACGCGGTCACGGATGGCTTTGGCCACAAGCTTATAGTCGGCCTCACAGACAAAGCCAAGAACAACCTGAGGACATGGATTAGCCATTATGTTTGCTGATCTGTTCAGTCATGGCATGGAAATTAATTTGAGGTCTCAGATCTCACCATCTCCTGAGCCACCTCCTCCGGGACATCTTTGTAGAGTTCGAACAGGAACTCGATGGCATTGTTGTCCTTGTATTTGCCATGGAGCTTCTTGGTGTCATCCATCCGAAGCCAGAGTTTAAGGCCAGACTTCACCATGTCGTCTTCCTCGGCCAGCTCAACACGGACACCATTATTCTCCTGGAAGAAGGTGTGCTCTAACAGGTCCTGGATAGTGTACCTAAACAAGATAACAAGAAAACACATATGATCGTAGACATCAAGGTTGCCTAGTTAGTTGGTACTACACCATCCGGCTAAAAAGCATATTTTTTTCTACTAAAAGCCATTCAAAATATATGGAGCCCCAAAATGGACATAGTGGTGGGAAAAAAATATGAAATGGGAGGAAAAATAATAAGACAATGCTTTGCCTTCTCTCGCAAATGTTTTGCATTCCCTGAGAAACTTTGCGTTCACTCGCAAAACAGATTGTCTTGTTGCTGGCTGTATGAAAAAGACCAAAAAATAAATAAAAAAATAAAGTCAAATTCTAGCATAATAAGATCTCACATCTTATGGGAGATAGGCTGTCAGGCATGCACTTTGAGGTCCTAATCTGACTAAAAGTAAGAACATTCAGAGTTAATTAAATCAACACTATTAATCATAAGAATGACCTGCTGCTAGATGGAGTGAGTCAATACTAGTGGCTATTGACCAAATTCTTTGCATAATGGTTGGATGACATTAAATGGACCATTATCCAGGCAGAAATGTGTTATGATGAATTAATTACACCATTTTAAGGTTAGAACAAAAGTGCTTGACTGATTTCAAGTGGAGAACAGGTTGGTTACTGATGGAAATCGAAATGTCAGCTACTTCTCTACAGATATATATAGAAATATTTGACTAATGTCAATTGTTTTTAGTATAAAAGTGACAAAAGCCAAAAATCTTTTTTGCATGAAGTCTGCACAAGTTGTTCTGTTCAAAATCTAGTGAGCTGCCTACAGAGACAAGAAAAATTGATAATTAATATGCATACATTTCTTTCACTAAAACAGTTCAGTTCAAATAAAAATGATTATATTACCCAATATTTGTGTACTACTGTGTGGATTTTTATGCTTATTAGAGTACCATTCTGTTAGCTTAGCAATGAAATTGTGTAGGTGCCTAAGCATTCCAAGGTGGTCACTTATGAGCAAATTAAATATTAAATATTTAAATATTTAAATAAACACAAATTAAATATTTAAATAAAATATTTGAATAAAATGTGAGTTTTCACAAGTGTGCCAAAATCATTGAGCTTGTGCTGCACTGACTGACAGCTGCTGTGATTACAAAGGGAAAGGGCGGTGCTCGCTTTCTGTGTAATTCATTCACAAGAAAAGTTATTGTTTTTCATGAGATTTTGTGAGTACTTCATACTTCACATTGACAAAATGTACTTTTAAACCTAGTTATTTTATAATGTTTAATATTTATTCAAATGTGAATCTGAGTAAAAAACTATCACAGGAAATGGCTGATATATGCGCAAATAAATGCTACTCCGCCGCCATCTGCTGGTTATAGTGGTAATTAATGTCTTTTTTATTTTTAAATATGTGCTTTCTATCAAATGATGGATTTCGTACATTTTGAATCGTTCGGTTTTACAATGGGGACAATCTCAGAAGGATGAATAAATAATGTTTATGGTCAAAAATGCATGTGCGTGTCTAATTACAAATCGCTTCGTCTTTATTGCAATCAATAAAACTGGTTTATTGGCAAATTAAGTAACTGTGATAACTGCATTAAAATATGAATACAACATTAAAAAGCCAACCACTGATGGTTTTCTGTTGATGTACAGACTGATCAGCTAACAGTTCACCGGAAATGCCTAAGCTGGCTTAACGACAACCAGGAAGTAGCCGTGCATATAGTCAGTTGACACCTCTTCTGTCCTCATGTTGAGAGAAATCAGAAGTAAGGTGCAGAGGTGTTGTGTGCGCTGTGTAAACAGGATGGTTACTGTAATTCTAGAATAATGTGAGCATGCATTTACTCATCTCACTTCGCAGATTCAGTTTTCCTCAAAATGAATAAAAACTGTGAAATGCAATCTCACAAACCTGCAATAATTAAATATGTTAAATAATACAAATATACTTTATGTATTTAATCTCAATTTATTAACCAATTTCTTTGTTACTGACCTTCAATGATCTAAATCAACCATAATAATAAGCAAAAATGACTTTAGATAAACATTACATTTGTGTTTCTTTTTTCTTTTTTTTAATTGCTGAAGTAATTGTGTTGAACTTTCTTCTCCGTCCTATTCTTCTGCAATCCAGAATGGCAGCACAGCTGAAACGTTTGTTTGAGCTGCGGCCTCTACTGTACAGGTATGAATTTGCATTTCCATCAGCCTGAGGCTTATTCATTTACTCATTAATTTGCTCATTCACTTATTTATTTACTCATATTCATTGGCTCATTCACTTTCAGTGTAAAAGGGCCTTTACTTTTGCCAAAAAGATAACTTTTTGTTATTAAAAAGCAAACAAGCAAGCAAAAAGGTGAGAAAAAGTAATGATGAGGTTCCATATTAGTTATAAAGTTGCTTTAGAAACGTGGGCAAAAGTAACCCAAAAATATATTAATAATGTGACTGAAATTAGCTGGGAGTCAAAAAGATGGACAGGAATGTGTTAGTAACTCTTTAAAGTGACCCAAAGTCCTCTGACACCTGAAGGTCATGACAAACAACCCAGGGGGGAATGTTTATGCCCTAATAACACTGCAAAATCTGAAAAGAGTCTGTGTTTCTGACACTGTTGATTCTGCAACATGTGTCACCTGACCAATGTAGGGTGAAACAGAAATATCAACCAGTGCAGCTGGGTAACAAAAATAGTGGCATGCAGGGCTCTCTGAGGAGCCTAACTGGTATTGTTTAAACGTCAAAAGGACAAGAATCAGGGTATTGTTGTTTTAACGTGCACACAGTAAAAACCCGTCTGGCAAGTGTTAAAACATTACAATGGCTGCTGGCACGCATACACAACTTTGCAGTTTTTTGGTTACAGATTTTCCTGTTTGTTGAATGACCATGTAGACATTATAGTTACCTTTCGTCTTTGTTCATCCGGATGCATCCCTCAATTATCTCTTTCAGTTCAGGGACTTTCACTTTGTAAAAACTGTCTGGCTTCATTCCCTGAGAAAGAGAGAGAGAGAAAGAGAAGGGCAGTTGGAGGGAGAAGAAGAGGTAAAAGAGAGGAAAATTTATTTTAGATACTGGAAATGTCACAGGTTTCAATCATTTTGATGGACAGCATGGGCTGGAAAAAAATCAGGAGGAAAGTCAACACTATAATTGGGAATTTTTAAAAGTGTGAATGTAATGTTGTATGTGCATATTGGTGTTATTTAGTTTCTAGTTAAAAAAACTGAATCAATTTGCTGACCACCCAAGTCCGTACCATGAAGAAAAACCATTTGAGTGTGTGTAAACAGCTCACTAATGTTACAGACAAGGCTTGACAGTTTGACCTTCAGAGTTTTATTGTTGTTGAAGCTTCAGTCTCTGTTTGACTTGGGAATGGCTATATAGAGTTAAGCTACCCTTTAACGCTAATTGTTTTTACTCATTTCACAGGCAAAGAAGTTAGCCAATCATAACAGAGATCATTTAAATATAGACGTAATGGCACAGCAAAAACAGCCTGTTTATGTCTAAAGTTCACCACACTGTTATACATGAAAAAAGGTCATGAAAAACTAAATTATGACCTTGACTAACATAATAAGTGGATATCAGGGGAAGAAAAATAAAATAAAAACCAATTAATGAATATAATACAGTCCTGATTAAATGAATTAAATGTTCTGGGTTTAATACAATTTAAGCTCAATTGACAGCATTGATTCATCCCTCAGTTTGCAAAAATGAACAAAAATTACATTTACTAATACTTATAGGTACTTACAATGGAAACCTATGGGATGCTGTTGATGCTTTATTTGAATTGAATTCGGAAGAATCCTTTAAAAGGGACTTAATAGAAAGGAAGCTAGCAAAACCTAATGCAAACCTAATTGATGACATCTGATGTGCCTCCATATTACAATATGCAACAGAAACTAGGCTTTTTAACAGATTGGCCATATAAAACTGTAAGCAGTTTTTCACATATTTAGTCAACAGAACACACCATGCCAGAAGTACATTGAGTCCTTCTGGAGTAAACAGACCATGTTATCTGTGTTATCTGTTGGGCAGCTAATGACAGGGAACAGACGCCATATTGTGGAAAAACATTGATCACACAAGACATGCTTTGTGGAATATGGTTTGGTTGCCTGTTTCCACAACTCTATTTCACAAGCCTTGTGAGGATTTTCACAATTGGACATAATAAACACTCACAAACACTTACAAAAATGACTACAAAGACCACTTTAAGTCTATTTTATGTTCAGTTCACATAAAGGAATGCACTGCACAGTTATTCTAGAAAACTATTGATTTCCTAGAAAGACCTTCACTTTTTCATTTAGATAAATAAATCTAATTCTGGAATCGTTTCACAGTCAATCTCCTTTGCGAAGTGGAAAAGCAAAATTAAGTCAAGCTCTCGTTCTGGAAATGTGAGGCAGCTGAAACCACGCTGTAAAACAAATGAGGTGAAAACCACAAAATTGTGATGCTGAGGACATTTTCACAGCATTATACGCACTTCAGAACCAGCTGATTTTAAGTAAAGGGACTCACCACGGAAAACTCAAACATGTAAAATGAACATAACCTAGTGTGTGAAATACATGTGAGCCATAAACAGTTGCAAATCCATCATATCATCACTTAAAACGGTGTTCTTGGACTGAAATCTTCACGGAGGAAAGCTGTGATGTGACTTCAGTATTCTTCCAGCCAGGCCTGGTGCCATATGCTCATTGCATTATGAACTAGATCCATGGTGCTGTTGGACAGAACATTTTTGTGGCAACAGCAGGCACCTCAATGTTCTGCCTAGAAAATACAGAGAAGAACTTGTTGATGTAACCAGGATGCTTTGGTATTGCTCATTCAGATAATAGGCCCATTGAAATGCTGAGATGGAAAAGAAAACAGAAAATACAAAACAGAGGTGCAATTCAGCGTAAAGGGGGTGGGGCAGGCATGAAGTTCTCACCCCTGAAAACCGCTTCTGTCTGAGGCACTGGGCAAAACTGATCTCATAGGCTTTCAACAGGGGTTCAGGAGTCATCCAGTCCAGAGTGTTGAAAGGGATAAGCTGAGTATAACAGAATGATTTTTCACTGGTCAGGCACCTCTTGATGACATCAGTCTTTTGAGGAGACCCCTTGAGAGCATGAGGCAAAGAACCAAATCCCCATTTATGTTTGTTTTACACTCCATTAATCACTTCTAACTCTTTTTCTCTTCCTTCTGAGAAAAAAGCTCTCTTATCCTAGTCTGGTTTGCTGGTTTTACAGGTGTTTGGGGTAATTATTAGCTGGTCAGGCAGGGGGACCAACCTGACCAGACTAGGAGACCAGCTAAACTGGCTTAAACCACCTAAAACTAGCAAATATTCTCAGTCCTGCTACAAGAAACATCTTAAATATATCTTAAATCAATGTAATTTTTGCTCTGAAACGTTCTCTTTTTTTCCTCTTCCTTGCCAATGCCTTGAGGATCGTTCATTACTTCACATTTACGCAAGAAGCACAACATTACATCCAGCTAAATGAGCTGCAGCCATTACATGCTGGTGGCTTCCAAGCAGATTTCAGCTCTATATACACAAGTCTATCATCAATAAACTTTATGATTTCATTTATTTCTAAACTTTCTGTAAGAAGTGAAAACCCTGAAATACCCTTCAGCAATCGCACAATGTCTTCTCTAGAGGATTATCTGAATCAAAAGTAAACAGAAATTATACTATTTTCACCCAATACTTACAAGATCAAAATCACATTAGTTGGTAACACTTTACAATGAAGTTCAATATGACATCAGTTAAAATTATCGTAATGTTAACATTATTATGTTGTCTTAAAGGCACACTATGTACATTTTTGCCGCTAGAGGTCGCTTATACAAAAACAAAAGCATAGCTTGATGACGCCTTGGTTTCACGGAATCATGGGATGTGTTGTCTTCAGCTGGTGGAAAAGAATTGGGATGGGACTCGGGCAGAAATCATATTCATGGATGAGATTATTGACGTTACTGTAGTATGAGGCAGGGCTGAGTGCTGTGTGAGCAGAAACGAGGCCGCTGGAGCGATTGCTAATGAGAGACGAGTGCGACACATGGCTCGAGAGCAGTGGAACTGGAACTTTTATTATGCTGCAGTCGCCACCTCCGCTTCTTTCGGCCATTCGTATGTGGGGTAAAACAATGCTGTTTTATCTTATCAGATACATTTGTGTGTTGAAAGATTTTATAATGCTACTCTGTGTTCACTCGGCGGTTGCTATGAGACACTTGTTACACACTGCAATAAGCTAGAGCAATATTAGGCATGGTAAAACATGGTACTCACTGTAAATCAAGAAAACGAGATTTAAAGGGTTAGTTTACCCAAAAAATAATTTCAGTCATTAATTACTCACCCTCATGTCGTCCCATACCTGTAAGACCTTCGTTCATCTTCGGAACACAAATTAAGATATTTTTGATGAAATCCGAGGGTTTCTGAACCACATATAGGCAGCAATGACATTGCAACTTTTGAGGTCCTGAAAGGTACTAAAGACATCGTTAAAATAGTCCATGTGACTACAGTGGTTCAACCTTACTGTTATGAAGTGACGAGAATACTTTTTGTGTGCAAAAACAAAACAAAAATAACGACTTTATTTAACAATTTGAACTGCTGTCATAAGCAGTTGATGTAGTGAACGCAGTGCAGTCTTCAATGTTTACGTCATAACGCAGGCTCAGTATTGGCCCAACGCTGCACACGTGAGCAGCAAGACGCATGCATGTGATGCTAATGCAGAAGCCAGCCAATAATGAGCCAGCGTTTGGATGTAGAACACCGAAGCTCTGCACTGCGTTCACTACGTCAAAGTATTCTCGTCACATTTTTTAAAAATCATGTCTTTAATACCTTTCTGGACCTCAAAAGTTGCAATGAAATTGCTGCCTATGTGGTTCAGAAACTCTCGGATTTAATTTGTGTTCCGAAGAAGAACGGGTTAATTCATGTTAATTACAAACAGGTTAATTACAAACAGTTAATTATTATATTCATGTTTGTTCAAAATACATTCATGTTAATTTATAACTTTAACTTTTGTTTGAATGTAGAAATTTACATTAACCAAGATTATTAAATAATGCTGTAACAGTCTTAAAATTGTTAGTTCATGTTAGTTACTGCATTAACTAATGTTAAACAACTGAATGTTTTTATGAATTAATTTTACCCATTCATTTCATATCTCTTATTATGTCTTTTTCCTAAGGAATATTTTGGTTGAACATATGATACTTTTATGAAACATAACAAAGAGCATCAAAAAGCTATCAAAGAGCAAACTATGAGCATTACGATTCCCTTCCCTATCAGGTCCAGTTGCTCTTAGTAAGAAGACATCAAAGTTGTAGATATGAAATGACCTTTTCCCCAAAGATTACAGACAGACCTTACTAGCTGTCAACATTAAAAACGCCACTTGTTTGTGTACCAAACTGGAAGCTTCACAAACAAACTGTGCTGAACTTCAAATCATTAATGTACTCATACTGCATTTAAACATGAACACTACCCCACAAACGTGTCCGTAGTTTACATCTAAACATTCTCTCATGAGAACTGTGATTAGGCTGATTAGCTTGGCTAAATTTTTGTTCATTTTACAGGCAAGATTCATTATGCTCATGCAAAGCCAATAAATCGACCTGAAAGCTTTTGATTGCAGTGAAAAGGCTGGGTCAGTTTACTCCTGCATCTCTGCTAATTGACCACAATCATCTTGCTGGCACGGACCTCGAGCCTAATGGGAAGGCTTTCATCTCAGCTGTGCATTTAACAGGTAAGCAGCATGGGGTGAATTGCAAGCTAAATATATATAAAAAAAACAGCAAGGTAACATGTTTCAGTAAATACATCATGTGTTCATTGGCTCAGTGTTCATTGTATGTAAACATGACATCAGTGTTATTTTATGGCATCAGCTGCCAGAACGGTTTAAGCTGCCATGATGGTGGCTGTATGACTTATCTTCTGTGGAACACAAAAGAAGATATTATGAAAAATGTCTCAGTCTTAATGGGGTTCTAAACAACATTTGGACCCCAATGACTTCCATTTTATGGGCAAAACAGTTAAAACATTCTTCAAAATATCTTTTTTTTTCTTTTCCATGAATGAAAGAAAGTCAGATAAATACCGGTATTTTTACCTTACGATTCAAGCAATGCATTTTATCAGTACATACATTACCTACGAATCGAACCTGTAACTATGGTGTTGCTAGCGCCATGCTCTATCATTTGAGCTAATGTGGTAAGACCACATGCTTCAGTGACATCACTGGCTCCACAAAGACTAACAGACATAATTAACGTTTGATCCAGCCTTAATTATGTCTGTCTGTTTCCCTCTCGTTCTGCATGTCACTCAATTCACTGCAGATACACTAGAGGTCATACAGTTGAGAAAGAAAAAACTTTCACGATCAAGGTGCACTGTTTTTTTGGAGAAACATCATATTCCATGTACGTTTAATAAAATGAGGTTTCAGCAAAGTTTTATCTATGTTTATGTGTAGGCAGATTAGAAGACAGTTTTCATTGCGATGGGTACTGTACATGGTCTAATTATAGCACTTCTGATATGCAGAGGTGTTACACAATCTTTTGCCCTCCCAATAACATGAACATTAGTAAGTTTGGTCCTAACGCCTCCACAACCTCACGAGAACAGATCTGTCCCCATGGTAATACAGCACCCAGATTCACATCTAAGAGAGACTAATTGTATTACACTTAATTAGCTGAAGCCGTGACAACAACAGCATTGCATTACTGAAACAACTGAAAAAAAAAAAAAAAAAAAAAAATATATATATATATATATAAATATATTTAAAGCTGCAGTCCGTAACTTTTTTTGGCTAAAAATGATCCAAAATCAATTTTTGAGCAAGTACATAACCAGCCAGTGTTCAGAACTATCTCCTTACCTTAGCCTGATTCACAACGGTAAGCTTGTAATAATGTTTTCTAACTGGTGGGTTTCCGCAGGAAATTTGAGCATGCCGCTGTTCGTCTCTGCGTCATTACGTCACGTCTGTTTACATGAAGGAGTCCCACTAGTAGGCTATATGGCATATGGAGGATGCTGCAGATGGAGGATCATTTATAACCTTTTCTCACAGCAGCTGCAATAATTAAACTTAATAATTTTGATGGCGGATTGTAATCCAAAAAGGTCCAAATGACAAACATATGTAACAACTAGAGATTCACCCGTAGTCAAAAGCAAAAGACTTCGAACTGTAGAGTGGCTACAGAAATTGAGATCTACAGGTAAATCTAAAACACACTAAATACACATAGTCATGCAATGCTGATGTTTAACAATAATAACAATTTGCACAGTTTGACGTGATCCAAGCTAAGCGATTGTTAGATTTAATCACCACTGGCAGCACGATTTATTGTTATGCTTTTTTTCTCATTTGTTCAGAACAAAAGTGGCAGATTTGTTACTTACTTGTTCAGATGACATTTTACGGTGAAAATTCTTATTTTGGTTATACTTCAACACTACAATCTGTGATTCTGAAGTACAGTATCCACACCGATGTGGTGACTGACAGTAAACATTAGATTCATCCGCGCTGAGGAGCCGTGCCGATGCACAACCCACGTAAGATGATAATTCTGCAAATAAAGGTTTCAAACTGAGATGGCGACAAAGAGGCAAAACTTACGGACTGCAGCTTTAACAATATTTCTTACCAACATACTGTACAGTATCTATAGCTATCTGTGTCTGTCTGTCTGTCTATCTATCTATCTATCGCTTAATTTTTTTTTTTTTTTTTAAATAAATAAATAAAAAGGTGACCCTATTACTTGCAAGGTATGAGGCTCTTGAGGGCTGTTATATTTCAGGAATGAGTCAAGCACCTTTACCTTACAATATGACTTTCAGAAGTTAGAAAAAAAAGACAGGTTAAGAACTTAATAAGAGACTGCATTGCCATGGTAACCCTAAAACACCAAGAGAACCCTGTGGCATAACAACACAAGAATTTTAAGTGCAGGGGCAGCAGTTCATAAAGTTGCGCTTGAGGGCCCATCCGCCCAGCCCTATCCAAAAGACAAACATAGTGAGATTGAAGATCGTGTTTGTTGGAGAACGTGTTGTGCACTTAAGACTCGGAATATTGAAGCTCAACCTCGATCCTCCACAAAATTCATGTGTTTTGTGGTATTTGCACATCGCCTAAAACAAACGTACACAAATAGAACTGCATGGCTGAGAGGAGCCTGTTGTTTGCAATGCGCACCGTTTGCGTGTAAATGATTTTCTGTGTTACACCTGCCTCATCTCTCTGGGATGCCTGGGATGTGTGGTTTTCGAAAAACAGCTTTGAAAAGCTGCTGTTTGTCTTTCTAACTTCCTTTGCTCCAGGAACAATTGAACATTTCTTTTCCCATCTCTTAAATGCTTAAAAAGGCTTATGCCAAAAAGGTTAAAGGCTTATGCAGATCATAAAAGCCATTCGCAGTCTAAACAGTACTCACAACTATCTACAAACAACAGCATCATTCTAGCTCTCATAAACATGCCGGGGTCAAACGCCTCCTCCACAGATCATGACAGCCGTATCACAAACCCCACGCTCTCAGCCCCCGGCGACACAGAGGATGATTTTCATTAACCTAGGGAAGTGCAAGGGCCCGTCGGGATCAAATCTGAATGTGCCTTTGAGACACATTCTCCGATCAGCTGATGCTCAGGCACATTTTTCGACCCCCTTTGGGCTCCACTGAACTCCTCTGTGTCCCTCCCACGCTTGTCAGGGGCCATGGTATTGTTTGTGTCCACACTCTTAGATCATGCATAGCTGATCCACTGTGTGCATTGTGAAAATTAACAGTCATAATCAGTGATTTATGATTGGTGCAAGTTGGTGATGTGAATGGACATGCAAATACAGACATACAAGATACACATGCAAAATAGAGATACAAGATATACATACGCAGAAAAAACAATACTGTCTTAATCAGTATTTCTGTCTTTGTCCTAAACATTTTTAAACAACTATAAAAATGATGTAAGATAATAAGGCTTGCTTGAATTCAGTGGGAATTAAGAATTAGGTTCGATAATCCACTTTAGACATTCTACTAACTATAGGTAACGTTGCAACTACATGTCAACTAGTCATTAGAGTTAGTAGACAGATTAGTAGCGTTTCTGAATAATATCTTTTAACACTATATTTTGATATACCCCAACAGACATTCCACTACTAGTGCTTTTAAGTACATGTCAACTTATTCTGCTAACCCGGACTCAAACAGTCTATTAATAATCTAATTAGAGTTAGATGACATGTAGTTGCAAAGTTACTTATAGTTAGTAGACTGTCTAAAATGGACTATTGAAATAAAGCGAAACCTTATTTTTTAACCAAATGTATTTTGTTTGTTTTTTATCCATAAATTGTAATAGGCCTAACTATAACTATAGTTATATTTATGTTTAAAACAAGAATAAATGCAACACACATAATAATGACATGTACACCACCATTCAAAAAATGTAAAAAATGTGGGGGTCAGTATACATTATAAAATTATTTTTAAAAAAGTGAGTACACCCCTCACATTTCAGCAACCATTTTAGTATATCTTCTCAAGGGACAATACTATAGAAATGAAACTTGGATATATTTTAGAGTAGTCAATGTGCTGCTTGTATAGCAGTAAAGATTTACTGTCCTCTGAAAATAACTCAACATACAGCCATTATTGTCAAAATAGCTGGCTACAAAAGTGAGTACACCTTAAGTGATAACAGCTATACGTCGTTTAACCATGCAAAGCCACATGTCCTATTCATCATGTTCATGTTTTTGTCTGCTTGACACGACCATACAAATTTGTGTATCTTATATTAGAGCAGTTTAAATTTGGTGCTTTGAGTACAATTCTCTCATACTGATCACTGGATGTTCAACATGGCACCCCATGGCAAAGAACTCTCTGAGGATTTGAGAAGTAGAATTGTTGCTCTCCACAAAGATGGCCTAGGCTATAAGAAGTTCAGTAACACCATGAAACTGTGTTTCATGAGTGGCCAGGGTCATACAGACGTTTTTTCAAGATGGTTTCCACTCGGAACAGGCCTCGCAAGGGTTGATCAAAGTAGTTGAGTCCTCATGCTGTGCGTCATTGCTTTAGAGGTTGCAGAAGTGGAAGGTCAGCTTGTCAGTGCTCAGACCATACACTGCACACTGCAACAAGTCGGTTTGCATGGCCGTTGTCCCAGAAGGAAGCCTCTTCTGAAGATGGCTCACAAGAAAGTTTGCTGAACACAACCTGTTCAAGAGCATGAATTACTGGAACCATGTCCTGTGGTCTGATGAGACTAAGATAAACTTGTTTGGCTCAGATGGTGTCCAGCATGTGTGGCGACGCCCTGGTGAGGAGTACCAAGAAAACTGTGTCTTGCCTACAGTCAAGCATGATGGTGGTAGCATCATGGTCTGGGGCTGCATGAGTGCTGCTGGTACTGGGGTGCTCTGCTTCATTGAGGGAAACATGGATTCCAACATGAACTGTGACATTCTGAAGCAGAACATGATGCCCTCCCTTCAGAAACTGGGCCGAACGGCAGTTTTCCAACATAAAATTACCCCAAACACACCGCCAAAATGACAATTGCCTAGTTGAGGAAGCTGAAGGTGAAGGTGATGGAGTGGCCAAGTATGACTCCAAACTTGAACCCTATCCTCAAGCGGAAGGTGGAGAAGCGCCATGTGTCTAACATCCAGCAGCTCTGTGATGTCATTATGGAGAAGTGGAAGAGGATCCCAGCAACAACCTGTGCAGCTCTGGTGAATTCCATGCCCAGGAGGATTAAGGCAGTGCTAGATAACAGTGGTGCTCACACAAAATATTGACACTTTGGACACAGTTTTGACATGTTCACTTAGGGTGTACTCACTTTTGTTGCCAGTAATATAGACAAAAATGGCTGTATGTTGAGGACAGTTTTATTTTTATTATTTTTAGAGGACAGTAAATCTATACTGCCATACAAACAGCACATTGACTACTCTAAAGTATATTCAATTTTTCATTTCTATAGTATTGTCCCTTGAGAACATATAATAAAATGGTTGCTGAAATGTGAGGGGTGTACTCACTTTTGTGAGATACTGTATATATATATATATATATATATATATATATATATATAATGTTTTCAACATTGATAATAATAAGATGAGTTTCTTGAACAGCTATTTCACAATTTTACTGTTTTTACTATATTTATAATTAAATAAATGCAGCTTTGGTTGGCATAAGAGACCTCTAAAAAAAAATAAAAACATCAAAAATATCTTATTGGCCACAAACGTCTGAACAGTAGGGTATAATTGGATAAATGTAAATATATAACATATACAAATATACAACTAAGCTTGCTGCAGTGCTTTCTGGGACTGCATTCACGTCAATATATATGTACACTACCTTAGATTTTTTTTTATCTGTCTGCATCAAAAGCAAGCCCATAATGTTTAAAACTGTAGCCTAGATTGGCAGCACACTATGTTTTTGAAAAATGCTACTGTCTCGCTCTGTCTATCCTTATCGCTTAGTGTTCTGAAAAATGGAAATGTCCTCTCCGACCAACCATGTAATTTCTGCATGCCATCTTCAAAGCCACACATGCCACAAATTTACTGCTCTATTCTATCAGGAACAGCAGGATGAAAGGTGACGTCTGTTTGTCATGTCAGACACACAAATGACTGCAAGCATCTAATTCACGCTTTCCTTCCTCTTTCCTTATCAGCTGAATCTGATATGGCCTAACCTTGACAACGCTATAACATTAATTGGTGAGTGAAAACAGGAACAAAACACAACCAAAGAACGTGCTGATTGAAGACTGAATGGCCAATACCAAACCATGATGCAGGACAGGACAATATAGTGAATTGGAAAAGTGTTTCTCCAACATGTGTTGGCCATTAAATACATCATAAATGGAACTGAAATACTGCTTGTGGTTTCAGGAGAAAAAGGAAATCAGGCACTTTTCCTACCAAAATAATGGATCTCCTCTAGGGCTTCTGTATTCAACAATGCTGCTAGTGTCGTTCTAAAACTGTTTAACTGTGCGGTTTTTGCTTTGTATATTATTCACATCAACATGCTGATTAGTTGGGACTCTTAATGAGTCGTCCCAAGGTAAAAAGTCACCCCTTGTGGAAGAAATTATAACCATGCAACTAGATGCTCACCCAAAATTGAGGTTAGCATGCATTGCACACAAGTACAATGAAATGACATATTTGAAGCACTGTAATCAGAAATCAACTTGGATTCTGGGGTTAACCAGGAGGTTGATTAGAGATCTGGGCAAGATCAGCATCTCTAAGTAGAAGCTCAAGAGAGATGCGCTAATTGCAAAGAAATGTCACTGAGCACCTCATGAAGGCCTCAAACAACCATTAGTAGACTCATAAAAGCTTTGGAGCATCTTTGAGAGTAGTTGGCCAATGAAGTAGGTGGTGGAAAGCTGAAAGAGCAGAGAATTGGTGCATGGTTTCACAAAATGGCATGTGTTGTACGTGTGAGAGGCAGACCGAGAAAGAGGTGATACTTTTTTCATGTAACCTGACAAGACAATGTTGTGTGTATTGACGGTAAATAACATATTATGTGCAACCCGGGGCAGTGACATCCATCTCAACATTGCGATACAGATGCGAGGATTGACTTACACTGGTGACTTTGCGGTAGATCTGCGCAGCGTTTTGGCACTCTGAGTAAGGGTACTCTGACGTGGTCATCTCCAGGATGCACATGCCGAAGGCATAAACATCCACAGCTTCATCATATTTCTCCTCGTACATCTCTGGAGCCATGAACTCTGGGGTTCCTATGTGGGAGTAAAGATTAATGTCAAAAATAAGCATTAAGGCAGCCACTTAGCAGGCACTTGTATCCAAAGCATACAAGTTACAAGGACAGTCCAATTGTGGTATCCTAGGTTACAATGTTTTGCTCAAGGGCACAGTGGTGATCCCAGAGCTTTGTTTGGCCCACCAAGTCTCTTAATGTTAAACGTGCACTCATTAACATGCACAATACATTTGAGATCTGAGCTAGTTTTGAGGGCGAAGACTTCCACAAACACTTAAGATACTGAATAAGCAACCCTTAAAAACTCAGTTCTGGGAACTTAAGCTATTGGTTGGGCTTGCCTGATGTACCAGGTCACACATTCTTTACTTATTCATGTCATTGAACTCTCCTAATCTGAGCAGATCAGATTTTAAACCGTGTTGAGCCAATGCTGAGCTAATTAGTTAATGTGGTATATGCAGCACTGTGTATAGGCAAGGTGAGAAATCGGTGTCAAGCACTTGTTGAGGCATAAATACAGTTGACAGAGAAAACAAACAAGATAAGCCCATAGTAGAGGTAGCTCAGGGCACTGTTTACAGTAACTCTTGTGAAGGTCAAAAAAAGTTCTGCTGGAGTGAATGAAGAGAAATTGTTGACATTGTAAAGTTTACATTTAATAAGCACAACTTTTTGAGCGCTTTTTAACTTACCAATGACACTCTTAGCAAATGAGGCACTCTTGAGAGTGGCTAGACCCAAATCACCAATCTTAACAGATCCAGTGGGGCCAGTGATGAAGATGTTGTCACATTTAAGGTCTCGGTGGATTATGGGAGGTGTTCGGGTGTGCAGGAAGTGAAGGCCCTTAAGGATCTGATGACTCCAACGCTGGAGGAGCTTTAGCTTCATCTCTTTGAACCTTTTCAGATACCTACAGGGAAACAGCAAATACGAATTCTCTTAAGCACAAAAAAACAGAGACAAACAACAAAAGGCAAACAAATTTGTGCTCTGTTCCAAAGCATTGTAAACTGCCTACAGGGGGCAGCATTTTTAGGGACTTTCTCAAAATGAAGGTTATTCTGAGGCAGTACAACATGTTCCTGATCAAAATCTTTGTTGATCCTGGAACAACAATCAAATCAACCAATCAGATTTGAGGGACAAGTTTACAGTTTATTTCAAGTTTAGGCTTACAACCAGGTGCTTCTACATCCGTGTTATTCACCTATTATTTATGAATAACACACAAGAACAAACCTCTTCCGGAAGCTCAGATGTGCTGCGTAACCAATGAGGTTCATTCTCGTGTGTTACACAGCACGTTTGAGTTTCCAGAAGAGGTTTGTTCTTGTGCGTTATTCATGTTCGGTTGAGCTTAACATTGTATAGATTTTAAAATCTTGCTAATCACTTACAAAGCACTAAATGGTTTAGCTCCTCAGTACCTGAGTGAGCTCTTAACGCATTATAGTCCTTCACGTCTATTGCGATCTCAGAATTTCCTTTTTAGCACCTAAACTTTGGAACAATCTTCCTAGCATTGTTTGGGAAGCAGACACACTCTGTCAGTTTAAATCTAGACTAAAAACGCATCTCTTTAACCTGGCATACACATAACACATTATCAACTTATGTTTTCACATCCATTAAAGGATTATTAGGCTGCATAAATTAGGTCAGCCGGAACCGGGAGCACTTCCTATAACACCAGATGTACTCGTTACATCAGAAGAAGAATGGCATCTATGCTAATATTAGTCTCTCTGTTTATCCCAAGGTTTACCGTAGTCAGCTGGATCCGGGCCGTATCCGGGCCGTATCCAGATCAGATGGAGGACCTGTGCCTAGACACGATGACAACGCAGCCCTGAAGTGTCAGCAGAGATTGCGTCAACTAGATCATCCCCTGTGAAGGCCTCACCAACACAACAGCCAGTGGCACAGATTCCCAACAAACCGTCCCATAACGGCGTGATGAATACGATCTTCAACTAGATGGAACTGGATTAAATATTTTGACTGTTGTGATCCTAATCAGACTTATGACCTATAACACTGCCTGAATCATAATCATGCACTGTCCGTTGTTGGCCAGAGGTTTTTTTCTCCATTTTTGTTGCCTGTTGGTCACCTGATGTCACCTGTTGGAGTTTGGGTTCCTTGTCGCCGTCGCCTTTGGCTTGCTTAGTTGGGGACACTTGATATTCAACAATGTTTCTGATCTGCCTGCATTGACACCCTTGTATGCAAACAGAACTGAGCTGGACGATCACTGTTTTCTACAGTGGTGATATATAGATAAATTACCTAAATTAATAACTACTGATTTTTACAACGGAATGAATCAATACTAAATTTATTTAAGCTGGACAATGACACCATTTTATTGAAGAGCTGCTATGCAGCCAAAATTATTTGCCAGTTATCACTGTAAAGCTGCTTTGACACAATCTGCATTGTAAAAAGCGCTATATAAATAAAGGTGACTTGACCTGACTTCTACTTTTGTTCGCTGATCAATGTTTACATGCAAGTAAAAGCCTAAATTAAATGTATTCATCATAAGGAGCGATCAAGCCTCATCAGAAAATTTGGACTAAACCACTCAATTCATATGGATTCGTTTGTTTCCCGATCTCTTCATGAACTTTTTGAAGTGTCAAAATGGTAATTGCAAAGGCAATCAATAGATAGACATCTCTCAGATTTCATCAAAAAGATGTTCATTTGTGTTCTGAAGATGAACGAAAGTCTTACGTGTTTGGAACAACATAAGGGTGAGTAATTAATGACAGAATTTTAATTTTGGGGTGAACTAACCTTTTAATAAACAGTGCCAAAGGACTGGATATAATATTTATTTCATAACATACAGGGATATCAATTTAAACTATGGTGGCATAGTTGTGAAAGATTTGGGTAGTTATCCATAGGTTCAGAAGTTGTGAGTGAGAGTGAGCTCAATAAAAAGAGATCTTCCATTTATTGAGCAAAACACTTTTCCAAATGACTGCAATTATTCTATGGTTTGCAAATCTTAACAAATGTGTCTGCAAAATGACAAAGTGCAGTTTATTATTCTGGGGAAAAGAATTGGAAAAGCAGCTGGGTGTCTCGTGTGAGAATGCACAAGAATGAGCAGAAGTTTGATTACAAGAGAAACATCTTTTCTTGTCTTCGCACTGGCATCTCTAATGGCTAGACCATCTGCAAGTAGTTTTGTAGTAATTTTGCACATCTATGCACAGACTGAACTTACGTCTTCAGCGTCCCTGACGTCATGAGTTCCGTCACAAGGATAATGCACTTCTGCCCTTTCATTGTGGACTTCCAGGAGTCATAAAAACGGACAATGTTTGGATGCTGCAGGCACTTCAGCATGTCCACCTCTTCACTGAAGCGCTGCCGTTCCACCTTCGTCAGCCTTCGGGTCTGTTGAAAAGGCACGTATTTCAAGTAAATTTATGGGTTAGAACATTCATGTTGATACATGATCAGACATACAATATGGCGAGCTTTGTACACTTTGTCAACTGAAGTTGAACCACACTTAGGTTGAAAGGGACTTCAGTGGCTGAGAATTCAAGACAACATTTGTTAACTAACTTTCAGGTCTCAAATTACGACTTAAAATATTTTTTGCCATTTAGTCTCTTTTCTTTGAAGTTTAACTTGCTAATGTGATTTCTCCAAGTAGGACATGTTCCTGGGTCAATCTGGCTAGTCATGGAACAACATTCCTATAGAAATGTTGTTCCTGGTTCCTAAAAAAAAGAATTTAGGAGGTCAAAAAGCAAGTTAAATTATCCATGTACTTTTCCTCTAAACTTCATTGGTCACTTGAGAAAGAAGTCTCCAAACTGCACTGCAAATAAACTGAGAATAAACAGACCAGAATTCCCTGACAAATCAAAATACAACTTAGTAAATCAAGTTAGCAGCTATTCTGTGTTTTTAAAGTATTAGAAATGCAGTAGACATCAAAATGTGCCAAATCCATAAGCTGGCACACACTCTATGCTAAAAGATTCTGTGCTACGCACATGGAAAACTTGACAGTGCTGTCTTCTTTCATAACTTTGATTTGTGGCTTTGGGCTTTAAAGGCTGAACTGCATAATTTTCTGTAAAAAGAGGAGTTAGTTGACAGAAGTTGTTGGTAAAAACACATCTAGCACACCTAAGTTTTTTTGAAATTCCACATCTGGCTCTTCAAACAACTTGACCTGTCAAAGGCACAGCCAGATGGTGCCAATAACATGGGGGACCTGTCTCGGGCCCCTGAGACAGTTGACAGGTCAACTGGACCACTGACTGCCTCATGCTCATGTTTGTCAGCCTGTAACCAGCAAAAACACTCAAATTGGGTGTTTTTTCATCTTTAAAACAGAGAACTAATTGTTCAAAATGAGTTCATGTGTGAATTATGTGTTTGGTTCAGGAAGACATTCCTACCAGGGGCACAAAACTTTGAAAAATGCTCAGTGAAAAGGCTAATTTCAGGTGCTTAGTCTAATAGAAAACATATTTCTGATAGATCTGAAACATCCTGAATGTGGGGCAAAGACAGCTGGTTATGTAACCAAGGCAGATGAGGACAATCTTGACAGATTTGGATGAAGGTGGTGGGAGTGAAGGGTGAAGAGTGCATGAGAGTGTTGAGAGTGCATTAATAAGAGTAATGTAGTAATATGGAACTGCAAGAAAAGTAGGAAAGAAGATCTAATGTCTTGTATGTTCGACAGAGCTTCTGAGGAATGCTGTTGCGTCTCTGACAACGCTATTTCAGGAAGTACCACGTTACAGTCCTGGAAAAACAGCTGTGTGAAACTTACTCTCTCCTTCCCTCAGTTGCTTTCCCTGCCCACCCACAATTTCCCCTCAGATAAGTGGTTCTCAACTGGTTTTGCTTCACGATGAGTGGTTTTCAACTGGTTTTGCTTCACGATAAGTGGTTCTCAACTGGTTTTGCTTCACAAAAAGTGGTTCTAAACTGGTTTTGCCTCACGGTAAGTGGTACTAAACTGGTTTTGCTTCACAAGAAGTGGTTCACAACTGCCTTTATTTTACGATTAGTGGTTCTCAACTGGTTTTGCCTCAGCACCAAAATTGCATATCAGGTGTCAGAAAAATTGTGTAGATTCATAGATTTTAATTCTCAGTAAAATCATATGATCAAATAATAATAATAATAATAATAATAAATATCTTATTTGGCAAGTGGCCGATGAATTTGCTTTCACTTTTGACATTAAAAACAACAAAAAATATATAGGCCTATTTAAGTTGCAACCCACCAGTTGAGAAGCACTGTTTTAGATCCACTCTCAGTGATCAAACACCATCCAGATTTATAAAAACGATGTAACAGCTAGAGCACAGAAAATTAAAGAGCTTGTTGTTCTGATCTCCTGCTACATTTCAGGAGTTATTAAACACTTCCTTTTGAATATCAGCTCAGTCCAGTGGAGAATCTAGTTGGGTATTGATAACTATTCAAAAATAAATCATCTTTCATAGTTAAAGTGTTGAGATAGCTTTAAAAATCGTAACAGAAAGTAGCTACTGTTTACATGGACATGCTCTTAAGCAAAACACTTCCTATTAAGATGTCACAAAATTATGCAGTGTCTAACTGGATGAAGAACCTATCTGACGTGATTTTTTTTAAATCTGTGCTCTCTAGGATGTTCACTCCCTCCAGTCTCAGGCAGAAGCCCTATTCTAGTGGTTAGTGGATTGCTTAGCTGTGGCTGCCAGCACAATTTAGCACTGAACTAACTGCTAATGGAACCACATTCAGAATGACTGCCTTGAATTTTACCAGAGAGGAGACAGACCAAATCATAGAAATATGAATGGGAGAAATCATAACACTCAATATGGCCGCTGTAGGAATGCAAATCTTGCTTTTCATTTAAAAAAGGTATCATCTTTTCAGTAGTGTATGTATATGCTACAATGCACATGTGCAGTTTAAAATACATTACTGAAAACTTGACATACAGTTTTGGATATGATTTGTTCTCACAGGCTGCATGCAAATCCTAACATACAAAATGACCAGTGTATTTCAATTTACGAACAAATGACTCTTATGAGCCAGTTCCTTTTAGTGAATTTAGTGAGTGAGTGTAGCCTGATTTTTATAAGGCAGTGCTTTAAATAAATATTTAATAAAGCCAAGATACTGTTTTGGATCAGTTTAAAACACCGCAATCAGAATTAAATTAGACATGCAATCAAATCAAGTGCTTGTAAATCTAAACTGAATTGAATTGGACAATTCTAACCGTCTGATCTACCCAATGAAGAAACCAACTGCTCATGACATCGATTCATTAGTTCTTTCTACTTTAGCTGGGACTTTCCAACCAAGCTGTTTGTTGAGTTCTTAAGAGTCTGTCGCACTAGGGTTATTTTTAATGAAGGGAAAGAATAGTCCTTGATAGTTAAATAATCTTATTTGTACATTCATCAACCCCAAGTGTGGGAAACTCAGCACCACAATTCAACACACCTGTGTTAAACACACTCCACGAGGCCTTATGCAACACAAAGGCCATGCAAGCAAGAAAAGGTCTCGAAACATACAATAAAAAAATAAAAAAAACATTTAAACAGAGAAAGAATATGTTAAACTATACACTGGCTTGGCAAAGCAAAACCTGTAATTGTAGTTTATGATGGTGATAAGTGGCGGGCTGTGATTGGGGTTTGTGAGAGCGGTCGTGACGTCAAAGCCGGCATGTAATGTATTCCAGACATGGGAAAAAGCACACACATGTAATGTGCATTTACAGAGCAAATCATAAACTGGGAATAAATGGAGGATGTGATGTAATAGTGTTTGAGCGTGGGTAGGTTACAAAGACCTGCTCTTTATCAGGAACAAGCTGTGTCAGATCTAAGATACGCTCTATACGGTCTCAAAGGCTCAGTGCTCTTTTAACAGATACACAGAAAACATCACTGACTTCCCACAAATGTGCCTTTGAAATAGCAAGATAAATTAAAATAAAACATAACTGCCACAAAGAAATATCTAGGGAATACACTACAGAAGTTTGGAATAATTTAGTTTTTTTTTTTTTTTATGTTTTGAAAGAAGTCACTTATGCTCACCAAGGCTGCATTTATTTCTTCAAAAATACAGTATTACAATATTATTACTATTTAAAATAACTGTTTCTATTTGAATATATTTTATAATGTGATTTATTCCTGTGATGGCAAAGCTGAATTTTCAGCATCATTACCGCAGTCTTCAGTGTCACATGATCCTTCAGAAATAATTCTAAAGGAAAAAAAAAACCTTTTGAACAGTAATGTACCATTGATTAGAAAATTGAGATTTAAATTTGTGAATGTTTCAAAAGGTTTCAAAAAATGTGGATCATGCCAGGAATCTCAGTCAATAATATGTGCAAGAATTTGAATGTGACAGAATTTGTCTCAGTCATTGTTAGGATCAGCAGCGTTTACTCACTAATATTGTAAGGTTTCAAGGGCAAAATAGACACACAAACATTCCACACAACAAAGTCTCATACTATACTTAGATTTACCAAAAAAGTCAGTGAATTTATTATGAAATATTAATTAAATATGGATAGAATTAATATCTAAAATAAAATGACCTATAAAAAGAAAGTAGCAGTAATATTTGAAATTGCTGGGACCATTTCTGAAATCCAAGTAAATGTCCAATGTTTTAGCACTTGTTTTATTGGTAAAGCAAGCTCTTTTTCTTAGCAGAAAATGTTCTAAATCTCATATGAGAAGTGAAGCTAATGCACTTTTGTAAGTTGTACTGTATAAGAACATCTACTAAATGCTTTAAACAAAAATCCAAAGCATTTCAGCCCATACACTTATTAACATGGATCAGTTCTCTGATCCCCTTGTTTACCAAGCAACAGTTACCATGTCCATGCAAGTGCTCATATTACATGGGTCATCAGACTCATGTATTCATTCAGACAGTGTATTCTTAGCCTATACTAGAGAGCAATGAATATTTGGCCCTGGATGTCACTCTTACCTAACCCGTGTTAGGGGGTTTATAGACTCTTTATTTACCTCTGTGTCTTTTACAATGACTGAAGGCCAGGATATGAAGATAACATCTATAATGATGAACTGAATAATGGTAAATGCCACGAGATGTACATTAGACAGCAGAATTAAGGTAAACTGCTCTCTTGGAGACGATGTTTTTTCTGCTTACAGGCCGTAATTGAAATTCTGTCATTTACTCACGCTCATGTCGTTCCAACCCTTTTTTTTTATTTTTTTTTTTACCTTTTTCACTGACACATTTTTCAAAATATCTCCTTTTGTGCTCCACACATAAAAGAAGGACTGTCCTTTCAGTGTGTGAACTGAAGCACAGTAGCTGCAAATGTAGGTGACAACATCACAAGTTCATCTAAGGTCATAATAGGCTACTGGAAACTTCTCAGGTTCCTCTCTGGTATCTGAGATGATGTGGCTGATCTCAATGCAGTGGAAGCCAAGTACTTCCAAAGATACCCATGGTAATCCATATAATTCCAGGCTCTGATCCACATGGTTGGAATCAGCAGATTCGAGCGAGGGCTGGTAACCTGCCAGGTGGATCACCTGAGAATGAGATCTCATATAATCCAGATGTCTAAAAAGGAGAATTGCACGCATCAAAACCGCCTAATCAAGAACCAGAATGACATGACAATGATGACAGAATGACGTTTAAATTATGACAAAATGATAGTTTGGGTGAACTACTCCTTTAAACCTTCTGTCAGGCAGGAGGAAGTCTGGCATGCTTAAGAAGCCAGAGGAACGATGGATGATTTCTCCATTGCGTAAGAGACGAATCAGTCTGGAACTAGCAGGCCCAATGCCTCACTGGAAGCTTCCTCTCTATCTCTCTCCGAATTATGAAAGTCCAAGATTTATGGATCACCAAAACTCCACGAACAGCCTCTTGCTGTAATACAAAACAGACTGTACAGTTAAAATTGACAAGGTGGAAATGAGGTGTGGAAATATCTGCTCATTTCCACAATGCTGTTTTGTTTGTCTGAACAGAACCAGACCCTGAGAAATCATATCACCGGTTTGACATTATTAAACTGAGGAAAAAGTCTGATGCATGTATCTGACATCATTCACTGGTCAGAAAAAATCATGTTTGAGCGCTTACAAAATTTATTTCTGAATCAGGACTGCACAATGAGAAGAGTGTAATGAGAATGTCTATCTAACTGAAAAATTCATTGTATTTTTTAACCACTTTAAAGGGTTAGTTAACCCAAAAATGAAAATTCTGTCATTAATTACTCACCCTCATTTACAACCGTAAGACCTTCATTCATCTTCAGAACACAAATTAAGATATTTTTGATAAAATCCGATGTCTCAGTGAGGCCTGCATTGACAGCAAGTTAATTAACACTTCAAACGGCCAGAAAGCTACAAAAGACATTTAAAACGGTTCATGTGACTACAGTGGTTCAACCTTAATGTTATGAAGCGACGAGAATACTTTTTGTGCACCAAAAATACAAAATAACGACTTTATTCAACAATATCTAGTGATGGGCGATTTCAAAACACTGCTTCATGAAGCTTCGAAGCTTTACAAATCTTTTGTTTTGAATCAGTGGTTCGGAGCGTGTATCAAACGATCTCAAACTGCCAAAGTGATTTCAGTAAACAAGGCTTTGTTACATAAGTGTTTTGAAATTTCAATGCTTCACGTTTGATACGCGCTCTGAACCACTGATTCGAAACAAAAGATTCATAAAGCTTTGAAGCAGTGTTTTAAAATCGCCCATCACTAGATATTGTTGAATAAACTCGTTATTTTGTATTTTTGGTGCACAAAAAGTATTCTTGTCGCTTCATAACATTAAGGTTGAACCACTATAGTCACAAACTGTTTAAAATGTCTTTTGTAGCTTTCTGGCCATTTGAAGTGTTAATTAACTTGCTGTCAATGCAGGCCTCACTGAGCCATTGGATTTTATCAAAAATATCTTAATTTGTGTTCTGAAGATGAACGAAGGTCTTACGGTTGTGAAACAACATCAGGGTGAGTAATTAATGACAATTTTCATTTTTGAGTGAACCAACCCTTTAATGGAGAAGAAATTCTAATATCTGAGTAAAAATAAATGGATAGATTAATTAAATTCATACCAATCCTATTCTATCTAACTGAAAAATTTACTGAACTTTTTAGATCACTTAAACTAAAAATAGAGCAAAAATAAAATAAAACATCAAATATAATTGTTACAATTTCACCAGTGTATAAAGCACGCAACGAGGAGATAAGAATCAAATAAGTCTTTTACTTGAAAATCCAACAGGAGAATACAGGAACAGACAGGAACATACACCAATGTAGACACGAACGACACCCAACAACATACTGAACAGAAACAGGTACTTAAATACACTGATTGATTAACTCAAATGACGAACAGCTGTGATGAATGTGATTAGTGTCCATGGTTACTGATTGTGGTGGGGAAACTAGAATAAAGGAACAGGTGACAGATGACAACAAACAAACTGAAAGTCCATGTCACTGTGACAATAATATTACAAACATTATTTATAGTGTATAAAGAGACTCAAAATATGAGAAGAATTTGGCTTGTTGATAACAAGTTTCTCTATGATCTGATTCTGCTCTATTTTCTTTCACAGGTTTGTGCTTCTAAAAGATAGTAAGTATTGGTGTGACTCATTCTTCTTTACTAGTCGAGTGTGTACGTCCTGCCGGAGGGAAGGGAGGCCGTCTGGTGGCTGTGTGGAATGTCTCATTAAAGCAGCATCTCGCTCATAAAGCTCTCAGATCTATAAAGGGAACTGGAGATCCAGAGCGTCTAGATGTTCCCTATTATAAGATTTCGCTGGAGCCTCTGGCAGCACTTGTACTAGATTACCACCATACTCCTCTGGATAACAGCTAAAGTCAGAGCCAGCAACAACAACAACAACAAGAAAGCATCTATCAATCGAGTGATAGTTCATTTTCAACAAAGAAGCATGGTGTAAATCAGCAAGCTATGTGATGCTGTGCCCTGAGAATAAGGACATAATAAGCACTTGTTCATATTTTACATAGATCAAACTGTTTTTCTTTGGCAACTGCAGGCTGTTAAAATACTGGCAGAACCATAAGGGTTTATTATTTTCCAGCAGTAAAAGGGAACGATTTTGCTGCCATTTTCCTATTTAAGCATCTGTTTACTACAGTAGTGAGGGGTGGTTTGTTTTAAGTTAATGTATCCAACTGAGCTGGGGTTGCATGTTTAAACACAAACAGTATTGCTAAATGTATGTTTTTAAACCTGAAGTCTTTTTATTCTGGCCCAAGAACAGAAGCTGGGAGCCACTGAATGTGAATATAAGATTTGTCAGACACAAAATTACTAGCTATCATTTGCTTTAGGTGCCATGTACTGCAAGTAAATATGAAATACAGTATTCTCCAAAAGAAAAAAGAAATCTTATTATTTTGTGATGTCTTTGTGATGGTTTTGAAAACCCTAGGGGAAAAAACATGTGGTTTGCTGGTATTAGCGGGTATGTGGGGGTTTTATATAGTTCTATATTAAATAATTAGTTCACATACAAATGAAAATTAGCCCAAGGTTTACTCACCCTCAAGCCATCCTAGGTGTCTTCTTTCTGATAAACACTCTCTGAGATATTTTAATAAATATCCTGATGCATCCAAGCTTTATAATGGCATTGAACGGGACCCACGAGTATGAGCTGAAGAAAGTGCCTCCATCCACATCCATCCATCATAAACGTACTCCACACAGCTCCGGGGGGTTAATAAAGGCCTTCTGAAACCAAGCGCATATTTAACAAGTTATGAAGTAAAATATCTAGCTTCCACCAGACCGCGTTCCATATTCAGCATATGAAGAAAGTTTAAACTGGCATCGCGTCAGTTACACTTTTTCCGTAAGTTGAATAGGGAAGGCGTAGGACTTAGCGTAATTGTTTTGAACTGCAAGATCTTTACACTTTCTTTGTACGTTGAATACGGAAGGCGGTCTGGTGGAAGCTAGATATTTTACTTCATAACTTGTTAAATATGGATATATTTTTTTACACAAACGCATCGCTTCGCTTCAGAAGGTCTTTATTAACCCCCCGGAGCCATGTGGAGTACACGTTTATGATGGATGGATGTGGATGGAGGCACTTTCTTCAGCTCATACTCGTGGGTCCCGTTCAATGCCATTATAAAGATCGGATGTGTCAGGATATTTATTAAAATATCTCAGGGAGTGTTTATCAGAAAGAAGAAAGTCATATACATCTAGGATGGCTTGAGGGTGAGTAAAGCTTGGGCTAATTTTCATCTAAAAGTGAACTAATCCTTTAATATAATGTGTTTTTTTGAACAATCAAGCAAGAAAACCTATTCTAGTACACACCAAAAACAAAATCAAGACTTTATAAAAGGGCATAATAAGACCTCTTTAAATTAGCAATCAAATAATGGTACAACATGTGGACAAAACATTTCTAAAGCAACCACCTAAATAATATAATACAAACCATTATTACATAAAAAACTGTTTTATTCAGTTGAGTCACTTTCAAAGATAATATAATAATAAAATAATAATAATAATAAATTCTCATAGACCCTGAGACTCTCTCTCATCCCTAAGTGTCACTTAATAGAGTTTGAACAAGCGTCACCACATGCATAGCCCACAGTGGCAAGATCGGGTAATTATATAAATCCACTATGACAAATTACTCTCGCTCATTTATAAATCATTTTCCATCGTATTATCCATCCATAGAGAAGGAACCATGACTCGCAGTTCTAATATGCACAGGGTGTGTGCAATAAATCTTACACAGCAATTCAATCCATACTGCCAGTGTAGCTGACAATCCAGGCAAAAACAATGTATGGGAATCAGTGTGGAACAGACAACTAACCTGATTGCTTCCATCTCTTAAAATACTCCTGTATGTTCTGTAAATGCAAGATAACAGTTAAATGCTTCTGTAAATAACTTTCCTGCACAGTTTTGTATGAAGAGCTCAAGTAAATGATAGCCAAATGCTAGAACAAGGCCACATATTCTTCCTTAGACACTTATGTTTTTAAGAAGATATAGGCCTACTGTACATATGTGTAGTTTTTTGTACTTCCCCTGAAGTCTACTTACACTGTTATAATATTACTTAATGTTTTTTTTGCACCAAAAGTAATTTTTAGTCATTTTTGTTATAAACAGTAATTTCCCACTTTCTCTCTGATTAAATTAAATTTAATAAAGGCTAGTTAACCTCTGTTATCAAGCCTAACTTAAATAATGAAAAAAATGGTCTTGTCTTGTCAAAGGAGGAAAGCATATCCATCTGCATCCTATTCTGTATATTATAAAGCTTCAGAAGTTATTAGAAATGAAACACTGTGTTCATGAAGTATGAGCTTGCACGTCAGCTTAACCCAGGATACACAGTCACCATGACTGGAAATTGCCAATGTTTATGAAACAAAATGACACTGAATACAGACTTAAATGCAACGCCAACAATAAAAGATAATGATTTTTCCTTCACATGAAGGATCATAAATCAGGTTTATCTCAGTTTGAACTAATGCAATACAAATGTAAATCAAACTCTTTTTACTAGAGAGTGCTGACGCACTCAACGGTCGAAACTGACCTCTTACAAATGATTGCGTTCAAATCATGTTGGAACTATCGTGATTACGAGACAAATTTTCTGAGTTGGATTTTCCATGTCAACTGAAGAATTATGGCGGGAACAAAATGGTATTGATCATAAGTAATTGTGAATGTTGGTGTGGAATAGCAATACAACTCACCAAAACATACTAAACATCTAGCTGTGACAGAACTGTATGAGCACAATGTGCGATAGTGCTTTTAAAAGAGAGGAAGAAATATCAAATTGGCCACCACATAGGGCTGGACGATTAATCGAAAAGTAATAAAAACCAAAATTCAGAACTTCTAACCGACGTAATTTTCCCATGTCGGTTATTTCGTTTTTTTAATCCTGTTAATACTTCCCACTTAAAAACATAGTACCGCGTGTGTAGCCATGTGACTCTGCCCAGTTTAGTCAACACGCAGGTGAACGCAGAGATGGCGCGTGAGCGGTGAGCCTCGTGTCTTCACTTTGTCAGTTGTATGTGTTTTAAGGTTTGCCAGTTTAGACATTTAAGCAATTTAGACGATCGAATGTGTATTATTATATCGAGCTACTGTGCTTTTTAATAGTCAAGCAAATTTACAGTACAAACCTTGTAAGTGAGGGCAAAAAAAGAAAAAGAAAAAACAAAACAAAACAAAATAATCGTTCATTAATCGTAATCGAGGTAAAATGTTCAATTAATCGAGGTTTTGATTTTAGGTCATAATCGTCTAGCCCTACCACCACATTAATTTTTCTCCTTCAAAATCACTTAAACGCACATCCAATCATAATTATGGCTCATAAATACAATCCAGGAGTTCCTCAGGTTATATCATATAACCTCAGGTTATATCATCAATTATGAAGTGATTATCCTCCTGAAAAAATTTCCCAAAGAAACGTACATTAGTACATTGCTCTTAACCTGAGTGAATAAGAACTAATTAATCTTGACTCATCAAACTGAAAATAAAAAAAAGTCAATTGCATTGTGGGGTGTAATATTCTACACAGCGTGCTCTAAATGCATAATACACATTTAGATAAATGTACTATAGCAGGTCATGTATTATGCACAGTATATACTACAGAAATAGTAGTATACTAGTATTTTGTCCTTAAAGGGATAGTTCACCCCCCAAAAAATATTCAATTATATGAAGAGAAAGAGTGGAAACATTGTTCAAAATATCTTCTACACAAGTAAGTCATCCAGGTTTGAAACTGTGTCATCCTCCATGCTTGTTTGGTCACTGACTAAACAATATATCAGAGTACGGCTAAGATTTAATCTGCGTTTGAATCCAGTGTGGTCACATGTTCTAATTGGGTAATAGATTTAAATGTGAACTCTCACCCTCCATTGAAGACAGCAGTTGTTGTTTCATTATACAGAAACAAAACAGCGAGCAGCCATGGCCCTACAAAAGACAGAATGAATGTGTGAAGTGTACAGAGGACTGCAGGGTGTGCGTACAAGAGAACAAACACTACTGCAGGGAGAATGCATGTGTTTGAATGTGTGGGGGCGTGAGTAAATTGTATTCATGCGTCTAAGGACAAGTTTGCACAGCTGAATTGTTGAATTGTTGAAATAAAAAATAATTGTAGTGCATACTGAATGATGAAAACGTATAATCTAATATTTCCAAAACTTGTTCACATCTGATCTAATCCACTCTGACTGAAACAAAAGCATGATTTCCATACAATTGTGGCTAGTAACAGAATTTTTTTTTTTTTTTTTTTTTGTTACTCAACCTATAAATTATATCAGATTTGAGTCAGAATTTTTTTTCACATGTGTTACTGTTCTATTAAAAAAAGAAATCACAAAAAAATACTACTAGGAAGACAAAAAAAGTCTCCATAAAGATTACAATAAATATGTAAACTATCATGGTTTGCATAATAATGCTGTCAATTTAACACTTTAATTTAGAAACACTTTGAACAATAAAGCCAGAGATGACGAGTATTTTTTATATTAATTGTGATCTATCACTGTCAGAAATTAACTTTCCCGTAAATGAAAATATTTGCCTCTCAAACTGACTTTCAGGGGTATTTTTTATTATTTTTTTTCCTTTTTCTAAGCTTATTAAATATGTATGTAATCTTTAATGTTAAATTCTTAAATTTAGTCAATTAAATTAGGGTTATATGACACTATAGGCTGTTACCAATTTAATCAGTATCAACCAAAGCCATCTTTGCACTGCAGAGGTGGCAAAGAAGCTGCATCTGAAGTTGCTTTTAGATGCATACGCAGTTTAATGCTGCTCAGAGGGCAGTAAATGCATTTACACAGCAATTGCAATAGCATAATGTAATGAGAATGTCTTAAACATTATTACATTTTGAATACAGAAATATGAAATGATTGACAAAATGAAACAATACTTTTACCGTAAACAATTTCTACCGATTTGCTCAAAATGCTGATTCTTTCAGGAATAAAAAAGTGGCTGTCTATATATGGGTCATTGAATCACTCACTCATCTGATTCGTTCAAAGACTCAGATTAATTCAGGAAAGAAACACTGGTCTGTGCACCTATGCATTCAGTGGCACAACAGTTCTGTGACTTTAGTTTGGAAGTTTAGTTGACAGAGAAAATAAAACACTGCGTTTTGAGTGACATCAAATAATACTCAATATTATTAAAATAAAAATAACCTGAGCATATTGCCTAAAACAAAAGTGATGACTCCTGCATTGACACTTAATCCATACAACTGTAGCATCGGATGACTATTATTCTGTTGTGCGAAACTGAGGAATAACTGATGACGGCACGGTTTGATGTTTGGTTGACCAATCAGTGGAAAGAAGCATTTCATTCCCGCCCATATAGAGTTACTGATTTGAGTTACACACCTGTTTGTAATTGCTCATTACCTTGTTTCCTCCTTTCTTTTCCAGTGTATACTTCTGGGCAAAAAAAAAAAAAAAAATGGGCCAAGCCAAAAATGGCAAAATATTTAGTGATCTTTTAATGGTCCTAAAAGAATCAACTATTAAGGTAGATGTAGACATCCCAAAAAACTGGGCTCAGGTGCAGGACAAAAAAAAAAAACTAATGAAAAAAGAGAAATGTGAAGTCCGCACACTGAAAATAACTGCTTCAATAAATAATTTATTAAATAATGCAACATTTCAACCAACAGGTCTTCATCAGGCACAAACCATTTCTCAAAACATTTCTCTTTTAATGGTCCTAACCATTTTAATCACAAATCACTGGTCAGGAAATTAGCAAGAATTGTACAAATACTGTAGATTAAGTAACTTATCACAGAATAGCCTTCCCCAATTTGCAGACAGCTTTTTACAGGAAGGAGAGTCGGTGTTGTCCCCCTCAATGTTGATGGCTTCAAAATAGTTGAAAAATGTCTCCCAGTTTATCTGAGGTTAATGCGAGTTCAAATATTCACTATAGAGTTCTGGATCTCTGAAATCTGGACTCTAAACAGGAGCATTGTCTTGTTGAAAAATAACCTCTGATCATTCCTCTTTACATAAACAACTTTTCATTTGTGGGAAGCAAGCCATTCTGCAATATTCTCCTGTACTCCAAAGCATTAAATGACTTCACAGTGAAGTACTGTAACTCACCAACACCAGCAGCTAAAAAGTCTCCCCATACAATGACTTCTCTTCCTCCATGCTTCACTGTGGTGGTAGAGATGCATTTATTATTATAACAGATATTCGAAGACACCGCTCTGGAGCATCACCATTCAACTCATGTTTCATTGTGATTCATCACTCCACACACACAACTTCCCATGTTCTGCCAAAAAAACTTAATTCTGTCTTTGATGTTTTTCTGAGACAGCAATGGCTTTTTAAGTAGTGCTTTTTAAGTTTGCTAATTTCCGGATCGATAATTTGTTGTTGAGACAATTAAAAGCATATTGTTTAGCCATTTGGGGCTTGGCCTTTTATTTTATTTTTTGCCCAGGAGTGTATAATCCTTTTTTTTTTATTCTTGGTTGTCCATTCTCATCATTATATGGAGGTTGTTCTGTTCTGTAACTATTTCTTACCGCTGCAATTAGATCCTTTATTTTTTTATTATCTGCGTCACGTCAACCCAGCGTGACACAAATAATGATTAATTCATTTCCATTTAATGTCATTTACTAAATTGAAAATATAACACACACTGTGAAGGCCACACGACGTTAGAGATCCAGATAAAAGACAGTCTTATTCTTCTGACTATAACTCATCTGAATTTGCAACACTGTACTAAAATACTCAAGTTACTGTAAATAAGCGATCAGAGTATGACAACATCACATCTGATGTAATCTCAAACGATACACAGTTCACATGCTTTTAAGTCACTACATAAAAATACAGTGTTACAGACTCTGTGTACCAAAGTTGCACAAAAATGAGTGTATTTTTGTCAGTGGTGAGGAAGGGAGTGTTATATTAATGGTTAGCAACAATGATAATGGTATGCATAGCCTATTTTGTTCGTGTTATCTCATTCATACAGGCTAACATATCTACTGTAGCATGATGTGTGACCAGATGAGACTTCACTTTCCATACAGCGCGAGTATGGAAGCAGCAACACATTACAACATCTTCAAGATTAAATTATTTAAGATGGACTCAAAGATCCACAAGATACTAGGAAGAAAAGAATATAACACACCACAGGTGTTGCAGCAGTACAGACAGACGGGATCAAGCCCTGGCCACCTTCCAACAGCAACAGATCTGCATGTGATGAGATAGCATCAATAGCGAGTCTATGTATATCCTGCATTCACCTGTTGCTAATCCCACTGGCTCCTCACTGACACGTGATATCTGGAAACTGTCCATATCAGAGGATGCTGTAAATTATGACATTTTCATAGAGGAAGAAAAGACATTTATATAAAGAAAAGAATAACATACAGTCTAGTGGCCAGATGCAAAAAGCCAATAAAACTTCTTCCGTCTGGTTCAGCCAAGACTCTTTTCATGATTTACAGTGGTGAAGCCATAACCTAATTTTGCGTACTTTTGACTTGTTCATACTGCACCTTATTTTTGTCAAAAAAAGCTCAATTTAACAGGAAGATACAATCTGATTGATATGTAAAGTGACCAACCACAGTTCATTACCTTTAAGTTTTAAATCTCTCCATTTTCATCATCTCCAAATTCTACTGAAAGTTTTGACAATGAATAAATAGTTTGATAGCAAAGTTTGATAGTTTAATAGTAAAGTTTTAAATATGAGGGAAGAACAAAACACAAAACTTGATATTTATCTGATAAAATTATTTGGCTAAATAGGCAAACTAAACCTACATTCTTTTTTTTTTTTTTTTTTTACTATATGCAACAACAACAACGAAAAAAAAGCATTAAAAAATCTCACAAAAAGCATATATTGACTACAACATAATCAGTTATTAATATTTTGTTGGGGCTCTCTTTTTTATATGTGTTCATAATTTCTTTCTATGACAGCCAGGCCAAAATTATCTCTGCACAACTGAAGAAACGCCCACACATTATGTCAATGACGTGACGGGTCGTTTTTTTGTCCAAAGGCCTTAATAATAATAAAAAACAAAGATATGACATCCAAAGTATGTAAGGTAGTACAACTAGATCACTTTTATTGAATCCAAAAGGTTTTAATTATATTTTGCTACATATAAAGGTATTTTAAAGATTTTGAAGGATCAGAAGGTCATTCGGTTTAACCGTCCAAAGGCCAATACAGCCATTTCATTTGTGATTAAAATATCTTCAAATGTAATAAATGTATATATTTTTTATTCTGGCATGATTTTATAACATCATATATCAACATAGTGCAAAATGGTATTAAAATTATGTGAAGTTGTTGCTTTGTTATGAGAATGTCCGGAAAAATGAATTTCATTGATGTCTTTCGAAGTAACCAATATAAAGGGACCATTTTGGATCAAGTCATGCGTTCAATATCATGTGACAGGATGTGACATCATTCAGACACCTGGAAAGGACCACATGGTCATGAAGCAAAGTAACTAATTCTCTTTTAACTATTTGAAAAATTCATGTTTTCACTTACTCATACGCATGTCCCGAAACATCAGGTCATTCGGTACAACCGCTATAAAACATGGAAAATGCTGTAATATTTTAAAAACTTGTACTAAATATAAAATGTTTGATTGTCCTTTTCTTAACTAGCTAGCTAGCTAGCTATCAGCCTGTTAGCACTGTTTGAAAATATCGTCATTCAGTATAACTAAAAGTGTCATCCGGTAAAACCGAAATTTTGGTTAAACCGAATGACTTTTTGGGAGACAAGTTTTGTCCATCATTATAAAAACCTCATAATCTCATTGTTAACACTTAATAAAACTTCAAAATTAATTATGTCTCCATTATAAAAACCTTATTTGTCAATGACCCATACACACAAACAATTTAATTATAGCAAATGAAAAGCTGAAATCTTATACTACATTTAAAAAAAAATCAAAAAATCAAGTGTATTACACTGCCAGATCGCAAACACTGTTACTGTGTCTGTCTCAAACATACGTGATGCTGGAAGTGCTGCGAATAATCTGACATCTCTGTTTCAGGCAGTGTTTAATCATTAAATGGGACACCCAAAGACAGAAAACACATCACAAGAATAGCATTTCTCTGTGCTTGGTGTCTGGTTTGCACATCCTTGCTGACATTAAGCTACAAGGGCAGGGCAGAGCTGTCATTTGTTTAAAGTACAAACAGGTGGAAAGGTTTCATGTAACCATCAACTTTAAAGCCCTGTTTGCAAATACAAAAGATACAATTTGTAGATATTATGTATACACATATTAGCTTAGGTCAAAGTTTTTAGCTACTCGCCAAAAGTTTGGAATAATTAGTAAAAATAAAAAATGTTTTATGTTGTTAAAACAAGTTTAATGAACAGCATTTATTTGAAACAGAAATGTTTTGTTAAATTATAAATTCCTTTACTGTCACTTTTGATCATTTTAATGTGTCCTTGCCTAATAAATGTTATTTTTTATGTAACTACTTACCTTACCACAAAAATTTGAATAGTAGTGTATCACAACAAGAAGAAATGTTTCTTAAGGATCAAATCAGTATATTAGACTGATTTCTGAAGGATCATGTGACACTGAAGACTGGAGTAATAATGCTGAAAATTCAGCTTTGCTATCGAAATAAATGACATTTTAAAATATATTCAAATATATAATATATATAATATAATATAACTTTTTTTTTTTTTTGATCAAATAAATGCAGCCTTGCTCAAAAACATAAAAACCGTGAGTAGTATATTAACATTTCATCAGGGCTGAGTGTAATCAGTTGTAATGTCTGTAAACATCAAAGGGCTTTTACTTTTCCCAAAATGCTCTTAGAAACTTGATTTCCCAAGAAACGAAAGCTTTGACTGGAAGGTCATATGCAGTATAATTTCCAAGATCCCCACAAGTATAAATATGGAGTATCTGATAGCCTTGTGAAGAGCCAATGAAAGTAAATGTTAATGTTGGCATCCCAGAACCACACACAGTCGTCTGCCGTCACTCTCATTGCTGATAACATAACACCTCAATACCTGCTGATACTTTCATGTAAAATACAGCATCCTGGGTCTGAGCTACAGTCACACAAGCTATTATGCCTCATAAAACAGCGGGTGACCAACACCACAGCCAGAGGAAGTTGCAAATAGGAGGAATGTTGCACTGCTTAACCACCTATACAAACAGACAGAGATTTTTGGATGTGTGATTCACACAGCTAATTATCATCTACTACATCTATTGTTGGAATAAGACAATATTTCCATAGTTGCAGAAATTTCCCTACCACTTTTGTTTGAAGGGAAGCTTATCACTTGGCCTGAAAGGGCCACACCTTTAATTGAAAGGTCAGTTTGCAATATAGGATCCAAAACATGGCTAAATCAGCAGAAAACATATGGTTTCTGTCTAGGTGGCCTGTCAAGCATGTATGGAAAGTGATGACGTCATACAATCAGCTTCTTTACCATGCAAGATTCTCAGGGAAAGTGAGGCATTTCCTGATATGGAACATTATAGGGACAAACTTGAACTATTTGACAACAAATGAAATCAAAATGGAAGGTTTGTAGCTTTTAGTCCAAGTCTTTTAGCTTTGAGCTCGCCTACACACTAGTGTACTCCTAAGGGTTGACAGGCATCAAACATTATAATATATCCAGTAGGGGTGTAACGGTACACGTATTCGTACCGAACCGTTTCAGTTCCAGGGCTTTCGGTACGGTGCACATGTGTACCGAATGCATTACATTGCAACATTGTAGCCTAACCACTATTAATCACCAATAATCACAATAAGCTCTGCGTTTTGTTACTTTCGATAAGAAAGAGAGTGTCATCCTTCAAATTCTGTCCACAAAATCATGAAATTAAAACAGAAAATGCCGTTTTGACGTGCTTTGATGTGGCTTACAGGTGATCTATAGGCGCCTCAGTTCAACCGGCAGCGTGGAGTGCGAGTGAACATGATCATCTCTTCCTCACTAGTTACAGAATAAACATGAATGAACATCTGAAGGTATGTTGAAAGATACAATACAACTTACTAAAATGTATAATATCTTGTGTAATCGCTCAATCAGTGTTTCAATAGTGGAAAGACGTCAATTAAACAGCTTGTAAACAATATGTCATGTAGCATTTACCTCCGAAAAGCCATTTAGTGTCCACAGCTTGTTAGTTCGCCAGAGAAATGAACTCTTTCACTTAATATATACGCTATATTAGCCTATATATTCATTATATTTTACTTAACCTGTTAGTGATGACGAGGTACGTACCGAACCGTGAGTTTTTTAAAGCTATTTAAAAACAAGTCCAAACTGAATCAAAAGTGTACTAACCAAGAATCTAGTAGAACCCTTGGTTTGTTGTTAAAAAAAAAGTTTGTCAATATTTTAGAGGCAGCATTCAATGCAAGAATAAAAGGGCAGAACATTCTCATTGATTGACAAATGTTTTAGTGCAGGATAAGTCATCAACATGTTTGGTTGATTTTCCAGAAAGAGAGAAAAGTTCATTTTAAATCCATATATCAGCTGAAAGTTCATTTCAGACGTCACATGAAAATCTAAAAAAGAAATACAGCAGGATAAAGTCTCACAGCTGGGAAAAAACTGATATGTTGCGCAATTGATGCCACAGCAGAGCTTCGGGCCACAGGCTTTGTGTGAGAAGTTTTTGAAATGACGAAAAAGTAGGAGTGACATGTCATTCAAGAGCGGAACATGTGACGAAGCAAAGCATGGTCTCAGCCCTCTAATGATGTGTTGGGCAACAACTCTTCTTTTCACCAGCTGTCGTTGCCCTTTATCTTTTATGAATGCTTTTCATGTCTGACTTCGTTGGAATAAGTGAGATAAAGGGTGTGAAATGAGCAGGATCAGCTGGTGAAATCCACCTGCTGTGCTGAATTATAATGGGTTATATTCAAGCCATCAGAATTATGACTTTCAGGCACTGTTATCTTTAATCACACAGTTATTAAGGTAAAAATATTGACTTGACAAAGAGGAGAATTAGCTACATTGAAAACTAGGGGCTGGGTGTGAAGCAGTTCATTTGGGATTTAAAGAGAAACTCAAGAGACATTCAGGCTGGTTATTATATTATACAAAGCCTTAGAGAGTTGGCAAACACTTATGCAGCCTGCAGTTCAGAAAGATGATGAATGCTTGGGAGGAAACGACTTTTTCAGAGTTAATCCACCTTCAAAAGCCACAAGCCTGCAGCTCAGTGCAAATAAATATTATGTACTTATCCATAATTGAGATCTATTGGTGCTGCTGTGCTACTGAAAAATAAACAGAGATATGACAAAAAATAATTTAGACATGAATAGACAACAACAACAAAAAAAAAATTACAAGAATATATTAAACAGATTTCCATTTCCATTAAAGCACAAAACAATGCAATGCATAATTCAAAATACAGGTAAAACATCTCTGAAAAGTCAATATGGATGTACCGTAGGGAGCGGGACAACAGAGTTGGAGATCCACGTGCAGGCTTTATTTACAGGTGAGCGTAGTCGTACAGGCAGTAGTTCAAACACCAGCAAACAGTAACAAGAAGGCAAGGCAAAAGAGTAGTCCAAACACAGGCAATGGTCAAGGCAGGCAGCAATCGATCATCAAACAAGGAATCATGTAACAGAGCCCCCCCTCAAAGGAGTGTTTTCCAGACACTCCTGAATAGACCAGGAGGGAGGTGGAGCGGAGGCGGAACAGGGGAGGGCCAGGTCCTTGGAGAGGAAGGCGGCCTGGAGACTGAAGAAGGGCAGACGACCACCAAAGCAGCTCAGACAAGCTTGAAGACCCCCACGGCGGAGTAGATGACCACAACAGCAGATCAGGTAGCACTGGGAACCAACATGGCTGAACAGGAGAAACTGAAACATGAAGCACAGAGAGGTTAGCATTAGCCACTAGGGCCATGACAGTACAGGCAGAGAGCTCAGAAAAGCCCTCCAGGGCTCTGACTGGAACGTCCTCTCTGGTCATGTAGCAGCGAGCAGACAGTTCAGGAACAACCTCTGCGGTTGCGTCGGGACAAACGGACAGTTCTGGTACGACCTCTGTGGTCATGTCAAGGCAGACAGGAAACTCAGGGACGACCTCCGTGGTCGTATCCAGGCAGACAGGAAGTCCATAGCCCATGAGGCTGGATTCTGGGACCGTGGCAAACTCTGGAGTGGACTAACGGACTGAGGCGGACTCAAGAATGGACTCGTCGATTGAAGCAAGCTCAGGAGCAGATTCATGGAATGGAGCGGGTTCTGGAGCGGATTCATGGACTGGAGCGGTCTCTGGAGAGGATTCATGGACTGGAGCGGTCTCTGGATAGGATTCATGGACTGGAGCGGGCTCTGGAGCAGATTCATGGATTCGATTCGATGTGTGTGCAGCCCACACACACCAAATGGCTGTGGCCATAATGGCCATCGCTGCAGTCTCTGGAGGCTCAGGCGTGGCAGCCATCTCGGCTGAGTATTCTGTAACGTTGGGAGTCGTGACGACAAGGAGTAGATCCAAACGCTCAAAAAGCCGCTGGATCCTGGTATGGCTGAGTATTCTGTACCGTAGGGAGCGGGACAACGGAGTTGGAGATCCACGTGCAGGCTTTATTTACAGGTGAGCGTAGTCGTACAGGCAGTAGTTCAAACACCAGCAAACAGTAACAAGAAGGCAAGGCAAAAGAGTAGTCCAAACACAGGCAATGGTCAAGGTAGGCAGCAATCGATCATCAAACAAGGAATCAGTTCAGGGTCAAAACACAGGCAAGACTAGGCAAGGATGAGGAACACGGAGATGAGGAAGAACAGAAGGCTAAACAATACTCAGCAATGTGTGTGTGTTTGAGTGCAGCTTATAAAGTGTCACTGATGGGAAACAGGTGTGAATGTGTGATTGGTTCCTAGCTGGGGAATTGTGGGAAATGGAGTCCATATGATGACAATAGAACACAGACCCAGGACATATGTAACAGAGGAAAGTTTCTTCATTAACACAGTATGTGATGGCTATATGGTGACTTTTTTGTGCAGTCACAAATTATATTTCAGCAATTTACATTTCAAGCTCAGATTTCAGTCTACACCATAGACTGTAAAAAAATATGGACGACGCACCTCCACACTCTTCCATTGTAGAAAGGTGAAGTCGGCAATGTCCCAATATGGTGCTGACATTTTGTGCTGATTTGGGACGCGAGTCTGCGCAGTAGTGAACTCAGGACCTGATTCTGCGCAGTAGTGAGCATGAAGTGGAGCCGTGTGCTATCAAGGCGCCACCCACACTCCCGCAGAATCAGTTAGTACAGTTTACTGCAGAACAACTTATTATGCTGGTGTGAAATAAACAGTTATGGAAATGTAGAAATTACAGTTAGAGCTCCAATCTCCTCCCGAAAATCCAGAAAAAAAATCAGTTGGTGCCTCAGTGACTACTTTGCTCAGAGAAGCTGTCAATCACAGCTGTCAATCATGACGCCACATCCCCATTTTATAGCATCAAATAACTAAATAAAACCAAACTTTTTTTTTAAATGAACGCTTGAACTTACATCAGCGTGATAAAAACTACGTAAAATGAAAGAAGCCATCTTTGGGAAAAATTATTTGAAGTGTAATTTAATTGTTTAGTTTGTCTCACGTCCTATTTCATTACATGGAGAGGGCGGGATTAATGACCTATGCTGGGACCAACCACCTGGGGGCGATCGAGGCACTTTGGCTTCACTTTACAGGACTTATGCAGCACACTATAAAAAATTCTGGGTTAAAGGATTGGTTCACTTTCAAATAAAAATTTCCTGATAATTTACTCACCCCCATGTCATCCAAGATGTTGATGTCTTTCTTTCTTCAGTCGAAAAGAAATTAAGGTTTTTGATGAAAAAAAATCATAATGGACTTCAATGGTCTCCAAATGGTTGAAGGTCAAAATTATAGTTTCAGTGCAGCTTCAAAGGGCTTTAAACGATACCAGACGAGGAATAAGGGTCTTATCTAGCGAAACGATCGGTCATTTAAAAAAAAAAATGTAAATGTATATGCTTTATATAAACAAATGATCGCCTTCCAAGTGCTTCCACCAAAACCGTACTTTCGTATTTTTCAAAAAGCTTACGCTGTATGCCCTACGCCTTCCCTATTCTACTTACGGAAAAAATGTATATGGCGCTGCGTTCGTTCCGTAAGTAGAATAGGGAAGGCGTAGTCTTTATATAATAGTCTTTATATAAAGCATTTACATTTTTTTCGAAAATGACAGATCGTTTCGCTAGATAAGACCCTTATTCCTCGTCTGGTATCGTTTAAAGCCCTTTGAAGCTGCACTAAAACTATAATTTTGACCTTCAACCGTTTGGAGGCCATTGAAGTTCATTATAAGGAGAAAAATCCTGGAATGTTTTCATCAAAAACCTCATTTCTTTTCGACTGGAGATCTTGGATGACATGGGGGTGAGTAAATTATCAGAAAAATTTTATTTGAAAGTGAACTAATCCTTTAAAACCAACTCAAGTTGGGTTGAAAATGGACAAACCCAGCGGTTGGGTTAAATATTTGCCCAACCTGCTGGGTAGTTTTATTTAACTCAACTATTGTTTAAAAATTACTGTATTGCTTGCTTAAAATGAACCCAAATTATGTTGGAAATGACCATTTATTAAATTGTTTAATAAATGAACATTTATTAATAAGTTTAATTAATAGTAATTAAACAATAAACATTTATCAAATTATTAATAAATGTTCACCTTTTGATTATTATTGTTGCCTCTAGTAATTGTGTCTGATTTTTAATTTCCAACCTATTTTGGGTTCATTTTAAGCCAGCCATATAGTCATTTTTAAACAATAGTTGGGTTAAATACAACTGCCCAGCACATTGGGCAAACATTTAACCCAATCGCTGGGTTGTTTTTAACCCAGCATTTTTTAGAGTGCACGCTTGGTCTGCACAGGTTTTTTGAATTCATTAAATTAACCCACCTACACAACTGTCTGACCCTAAGCTAGCTATGAACACACCATAGACCATCTGTTACACACTTTGACATACTTGTTTCCACCCTCCCCCTCAAGTTCTGGGGCCAGTGGCCTCTTTTCAGTCTGGCTTGTCAATTACATTCTATCTCTATCCAACCTAACCACCTGATAGACATGTGAGTCCCTACATCTCCGCCCCTGTGCCCCCCTCTACAGGAAACATAATATCAGACCCCACAGCTGGGCCACGTGGACCTGTGAATTAGACAACAAGTGTGAGACACGGCCACAGCATGCTCAGCCTCTAATCAGTGAGCAGCAGAAACAAGGCGGAGATAGGCATGTAAAAATAAGTCTATGTTTAAAAGACAAATTAAAAATGCATATTTACATAAAGTGGGAATAACTTTTGCAATCCAATTCTAAACTGTTTGTAAAGAATTTCTCACAAGAAATATCATTCCTGAACAAAATTTGCAAAAAAAATGTGCCACACAATCAACAAGCGTAAAATGATTCAACATAAGTCACAGGGTCTTAAACACACATATAAGTGCGATTCCTACACATGCATTGAATGAGCAGCAGTGCAGCCAAGCTCTGGGTTAAGTCATTCTTAACTTTGATCTCCCTTCACGTCAGCTATCATGAAAGAGACATTGTTGTGTGAGAGACTTCAGTCAATCCCATTAGCAGCCTTAAGTCTCAAAGCAAATCTTGTCTCATTTACACAGAGCATGAAGCCATCCTCAGTGGTCACAAGCCACTGTCACCATGGCAGCTCTCCTCCACCAGACGACCATTTATCAAGGTAATTAAGCACTGCATTCTGGGTAAAATAAATGTTCTACTCTTTCAAGAAGATTAGCTCAATGAGCACGCCACAGGCGGTAAATGACACATTCTGAGGTGAGATGAGCAGGTGGAAAAAGGAACTCAGATAAAACTGTGTAGGGAAAGCAAGTTCTCTATGAGTGGCCAGGGGCTGGCAGTCTGGGAAAGTTACAAAATCATTTCTCTGGCTTTTCAAAAGCATCCTTTTTCTAACGAGAAAGACAACATGTCCTGTGAGTACAAGGAGAGACTCCAAGTGCTGTTGACAACAGTCAGCAGAACAGTCAGTGCCTCCTCTAAAGCTACATTCACATTACAGGCCTTAATGTTTAGATTTTTTCCTTTTTACTCATATCCAATATTCTGCCATATTTGCAAGAATACATCAAGGAAAAAAAGAAAATAGATAAAGAAGCACTTATCAGTAACTCGCAGCGCACCAATGTTGACAGATCATCAGCTGCTTTGTCCAAGAAAAGTGCCACTGGCAATGAATGACAACAATAGCAATGTGAACCTGTGCAGTGATGAATTAAATTAAAGAAATACATGAACTGAAGTCTAATAGTCTATGCTGAGCTCTCAGTAGTGATTTTGATTCAGGACCCGCATTTTACATAATGTGACGACCTAACACAGTACCAACATTTTTACAATATTGTACAAAAGTAAACAAAAATGTCCTTAAAATCTTAACGTTAAGGGGTAAACAGAAATCATTTTACTAGAATGAGTAAAAATATGTAAATGACATGACTACTTTTGTATATATATAGTGTTGTATCATGTCTTTTGGATCGTGTTTTCTTTTTTCATATTTTTCGAGGATGAAAGTATGTCACCCAACCTGTTCACATTGGCATCTGGCTAATTTTGTTAACTTCTAACAAGTTATACCTGAAAACAGAGTTTGGACATTCAATCTTTGAGGTCAACAACAAACAATATGGGAAGCATCTTCTCCTTCCTCTAAAAAGTTGATTTAGAGTAATCGCTATCCTAAATACAGTTAATTGCATATTATTTTTTGCATTTAGCATTATTTGTTTTTTTGACATCTACAACCCCATCTGAACCTCCAATCCACCAAATGAGAACCACATATATCAGATCTAGATATAAATAATAGATCTAGATATATAGAAAAAACTGATTTGAAAGGCTTAGAATCAGATCGATGACCATTTCCATCTGTAGTGTGCACTTAGCATGTTTTAGTATGCAAGTTTTTGCTGGAAAAAAATGTATTTGACAGTTAACATGACCTAATATCTGCCTAGTAACCACAGCATGTGACATCTTGCATATAAGAAACCCTGAGAGAAGGTCTCTCTTGTCCATTGTCCATTACTCAGGTTACAAATAGGCTTGTGGACATCAAACAAAATAGCTTGGAGGAGATTTCAGCATTACAAAAAGAAAGTTCCTAATGCAAAACAGGCAAAGACTAATATAGAAAAAGAGGCTATCAATGACGAATTCTAGGTTTTGTATTTAAGATGAAAGCATAATTAACAGGACACATACACATACCTAAAATTAAGGCCTATATCAGACACTCTACCACATTCAATTCAGTCTACATCCATTTGTAAAGTTAAAAATAACAGACATCATCCAACAGATTTGATCCACATGATTTATACTGTATCAAGCACTGTGCTGCTTATAAACTAATAAGCTTATTTAGAGCCTGAACTATCCGTATTATAAATTGTTTGACAATCCACACAAAAAGTTAATAAACTAGAGGAAAGTTCAGCTGTCTGAGGTATAAATAAAAATAGGTTAACCCATCTATATTTACCACTGAAAAATGCAACATGACATAACCTTGAACTAGTCTTTCCTGACCTCAACCTACTGACTCTCCATGAGTAGATGAGATCTTGCCTCTTAGGATGAGATTATGCATTTTCAATGTGTCAATCAAGTGGCATCTGAATTTTTAGAAAGCCACTGCCTTGATTAGACTGTAACGTCACATGCTGATAAAACCTATCATTTCCAGCAAAGAACAGATGCAGAGGGAATCTGACAACTACTATAGAAAGATAACAAATACTTTTTCATCCATTCATCATAGGGTGAGCCTATCAGCTGGTTGCAGTCATTGTATGACACAAAGACAATCTAAATACTATCACTGCTTATTGTTATTTTAAATAGGCCTACACCCTTCCTCATCACCACCGCCTCCTCATCACAAGATTCGCTGGGGCACCATAAGACAATTTCGGTTGCGCGAGGAGAACCTCAACCGACTAACTGACAGAAAAGTTGAATGAACCCCCCATTAAAGTGAATGAACTTTAGACTCATTACCTGCAGTTCACACCAAGCAACCTCCACGGTGGTCTCCGTATCCAAGCCTTTGTAGACAGTCTTAAAAGACCCCCTTCCGATCTCAATGTTGAATTTCAGAAACCTTCCATCAGGTGAAGTCGCCACAGCTTTAGTCTCAACCTCGTCCTTTTCCTCCTGCTCGCGTTTGCTCTCAAACAGGGCTCTTGACAAAACAGCCTTCCTCTGGGTGCTTTCATCATCGGAGTCTGAGCTGGCATCAGCCTCCTGTGCGCTGGGCTCCTCGGTGGCCCAGGAATCATTCGGTCGCGGGTCCGAGTCTTGTGTCTCAGGTGGTGAGCTGGAGACAGGTGACACTGGAGGAGAAGAGTCCGTCTTTTTCTCCTCGTTGGTACTTTCCGATAAAATGTTGTCGGCTGACCATGAAAGAGTTTTTGTCAGAGGTGCGATGCTCTCCTGTTTCTCTACGTCCATGGTGTGGAGTTTGTTAAGCCTGTAGGCATTTCTTCTGGAGTTTGCCGAGTGTCTCCTTCGTCTCGGCGGCAGGCGAGCTGGGAAGAACGAGTCCGCGTCAAAACCTGCGGGCAACTTTGGGAAGCCAAGACCAGCCATATCAACCTCAGCCTGTGACATTGTAGTCGATATCTCTCCAGTTAACATTAGAAATGCAGCGCATAAGCTAGTGCATTATAAGTCTTAGCGTTCCAGAATTTCCTCATAACAACTGTGCGTTTAGCTCAACTATACCCCCCAAACCATAACAACTGTTCTCCAGGAGCGTAATGCAGATTAAATGGAAAAAAGTCAGCGCGACTATAAATTAAATGCGAACGTTCTGTAGAAATATTACGAAAGAAAATGATAGTAGTAGAATTATTCGGTTATTTTAATAATTAGAATATTATGACGTGACGTTCGAGCGTCTCCACGGAGCGCGCGTTGTGCCTTCGCTTTCCAAGTGCAAGTGTCTAGTACGCTACTCTGCTTCTCTAGTTGCTCCTCCCCGTGGAAAAACACCTTAGTAATTAGTCTGTGAGGGACCACTAACAGTCAAGCTACATTGCCATAAATGCAATCCCTCGCGTCTTAGACAGATTACAGTCGTCTATTATGGCAAGCCGTTGTAACATTTATTCTTTACAATTTTATTTTTGTGTTAATTCATTATATTTAATAACTAAGTACCTTTTCCTTTCATTAGGTTCATTAGATACTAGTACTTATTTCCAAAGTGACTATATCTGTTCAATTAGTATTTATTCAATAAACACTAGTACTTTTCATAGGCTATAAGTAAAGTAACAAATTGCACATTTTTAAAAACGCCATTAAATTCCACGAGGATATGAAGTTCAGATAGATTCACCCCCAGATCATTTCAGTTCACTCTAGTTGTTAATATCTGAACCACAGTTCAAGTTTTGCAATTTATTACCAGTAACAATGTAACTATTGGGAAAGTGACTGCAATATAAGTACTAGTGAATATTTTTTTTTTTTAGAAAATAGTCACTATTTGAATATGTACTTGTATCTTAAGAATAATTGCAAGTGAGTCACTATTGAATACAATAAAAGCAGAAATAAAAATATATCTATAAAAGATTCTAGTTAGTTTTAAGGAATAAATGCTGAAACTGCTTGCCACATGTCTATTGCACAAGTTAGTTTGGGTTTGTTTGATGCAAGATCATTACAAACTCAGTAGGTTAAACTCAGTGCAGGGAAACCCAGATCATTGAAATCACGAAGCTCTGAATTCAAGAAATGGCTGCTTAATTAAAATCGAAAAGGCAAGTATCCAAACCTCCCCATTTAAGCCGAACAGATGAATTTATTTCCGATTGATTGGTCAAGCTTGAGACCGTCATTCTCAAATTCTCTTTAATCACTAAAAATGATTAAATCCTGCAGTATTCCATTAATTTGAAGTGCATGCAAGAATCATGCCACAAATCAATATGTGAATCCATCAGCCAAACACTATTCTAAATATTGGGGAGAACGTGTCCCCCTCAACATGGTTATGACCCCAATATGTAGGCCGTACATAACAGAAACTAATAATAGCTGATCAGCTGATGAGCAGTATCAGAGTTGCATAAACATAGACATCGGGTGTAATGAAAAACCTCTTCGCGGCATGTTGATGTAAGCTCAGATGTGTGCCACACATCGATACGCATTAGTATTGCTCTAGACATACAGTGAACTTGTTTGAAAATATGACATACTACATGACAAATGTTTTTAATGGGATCATGTGACTATTAATATAATCCTGTTCACATACAGCAGCAACCACTGAAACCTTTCCATACCAGTCATTTGTCTATCTCTGTCAGTGTCTTTGTTATTATGCTTTAGTTTCCTAGCAATTAGCTGATGCCCAATTAAAGGACATGGACTGGGAAGCGTGAGGGTCTAGCCACTCAAGCACAGGTCATCTGTTTCCGACTGGGTGTGTGTTTTTATTGGCTTAAATACTCTAGGGATTAACTTTGAATCGTCTTTTTCTACCAGCGGGCCACCAGGGAGGTTTTATCTGCAGCGACAGGTGACTTGACAACAGTGTTTATGTTCATTTGGACAACACTGAACTCAGGAGCACTGAACACTCAGGGGAAACAGAATAAGGATAGTTCACTCAAAAAGTCATCATTTATTCATTCACCAAAACTGTATCCAAACAACAATGGACACCCTGACTTCATTATAGAATCTTAAAAATAAAGGCTATTTATTGAAATCTATCGTTCCGTGAAGCATCTTTAACATCCATGGAACCTTTCCACTGGACAAAAGGTTTTTTTAGAGTGGAAAAAGTTCTTTAGATTAATAAAATGTTCTTCATGCTAAGAAAAAAATTGGTTCTTTTAGGAACAGTTCACAGTTCAAAAAGGTTCTCCTATGGCATCACTGTGAAAACCACATTTAAGAGTTTATTTTATATACAAATACATCCATGCGACTTATGACTGGTTTTGCGGTCCAGGGTCACAATTATGTTCTTTTGTGTTTCACAGAAAAAAACAAAAGTGAATAACATGATGGTGAATAAATGAACAGAATTTTCCCTTTTGGGTACACGGTAAAACCAAACAGTGAAATTAATTAAATGAAATGAGTTTGTTTCTCTCTAATAATAAAGTTCATTGTACTTAATAGAAAAAAGTTGTGGGAACTCAATTTCATTGTAGTAAGCTGAACTTAATATGATTAAGTTGAGTTACAGCAGATTTAATTCCCAGCATCCTCTGCATGTTGAAATGTTGAAATTAAAAATGTCTGCATGTTGAAATTAAGTGTTATTTTGTGTGTTTTTGCACAATATTAACACAGGGAAACATAGGTTAGTGTTTAATGTTGTGTTATGTTGGGATTCTATTATGGGGGTTCTATTATGTTAGTTTTGTAAGGTTACCATTGTGGTGAAGAGCAGAGCCTGTGGTTAGGTTGAGGATGGGCTGAAAAACTTTTGTTGTTGTTGTATGTAATGTATTTGGTTTGATTATATACATGCACATCTATAATGACAGTCTTTTTGATAGTTATAATAGCATGTGTTATTTGCTTTCTAACATTTAACCAAGATCTGAATGTGATGTTTATGTAAATTAACTGTATGTAATTAACTTTATGATGAGTTGGGCGAGGCTGAGAACTGTGGGAGCGAAGGAATGCGGGTGACTTGACTGTTAATGAGAGACACCTGTGCACCACACTGGCCTTGCTCCGCTTCCACAGCTCTCAGCCCCACCCCACTTGTCACAAAAATTGTAAGTTCTACTAACTTAAATAAAAGAGTTAGTTTACTTAAATGTTTGAGGTAATACGTTTTCTCAAATGTTTTGAGTGTTCTGAACTTATTGAGTTCTACAGTATAGCTGTTTCTTTAAAGGAGTTTTCAGAACAGTTAAATTGGCTGGCCTGCAAACTGAACAATGCACTTAAATGTAATCTAAAACAGTATCAGAACACTGAAGGATGTCTGTTGTGACAGCTTCGCTGAACTGAATGACTGAATTTCACACGCATTCTAACAAAATAATGTGTCTAAAACGATAAAGAAGATATGCATGTGGTCCAGAATGGAACTATAGATGAGCTTGTGTGGAGGAGATATCTCAGACCCTCTAAGCAAGATACAGCATAGCTATTGCCTGGGGCTCTGAACTGCCCCACGTGACAAGCTCACAAGACAGACTTATGTGTGTGCACGCTTATCAGGATAAACATATTGCTGCTTCGTTAGCAGCTGGGCCTCTCAACCACTACTCTGTACTATCAACCTCTCCCCCGTAAAACTTTTGCCTAATCATATTTCATATTAAGAACATCTTGTAAATAAAATTTCTGAATGAAACTGTTGCATTTAAAAACAAAAAAAGCTAATGAATAAATAAACAGTGAGACACTTATTATGGAAGTAAATCAAAGGATTTGAAAGCAGTATATATATATATATATATATATATATATATATCCCTCCATTGACAGCTACGCAACTACCACCTTGACGTTTCAAAAAGTTCATAAAGAGATCGTAAAACTAATCCATATAAATTGAGCGGTTTAGAATAAAGTTTCTGAAGAGACTCGATCGCTTTTTATGATGAACATTTAATTTAGGCTTTTACTCACATATAAACATTGATCAGTGAACATAAACACAAGCTCAACCAAACCTGACTGACACATGAGTACAAACCTCATTGGTTCTTGATGAAGCTCAAACGTGCTGTGTAACACAAGAATGAACCTCATTAATTCTTGATGATGCTCAAACGTGCTGCGTAACACACAAGAATGAACTTCATTGGTTCTCGCACATCAAGCAAACATGCTTGAGCTTCCGTTTACACAACTGATGTGCAACTTGATGAATGTTTATATGTGAATAAAAGCCTAAATTTAATGTTCATTATATAAAGCGATTGTGACTCTTCAGAAAATTTAGAGTAAACCATATGGATTAGTTTTATGATCTCTTTATGAACGTTTTGAAGCACGTGACGTTTCTGAAGAGTCACAATCGCTTTATATAATGAACATTAAATGGTAAATATTACAAGGGAATTCTTACACATAATACATAGAAAGAGAAAATGAATAGAAAGATAAGTTCCAACTAAATTTTGTTAAATATTTTCTCATTAGGAAATAATTACGAATTATTTATTTCGGGTTTGGCCCTCCATAATGGAAATTAATTAAATTAATTAAACTTAATTTTAATTTTTGGGTGAACTAACCCTTTAACTTTGCACAAAAAGTCATGTTGCATCTTGTGGCTATACTATTAAAGCAGTATGTAATATTTATGGATTGACCCCATTCACTTCCATTATAAGTGCCTCACTGTATTCCAAATTTTTGATTTTCTTTAAAGAAAAAGAGGGAAAAATCTAAGTTAATTCAATGAAAATTATGCCACAATTTATGTTAAATGTACAGTATGTAATCTGGAATATTTCTGGAACATTAATAGAATATTATCATAGTGAAGAACACTGCAAAAGATCAATTTAACACAGCTCTATGGGCTACTATGGGTTTTTCAGATTTTAGGACTGTTATAAATACAGTATGCACAATTTTTGTATTATGACAATCTAAGTATGACATTTGTTATGATATTCTCCAGACTTCTCAGAGAAATCCTGCCCTCTATATCACTAATCATTTTTTTGTTTTTTGTAATAAGCAATACATCAGTACTGTTCTTGAGTGACACGTGACTGGAGAGGTACAGTGTGTCCTGTAGGCTTATCAAGATGTGAGCATATACTGTGTAAACTACCATCACCTCCTCCTAATGTGACTTCACATACTGCCATCTAGTGGAATAAAATAGAATATTATAAAATGAACAGCTTGGAAATACAACTAGATGAGTAATGTTTTAAACAATAGCCAAAATACCAAACCTGTCAAATACTATATTAACTTTTATTTTATTTTAAGTCACATTAACTAACATAAGATAAGGCAAAGACAAGGAATGATTGAAATAAATAAATAAATATGTATTTAAATCATTCCTGAGGATCAAAACTCATTCATGAGGGCATTCACATTTTGCTTTGTATCATATAATGTGGCCACTGGAAAATATATGTTCATTTACACAGGATGCAAAGTATCCACAGTCTCAGACATCAAGACAAACGTGAACTGTCTTGCCCACATTGCAAAGCTCCAGCTCCTTCAGCGTCACTGAGACTAAGAGTTGGCCCCCGTCCGAGGCCCTTTCATGACGAAGATCTTTGCCTCGTCATCAATCTCGTCCATGATTCTCTCCTGCCTGACTGATAGAATGGTGTAGCTGACTGATGGAGTGATGTAGTTAAGGCCATTACGTCACACAACTAAAAAAAAAGATTAATAATAAATGAATAAACAGATATTTAATAATTGAGTGTCTGAAAATGTGCTATTGACATGTTTAACAGAAATATAAATGGATTATGGTGCTGCCATATTTTTTTTACTGTATGGTACCATGATAATACAATGTTTTTTTTTTGTGTGTGTCAAATAAATTTGGGTACAATGCAAGTATCATGGTACAAAAATAATATGGTAATCATTAATTAGCATGATATATATCAATGTACCATAACCATTACTGTCCTAGGGAACTCCTATGAAAAGTCACAATGATAAACAAAGGGCCACCAAAATACCAGTGTTACTAAGGTAAATCATACATTTATATGGAATGGCTTTCAGGGGTAGGATTAGATATTTTCTGTATTTGTTTTTTTAATTACAGTGTTGGCTAATACTAAGTAAACACGGTTTTACTGTAGTAACGAAGAAACTAAGTTTACCATGTACAATTTTGTAGAATACTACTAGTATGACAGTGTTCTAAAATAAATAGGAAAGTATGATTGTTATTATTTTTTATTAGTTTTTTATTTAAACGATGTTTATCAACTTATGGAAATAAATCATTTGAGGCTCAGCTGTCATGTTATTGAAACTATAAAGGATACATAGGCCCACAACAAAGGCTCCGATGGTCAGACCCGTGATCAAATTACGGCTTCGGATTTGTTTTGAGCGTCTTTTCCAGTATTCCAGTTCCTGCTGTCTTTTGAGAAGCTGTTTCTGAGCAGGTGTAAGTTGTTTCGGCGCTGTTGAGGACGCGTCCTGAGTCTTTCCCTCCATGTTTGTTCCGTCTTCTGTGACGTTGGACGCTGCACCAATCTAATAATCTATATGCGATACGTCAGGTGTCTCGCTGCGAACAACCAGGAGGTGTCGCTATAACTACGAGGAATATTTTAGCTAGGACTTTTAATTCTCTTCTTAGGCCAGTTTCCACCGACAGGGTTTAGATTAAGCAAGGAGTAGTTAAATAGTTAAATTAGATTTAAGTAGCTTTTTAAAACGTGCCTTAGATTAAAAACAAAACATTACTGGAGTGCATATTGTGACAAAACAATGGCACTGACATATTTTAAAATATGTCATTGCAAGCTGCTTTCAGTTAAAACAGCTCAAACATGCATTTTAGTCTGGGACTAGGCTTAAAGGTTTGGAACAACATGAGGGTGAGTAAATGATGACAGAATTTTTATTTTTGGGTGAACTGTCCCTTTAAGCCTTGTCTGTGAAACTGGGCATTAGTATGACAGAAGCTAAATTAAAACTCATTAATCTACTACTATTCCATTATGGAGGGCCAAACCCGAAATAAATAATTCGTAATTATTTCCTAATGAGAAAATATTTAACAAAATTTAGTTGGAACTTATCTTTCTATTCATTTTCTCTTTCTATGTATTATGTGTAAGAATTCCCTTGTAATATTTACCATTTTAGTCCATTAAAAGACTAAATAATTACAAACATAATCATAGATAGTGTATTGCAGGAAGATATAGTATACTGTATTGTATACGTTAAAAAAAACTTAATCACACATTTTTGATAATTAGATACATATCTTGTTTAAATTCACAAACTGGTTATTGAAAGCTTGAAAATATTTCATTGAACAATAAAGAAAGACAGGAGCTGATGAGTGAAAATGAAGGCACCATATTTATTTATAATTTCTCACATTGCATTGATATACAGTCCAGTGATAATATCTGTTCACTATCTTAAATTGATGTACATCTTTTTCATCTGGCTTGCACAACAATTATTGTATACATGCACTCTTGTAATACTAAAAACAACTTTTCTTTCTTAGATCTTGATATATTTCCTAGATTTCTGTAATTACCAGTGTAACAACTATGCACATATTTGCATAAAATTAAATATGGTGTTTTATTTACAGAATATTTATCTCTGAAATAAAATGAAATTACCAATTATTTCTTTAACCATTTTTTTATATAAACAACATATGTAAAATATGTACAGCTTTAGTCTACATCCACAATATTTGTATTCAACACACAATGCACATCCACATTTTACTTTCCTGCATAATGTTCATTAAATTCGTTTTCAAACTTCTGTACATTGTACTGTCAGTACATTGTTTGATCTTAAAGATTAAAGAAGGTGAAAAATGTTAGTCATACAATTGATCAATAAAACACTTTTTTCTCAGTCTCCTCAGCAATAAGATTCACAGGCCTAGTGCTTCCTCCACATTAAGCACTTTAAAGCCCAGGTTTCATCATCAAGATCTTTGTTCAGAGAAAAATTACAAATCAAGCAAATGTCCATACCTTTGTACAGGACCTTTGCTTGTTCATTCAACATCTGCACAGATATCTCACAGGAAAAAGCTTGTTTGTTTAGCTAATGGAAAAATTTAATTGTTCCACAGGAACCATTTTGGATGAGTAGCAATAATATACAGTATATTATTCAGCAACAAGTACAAGTATGTGCTCTGCTTGTCTAATATCTTCAAAGCAATTGTTGTAAGTTATTTCTTACAGAGGACTCCACAACTGTTTCATCTCAAACATAAAACCTTGACAAATCAGAATTTGTCTTTCTTTATAAGATCAGTTTGATCATATCAACTGATGATCCCTTCAGCTTTTTGATTTCAGCAGTACCAAAAACACAGATTGCATTCAGTTTTAAAATGCAGATCCTATTGATGTTTCACAGGGCACTTATTTGTTGTGATGTTTTGATTAGTTCTAATAAAAAAAAAATATTGATTGGGACAGTTGATATCCACTCAGCCAGTAACCTAGTTCATTTCTCTGGAGAGATGATGGGAATGTCAGAAGATGGTGCTGATGGTTGTATTCTCTTTTCTTTTATTGGGTAATTTCATTTGGTTTGGAAGAGCTCATTGAACTCATTGAGTATGAGCTCCACAATCTGGTTCTGAAAGACCATGTGCATGGTGATGTTGGACTCTTCCTGCGGTCTCAGCAACGTTGGGCCGAACACGATGGCCATACTTTGGACAGACATGCGGTTCTGCTCACCGTGCTCAATGACCCTGGAGAACAGAAGGGTAAATGGATTTAGTACTTCAACAGACTTTCTTGAATTATCTGATCGCTGTTAATACCCAAGACGAACAAAACCAACATAAGTGACAAACATGGTCATAATACTACTGACATATACTACAATAAAACTGAGCAAAAAAAAAAGAAAAAAAAGAGGTCCATACTTTCGGAGATGTCTGAAGAGAACCTCCATGGTGTCGTGATTGGGCAAAGGCAAGTTTCTCACCAGATCGTGTATATATGACACTTTCTGGCTGTAGTCACTCATTTCTAGAAAACAAATACAATTCTTGATTTTTATCCTGGTGAATTGTTTTTGTAGATAAAATAAACAAATAAGTCAAAAAGAATCATGAATCATATATTGAGTTCATGAAGCAATGCATCATTTAGTAAAGAATCATACTAAATCAAATCACTGTCAAAGCAAATATACTGTACATCACTAGTTTCCATGTCAAAAATATATAATTTTTTATATCTAACAAACTCTGTTGAAAAAAAACAATGTATTTATTATGTATACGATTCATTTGTTCTCTAAAACAGGACAGTTACACTCACGAATGGCAGCGATGAACCTATCAAAAAAGCTGAAGGGGAAAAGAGGCTCAGGAAGTTCACGTAGGAAAAGCTTCAAAGCTCCTGTGATCACATGAATCTCTTCCCACTGCCCGTCCTCCAAATCCAGATCCTCTTCTACAGAAAGAAAGGAAAATACAGTTTTGTACTGTCAATAAAACAAAAAACAATATATATATATATATATATACACACACACACATACACATATTTAAAAACAAACCACTTTGTGAGAAAACCATGCAAGCTCTTTTTTTATTTGACATTTGATGAAATACTAAAAAAAAAAAAAAAAATCCACCTTGTGAGAACTTTTTAAAAACTTTGATTAAATAAAACTGTAAATAAAACCTTTAACTATATCTGTAGCAATTATGTTTTTTGTTTATGTGCAGAGCATTCTAGATACTGTGATATAGTGAACAGCTCAATCCTGAATGGTGGATGTGTTCAGTGAAACGGTTGAAACACAATAAAAGTAATTGCGGTGATCTTTCATGATGTGTCTAGCTCTTGTTTACCATGATCAGCTTTATATCGAAGCTTCTGGATGACAGCCAGGTTCCCGCTCACTCTGTAGATTCCATCTATTTTAAGACCTGTATTTTAACAGACAATGACATTTTAGATGACTTTTCTTAAGGCCCATTCACACCAAGAACGATAATTATATCATATCTTTTCGTTTATTATAAGCGTGAGCTGCAGTTTTGTCGCCTGCCGCTTTAAATGCTTGAGCTCTTTAAAGCAGAATGGATTCTGATTGGCTGTCAATGTTTTTATCATTTATCAGCTATGAAAAAAAAGTTGTGAAAGTGATTCCAACGATATTGTTTCTCTGTGCTGTAATTGTTATAGTTGTGGTGTGGACTCTGCTATTCATTTACATTTATAATGATGTTATCGTCCTTGGTCTGAACAGGCCTTAACTTAAACTCATTATCAGACACCAAAATGAATGCTTACCCCTTTTCTCAACAGATCTGATGCATTTTTCCATAAACTTGGGCACGGTTGTGTTTTCTCTATGACAGAGGGTGTCTATGTGGCAGCCAAACACATTCTCTGTAAACAAAGTGAAGGAACAAATTGAAAGTTAAAATGATTTACTATATTAGAACAGGAAGTGAATATAAGATAAGATCCAGTCCATGACCGTCAGCTTTTCATTGATATCTGCTTGAATTCTTTGAAACCGAGTCTTCAGTATTCATGGACTGAACAGTGTCATTGATTAAATTCATGATGAAAGGCAAACGTTGATACTAACCTTTGATGTAGCCCTTCTCTTTGACTGACTGCAGGGTGGGCCGCCTCTGGAGGAACTTGCGTAGCTTGGTACGGACACGGCCCTGTTCTATGTCTATATTACTTGATGAACTCAGTCTTGTTGCTATAAGAAAAATATGTAAAACACAAAGATGCTGAATTAAGTCGTTTTTAACAGTGATGTACTTAATTCGCATCTGATTCAGTTCCTCACATTCAGTCTTCTTCTCTTTATCTGCAGGCATTGGAGATTTTTCTGGGATGTCTTCCACTTCATCCTCTGAGTAATGGCCATGGTCCTGCTGTGAAAGATAACAATATATTTTCAACATCGTTTTAAGCAAATGTGATCTGGACAACTTCAGATGTTCTGTTATACTGTATGTGGCCAGCAGGGGTAGCACTCACCAGCAGTCTGATGGTGTCCAAAATGATCTTGTGCCAGTCATGTATGATGCTGTCTGTGTCATACTGTATCAGATACTCAGAGCCGTGACGTGTCTTGAGCTGCTCAGTGACAGTATTACAGGCTTGTTATTAAAAATACAACTACGAGAAAATCTCTAAAGGGCAAAAGCATTTGTGTTTTATTGCCAAAACAAAGGTAACCAGTCACACTGGCCTATGACTAAACTCATCACAATGGAACAGATTTGAATTCAGAGAAACAATTCAGGCAAATTCTTAATTAGTGGAAAAGCAATGTAATAAATTTTACAGGATGCAAGTCCTTTGTTTATTTATTTTGAGAAACTGTACGGTGATTACCTCTAAAACATTCTTCTTGCTTGACTTTTCTTTAGACGCCCATGATAAAGTCGCTCCTTTCAGTTCCACTGTGTACTCCGGGACAATCTGATTGGACTTGGTCTGCAGGAGTCAACCAATGTATATGAAAGCTGCTTTCTTTAGTAAACTTAATCAAGAAAATGGCCCCTTCCTACATATGTGCTATATGATCTCTCTATATCCACATTGTACCAAACTAGGAGTGCCAATAACCAATAAATGGCTGATATTAAATTCTACACTATTTTGTCTAAATAAATAAAAAATAAAATGCTAAAAAAAAAAAAAAAAAAAGCAAATGTTTAAATGGTACAAGTAAATTTAGGCATCACAACATAATGTAGAGTATGAAAAATGGATATTCATTTTGAGATCTGATTTAAATATTTAATTTTTTTTATTATTAAATTATCATCTTTTAAAAGATTATGACAAAGGTAATCTGTATGTAAAAATAAAGGGAAATGAGCATGGAGAGATGAATATAAACAAGTATATATCCAATATATATATAATAATTAAAAAAACAAAAACAATATTAGCTGATAAGTGATGTTACCGATCTATTGTGTATCCCAAATTATTAAGTAAACAGATTAGGTGAACTTACGGACATCCCAGCAGGTGTAAATTTTGGGTCTTTGTGGAAAGTGAGTATGCCATCATGAAGAACAGTCCACGACTGCGCCCAGTTCTTTCTACAAAGACAGCATCAGAGATTTTAGAGCAGAGAGACTTGGTAAAACACTTTACAGATCACTTTCTCTTTAATACTCTATTTACTCTATTCTCAGAATCTGAGCAATATATATGAAAGGGAATCTTTATGTAAACTCTCTGTGATGTGAGGCAGGCGGGGCCGAGAGCCGTGGGAGCGGATGTTAATGAGCGAAACCTGGAATCGAGTCCGGGGTGGAGCTCCGGAAGGATAAAAGGAGGAGTGACGACAGTGCAAGATGAGAGAGGACCAGGTCTGGGACTTTTGCTGAATTCGGAACCGCATACTAGCATACTTCTCTTACTATTTTTCCATCTCTTTCTATGGCAGGAGGAGTAAAATTAGCATGCTAGTATGCGGTTCTAAATTCAGCATGTTGTGTTATAAGTGGCAGTCATCCGTGAGGGGGTGCCGCTTCCTTTAGTTTTGTTGTTAATGTTTATTTTGCTATTAAAATTACGTTGAACGTTTACGGGTTACCGCTTCCTCCTTCCCTGAGCCTTCAACATTGTTACACTCTCATTAGCCAGAAGTGCATAAAGAAAAGTATGGTTTCCCAAACCAGGGTTTGTGACTTGATGAGAAGTTAATAATTAATTTAAAAAAAAACTTACTTAAAAAAAAAAGATGAAATATTTTATTTGTTTACCTGCATGTCAAAGTACCATAAACATGCAAATGTGTTGTCAATTTTTTTTTTTAAATATTTACTGAAATAAATATTAATATTACTACTGAAATTAATATTAAATATTAAGTAAATACTTTAGATCAAAGGGGTTCTTGCTGACAGAAATGTTTGGGAATTAAAATCTAGGGTAAATCATAAAAATTAAGGATAGGTTTACACGACAACGATGTACTAAAAATAGAATTTTTTTTTGGCGTTTTTCGCATACAGACGACAATGTTTTCAAAACTATCCCCATTCATACGGATCCACAAAAACGACTAAAAACGCTGTATTATGCTGCCAGGACAGTATTTGGTGGCCATTTTGTAAAGAAACACTACGCGCCTATAGACTGAATACATATGCGCATGACGTCACAGTTTTCACACAGAGGCAAAATATTTTTCAAAAACTTGCACTTTGAAACCCATTTTCTAAAGTTTGCATTTTCAGGCCCCTAAAATGCAGTTGTTGTGTAAATGAACGGCCAATACACATAAGTTTTCCATTTTTAGTTGAAAACGGTGTCGTGTAAACGGCCACTAAATAGATGACTGATTTCCCCCCCCCCCCCCCCCATCAATGCTTAGGTGAAGTATGACTACACTGTTTAACCACAGATAAAAGCTGTTAATTTAAGGTCACACCTCAGCCTCTTTCCATTCTCAGCCACTTTGGTCTTGTTAAGAATCCCAGCCTTCTCCAGTGATGACTGTTGAATGCAAAAGACAAGGAGTTGTTTGTCATAATTCAAACCATAATTCAAACCATGGACAAGCAAAAAGCTCTTTTTGAACATTAAAAATAAACCATTTGATCATTTCATAATGACAAGTAATCAAGAACAAAATTTCAGAGCTTAGAGAGCTGGTAAATGTTGTGTGATGTGAGTGCAACAGTTGTTAAAAAGTGTGTGTTAGTGCAGGTCTGTTGGTAGAAGGTTAAATGAGTAATGACGGAATAGCACTATCTACAGCTACTGATGAGCGACAAACATTTTAAAGCCAAGAAAGACCATCAGAGAACAAGCAGTGATGTTAGTTTTTGTCTGATACATGACATGTTAGTTTTGGACCCCAATGCAGACAACTTAACAGGCCTATTAAACAAGCTCAGGACTCGTACATGATGAGAATGTGAATCTGTGCTTTGACTGGACAGGTTTCTCCGCCGTCTTAACTTTTTATCCTTGAGAAAGGAAACAAAATCATGGGTTCTCACATAATCTTGGACTTCTTTTTATTGTCATTTTTTTTTTTTTTTTTTTTTTTCAAATTATATTGATAACTAAACCAGAACATCAGAAAATCATATACTTGAGACTTAAAAACATCTTTTCTTTTATTAACATGACTGATCAAAATCAGTTTAAAATCATGCATGCAAATGTATTCCGTTAGAGAAACTTAACATGAATTAGAGCGAAATTATAATAAAATATGAATGAGACTGTTACACATGAATGAGTCTTGGGGAACTAAATGACATGAATTAAACGCTCCAACGAGAGTTGGAAATAACAGAGGTCACGTTACATACGTAATGCTGTGATTCTGGTGAATTCCCTGTGTTGGATGCATCACTGGCGTTGTCAGAGGCGATCCGCCTGTGTGAGGGGGAAAATTTCTGTTGGAGGAAATGAAGAGAAAGAAAAATAAATGAATATTAGGTGATGGAAAGAGGTGCAGTGGTGTGTCAGATCAGGTACCAGATGTTTCCTTCCTTCCTGTTGTGGTCACTGTGATGTTAAATGCAGAAAATAGCTGAGGAAGAAATGTCTCACATGGGAGAGAACAGGCTTTGCTTTAAGGGCATCCCTCACACAATTGAACAACTGAAACTGTGAACTTTCTAAGGGTTTATAAATCAGATAAATGTTAACTATTTAAAAAGCAAAGGATAAAAAGAATCAAAGAACTGTGTATATCTTAAATTATGAGGGTAAAAAGATCCAGGTTAAGAGTGTCCTGAGCTGACACTCACCAGGTCTTCCTGAGACACGTTGAACTGGGCCACTGTGAATCTCCAGTTGTTCAAAACAGGTTGAGCATCTTGGTCTATTCCGTTTCCATTCATCGGCTGACCTGGCGGGACTGAAGCCTTCACAAAGAGACAATAAAGGTCTTATGAGTTTATACAGTTCAGGGTGAGAAATTTTTAGATTTGTAAAGAATATAAAATGCTTTCGATTTTGACAAAAAAAAAAAAAAAAAACCTTGCACAGACCTCTGGAAGGGTCCACTGACATTTAGACCCATCTTTTAAGTGGTAATACAATTTCCCTTTGTCATCCTTAGACTGGATCCACTGCAATTGGAAGACAAAAATATTAGTCATTTTGTGAAATAAATGTCTGGGTTTATTTATTAAGATATTTATTTTTTAACTTTTTTCAGGCTTGGACTAGCCACAAAATTATTTAGACTCCAATAAAATGTTTTGAGCTTATTTAATGTGGTGATATAGGTCAGCTACAGAAATCTCTGACTAATCTTTCACAAAGTTTAACACATTCCTTACCTGTTAATTTATTAAATAATTTAGCTAACTTGATTATGAATTTAGCTACCAATAAGAAAGTAGTAACCTCAGCTCCATTTTAAACATGTTTAAAATTATTTCCCCCATGATTGTCTACCAAATTAAGAATAAATGTGAAAAGGTTTGGAGCTGGTTTGTTTAATTTGCAACATGTCCTCTCAGTATGTTGCCATGTGCACAGTTGCAGTATCATGAAGGCACCAAAAGAAGGCGCTAATACACACAAAACAATAGTCATAATTCTGCTATGCTTTATTTACAATGACAAGCATTAAAAATGCTTCTGATATCATTTCAATTAAATATGAATGAGAACTCACAAGTATTGACATATATGATTATTAAAAATAAAGATAATTAAGTATTTCACCCACGGCACTGAAGGGGGGAAAAAACAGGACTATGGATCAGGGCTTCTAAACTAAATATGATAGCTTTTTCACAGCCTGTTTAGTAGTTTATGATCATTGTAATATATTCATTAGTAGTCCCAGTCTTATGTGTGTTTTCTGATAAACCCTCATCACCTTTTCTTGTGTGAGATCACTTGTGTAGACAGATTTGCCATCGGCCCCTATAGAGTGAGTCCAGCCCAGAGGGGCATCTTTACGTGGGTCCATGACAGCCCTAGGGATGACGGCACGCTTGATTGGGGGCAACTGAAAATCCTTAGGGAGTTGAAGTGAAATGTGGGAATCCTCACACAGATTTGTTGGGTAGTCCTCATCTGGAAGAGGTGGCTGAGGATGCAAAGAATGAATAAAAGATAAATACACCAAGAGACAGACAGACAGATAGAATGATAGACAGACAGTCTAGGGTCTAGAGTGTAAGATTTTTAAAATGTTTTTGAAAGAAGTCTTATGTTCACCAAAGCTGCATTTATTTGATCAAAAATACAGTACAAACAGTAAAATAACTGTTTTCTATTTAATTTTAAAAATCTAATTTATTCCTGTGATGCAAAGCTGAATTTTCAGCATTATTACTTCAGTCTTCAGTGTCACATGATCCTTCAGAAATCACTCTAATATGCTGATGCATTTATGTATTCCCAAGAAATATTTATTCTTATCAATGTTGAACACAGTTGTGCTGCTAAATATTTTTGTGTAAACAGTGATACTTTTTTTTTTTTTTTTTGATGAATATAAAGTTCAAAAGGACAGCATCTATTTGAAATAGAAATCTAGAAAACTGTCAGTTTAAATGTAATTTAAATTGAATACATCCTTGCTGAATAAATGAAGTTTTTTTTTTTAAAGAATCTAACAGTAGTGTAGATACAGAGACAGGCAGAACCTTACCGGGAAATCTGCCTCCTTGCCATGACTGTGTGCCTCGTCCGTGGAGGACGGAGGTGGCGATGGCTCCGGGGCAGTCCAAGAGGTTTGCTTCAAAACTTGATTATAATAATAATGTCTCCCAGTGGTCTCATCCAAAAGCTGCACCCAGTCAGAGCCCAGCGAGTGTGCTGAGGATGGGGTGGGCACAGGCATGGGTGAGGTCACAGACTCCATACCAGCTCCTGGGTGGGGGCTACGGGGATCAGACCAACTACTCTGTCCTGTGGCAGGGTGGTAGTAGTAATCCTTTCCGCTGTCGTGGTCAGTATGGACCTGCCATCCGGCCGAGTTTGGCGGGGAGACGGTATCTGGGGCAGGACTGAGGGCGATGCCGGGTGAGGAGCAGGTGGAGGCAGAGGAGTTAGAAGAGCGAGGAACGGTCTTCTTCAGGTCAGAAACGTTAGCATACACTGCAGTGGTGGGGTCATTCTCAGTCTGATGAGAGAGAAAAAAGGTGCTTTTACAAGACTAAATCTCATCTAAAGATGAAAAATAGAAATGTAGTCATCATCTACCGACCTTTATGGTTACATAAAGGAATGTTATCATATTTAAATTAATTATAGTCACTTTTTGACTGAATTACAAGATGATGACAAAAGCAAAGAATTGTTATTTTAGTCAGAAAAAGGTTCTGTGTATTACTTTGGGAGGTCCTGAGATCAAAAATAAGGAAGAATTCTGACATAGTTTGACTTTAGTACACAGTAAACCCGATCAGTTGACTCAAAATTTAAGCTAAGAAATTCAAAGTTTAAGCAAGCAGAACTGGCAAATTTTTATTTTGTTTACTCATACATTTTCATTGTACATAACTTGAAATATTTGAGTACATTAATTCATACATTTAACTTAAAATTATCACGTAACCTCAATATAAACATTTTTATTAGTGAAATTTAGCTAGCTATAACAAGCTAATCCAGAAAATGCTAACTTGTTAGCAAAAGCATGGTATAGCACTTGCTGAATGAGTGCAGAAATATAAAGTATTTTACATGCCTGCTCTCAAAGCAAGTCACATGCACCACTTGTCACCATGATGGTAGCTCTCCAAAAACACACATTAACAGAAACTCTTCAAACATAACAAAATATTAATCACCACTAAATCTCCCACTTAACATTAATCTTGCACACAAAAAAAAAAGAACGAAAAACCGGTCCCTTTCGAGTGCCATGGGCAAAGCATGCTGGGAAACAGTAATCCCAGCCCAGTTTCAGTTAAACTTAAGTTCATCTAAATTAAATGAAATAAGTTCATAAAACTCAAAGCAATGAAACAGTTCAGTTTACTTAAAATATATCAGTTCTGTGAACTTGAAAGAAAAAGAAATACTCATAAAAGTTAATCAGGAACACTTTACATTACGGGTGCACTAATATGCATTAATTCGTGCTTAACTAATGCACAGATAATCATGTTTTAATGTATGACTCATGAAGAACTAAACCATTAATTAATGATTACTGCATCAGCAACTAATAAAGTTTGTATATGATTAATAGATTAAGTAATATATGAATTGTTATTAATTAAATGTTTCATAATGTATTAATTAGTTAATGTGTTAATTACCACAATGGGTTGAAGACATGTACTTCAACTTCCAGTTGTCTGCTTTAATTAATCATTAACTAATGATTTGCAAATGTATTATGTTATGACTTTACTTGTTGAGGCACATGACTACTAACTAATTGTTAAGTAATATGTCATTATGGTTTTGACATCTACACTAAGCCATGGATTTCAATTTCCAACCGTGATTCCACTGTACCAGATGAACTGCTGCATCCAGAACCTTGTTCATGGCACAGGAATATGTCAGGTTAAGCTTGAGGTCTAGAATTCAAAGGTGGAACACTGAGAACATGTGGCGGGGCACTGCTATTTCGTAACACTGTGTCAAGACTGGACAAAGAGAATAGAACCCATTATAATCAGTGATAGTGATTCTGCACTGGGTGCGGCACGACACAACACAACACAACAAAACGTCACTTCTGTTATGAAGGACAAATGGACTTGCAATGGTCTGTCATGTCCAGCGTAAACAGCTGTTGCGGCATGACTCGATAATGGTCGCATCTAGTTTAAACACAGTGCAACATCAACCTATTGATGTAGTTCAGATTCTGGTGTGCTGATATTTGTGTGCAGCCCAATTTACCCATCCTTCAAACACATTCTCTGTCATTACACTCACTGCATGTGCAACTGTCAAAACCCATTAATTACATATTACTTAACAATTAGTTAATAGTCATGTGCCTCAACAAGTAAAGTCATAACATAATGACACATTTTCAAATCATTAGTTAATGATTAATTAAAGCAGACAAGTTGAAGTACATGGCTTCAACCTATTGTGGTAGTTAACACATTAACTTACACTTTTAGTTAATAAAATATGTTATTAAAGAATTAATACATGATGACACATTTAATTAATAACAATTCATATATTACTTAATCTATTAATCATATAGAAACTTTATTAGTTGCTGATGCAGTAATCATTCATTAATGGTTTAGTTCTTCATGAGTCATACATTAAAACATGATTATCTGTGCATTAGTTAAGCATGAATTAATGCATATTAGTCTACCCATAATGTAAAGTGTTACCAGTTAATCTGACTGAACTAATTTGTTTGATTTATGTTTGTCCTACTCAAACCAATTAATTATTTTGAGCGTTAGGGTTTACAGTAGCAAAGATTGAACATCTTAACATATCATTGGGCTTCTTTAATTTTGTTGTGTACATAAGCACTGAAAACCACACTTCTAAAAATAAAGGTTCTTTATTGGCATTGATGGTTCCGTGAAGAACCTTTAATATCCATGGAACGGTTCTTTATAGCGGAAAAAGGTTCTTTAGATTATAAAAATGTTCTTCACCCTAGTTCTTTAAAGAACTGTTAAGTAAAAGGTTCTTTGGGGAACCAAAAATGGTTCTTCTATGGCATCACCTCAAATACCCTCTTTTGGAACCTTTATTTTTATTTAAATGTTTATGGAGTTCCCATGGAACACAGCACTAGCATGACATCATGTCAAAGTGAGGAGTGTATCTGTCTATGTCCCATGCAAAAACTTCCATTATTCATCTGTACAAAGATCTATAGAAACCTGATGAAAACAAAGCTATGGGGAGAAAATCCTGCTGGAACCGCTCCCTCGATTCAGGAAAGACACAAAGATGTTTATGTGGAATCAAATTCTTGTCAGCTTTCATATTCAGGCCTTCACTTTTTTTCTCCCATTTATGGAGAGCTTTAATCAAACAGAACAGATCTCTGCACTTAAATGGAAAGTTTGCCCAATACTGTATATCATTCTCCTCATCTTGCTTGAAACATTTATAGAGTTATATAAGAATATAGAGTTGTATGAACAACTTGCAGTACGTATACTTGTGTCATTTGAATGGAAAAAAGCTACCTGGATATTCTGCTATAGCCAACTCCTCTTGAGGAAAAAATGCGTTTCAAACATCATGAGGGGTGAGTAAATGACATCATTTATATTTGTGTTAACTATCATAGCATGGCTGCAGACTTTTGACCCGCACACCTGTGAAAGCTCGCTGGAATCCACAATGTGAGGTCTGAAAAACATCAACAACAGGCCCTCTTAATGACAACCTGTGTTTGTTTAGTCCAAGTGAAAGTTTCTCTGGATACCACGTCCTTCCAAAATTTGGATGCATCCAGATAATGTGTTTTCCAAAGCACAGCACACTCTCTGGGGAAGGGAAGCCAAGATCAAAACAGAAGGTTTCCGCTGCACGCTGGACATTTGAGAAGAGATGGATACACGCATAATGGTGGAGTGTGGACGACTGCCAAAATGTACAGCCATCTCACAAAAAACTCAATCACACGTGCCAGCTAAAAAGAGTTATGTCCTAATAATGTAAAATTAATCAACTCTGTCTCTGTGTGACACCTGAAAGATGTTTATAATGCAGTAAACAGACCATATGTGTTTATGTTTGTGTGTATTATATTAATATGAATGTGTATATTTCAAGTGCTGTAAAAAGACCCAGAATTTTGAATCACATTTAGCTTTTTCATGTTCATGCAGTGTGACTAAGTAGAAATAATTCATGTATTAATCTCTTAATTAATATAATCATAAAATTGCATGTTAGATACTTCAGAAAAATGTTGTTTAAAAAGCTATGACAAGCCATTATTTATCATAATGCTCATAATACTGTCATAGTATTAATGTCACCACTGTAAAATAATAACAGTAAAAAATCAATCTGCAAAAATCTTAATAAGTGCAAGTAATGGATTTGCATTATCTACAATTCTGGTGTTCCATGCAGGCTATATTGTCATCCAAAATCTCTTTTATGAAATGAAAATAGGAATGTAACAATTAAAATGTATTTATGGTGTCAGTTCAAGGCAGCAAATCAAAAGTAAATAATTTGACCATGTGTCACCTCTTCTCTAGCAGTAACAAACTTTGAGTAGAAAATCTTTAAAGGGTACACAACAGTTTCTGTTAAGCAAACAATAGTAGTCTCACAAGCACTGATGCAATCAGTGTTCACGATATCCTACCTACGTATCTGTCACAGCATTCCCACAAAACCCAGTCTCAGCTTCACAATGCTACCTTGTGTTTACCGCTTACCTTGCGAAACCTCAGAAGGGTCTGCAGCCTGGGCATAAGCGTACGGCAAGCCTTAAAGATCACCCCTTTTACTTCCATCCAAACAGTTATCACTATAAAATTCCTCTCATGAAAATAGGACCAGAAAGCATATAAAAATTCAATAAACGGAACAATTCCAGTTGGGTCCTCGCTCTATCTGTGCTCGGGTCCTAATTATTGTGTTCAGAGCACATATGAAAGGAGCGAGAGTTTCAAAACGCCACAAGATCTGGAAATGCTTTTCCTCTGAAATAAAAGCTCAGCTTCTGGCAAAGAGTACATTATCTGCAGGTATACAGCAAGTAGAGATTCACAGAAATTGTGAATTATCATCAGGTTTTAGGGGAGGGGCACTTCAGATTATTTGACAGGAAAGCTAAAGGGGATCTCCTGAGGGTCCAACACGCATGTTTAAGCAAACACAGAAAGCTCAACTGGGAACACAAAATAACTGCTGTGGGTGGAGGGACTATCATTTCCTCTTGAGGTGGAGTAATGCTAATTAAAATAAACAAACAATCATATAGGCTCAGTAAACATCCTGCGATCTGTCAAAAGTTTACAGGGACAACAATCAACCGTTTGAAGTAAAACCAAAACTATAAGTGCTGATTTTTTTCAATTTTACGTGTTTAATTTTCAAATAATAAGCTTTAGTGTATGCAAAGCCCCTTAATTCCAATAGGGGAAGTAGTTCTTGCAAACTGAAATCACAAATTTAGTCTCTCCCATTAGGCTACTTCCTCTTTCCTGTTGAACAAGCTATGTGCGAAGAACTGGGTGGGACGGGCTTCAGGTGTAATCAAATCAAGCGGTATGAGATTACAGGCTGATCTTTTGGTCATTCAAATAAAACCTCAAAAGCCTGATTTCACTTTAACGTTGGCCCTATGGACTCATCTGTATCTCAAACAAAAGTGTTAATGGATAGACCTTTTCAGCAGATCCAGCATTGCAATCGGAGTCAGGTTTACAAAGAGTGAGATTTAACTCATATCACAAACTATTACTAATGCTCATATTTTAGTAATGTTTCTAAACCTATAACTCAAGATATTAAACTTTGGCATGTAACTTGTGTATAAAATTGTTTGGCTTGTCAAGGAGAGGTGATATAACTTATGTATGCAAACAATTTTTGGGCCAATTAATGATAAAATGTCCAAAAATATCCCATACGCTTACACTGAATGAGGGATCTGAGCCATGATGGTGGGATGTTTTGCACAGGCAAGCAATGTACATGTAAAAATAATTGTACTGGTAGTTTTATTCAAAGCAGAACAGTCTACCAGCATTGAAGTTGAGGAAACTGCATTTGAGTTTGTTTGTTTTTGGTGCCATCTCAGTTGCAGGGTTCAAGAAGAAAAGCAGTCCAACAAATAAATTACATTACCATTATGTTTACATTCATATTTTAGAGAAAAACTAATGTGTAATGACTAAAACTTTGATTTTTAAATAACAATCAAAATCCCTCAGGTTACAGGTAATAAACATATTTCATGTAAACCCATGAACTACTCCCAACATACTTTAAACTGCTGAAAATCAATGTTCACTAAGTGGGATGTTTAGTTAATCATTTACATTGCATAAAGTCTCAAAATGGTCTCATGACGTGACATTCCAGTGTAATTTGACCCCATTCTTGATTATTCACTTCTCAGTTCTTCCTTATGCAAGACAAACAATAACATAATAACATAAACCAAGAATCCAACCAATTCCTTTTCTTTTAAACTGAGATTTCTTAGTTCCTGATCACTTAGGTCTTACTAAAAGCAAACCTAAATAAATACATGTGACCCTGGACCACAAAACCAGTCATAAGTCGCACAGGTATATTTGTAGCAATAGCCAACAATATATTGTATGGGTCAAAATTATTGATTTTTCTTTTGCCAAAAATCATTAGGATATTAAGTAAAGATCATGTTCCATGAATATATTTTGTCAATTTCCTACCGTAAATATATCAAAAATGTATTATTTTTTTAAGTAATATGTGTTGCTAAGGACTTCATTTGGACAACTTTAAAAGTGATTTTTTTTTTTTTTTTTTTTTTGCACCCTCAGATTCCAGATTTTCAAATAGTTGTATCTACTAGTATCTAATAGTTGTTCCACCATCAATTGAAAGCTTATTTATTCAGCTTTCAGATGATATACACATCTCAATTTAAAAAAATTGGACCCTTATGACTGGTTTGTGGTCCAGGGTCACATGTATCTGATTAAAAGTAAAGGAATTCATATCAAACCAGATGACACAACTATTAGTCACAACATAAATCACATGGACACTCATTTGTTCAGTCAGTTAAAATTATCAGTGGTGACTCCCTATCAAAGTTTAAATGCAGGTTAAAAAAAAAAAAAAAAAAACTATCTAACGTTTTGAGGACACAAAACTACTTAAATCACATTTGCATACATCTGAGAATTGCATACAAAAGAGGCAGCATTAATCAACTTGAAATTTAACCACTTAAAAAGTGTGCAAATGTGCAAAGAAATAATCAGACTCCAGTGAGAAGGCAAAACAGACTGCAGAGTTTGTATGAGAGGTGGTGAAAAAGAAATGACTGAACAGAGGAGAAAGACATAATAATTCTCAAAGAAAAAAAAAATCTAAAAAAGAAATCAGAAGTTAGAGAAAATAAGTTTTTTAGTAGGCCTACTTCAGAAAGTGCATACCACAGAACAAAAACAGCCTTAGCCATGCTAGAGACCCGCTGAAATCAGGCAGATCGGTAAAACATTTATACCCGTTTAAAAGGTTGTTGTTTTTTAAAGCACTGTTATTCTTTACAGCTACGAGTAACCAAAGGGGTAATATGCTGCTTATAAACAGTATGTACTGTGAAAAGTATAATTTAAACAAAAATGACTTGATTCTTTTGACAACTACAAGCGAGGGAGTGCAGACTAGTAGCGCGAGGGCTGTAATCATTCGCGCGCAAAGCTGTTGAGTCTTGGGAACGCTAATTGTAATCAACGAAGCCGTCCTAAATTTGCGCGAATCCGTTAAGTTCTACCTTCATCGCTACTAAATAAATGAGCTGTAAAGTATAATACCTGTATTTGATTTCCGCTGGACGTCTGCGATAAATCTCACCTGTTTCTCCGACTCCTTAGCAGAGAGTCAAGTCCGCCTCCCTGGAGCAGGTAAGCTACTACACAACAGGTTTAAGGGAGCGTCGACCCACCTTCGTTTTTTTTAACTCTTTCTCTACCAAACACAAGATCAGATACGAATAGTACTTGCGGTGTAAAACGAAAGTGGTGCATCCTTTATAAGTTTATTCCTACATTTAGCTCTTCACAGTATTCCGGCCATCTGTCACGCTGAGGGTCAGAGGAGAGGACACGCTTAGCTGGGTATTCACAGTGCCAGTGGTGTTGGTTAGGGTGGGAGTTGTTCTTAACTTGTTTGGGTTTTAAGCAGTAAAATGAGATTTGGAGGCCTTCAGGAAGAACTCCTCCTTTGTTTTGTAAACGTGCTGATGGCTGAGAGGCATTTTTGCAGGAATGGACCAGCTGTCTGTTCTCATGGTTATTGCCAGTAGAAAAATAGAGGTACAATTGCCTACACATAGCTACGCATATAATATTAACTCAGTAAAAGTGAGCCCATAGTGATATCAGTTGCTGAATTGAGCTCATGGACATGATTATGGTGACAACCATGTACCTTGACTTTGCAGTCCTTAAAAAGACATTTAGCCTAATTAAAGAGACGTTTTAAGTCTCTATATAGACAAACTATATAGAAGCATAAAGTCATCTGAGGAGGACATTCAGATCTAAAGCTTCACACACAGTACTGGTTTTGTGTGAAACATTTGTCATGTACACTGATGTAGACAGACTAACAATGGCTTTGAAACCTGATACAGGTGCACTGAGAGCTCCACTCCCACTGTGCCTCTCCCCTTCATTTCCAAACAAATTCCAAGCTATTCCCAAACAATAGTGGAACCGACAGTCACTGCTTTTATCTATTTCTTGTGATATTTAATCAAAAGACATAAAAAATAAAAAAAAAAGTTGGAAAAACATCACGTTTTAGTTGAACTTTGTTAGCACTGTCCTCTATAACTCAAATGCTTTGGAATGAGGTAAAGTTCAGAGAAACTGAGAACATGAGAATGAACTGTCCCTGGAATTTTGTAAAAATGCTTTGTGGTGAAACTGAAATGAATATATATATATATTTCTTATATGAAATATATTTTCTTAGGAAGCTATTTCTTTAAAAGCCTCTCTCTTTCGCTCTCACTCTCCTCCTTGCTAGTTTCAATGTTTCAGTGGCTTTATGACATATAATTATTTAAATTACCAAAGTAGTAGTGAATGAGACAATAATTTGAAAACGAGAACAAAAACCCCTCTCTTTCTTTCATACTTGGTCATTATCACTCTCCCTCCCTCACTTTCTGGCAAATTTCAATGATCTTCAGGATCATTTACTGTTTTTTGAAACTGAGAAGCTGAAAGCATCTGTGCTAACAATAGTAACCTTGCAGCTACAACACCAAGCCTGACTCAGATCCCAAGATCTGTGCTAACAGTGTCTCAGGAGATTAACATGTTCCCTTTGAATTGAACATGCAAAAAGCTAAATGATTTTTTTTTTTTTTTTACTCTACAGCCAAAGCCTTATTCTGAAACAAATAACACAAATAGGAATATTATCTTATTATATTTTAGGTATGAATTTGAAAATGTTGTGACGCCCTGTAGCTCTTATTAACTGAAATCACACATGAAAAAAGGGGATGGGCGCCCTGACAACCTGTAAAGAGACGCGAGTAAGTGCATTACAGAATAAATGCAAACAGAAAATGGATTTTAACGTTTTCTTTGGATGCAGTTTGTCAGTTTACAGGGTTGTGGCTATCACAGGATATTAATGGCATACGTTTTTATAAGATGAGGGTGTCTCTAGATGTCTTTTAAATGCTAAAACACACAAGCTTTAGGCTACCTCACTATATCCTTCCCTCGCTGTAGGAAAAGCTGTAATATCCTGTTCTGATGTCATGTAGGAAGGCTGTATTGTGAAGCGGCTCTCCTTTATTTCCCATTGCGTTCGGTGCTTTATTTCATTTGTCTCAAAAACAGCTGAGTAACTACTACTCAGGGGACAAAATGTCAGTTTGATGATGACTTGATCGCATCAAGATCATGGCTGTCTCAAATTCTGTATGATTTTGTGCTGTACTGTATACTTAGTGTTAGATCATGTAGTGAAACTCAATTCTTAGTCTACACTCAGATTTATGCAGCATGCCAACATCGCCTCCCAGTGGCCCATTTTGATAACATGCCCAAACATTTCCTTTGATAAATACTTTCTGTCCTACTGTTTTCCCTATTAAGGATTTATGCTTTGTGGCTTACCAATCCAACCAAACAGAGAGAATATATTTGTCAAAAATACACAGTTTAAAGGTGGAAAGTCATTACAGCACTTATTTTGTTCTACAATAGAAACGGATCACAAATCTCTGAAGACACTCCATTCAAGCTAACTTTTCTCTAAGGAACATAGAAAGCACAAATTTGAAATAATATAACAGTATATGCGCAAAAGGCAATGTCGTCAATTTGCTTAAAAGATTGTTCACATCTTTTAGCATCAGCATTGGTTGTGTCCGTACAGAAATAGGTCAGTGTCATTTAAGGAACTGTCAGAAGTGAAAGTGTAAAAGGGAAACCACTGCTATAAAGAGGATTTGAAAACACACAGTCTTGTTTCTATCAGCAGAGTAGCCAAGGCTGAAAACTGCAAGGCATATAGGGTCATTAAACTTCATTTTAAAGTTAATTCAAAGTTTGACTTTTAATTTAAAATTACACTTATTGCAGTTATATGTGTTTGAATTTCAATTCATTTGAATTCTGCATAAATTTAAATTTGAATTGGAATCTAAAAGGCATTGTCAATTCAGTGGGCCATAACACATATAAACTGGTAAATCTGTACCTTTATTGTTGGAGGTGAGCATGAAGTGTTGGTCTGAGGGTTTGGCAATCCAGCAGGTGCTTTATCTGTCAGTGACAACAGGTCTAGATTCAGGTCTGATATGGATTCATAAATATTCTCAGAGTCTGGTGATGGCAGTGGTTCTGAACTGGAACTTTCACTTTCAGGCTCTATTGGGGATTCCAGCTCGGGAGACTTCCTGTGAGGCCTGGTCTCATTTAGATTCTTGATGATGGGGAGCTCCACAGGTTTGGCAGGGGTAGGTCTATGGAGAGGGTCGGCTGGGCTGAAGCTTGGAACTCTAAACTTTTCAGGCACTGTTTCAGCTGGAGCATTGCGAGAGCCGAACAGCAGATTAGTCACATGATTCACCCTTTTCTTCTGCTGTGATGATTCTGAGGCAGACACAGTGTTTAGGGAGATGAGAGAATCTGAAGGTCCACCATGTTTGTAAGAAGGGGGCTCATGTAAATCTAAAGGAACACCAAACGTCGACATGCGGTTTTCTGTCTTGTGGTAATTCCCTTTGGAGCGAAGTCTAATTGTCACCTCATCTGGTTTGCGTATCTCTGTGAGGTCAGGCACTGCAGGCCTCACATCAGGGGCTGGAGGCTCTCTGAAGTCCAGAGGTGAAGGGATGTTGGGTGGAAGCTCTTTTACATATTTAGCAGGGATATAAAATGGCTTGGCTTGTTCATCTTTGCGCACATGCCACCAATGATCATTTGTTTTGGACAGGAGGATGTAGCGCTCGTTGGGTTTAATGGACACCATGTGGCCATCCCGTCCCTCGTATTCATATTCAAACTCCACCAATACCAGGCCCAGACTGTGTAAGGACGTCATCTTACCCGTCTCACCCATTCACCCCTTAAGGGAATCAAGCTGGAATCAAGGCTTAGGAAAGGCCCTCCTGTGGATAGAAAACAAATGAGAGGATTATAAAAATCAGTTTGAGCATGAGACAAAGATTACTGTTTAATAGCTGTTCTCACACCTGAGTCATAAGCAAAGAGCACCTGCTCTATAAGTGCAAAAACGACTACTGGTCCAGCTGTTCAGACTTTGCCCAACAAGCCTGATTCAATCAAAATGAGATAGAGAATACTACTCCTTCCACAAAGTTTTATCTAAAGTTTTATGAACTGTGACTGTCATGACATGGTGCAGTCGCTACAAATTCTGCAGCAAAAGCAAGCACAGTATTTCATTACATCACAGTACCACATTCCCAGAGCTCTGGATCATTTTAAGCCGACAGTGGAGATAATTAACCTCCACCTTCTGTCAACAGCTGATGTTTAACTTAAGAAAATTGAAGGCAGCCAAATGTGATGTAGTGCACTCCCTAGTGAAAAAATAGTACACTTAAGCACAATTTATTTGTATGTACTTTAGTATAACTAAATGTACTTGTGGCACGCTATAAATTGGTATACTTAAAGTCTGCTAAATTGGAACAACTAATTTTGTACTAAATGCATTTTAGTTGTCCAAAAGCAGTGCTAAAGTTCAACTAAAGTTCTATTAAATATACTTATTTGTGCTAAAGTGGAACTATTCCAAGTATACTTAAGTACACTTTAAATATACTCTTGTATTTAAGTTTTGAAATGCACTCCGCATAAACTTTACATGTATTTTGGTGACATTAGAATTGCAGTTCAATTACATTGTAAGAGTGTTGAACATACATTAATATTATACTGATAACAGACTGCAATGGCATTCCAAGTTAACTTGTAGTGTGCTAATGGCATCATTATAGTGTGCTTCAAATAGGCTACAATAAAGTAATAAATTTACAGCTTTAGAATATGCCTTTTATGGACAGCCCCAGTATACCAGTAACTTACTTATCCAGTGAACATCAGTGAGACAATGGGAACAGATTTATGTGTATATTGAATGCAGGAACCAGTACGGGCTGAAATCAAACCCGGGTCACGCGGGCCGCTGTCGCACAAGAGCACTCGGCTTACCTGTTGCGCCACCACACATATATAGACTACGCTAAACTGGTGTTACTTTGTGTTCTCTCCATACTGCTACAAGTACAGCTATAAGCGCGCAGACATTATTAATGACAGCACAAATTATATGGATTAAAAGACTGAACAGACACAGTAAGTGGTGCGTGAAAATAAACTTGAAACGGCCTGTTGCTATACAACACGAACGTGCATTAAACTTTAAGCTGTTGAAGAAATAAAACTATTAGACGCAACATTAAGTATCAAGAATGTTTTGCGTCCCTTTTACCTGACAATATCTGTCATTAACGCAACATGAAGCAATTGCATAAACCGGTACTTTAGTTTTATTCTTGTGCACGCACTAAAACAGATAGTTCTGTTCATTGGCGGAAAAATTTGAACGTGCAGAACTGCTTGCGTTTCCGTGTGTGCGGATGAAATATAATCATCCGTAACATTCCTCTGCCGATTGTCTCTGCACGCTTCAACTCTCAATGCACCACAACTGCTCCTGACAAAAGCGCAATTAAATGATTTGGCGGTCTTGCATTAAGCTGCAGATTTATATGTGACGCATAGATTAAAATGATTTACTTTTCATGCAGTAAACGTTTCTGGATTTATTTGACATTTTAACTTTGTGTGTTTTTGTTTTGTTTTGGGTTTTTTTGTTGCTCAGGATCAGTTTAATAATTAATTTAATAATTGATAATATTTTGACAGCCCAAAGGGCTGCAGTCCATATTTCAAAGTGCAAATAATGGCCATTAAAGTAGCATTAATGGGAAAAGTGTATTACAGTAGGTGCATTGAAGTGCATTAGGAATACACAAATGTAATAAAACTTCTGATCAGGTACTTGAACTTCTTTCACCATTTCAAACTGACTATATGTTGTTTTCTTTATTTGTCATAATTAATTACAAATATTTACTTATGTAACTACTTTCTATATGTATGTATATCTGTTTGCAACCATGCAAAATTGTGAAAAGTGCTATTGAATTAAATTAAACAATAGCCAACCTGATATTCAAAGTGTGAGCAAATTATTAAAAAAGGTAAAGGGTCATAAATATAAAACTTACTTTACTTTTAATTTTTTGCAACTCAAAACACATTTCCTGTAAACTTTTATCTAGGCCAATACTATTTTTTATACTAAACAAGTAGAACTCAAATACAGTTCATTGAATTGGACATTTAATCATAACAGGTCAGCATAGTAGTCAACAAAAATAAGTACTTAAAAATGTAACAAATTAAATAATCTTATTTGCAAATTTCTCATGGTTACGTCTGAGCTGTATAGGCAAATGTTGCGTTTGAAAATTCTGCCCTTACAGCCAATTAGCAGAAACAAACTAGATGTTTCAGTTCATACCTCATGTTTTCTGTGGTTTGCACAAAAAGAAAGTCTCATCTAAAAAATTATATAGCATCATCTAAAAATAATTTGATCATTCTCAGAAGTGAAATACATGGTGAGACTTGTGTCTCTAGCTACAATGACTTTCTAGACTCTAAAGTTTCCTTCTGACAAATGTGCCAAAATCTGCAACACAGATTCCCAATAGTATGCACTCCAGCGAGTTCGGTTGTTTGGCAAAAGTACAGCAAAACCGATAGTTGGTGAGTGTGATGGCATTGGCTTTATGGCATGTTCAAAACATAGTAGGACGTTGGGGCAGGCCAATGGGGGTCAAGGTTTAGCTTCAGCAGTTACAGTGTTTTCAAGTCATGTCAGAAAGAATGTATTTAAAATGCACAACTCATAATTATGAGTGTAGGTAACTCTGGATTTTCTTAAGAGTTTCCGAGTTAAGTACGTGATGGTGAGAAAACAATATACAGTAGTCAGCATTTGAAGTGGATCAAAAAAGTTCATCAAAGTTGTCCTTAGAAGAAGGTTTTAGGACAACTTTGATGAAGGGTTTTGATCCACTTCAAATGTTGACTATTTACAGACATACTGACATAAAAAAAAACATTGCAGAATGCACAATGCATATTTCTAAATATTAAGCCTAAAATGTGTTTAATATCACTATTAGTAAGGATAGTATGATCACTGTATAATTTGAATGCAAGATATATATATAATTGTACTAAAGTATACTTGCAATAGTTCCACTTTAGCATAATCAAATATACTTAAGTATATCTTTAGTTGGACCTCAACAAAAAAATACTTGTTCCAGTTTAGCAGACTTTAAGTATACCAATTTAGTATACTAAAAATACAATTGCAAGGTATTTATAGTAAGTACATACAAATGTAAATGCAATTGTAGTACACTTAGCATATAATAAATGTATTTCAAATAGATTTTAGTATATGAATTTTTCACTAGGGCTGATATGGAGCAATAACTGAGGTTAAATGCCATCGTTCTGATCAATGACCTGAAGCAATCAATTTAGCCACTCAAGTAAGATTAGAGCACCCCTGTTTGCGATGCTCTAGTAGTTTCAATAAACAGGATAACGTTGTAGAAAATGGCTGAATTTAAAGAGACACCAGTGGTCTCTACGATACTTAAAGCACAATGCTTTTGGGAAACGCAGCCCAGATCAGTCGGATTATATACATATTACATGGTTTAACTTAAAAAAGCAAGTTACCTGGTTGCATAAAACATTTTTAAGTTCATTGAAATTAAAAATTTGAGCTAATACAATGAAGTCGATTGGTTTAATCAACAGAAACTCAAAATATTATGTTATCTGAACTACATTAATTATTGAAGTTTATCTGACAGAAGAAAAAATGTGATAAATCATGAAAATAATTTTTTACAGTACACTCAAAGTACTTGAAAGAGATTCACCCTTGACGCAAAAGTGGTTTAATGTTTGCTAAGCATCCTTTATCACTTGTTAATCTTTTGTATGTGGTTTGACTGCTGGAAAGGAGGTTTACTGTAATACGAAAGACAGATAACAGCATCGTGTCAGTAATCAAAGTGCTATTTGGATTCAGCTGCCAGCAAATTATGTAGAAATTCATCTGAGATATTAAGGTATAGACAGGAAATCATGTTATTGTCATTCTAAGGAACATTGTTTGATCTATTGCTAAAGCACTGGAGAGGTGATGTAAATATTACAGTGCTGCACCTTTGTTTTTTCTAATGACCACTATTTCACTTGATCTGTTTAAAATTTTTGGTTTTCGTGGGGGCTCTTTTTATGAGGCTTACTTCCCCTTGCTGAGAAGGAAAGAGGAAGACTAGGTTGCATTGTCAGCAACACAAATTTGCTTTCTACAGATTTGAGATGTGTGTGTGTGTTCTGGTTATGGCTATGGTCATATATAAGTATATATTTGGTTGTGCTTGGCCAGGGGCCTAAAGATGTCAAGTCACTCTCCCCCAGTGTGCCATGCTCTTTTTAAACATCCAATGTGTAGTAGTTGTTTGAAGCTGCGTCAAATCAAAGCAAGCTTGCTTCTTCAATCAAAAAAATCTCCAAGGATCTTATTTGTAGTTCTTTTATGTCTAACCACAGCAGAGTCTAAACCACAAAGTAAACGCATGTGCTATGGGACTGTTTCATTAGATAAGCAGCATTTCAGACATGATTGGGTCAAAATATATAAGTAAATGATGTATTATATGCATTGATTGATTTGATTAATTATATATTTGCTTTTTTTAAATCACTTTACACAGAGATATGTAAAGCTAGCTTTAAAAGGGCGTCTCTTTAGAATTTCTTGTCAGACCTGATGTTTTTTTTTTTTTTGTATAAGCGTGAGTGATAGAGCCAGCTGTCATGACTCATGAGACTTGGGAGATTTTGAAGTTTAAAAAGCTTTTAAGTTTGAGCTGATTGGTGTTGCCTTTCTGCAATTCAGTAAATTTCTTTTCATGTAATTCAAATTACAGCCTCCTTTAAGGGATGGACAATTAAATTCGTGTTCCAACTCATCAACTGAAAGGAAGCCTGTTCTTCAGTTATGAATTCAAAATGTCTGAGAAAAGCAGTTCATTTGTGGCATATGTAAAAACACTCTTTCAATCGGTTTGCTCAATTTGCAGACAGATTAAAGTACACTTACAGCCACTACTACACTGGAATGTAAATGTAATTTGAGCAATTATATTTAAAAAAAATAATAACTATTTTAACTGATCCTGCATAGTCACGTCATAGGAATCCAGAAATTGGTTGTGAAAAAATAAGGCAAACTGAAATTATTTGCTCTTAGCAATATGAAAAGGAGAAAAATCCACGTGATCTACAGAAGACTTTATCAGCCTCTTGCCAAAACAACATCAGCTGCTGTTTTTTTTTTTTTTACAAGTTAAGACATGTCTCCTGAGAGACAAACGAGATGAAGAACACCACCCTTGTACACTTGAAAAAGCTTACAAAGAAAGTTTGTAGACAAACAGAGAAGTTCCTTAAATAAGGGAGTAAACAAAAGGCCCGACCACTTTCTCACTTTATAAACCAGGGGGTGGCAATGGATTGAGATGGGGCCTTGTGGTCTACCAAAGGAGCACATTGCACAATCCAAGGAGGGAATGATAAAAAGCACTGCCATACATTTGATTCTGAGAATATATCTTCATACCGATATGCACTTAGAGTATGCCAACTTAGATTGGACACTTAATGTATTTCACAAACAGTTCACCTTTAAAGGAGATAGACAGAGACAACTTTTGAGCCTGAACAGCAGCAAAGCAAAAATGGCAGAAGCATCAATGTGTGATTCATTATGTTGGAGCTGTTTAAATAGAAATCAACTAGATGTATTTGGGGGGAGGGGTGTCCTTCCAGTTGAAAATGGCTGTTAGTGCAGAACAATTGGAGGAGGCCATTCCCATTTAGACACTGTTTAAACACGGAAACTCCTTGTTTTTCTCTAGCCTGACTTGCTTTGACCTTGCTGTGCTGTCTGGATCTTTCACAGGATGTTCATTTTTTTGGGGGCATTTTTAGAATTGGATTTAGGGCTGTCCTAACACTTCATTTTATCCCCTGCCATATTTTGTCACTCCAAGGTCTTCCACATCCTCATTATGTTTTGAATAGTCTTTCATAGCCTGTCAGATGTGGAACATAAAAAATACAAGAACAAAAAATGTACAAATATTAAAAGCTATTGTCTTCCCCTTCTCTTCCTTGTTACATTTTTGAGACTGTGCCAGAGACGGTGTACATGCAATAATAAAATAGTTCACTATAGCTTTGTTTGATAAACAGACAAAAACTTGTTATTTATTGAAAATGATCAAATCTAATTTGTGCAAGTGTGCATTCAAACATGCACCAGGTTTGCTGTCAATAATCTCCAACTTCATTGCCTGCATAAATCGTGATATATATATATATATATATATGCAATGAGATGTGAAAGCAATGGCGGACGTGATTTCTCAACATCTTTGGTCAGATCATCATGCAGAGCTATTGTATAGCTTTAGAAGACTTGGCAATTAGGTGAGTAAATGACTGAATTTTCATTTTTAAAGGTTAACCAGTAAACCAAACTCAGTGAAATGCTTGCAAGTAAAGTATGATTCTAAACAAAACCTGCTGTGCTTTCAGATTTTAACCCAACCAAAGCACTGGCCTCAGAAAGTCAGAAGGGTTATTTTGAGGTGCACACAAAGCAAAGACCTGAGGCAGAACCAAGATTCCCTTTGGAATGTGCCGTGTACTCGGATAGCTGTACCAGATCTGTGGTGTTCCAGTTTTCCTCTACACCCACACCCACCAGCCCAGTCACCTCAGGAATGCAGAAAGAGCACTCTTACTCTGAAGTCTACACACTAACATGTTTAAAACATTTCCCCTCAGAAGGGATAGCTTGATCATGCTCACTGTAAATGGATTAAGCATGCACACAAAATGATTCTTCTTATCTTTCTTCACAGGTTCCATTAAGCATATGAAGCTGAATTACTAAAAGAATCAAAGAATGATGAGATCCAAAGACTGACACTGAATGACAACGTCACAATACTTTTTATTTCCATTTCACCAATTCGCTTGACAGTTGCAATTGATCAACATGTGCCACCAACACAAAGCAAAACTCTGAACACCAAAAATCAAATGCGTATGCTCTGATTTTTTGGTCTCACATGATAGCTGTGCCTTCTCTTTGTAAACTCCAACAAGTTGCTGTTTATGTTGGCAGACAGCTGTTTGTCGCACAACAAGACAGAAAAAAGGAAGGTAGGTATCTCAAACAGATTTTAAGGCTAAGAATAAAATGCAAAGTACTTTAAGAATGAATACAAAGAACATCTAAAGTAACCAAATTCATAGAAGATTACCTGCTCAGGCAGGATCGGAGCACCATCTTCTCCACACCTTTGTTTCTTTCTCTTCTTGTTCAAGTTACATTTGTAGGATCCGTTTCTTGTTTTTCTTCGTCTTTAAATCTCTTTTCCTTTCTCAGAAACTCACTCCGCTTAATGTCTTAAACAGGCTTCAGTCTTTTGCCGCCACTGCTTTGTCGTTCCACCTATAGCTCAAAGTTCTAGTTCTGACAGTTGTTGCTCAGGGCCAGTGTGTGTGTCTGTATGCTTGTATGTGGGTGGGTGTGTATACACGCTAGTGCTTTGTGCCAGTTTCAGCTTGCCTGCCTCCTCTGTCTGCATTCATTTCCTGTTCCAGCACACACATCACAGCTTCAGAAGGTTCAGACAGCAACAGGAAGAGAGAGATGAGGGTATGGTTCAACTGAATCATTTGAGAAAAAAAAAAAAAGCCTCTTAAGTCATAATCAATTTTTATTCCACAAAAGCAATAAAGCAATACTCTGTTAACTCTGAAAAGAAAATTATGTTCCTTATCAAATAAGCTCAACAGTCTAATGTTCTACAATGTTACTATGTGTTTCAAGCTGTGTTGTGCCTCATCAACAAATCAGGTCACCGGAAAGTTGGTGGGTGGAATCAATCAACAAAAGCAGTAGACAGGAACACATGACTGAGACTACAACTGACAGGATGTTTTAACTTTTAAATAGTTTCCTTACCTGCAAACAGAAAGTTCTGCGTTCATCTTTTTTGTTGTTGTTGACATCTGTCTGGTCCCAGTGTGCATTAAAAGGTATTTTTTAAAAGGTATTTTTATGCTACCCTGTACTGGCTCTCTTGTGGCAGTTTCATGCACTCCTCATGTCGACTACTGAATGACAAACATCAGCTATTGCAAGAGTTCTCCATGCAGTTTCTATGAATAACACCCAGTGGTTGATTCACACCCATTTGGGCTCTGGTGGTTTCTTCCCTCCCTTCCAGTTTGCACAACCTCTGATCACATTTAGGCTGCATAAAACTGAACAACCACTAAATATAAATACTAAGAAATCTCACAGTGAACACTGAGGGTGAACCAGGAACCAAGAGGAAGGTATACTCATCCTCAGATGTGTGAGCAGGTAAACATGCCCCACCCCTGAAGAAAAAAAGTATGTTTTCTGGGTGGGGCACGTGAAGATTTACTGTTGCCATGGACTCTGTACTTTCAGTGATGTCTCATTTTGGCATGCTTTTGGAATGTGTAGTGCTTTCCTGGAACAAAAAGGGTGGAAAGTTTTGTTAGGATATTTACATGAATCAGCTGTAGTTGGATCATAAAACAACATTCTAGTTACTGAACATTGTTTAGTGAACACGTGGTCACGTGTCACATGGTGCATTTAGCATTGTTGGAAAATGAGTGTCAAATGCTACATCAACGGCTAGTTTATTTTAAATTTTCACAACTGTTAAAAACATGTATACATGTTATAGTTTCCTTTGGATTATTTATTTATTTTCAAAATAATGTACTGTCTGTGAAACATTTTGCTAAATTAATTTTTATAATTAATGATTTTTATTTTATAGATGATATGCTGCTAGTGCCATTTATAACCTTTCAAATTTTTTCTAGCCTAAATAAGCAAAATGGTTCACAGGCAGAGAGTGTTTTTAACTTTTCTGATTTGGCTACAATAGTGTGGGCCGCTCCCCTGACACATTTTTGCACTTTACAGAGCTTAAGGCTTTCACTCACTAAGACAGGTGTGATTTAGTCATGTCTGTCAGGTAGTTTTTCATTTTCTGTTCCCTGGAATTAACATTTTTGGCAAACTAATTGTTGTGCAACCATAAACATTCCATAATGACGTATTTTTGAGTGTCAGTGTTTTTAGGCGCCTTTCAGATCTCAGTGTTTTGGAATGGTGAGGATGAATGATTCACATGGCAGTTTTTAGAGAGGACAAACTTTCTGACTGTAGAAGGTGCGTTATGATGTCATTTGTGTCATGATGATATCATTTGTGGGAAAGCATTCAGTTTAGTTCAGTGTATTTATTTTTAAAAATAATCATACATTTTTTCAAAAGGTATGATTATATTCTATTTAATATAAAAGTATAAACATAATTCATAAACACCATTTACAAAAGTTAGAAAAGCTCAAATCCATTAAATAGTGATTGGTGATGTTTTTGACACTGTCCCTGTCAAGGTCTAGAAACATTCACATGTCTGTCCGTCTTTCTTTCTCCCTGCAGTCCTCCCTCTTCCTCATCCTCTGGAAGGAACCCCCCTCTTTCCTGTTCAGTAAGCCAGCCACATAAAGTTTCCTCTTCTCAAACTATCTCATTTCCTGTCGAGGATTCACATGTCCTTGCCCCAAACACACTCTGGAGTAGAGGACAGGTAGTGCGTGAGTTTGGGACTGTGCATGTATTATGACATATTGAGACATATAGGCTACAGTTACATCACAAAGGCAGGTGGTGTGTGCATCTCTTGATCAAGTATGAACATGTCCCAGTAGTCTGTCTGTAGGCCTATCTGTAAATGTTTTTGTTGTTGTTGTTTTTCCTCATTTGAAGTAGCTAGGCTAGATAATATTTTGTAATCTAGCAAAACATCTAACTTTTTTCCAGTCCGAAGTACGTTTTGCCTCTCAGTCAGATTCAGTTTGGCAATTCACTGGACACAACATTTTCCTAATTCGGGCAGGTCTCAAATACTCTATACTATACTATTTAATCGAGCCATAAGCACAAACTAGACCAGGTAGGCGGCGCGCGACATAAACTTTTATGGTTAACGTTTCTTATTTGTCAATTATATGTACGATAAGAAGAGAGTTAACAATAAAAACAGTTAAAAACACAAAAGGTAAATCGATGGAGGTAGGTGTTAACTAGTCTACTTCATTTATTTCCCAAAAACGGTTTATTAAGAACAAAAGCCTTGCATATAAATGTAAACTGTAAAGCTGCGAATCTCACAGACAGCAATGTTGCGCTGGCCTCTACCGACTGAGCCTTGCAATAACGCAGAGATAACAAATTCTAATCATTTTAGATAGAGGCTATTAACACTGATTTAGTGCTGTCGCCTGTCGGAACTGTACCTCAGAATCAGGTCTCTAATAAAATGAGGTGTACGGTTTCTTTTTTAGGACTAGCTTCGTGCTAGCCTTAAAGCAGCATATGCTACAATCCTCTATCTAGCCTACTGTTAGCTTTTATTTTTTATACTCAACGTTTTACATTAAATTATACATTTCTATTTTTAAATTCATTATTAGCTTTAATTTAATCATTTTTAATTCATTTTAATAGCTTATACTATATTAATGCCTTCTTAAATTAGGCTATTTATAATTGATCCCTATATAAGCTATAGGCTAATCTTATTGGAATGTTTTGCAACAATGTTTTGGCCCTACAAGATGAATGGTAGCCTACTTTTTATTTTTCTAAATTGAACATAAGAAACTGACTGGGATTTTGGAATGAATTTCCAGACAAAATAAAAGGAGAGAGCCTATAGATAATTAACAATTGTTTTCATTTGAACTCACATAGACACCTAGCCCTATATTTTCCTTTCTTTTTTCTTTTTTATGTGGCCAGTATTTCTTTACGCTTTGGTGTAAAACAGTTCTGTTTCTTTTTACAAGACTTCGTAGTCCATAACGTGTTTTGCATAACATATGGTCCTGGATTAACATCCTTTGATGATTCTTTGAAAGATAAATGAAAAAAAAGAAGGAAATTTTGTAAACTATTGCGACTGCAATTTTTTTTAACAAAGTATACGCGCCGTTTTAAAATTGCGTCATAATGCAAGCGGGGCTATGGAATTGCTAAAGGAACTCGTCACATTGGAAAGTGAAAGTGAAATGCTCTATGTAAGCAATGCTCTGTACCAATGAGGGATTACCACTAGCCCGATTTGTGTCATCACTTGATGATGTCACCCTAAACAAGAACGGATACAATTGCTCTTGTTTTAAAAATTATTTTTGCACATTTTGAGTATGATTTAATTATTATTTTTGGTAACACTTTATTTTACAGTATTCCTTGTTAAGCATAGTACATGTAGTTACTGTAGTAACAACTATAAATTATGCATAATTACATGCGAATAACGCCAAACCAAACCCTAGTTCTAACCCTAACCCTAATTGTTGCAAGTACATGTAGTTAATTGTTATAACTCAGTACTTGAACACGGACATCTTAAAATAAAGTGTAAACTTATTTTTTATTCATTTAAAAAAAACTAACTTAATTTAATAAATAAAATGTAGCCTAAGTGTGCAACAATGTGAAGACTCTCTTTTTGACAAATAACAGATGTAACGCGAGATTTTTCCAAAGAAAGAAATAAAAGATAGGGATATGGATTACATAGCCTATAGACTAATATTGACATCATTTGTTGACATCACTTGTTTGATGATGGCATTGCGTCGCCTACATAGTGAGAGTGATGGTGATTATGAAATTCTCAATTTGATTCAGATGAGATCCCTCTCGCTTTGTTTTCAAGATAAGTAAACTATCTCATTGCGTTTTCCAGGTGAAATAATGAACGCCCACCAAGACGAAAAGAATCACGTGATTCTTTCATTTTCTTCTTTCTGAAACTTCCAATTGTAATGCCGCTCGGCTTCCCGTGCTATGCACCTGCTGAAGGGAATTTTTCTATTGGAGAACACTATAAAACCAAGGTCTTGCAATGAACTAGTATCCATATCGTAGTAATCATATCATTTGAATTGTAGCTCTCCATTGTACTGCTGTCAATATAAAACCATTATGAGAACTTTTTTGTGTTTTCTGTGGCTTATCGTTTTTACGGCCCTATCTGCAGAATCCTTTAGTCAGGAGAGAAGGAATTTGTCTGAAACAATTAAATTTCTGCGTGAACTGGTGAGTAGTCTAATTTATTTTGATCTATCTATATTGTTTTTTTTTGTTGTTGTTGTTGTTGTCTCTACATGTCTCTACAACATGCATGGTCCATTACTTTATTAATAAATACATTTATTTAGCGAAAAGTTGCTGGATTACCAATATATCACCACAACAAAAATACATAGACTTACTTTATTAATCTAGGTTAATGTTAATTTATAGCCTACAACTTGTGTTAAATATTAATCAATATGTTAATAAATACTAATCAACGATAAGGACTAGTGTATTGTTTTAATATGGAGCTTATCTTATGTAAACCTAGACCTACTGCTTTATGAAAACTTATTATTGTTCATTATTACTTCATGATACCTGATGGTTTAATGTTAACAAAAGTGTGACCGCAATATTTAATAACCTTCGGGTGAAGAACACATCCTGAACATTAACATATCTCTCTCTCTCTCAAAGGGTCCAAAAGAATGCCTAAAAGAGGTGGAAAATGAGACGACTGATCGGTTCACGAGTCTTCCCAAAAAGGTAGACAACAAAATATCAAGATACAGTACACAGAAATGTTAAATCCTGGTGATATGTCTTCCTGCGGAGTTTTATTTGCAGCCTCACTCAAATTCAGTTAGGGTTAGGGTAGGGTCTGTATTTTTTTAACCCAAAGAACTTGATTCGCTGGTTCAGGTGTGTCATGATAAAACTCTGCAGTGAGGCTGATTGCCGTAAATATTTAGCACTGTTGGTGTTACTCATTGGCTTAGCATCCTGGGGTTTGACAATGTATTGTCTTTTTTTTTTTTTTCCCCCCATGTGGATAGGAAATACCTCAGGCACTGAAGATATCATATAACTCTATCTTTGAGCTCTTCAAAAAGAAAATAACCCATGGTCACTGGAATAACGCTGCATTCCAAAATCTAATGGAGCACCTCGACCTGCATGTCCGGCAAGCTAAACCAAATAGCGTAAGTCACGGGCATTGGTTAGGCTGAATCAACATCTACTTTTCATTATCAACAGTTCTAGTGTGTAATACAACATATCGTTAATATCTAGGTCCCTGTGACGAGCTCTGAACTTGAGACGCTGGTCAAGAACTTCAAGCTGCTTGATAATTTTCTTACACAGCAGGTAAGATATTCAGCAAATAACGCGCTATATACGATAAGGAAGAATGTTTAGCAGATGTTTGTACCTTTGTAATTCAAATCTGCACTGATTAATGTGTGACTGTCTTTCCTCCAGAATTTTAGCCGCTGCGCTTGGGAGATTGCGCGCAATGAGATTTTGGTCGTCATGGACCACTTCAGGAGAATGACATATAGAAAGAGACACAATTAGCCTAATATAGGCTAAATAGTAGTAAAATGTTGTTAGATGTTAAATTAAATTTTGTTCATAATTTATTATTATGCTATTTTATTGTTTTTCTTTTGCACTTTTCACTTTTCATTTGGTAAAATGAATGAATGAATGTATTTCCAGATTAATATATGCCATTGCTATTTAGAAACAGAACAACTAATCTAGACTACACTAAAATGTCTTCATCAAGCAAATAAACTTATATTGTCTTATATTGTTTATCCGGGGCATGTAGGAATGTTTCGTTTACATGTTGAATGTATTATTCAATGAATGTCTTTGTAACAAATGTGTGGACACATCACTTCACTAATGTTAATCAAAAATAAATTCTCAAAAATGTACACTTGTCTCTCATATTATTTCTTATTATTCAGTAACATGGGGTAAAGATGCCCCCTTGGGTAAAATTTTTCACCTGAACGTAGATGACATAAAATCTAATCGTGGTATTTTGCTGAATATTTTTAATTTTGTCATTTCATCTGAATATCATCATTTGTGAGATTTAGACAGTCGAAACAGTTTTGAGTTTAATTGACCTAATTTTGTGTCTTTGGAAAATACAGATCTATGACATTGTATTATGTTGAATATGAGTTTTTTGTTAATGAGGGATTTGTGAACACATCAGTGTTTTTGGATTTGTGGAGTAAAAGTTTTTATTTTGAAGTAAACACAGAAGGCGAAGTGGCATGTTGTTACTTGTGTTATTATTTTTAAATTTAATATGTAATTAATGGGGTTATTATATAATATATCCATGAATTTCAGATATCTTCGCTTTCATTAAAACCTTGAGTGAAATCATTCAATTTGAATTCACGGTGTTTCTGTATTATAACATATCTTCAATTAAAATATGGGCAATTAAATATGTAAATATTCATATGCCTGTAGCCGACATAAGTCATAGAATAATTTTACCTTTCAGATAAATCTCTTTTATGGGATTCTGCTTTGTCTGTCATCGGTTATTCAATTAATCAATTAAATTGTCAAAATAACCTTTTAAATATAGAGTTGATTTAGTATTTTACATTAATGACACCTTTAATAATATAAAAATATTAATAAGAATTATATAAAAAGTATTTGTACATTTCATAAAGGTTTATTCGGGTTGGAGGGATGGCCCAGTAGTCTTACTCCTTAATATTTGACGTAGCAAAATTAGCAGATGTTTCTATTTCCTATACATTATGCATCATCATCCAGCACATGCTAACTTGTATCTAAATATACAGTTTAAAAGTAAATCTACATTCTTCTTAAGGGGGGCTGTCAAGGGCATTTTCCCCCATATTCACGCAAGTTGTCACGTTTTTTACTCCAGTAAATAGCCTATTTTTCAGGGTGAGTATTTTTTTTGAAAGTTCATTTCGGTACATATGGCATACAGAAAAATCAACAACAACAAAAACTTTGAACATGAACATTTACAAAGAAAAGAAGACAACGAAGAAGTCGTCATTATTGTTATTCAGTGTTTGCGTTTGGTCTCTGACTTCATGCAATATTCGACAGAAATAGTAAAGCCTGTGGTCGAAAGACACCAAAACAGGTATCGGTGAGTGAATTGTGAAACCAGGAGCCCACTCTCACGCAAAGATTTTCTTCCCCTAACTTTTTCTGTCCTTCCTTCACATTTATTACACCTAATACTGGTAAACAAAATGTGTGCAGAGGACTTTCTTTCTTCGCTGTAACTTTTGCTCGCTGTCTCACGTCAACAAACGGTGGTCAAACATAAAACCTCTGTTTCGATGCGGCTCTTTATGGAAGTGATTTTTAGAAACTATTAATCTTGCCATCTACAAGCAAATATATGCAACATCTTCAAAGTGCTCCAGTGCTAACTTATAGTAATAACGCATGTGTATATATTTTTATTTAATCTTACAAAAGGTTAATACTGAGTCATCAACTTCGTACCCAGTAATAACCAACTAAAATAATTATGACGCGAATATGTATTAAAAAATATCAGAACAAAACACGGATCTTGAAGAATCGTATAGAGTTAGATTTGATCTGCTTGGAGGTCGTTAGCAGACAATATATAGTAAGACCTTGATTAACCAGTTCAGATGTGTTTAATTGGGGTTGAACTTTGCAGAACAGTTGCCCTCCATCAGCAGGACTGGGCACCCCTGTTTTAGTGGAATAGCTTATACTGGGCAGTATTTATGATACATGTATTTCAAATACTTATTTAAAATATAAAATAGGATTTTGTCATTTGTATTTGATTGGGATGATGACATTTTTGTATCAATATACTTTAGTGTTTTGTATTTTTGCTGTTTTAAAATATTGTAAAATACTGTAATTGGTGCCTAGTTTGCCCAGACTTGTTGAGATTAGAACAGAAAATTGATCCATATGGAAGAAGGTGGTCAAGGTAAGAAACACGCAGGCTGCCAGCTTTCCATCACTTTTTTGCATAAATTGCTATAATTTTTAACAGTTCATGTTAAGTTTCGGTGTTCCTTTTAGTAGCCTTGGGTAAATAGTTTACCAATTTACATAATGTTTTTGAAAACTATTATACTGAGCAGCAGCCCCTTATATTTATGATTAACAATCAAATAATGAATTAGTTTCTATGAATACAGGTGCCATCAGTGGTCTTCTTATGAATGACTTGTTTGTCATTGAGTCAGTGTTGCTGATGTAAAGTGACTAAATTAGGATACAATTATGAGTCATTCGCAAACTGTTAAATATTAAACTGTTAATTTGCTTTAAAACTAACCTTGACCTGGGAGCTCACAGGAACATGTGAATATTTGATCTGTTAACTGTTGCGTATGTCAGATTTATTGCATGACTCGAGCAGAGAAAAGCTGTTGCTATCAAGCATTGTTTACTTAATTAACCGAGTCAGTGTAATGGTGAAGAGATAGATCAAATAGGCCAATTGATGGAAGCCTTGCGAAGAAATGTCATGCTCCCTTGTAAAAGTATTTTTTAGTATTTGAAAGAAACAAAAATACAGTAGTTTATTTTGATACATGGTGTGGCTGCTGTATTGTGTAGTTTATTTTGATACACTTAAAATTAAGGTATTTGGTATTTTATTTTAAAATACATTTTGATGTACTATCTATGGCCTAATGGACATTGACCATTATTCGTTTGATTAAATCGGCACATTCCATTGAGTAATTGATTGCTTTAACAACTGTTTATTACTTTATTATTTTTCTTGTAACTGTCATAGCATTTCATTAGTGAAATTTAGGTGCGAGCTGGTCATTATAGCAGGTTGACCGTCATATTCCAAAACATCTTTTTGTTCACAAGCTCGAAATCAGCTACCGTGTCCAAAACACTATAGGTCTAACTAGCTTAATCTGGATTCATTCTTAATAATAGGCTAAATAGGCTATACTATTTTCTATAAGAAAATGAAAACGTAAATAAAATAAAATTAGGTTTGAAATTACATTTCATTGCACCATGAGAACTTGCGGCGAAATCCAGCGAGAGTTTGAGGTTACGTCATCACGTAGCGTAACAAAGCGTAGCGCATTACGTCTCAAACAGAAAGTGCCTTTCCCTGTATCTCTTCTAGTTTGGAAACGTCAGCGACCTTGAAATACTTTGGAATCAGGTAATTATTTTGGAATGAGGTAATTATTTTTGCTTTAATTTACATGAATAGCATTGGTTATTGTAGCTATTGCACGAAAGTGTGTGTGCTTTTTGCGTTGGTGTCTAAGCTGGTGTCAAAGACGGTTAACGAGTAAACTATAACTACATTATTATTTGTTACTTCTTTTCTAAATACAAAATTAATTACTTTTAAAAGTATTTTCTGTTAACTAAAGCAAACCAAATGAGTTAGTAACTCATCAAGTAGTTTGTGTTGTAGCCTGAACGAAAGTGAATGTGGGGAGGGTAATGCCCAATAATGCGCATCAGTTTTGCTTTCCAATTTCCATACTCCCGAATAAATCCAGCACACTTCACCATGTCCCTACAACATTCTCTCGAGCGACAGTGTAGAAAACTACTACATGAATACAAAGATGAAAACTCAAATGTGGACGTATATGTTTGTAATATTTTTAACTCTGCAGAGTCAGTGCTCTGCTTGCAAATGGCTCGGCCGATACAGGGTGATAAGCAACGAGTCTTTGAGCTTCCTGAAGGAAATGGTAAGTACACTTTAAACCTTTATGCATTAATTGTAAATTGTTATTAGAACAGATAGCCCTTTAGAGACAATGCTGCTGACTGCTGCGCACAGCTATCTTCTGCAACTTTCCTTTTTTAAAGACCTTTTCAATGATTTGTGCAACAGATTTGTTAGTTTTTTCGTAGACATACCCAATTGTTAATATCAGAATCATTTTACAACTATTTGGAATAATTAGCAAAACTGTTTTGTCTATTGAGAGATGCTCAGTAGAACAGTACATTATAAAAAGGTTTCATCATTATGTTACATCTTTGCTTATGTTCTTTTATTTTTGTCACAGTAATTTTAGTTGTTTTTGCGTGCTCCAATCTTCATTAGTAATTCAATGTGGTTTCCAAAGTGCAGTGAAATAACCACTGTGGGATTGCACCACTTTAATTTTATAAAAAATTTAAGGGAGCAATTCCAAGTTTCCAGTTATGTAGGTTGATGCTTGTAACAGATCAAATATACAGAATGTGGTATCAAAAATGACAAATTGTACTCTATCTTATAGGGTGGAAAATATCCTGAGGATACCAAGGTGTCATTTCCAGGACGCCTGTACAACATGATAGACAACGCCAAGGTTTGCAGATCTTTTCTACTTAATCCCATAAATAACACTTATGTTACCAGAGAAAACTTGCATACAATATTTATAATCTGAAGAACCTAGTTACCTACACAGGCATTATGTCTCCTTACAGGTGGAGGACCAGGTGAAGTTTCTTGTCCTGACCTTAGATCATATCATCCGCCTCATGGATGCCAGAGAGCACATGAATTCAGTGCAGTGGAACCTACAGACTGTAGAGCATTTTCTAACTGTCTTGAACAGGCAGTCATCTGAACTTAAAGAATGTGTAAGTCTTGTGTGTGGAAACTGTTTACAGAATCCCATTCTATGAATTGCATATAATCTTACATTTTTTATTTCATTTGAATCATTTAACGTAATATTGCATTAATCCTACAAATGTTGATGTTCGGATGAAAAAGGCTAATTGAATAAGAGCCTAGCCATTCAATAAATGTGTTTAAATGAGATTTAGAGACATAATGTTAAAAACATAAAAATAGATACAATTGTAGAAGTATTTTTCATTGTTAGTTGCTGTTAACTAATTTGTTATTAATGTTATTTTTGCTAATTGTTTACATTTTGCTTACTTTTTTCAGGTGGCTCGATACCACCAGCCATCACATAAGGAGTCCTACGAGATTAAGATAAATAGACACTTCAAGATTTTAAAGAAGGTTCTAAAGAAAAAAGTATGTTTCATTGCATAATACTATATCACAGCTTGCTACATTGTTTGCATGTGTGTTTATACTATTTAATAAGTCAAATGACTTCTGGTATCAGCTTTGTTTTCTTAGTGCCATAAGAGATATATTTTATTTGTGATGTAAATGTTACTTTGTAAAGAGCAAAAGGAATTTTTATTTTAAGGTGATGTAGGTACATTATTACATATACTTACTATAGTAATAACAGTATGCATATTACAAGTAACTAAGCTTATACCAAGCCCTAACTGTATATAGTAAGTACATGTACATGTAAGTACATGTACTTATTTGAGTTATGTAAATATGTCACCTTAAAATGAAGTGTAACCAAATTTTTGCAAAGTCAGTTGTACACAGCTAAAGTTGTTCCTCGTGTTTTCAGGAATACAGTGCTCAAGCATGGGAGCAGATCCGGAGAGCTGTGAAACAACATCTTCAGAGGATGGACATTATCGCAAACATTGCCAACAGACGATAAGACATAATGACAGACCATTGTCTTGTGACACATTCCATGGAGTGAAGAAAAGTTACTGCAAACAATTCCTTAAAAACTAAAACTGAATGTAACAAATGTATTTATTTACATGACTGTATTTCAATTGCAATGAATGTAGCCTAGAGTTGAATGGTTTGCCTAATGGCTAGTGCTTTAATATAGAGTTTACCTTATGTGTTTCCTATGAAAACTTGAAGTAATCTGATCATGCAAGCTAATTATGTTTCTTACAAAAATGTGTGAAACCTTTTGTTTATTTTATTTTGGTGCAAATAGGCCTCTGTGCCTAAACTATACAGCAAAATTTTTTGCTGAATGTGAAATTTAAAAAAACAAAAAAAAAAACAAGCATGCATTTCAAATAATGTATTTATTAACTGTCAGTCACTTATGTTGTGATGCACATGAATATTAGGTATATTTTGTGATTGTTTCAGGTATTTATTATACTTAATTTAATTTATATATTGTTGTGCACAATTTTTGTATCCCTGAATATTTATTGTTTTCATATGTACTGTTATTTATAGTTATTTATTTGCTCTGTTTGCTTGCAAAATATTTTGTACTTTTGAATAAAAAATAGATTGAAACTAAGGTGTTTCTTCCCTATAGTTTACTAAGTCCATTGAACTGTCACACACCATAAGTTTTAGATGGTTGACAATTCCTTATACTTGTACTACTTTTTTAGTATGGCTCTTCAGAGATTGAAAATGCCTATGGCATCATATGGCAAACCCATTTTTTTTTTTAATTCTACAACCCCAAATCATGAAAAGTTGGGACATTTTATACAATGCAATAAAATCAAGAATCTGTGATTTGTTCATTCTCTCAAACCTCTATTTAAATGACAAAAGTACAATGAAAAGTTTTTCAATGTTTTCACTGACCAACTTGATTGTATTTTGTAAATATAAACAAATTTTGATTTTGATGACTGCAACACACTCCAAAAAAAAAAAAAAAAAACTGACCCATGTTTCCCACTGTGTGACATCACCTTTCCTTTTAACCCGTCTAAGCTATTCGGGGTCTTTTTGACCTCAAATGACGTTTGCTGATAAAAAATAAAAAAAAGTTCCCTTGATCCAAATGGCATGAGACTTTGTAACGCTGTCAACACTTTCTAGAACTACAAAAAATAAAATAAATAAATTGGAATGATATCTGTTAGTGTGAGAAAAAATGTCACGCTCAGGCTGTTTGGAGTCTCTGGAGATCCTGCTGGATAAAATTCATCCTCAGAAACAACTCAGAACATACATAGACAGAAATGAAGTGGCAACACTTTAAAACATCACACACAACATATTTCATGTTTACGTAGTAATACCAGTGTAATACCCATGTCATTATACAAATTTGTGTCGTCATAAATCACAAAAACGTGTGCGCACACACACAGAGAGAGAGAGAGAGAGAGAGAGAGAGATAGAGAGATGAAAGGATGAGACAATCCAATTTAGCAAAAACTTCAGTACAAAACTGACTTAAGTACAAAAAAAAAAAAAAATGCTAAACTTTGACAAAAAGTTATTTTTATTGTTAGGGGTTCAAGCGCGTGGTGCTGAAACCCTCTTGTAATTGTTAAATTTTCCATGGATCAGCATTCTTCCCTAAAAATGATCGGGCAGACCAAACCGTAAGTCGTAGAGACTTGAAACTTTGAGGGCTTGAAACTTAGTACTCAAACCGCCTACAACGTCACCAAGACTCGCCCCGATCGGCCTGACGGGGGCGCTACAGCAGTCAAAAGTACGAAATGGCTCATAACTCCTGACCTGAACTGTTAGGCCCAGGCTCAAGTGTCTTATACCGTTGGAATCCTCGACTACAGGCGGACAATATCAACTGCCGCTCTTGGCAAAACACCGTCGTGCCGCCCCCACTTCACACTTACAATTAAACTCGATCTTTGAGATACATGTGAAAGACTGGAGGTTTTGTTTATTGATTTATTAATAAACTTGACCTAAATAAAAGCATGTACAAGCATGTTTTCGGATGTCTTTTTTTTTTTTTTTTTTTCATTCTGCAATGTATAAAATAATCAGCACAGCTAACTGCAAATGCAAACACTGTATTATATTATATAGAATATCTCCTGGAAGATTCAGGAGAATTCCTGGTGGGCCTCTAATAAATTGGCCGGCAGTAGCCTACTTCGACATAAAGAAAGTTTACGGGACGCGCAAAGCAGTCTAGAAAGTCTAGTTCGTTCATTTTCAATGCGAGACACACGAAAGCCGCAAATAGGTGGTAGTTCTTCTAGTAGTGGCGATGCGACGGTGTGCAAGCGGTTCTCATACCCAAAATCCCGTCACTTGCGCGTGCACAACTCTTCATTATGAATAGTCTAGAGGTTATAAATATATGGCATTTATAAATATTGTGCACACAAAGGTGAGCAACGTGACTCCTCGGTTTTCTCTCTCACACACATAGGAGGAGGGTGAACTAACTTAAGGCTAAGGTGAAGCACTTCACTTCAGCCTTAAGTTAGTTCACCCTCCTCCTATGTGTGTGAGAGAGAAAACACACATTTCAATTTCCTTGTAATAGTTTCAGTTCAAGTATCGTCGCAAAAGCTACACAGCCCAGCATAAACAATCCTGATAAACCATTTGTTATTCAAGGCTACGTTAAGGTGACCAGATTCCTGAAATGGAAACGGGGATATTTCCTAATTGAGTGGTAAAAATGTCACCGAAATCTCATTTGTCATCATCTATTAATAAAAAACGGGAACAATACATTTTTGAATGTCTTTGTTTTTTAATTGTTGCAGGTTCCCTATATCATTGCATTAATAATTATTATGATTTATTTGTATTATTAGGATTTTTGTTCTGTTTTTAATAAAATTCACCAAAAAACTATTAGGCTACACTATTAACCAGGCCTAACTAAAAAAAAACTGTTACACTATTTTGAAAAATCACATTACAAAAATAACACAACAGAAATATGAGATAAGATAAATAAAACACCATTTAACAAATATTTATTATTGAATTTAATATTTTCATTTTTACGAGCTGTTTGCTAGCCTACTGTACAGAAATTTCAACGTTTTAAACTTGTAACTATTTCGCATTTTAGACTCATTCTAAGCACTAAGTAAGTTGCAGGTGTATTATTATTTATTTATTCATGTCTGAATGTACATTCACTTGATAAGACGTGTGTGGAAATCGCTGCTTTGTGACTGGGGACATTTAAATAGTCCAAAACAATGCCGCACCCTGTTGAAGCCCTGTTATAAAACCCATAACCGTATTACTTTTATTTAACATGAATAGTTAGTATGTTACTACCTGCGCTCTGCTCTGGTCCAGTCCAGATTACTTTCTTCATGGCGCGCGACCAAGTGTAGCAGACAGTGTAGCTGCACAGCTTCCTCTGTTGGTGAATATAATCACTACACGATTGCTCCGATAAACAACATGCTGCAGTATGTTGGTCGAGCTTTTTTGCAATGTATTTGCGGGCTATTTTGAACGAGCTATAACGGGGACATTTCCAGAACAACTAATCGGGTGATAACGTTTTGATATAAGTGAAATAATTCCAAACGAATGCCAAAAAAATAAAATAAAAAAATAACTTAAAAACTAAAACCCTCACCTTTTTGCCGCCCTCACTGTGCTGCCGCCCTAGGCGGCTGCCTAGTTCGCCTATAGGTCCTGGACAAGATGCATTTGCTCGTCCTACTTTTGCGAACTAGTCCTAGGTTTTTCGCCCGATCGGAACCAAACCAGTGCAGACATGTTCTCTGGAGTCTGAATATAAATAATTATCAAAAAAAAAGTTGCATTTTTTATTCACGGTCGCTAAGCGCCAAAACAAACGATGAGGGCGGAGCCACTCTTACTAAAATGGCCATCACTCAAGAACAAAATAAGATATTTGCACCAAACTCGGTACACATGTGTAGGTGCTCAATCTTTGGTCACAATAAAAAAAATCATAAAAAACTGGGTGGCGCTATAACTTGAAAAAAACATGAAAACAGCTGTAACTATGCAACCGTTGTCCAATCGACTTAAAATGTGTTGTGCAGTGTCTTGGTCTAAGGGGGCATGATACTCTATGAGGACATTGGCATATTTCAAAAAACATGGCCGCCATCGGCCAATGAAATTTGAGCACCTATTAGACAAGGTTAATGGAGGCTCAGTGTGCATGTTTGACTCATTGTCCTAGAGGTCTGTAAGAATTTTGAAAGAAATTGGCCACTAGTTGGCGCTAAGGAGTTTTACACCTCTGTACTTATGTGGTGTTTCACAGATCCACACAATATGCTTATCATTTGATAGAGCTTCTCATGCTGAACAACTTTGCCTCAAGAACCAATGCTGTCAAATAAATTGTTCATTAATTCTGAAAAACCTACTTTTGCGAACTACTCCTAGGTTTTTCGCCCGATCGGAAACAAAACAAGTGCAGGACAATTCTCTGGACTCTCTAGGTCAATAATTATCAAAAAAAAAAAAGTTTATCTTTACCCTTTCGCTCGCTATAACAGGGTCATTTAGAAAATGGGCGTGGCAAAATATACAGGTGCTGGACATATAATTAGAATATCATCAAAAAGTTGATTTATTTCACTAATTCCATTCAAAAAGTGAAACTTATATATTATATTCATTCATTACACACAGACTGATATATTTCAGATGTTTATTTCTTTTAATTTTGTTGATTATAACTGACAACTAAGGAAAATCCCAAATTCAGTATCTCAGAAAATTAGAATATTGTGAAAAGGTTCAATATTGAAGATACCTGGTGCCACACTCTAATCAGCTAATTAACTCAAAACACCTGCAAAGGCCTTTAAATGGTCTCTCAGTCTAATTCTGTAGGCTACACAATCATGGGGAAGACTGCTGACTTGACAGTTGTCCAAAAGACGACCACTGACACCAGGAGGGCAAGACACAAAAGGTCATTGCAAAAGAGGCTGGCTGTTCACAGAGCTCTGTGTCCAAGCACATTAATAGAGAGGCGAAGGGAAGGAAAAGATGTGGTAGAAAAAAGTGTACAAGCAATAGGGATAACCGCACCCTGGAGAGGATTGTGAAACAAAACCCATTCAAAAATGTGGGGGAGATTCACAAAGAGTGGACTGCAGCTGGAGTCAGTGCTTCAAGAACCACTACGCACAGACGTATGCAAGACATGGGTTTCAGCTGTCGCATTCCTTGTGTCAAACCACTCTTGAACAACAGACAGCGTCAGAAGCGTCTCACCTGGGCTAAAGACAAAAAGGACTGGACTGCTGCTGAGTGGTCCAAAGTTATGTTCTCTGATGAAAGTAATTTTGCATTTCCTTTGGGAATCAGGGTCCCAGAGTCTGGAGGAAGAGAGGAGAGGCACACAATCCACGTTGCTTGAGGTCCAGTGTAAAGTTTCCACAGTCAGTGATGGTTTGGGGTGCCATGTCATCTGCTGGTGTTGGTCCACTGTGTTTTCTGAGGTCCAAGGTCAACGCAGCCGTATACCAGGAAGTTTTAGAGCATTTTATGCTTCCTGCTGCTGACCAACTTTATTGAGATGCAGATTTCATTTTCCAACAGGACTTAGTATCTGCACACAGTGCCAAAGCTACCAGTACCTGGTTTAAGGACCATGGTATCCCTGTTCTTAATTGGCCAGCAAACTCGCCTGACCTTAACCCCATAGAAAATCTATGGGGTATTGTGAAGAGGAAGATGTGATATGCCAGACCCAACAATGCAGAAGAGCTGAAGGCCACTATCAGAGCAACCTGGGCTCTTATAACACCTGAGCAGTGCCACAGACTGATCGACTCCATGCCACGCCGCATTGCTGCAGTAATTCAGGCAAAAGGAGCCCCAACTAAGTATTGAGTGCTGTACATGCTCATACTTTTCATGTTCATACTTTTCAGTTTGCCAAGATTTCTAAAAATCCTTTCTTTGTATTGGTCTTAAGTAATATTCTAATTTTCTGAGATACTGAATTTGGGATGTTCCTTAGTTGTCAGTTATAATCATCAAAATTAAAAGAAATAAACATTTGAAATATATCAGTCTGTGTGTAATGAATGAATATAATATACAAGTTTCACTTTTTGAATGGAATTAGTGAAATAAATAAACTTTTTGATGATATTCTAATTATATGACCAGCACCTGTACTCAAAAGCCTATAAATCCTAAACGAAAACTCAGAACTTCACGAAATTAAGTAAGCACATGCAGTATATGACTCTAAAGAGACTCTAAATACTCTTATTTACATTACATTTGGCTAACTCTGCCACATTAGTATTATAAGAATCTAGAAGGTTCTTCTCTCAAACATCCAATGTAATGTCTTATGCTAATCTCTTGCTAGAGCACAAATAGTCATAAAAGTTCCCTCTGAATGAACAACTATTGGCTTAGTCACCTCAAGAGTATGTGGCATCTTCACACTTTAAAAATCACTGATCACAAGATTACACCAGTTCCTTTACTGAGAAAACGCCAGTAGGTGGCGGTAAGTCACTGTTTTTATGAGTGAATAATCGAGTCGTTCATTCTTTCAGTATCAAAGCAAGCGGCTGTATTTATGAATGGGTCACTGAACGATTTGTTCAAAGAACACAGATTGTGTGCTGCAGTTCTGCTGTGGCTTTCGTTGCAAAATAGAGCAAAAATACTGACAATACTGTTTAAAATGTACATCACTTAATATTACCCTTTTGTTTTATTACCCAATATTCGGGAAACATTGCATTCTTCCTGGTATAATATGATCAATATTAAAAACAATAACTCACAGAAGGGTATGTTTTTGTATCAGAGTTTTAATCTTAAATCTCTTTGCAGTCTGTGTCTATACGCTATTAGATTCTTCAGACTAGTATAAGTGCTAAATCCTCCCTTTTATTGTCGAGAACAGCACTAATATAGCGCGATTTGCTGGCTTGTGTGGATGCAGTCAGTTTGAGGTGAGGTAAGGTAATTTGATTGAATGCCATGTATTTACGGCATTGTACCTGCTAGAAATACATGACCAGTTTTAATATTATTTTGAGGTGGAGTAGAATAAAATGAACTGAAAAGCATTTTGTTCGCGTACGTCAGATTGAGAGCCACTTCTGGATATCAGCCCACGCTAGCGGAGTAAAGTTATTTTTGTTTTGGATATTCGTCACACATTCAGCAATAAACGGCAATAACTCCAAAACGACATGCCCCCTAAACGGTATCATCGCTAAAAGGGCAAAGCTAGTAATGTTTCACGAGCTTTCTTTTCATTATTTTTACTCGATCTAACGAGCACTGACCCGCAGAACCCGTCGCAATGTGAGTTACGGCGGGAAGGCTCGCTCTTGGCTGAGCTGTAAGTTAGGGACCGTGGGGGTTTTCTGCAAGTTTTCATCGTTTTTTTGCTATGACTTGGTGAGTGATGTTTTTGTAATAGCTCTTTTGTTAAAAGTCCTATAAACATGAGACCAGTGTCATCCAGTAGAGAGGGACAGGGGACAACTTTCACAACCTCTTTTTTTTTACCCCTACTTGTGCAAAAGAGAACTGCATGTCTAAAATGAACTTTCTTTTTGTAATAATTTTGTCTAAAGGGGAGACAGAGACATCAAAACAGTGCCATTCATTACACGGGGACAGGGGACAACTTTCACAACCTTTTTTTTACCCCTACTGGTGAAAAAGGCAATTGCATGTCTAAAATTAACTTTCTTTTTGTAATAGCTTTGTCTAAAGGAGAGACAGAGACATTAAAACAGTGTCAATCAGTAGAGAGGGACAGGGGACAACTTTCACAACCTCTTTTTTTACCCCTACTGGTGCAAAAGAGAACTGCATGTCTAAAATTAACTTTCTTTTTGTAATAATTTTGTCTAAAGGGGAGACATAGACATTAAAACAGTGTCATTCATTACAGGGGAGCAGGGGACAATTTTCACAACCTCTTTTTTACCCCTACTGGCTAAAAGGGAACTGCATGTCCAAAATTAACTTTCTTTTTGTAATAGTTTCATCCATCAGGGAGACAGAGACATCAAACCAGTGTCATTAAGTAGAGAGGGACAGGGGACAACTTTCACAACCTCTTTTTTTACCCCTACTGGTGCAAAAGAGAACTGCATGTCTAAAATTAACTTTCTTTTTGTAATAGCTTTGTCTATCGGGGAGGCAGAGACATGAAACCAGTGTCATTCAGTAGAGGGGGACAGGGAACAACTTTCACAGGCTCTCTTTTTACTCCTACTGGTGAAACAGGCAATTGCATGTCTGAAATTAACTTTATTTTTGTAATAGCTTTGTCTAAAGGGGAGACAGAGACATTAAAACAGTGTCATTCATTACAGGGGAGCAGGGGACAATTTTCACAACCTCTTTTTTACCCCTACTGGCTAAAAGGGAACTGCATGTCCAAAATTAACTTTCTTTTTGTAATAGTTTCATCCATCAGGGAGACAGAGACATCAAACCAGTGTCATTCAGTAGAGAGGGACAGGGGACAACTTTCACAACCTCTTTTTTTACCCCTACTGGTGCAAAAGAGAACTGCATGTCTAAAATTAACTTTCTTTTTGTAATAGCTTTGTCTATCGGGGAGACAGAGACATGAAACCAGTGTCATTCAGTAGAGGGGGACAGGGAACAACTTTCACAGGCTCTCTTTTTACTCCTACTGGTGAAACAGGCAATTGCATGTCTGAAATTAACTTTATTTTTGTAATAGCTTTGTCTAAAGGGGAGACAGAGACATTAAAACAGTGTCATTCATTACAGGGGAGCAGGGGACAACTTTCACAACCTCTTTTTTACCCCTACTGGCTAAAAAGGGAACTGCATGTCCAAAATTAACTTTCTTTTTGTAATAGTTTCATCCATTAGGGAGACAGAGACATCAAACCAGTGTCATTCAGTAGAGAGGGACAGGGGACAACTTTCACAACCTCTTTTTTTACCCCTACTGGTGCAAAAGAGAACTGCATGTCTAAAATTAACTTTCTTTTTGTAATAGCTTTGTCTATCGGGGAGGCAGAGACATAAAACCAGTGTCATTCAGTAGAGGGGGACAGGGGACAACTTTCGAAGGCTCTCTTTTTACTCCTAGTGGTGAAAAAGGCAATTGCATGTCTGAAATTAACTTTCTTTTTGTAATAGCTTTGACTAAAGGGGAGACAGAGACATGAAACCAGTGTCATTCAGTAGAGGGGGACAGGGGGCAACTTACACAAGCTCTCTTTTTACTCCTACTGGTGAAAAAGGGAATTGCATGTCTAAAATTAACTTTCTTTTTGTAATACCTTTATCCATCCAGGAGACAGAGATATGAAACCAGTGTCAATCAGTAGAGGGGGACAGGGGACAGCTTTCACAACCTCTCATTTTACTCCTACTGGTGAAAAAGGGAATTGCATGTCTAAAATTAACTTTCTAAAATGAATGTCTAAAATTAGCTTTATCCATCCAGGAGACAGAGATATGATACCAGTGTCATTCAGTAGAGGGGGACAGGGGACAGCTTTCACAACCTATCATTTGACCCCTACTGGTGAAAAAGGGAACTGTATGTCTAAAATTAACTTACTTTTTGTAATAGTTTTGTCTAAAGGGGAGACAGAGACATCAAACCAGTGTCATTCAGTAAAGGGGGACAGGGGACAACTTTCACAACCTGTTTTTTACCCCTACTGGTGAAAAAGGGAATTGCATGTCTAAAATTAACTTTCTTTTTGTAATAGCTTTGACTAAATGGGAGACAGAGACATGAAACCAGTGTCATTCAGTAAAGGGGACAGGGAACAACTTTCACAACCTCTTTTTTTACCCCTACTGGTGGAAAAGGAAATTGCATGTATAAAATTAACATTATTTTTGTAATAGATTTGACTAAAGGGGAGACAGAGACATGAAACCAGTGTCATTCAGTAAAGGGGGACAGGGAACAACTTTCACAACCTCGTTTTTACCCCTACTGGTGAAAAGGGGAATTGCATGTATAAAATTAACATTATTTTTGTAATAGCTTTGACTAAAGGGGAGACAGAGACATGAAACCAGTGTCATTCAGTAAAGGGGACAGGGAACAACTTTCACAACCTCTTTTTTTACCCCTACTGGTGGAAAAGGAAATTGCATGTATAAAATTAACATTATTTTTGTAATAGCTTTGACTAAAGGGGAGACAGAGACATCAAACCAGTGTCATTCAGTAAAGGGGGACAGGGGACAACTTTCACAACCTCGTTTTTACCCCTACTGGTGAAAAGGGGAATTGCATGTATAAAATTAACATTATTTTTGTAATAGCTTTGACTAAAGGGGAGACAGAGACATGAAACCAGTGTCATTCAGTAAAGGGGGACAGGGAACAACTTTCACAACCTCGTTTTTACCCCTACTGGTGAAAAGGGGAATTGCATGTATAAAATTAACATTATTTTTGTAATAGCTTTGACTAAAGGGGAGACAGAGACATGAAACCAGTGTCATTCAGTAAAGGGGACAGGGAACAACTTTCACAACCTGTTTTTTACCCCTACTGGTGAAAAAGGAAATTGCATGTATAAAATTAACATTATTTTTGTAATAGCTTTGACTAAAGGGGAGACAGAGACATGAAACCAGTGTCATTCAGTAAAGGGGATGGGGAACAACTTTCACAACCTCTTTTTTTACCCCTACTGGTGAAAAAGGGAACTGTATGTCCAAAATTAACTTTCTTTTTGTAATAGTTTCGTCCATCAGGGAGACAGACATCAAACCAGTGTCATTCAGTAGAGGGAGACAGGGGACAACTTTCACAACCTTTCTTTTTTACCCTACTGGCTGATTAGTGAATTGTATGTTTAAAATGATCAAAAAATATTTTTTGTAATAGCTTTGTCTATTAGGGAGACTCATGAGAGATTTCATGAGTGTTTTCTATGATTTTTTAAACCTATCTGTTGCAATTCAATATTTCTAATTGTGTTAACTGCATCTACCTTATCATCATAAATATTGTCAACACTGAGATATTTCTCCCAAATATATGGGCCAAATGTTTACAGTACTACTGGGTTACAATGAATAAAGAAGAAAATAAAATTTTGAAATAAGGTGTTGCATATAAGTCAATTTTACACACACACATTGGGTTTTCATGTTTTGTGTGAATATTCCATAGGTGTATATTCCAAACTATATATTCTGTCCTACTACACTCACCTTATCTCTAAACCTACCCATTATACAAAATTTTCTACATTTTCTAAATTTTCAACATAAATCTGTATGATTTGTAAGCATCTTTCCTCATAGGGTCAAACAAAAATTAGCCATGCCATGCTTCCTTATGATATCTCCCAAGGGTAGCATGTACAGAGTGAACAGCAACGGTCCTAGTACTGAGCCTTGCGGTACTCCATATGGAACTTGTGATCAATATGACATCTCTTCGTTTACTACTACAAACTGATAACGGTCAGATAAGTATGATTTGATCCATGACAGCGCCATTCCGCTAATGCCAACATAATTTTCGAGTCTATTTAAAAGAATATTGTGATCAATACTATCAAATGCAGCACTAAGATCCAGTAACACTAATAGAGAGATACAACCACGATCTGATGATAAGAGCAAATCATTAGTAACTCTAATGAGAGCAGTCTCAGTACTATGGTATGGTCTAAATCCTGAGGGGAAATCCTCACAGATACTGTTTCTTTCTAAAAAGGAACATAGTTGTGATGATACTGCCTTTTCTAGTATTTTTGACAGAAAAGTGAGATTTGAGACTAATTGACTAATTCTGTAGGATCAAGTTGTGTTTTTTTAATAAGAGGTTTAATAATAGCCAGCTTAAAAGTTTTCAGTACGTATCCTAGTGATAAAGATGAATTAACGATATTAAGAAGAGGATCTGTGACCTCTGGAAGCATCTCTTTCAATAGTCAGTATAGGGTCTAACATACATGTTGATTTTGATGATTTAACAAGTTTAGACAATTCTTCCTCTCCTAAAGCAGTAAATGAATTTAATTTTTCCTCAGGGACACTACAATGCACTGTCTGACACGATACTGTAGTAGACAGTTGCATGGTTATAATTTTCTCTCTAATATTGTCAATCTTGCAAGTAAAGAAGTTCATAAAGTCATTACTGCTGTGCTCTTTGGAAACATCAGAAGTTGAAGCTTTATTTCTTGTTAATTTAGCCACTGTATCAAATAAATACCTAGGGTTGTGCTAATTTTCTTCTAAAAGTTTTGAAAAATAGGCAGATCTAGCAGATTTTAAGGCCTTTCTGTACTCAATCATTCTCTCTCTCCACGAAATGCGAAAAGCATCTAGTTTTCTAAGCTGTCTGGTATGCTAAGGCGATGTAACTGATCAGGAAGATTATTTATAACGCGATCTTTAGTGGTAGGAGTGATTGTTCTACCAAATTTATGGCAGGGAGGCAGTTTAGCTGCCATGACTAAATGTAGTATACACAAGACTAGATAATGATCTGAGATGTCATCACTCTGCTGCAGAATTTCAACGGCATCAATATCAATTCCATTTGACAATATTAGATCTAAGGTATGGTTACGACAATGAGTGGGTCCTGACACGTGTTGTCTAACTCCAATAGAATTTAGAATGTCTATAAATGCCAATCCCAATGCGTCTTTTTCATTATCTACATGGATATTAAAGTCACCAACAACAAGGACTTTATCTGCAGCTAGTACTAACTCCGATAGAAAATCAGCAAATTCTTTGATAAAGTCTGTATGGTGTCCTGGTGGCCTGTATACAGTAGCCACCACAAATGTCAACTTACATAATGTTACATAAAGCACCATCACTTTGAAGGAATTATATTTGAAAGACTTTTGACTAATACTGTAAATATTACTATAAATTACAGCAACACCTCCGCCTTTGCCTTTCTGATGAGGATTGTGTCGATAATCGTAACCTTGAGGGCTAGACTCATTTAAAGTAATGTAATCATCCGGTTTTAGCCAAGTTTCTGTCAAACACAGCAAATCTAGATTATTGTCTGTGATAATATTTACAATAAGTGCTTTTGAAGAAAGGGATCTAATATTTAACAACCCAAGCTTTATCATTTGCTTATCAGTATTATCGCTATTCTTTTTTTTTTTTTTTTGAACATTAATTAAATTTTTACCATTAAATGGGTTTGGAATTTTTTTTTTTTTTTTACTAATTCGGGGTACAGACACAGTCTGTATGTGATAATATCTAGGTGTAAGAGTTTCTATGTGTTGGGAATTATCTGACGTCTGTAATATGAGGCAGCTAGCAGACAGTCGGTTTAGCCAGTCTGTCTGCTTCCTGACCTGGGCCCCAGTTTGTCATGTTTCAGCTTTAAGACTATGTGCCATATTACTAGAGAGAAGAGCAGCACCATCCCGGGAGGGATGAATACCATCTCCCCCAAAAACTTTTTCAGTTGTCTATGAAACCTATATTATTCTGCTGACACCACAGCCAGCCATTGAGTGATGATAATCTGCTAACTATCTCATCACTCCGAGGAACAGGAAGGGGACCAGAGCAGATTACTTTTCCTGATATTGTACTTGCGAGTTCAAACACCTCTTTAATGTTAATTTTAGTGATCTCTGTGACCGACTGAATGACACTTTAATTTAAGTAGAAAATCTCAAATGAAGATCGCTGAACTCCAGCTTACTTGTCTGTGTTTTCAGATCATTCGCGCTTCTTCCTCCGTGTAAAGAGAGAGCGCGTGTGCGTGGTTGCCAGATTGCAAATATTAAGTAAAACGTGTTCTTTTAACAGAAAAGCTCTGATTGAGGGTTTCAATTCTGGAAATCTGGCAACAGTAAGCGTGAACGCTCGTAAAAACAGTCTGTAATGTTTTGTCTCCTTTATTCGACAAAAACAAAAAGTGATTTCAAAAGAGTGAGTTTTTAGTCTTTTAGCATATCAGTCTCGTCTTTTTTCGTCAACGATATTGCATTTGTTGATTTAGTTATAGTTACATGACATTGGTGTCCTTTCTCATTCCTCTAGTCATGGAAAAAAAGGTCATCAACGAACATTTTTCGTCATAGTTTTCGTTAACGAAATTAACACTGCTACTCTTGTCTAAGGTGGTTATCTTGAAGCATTTATAAGCATTTCAGAGCCATTTAAAGATTATTGACAATTATTTATTTTTATATGCCTATTAGCTTTTTTTTTTTTTTTTTTTTTTTTTTACAACAAGTAGCCTACATTTTTCTTAGATCATAACTAAATTCATAGCCTATACAACACTACTATATCCATAGCACAATGTAATCTTTATTTCTTTTGTTTGTCCTTTTAACAATTTCCTGATGATGCATATATAAAGGAAACTTTGTTTAGTTTTGAATCAGTTGGTATCAGGCTCAGTTCCATAATGAAGCACAAGCATATACTGACTCAACAGCAAAGGCTAACTGAATATAATAGCTAATTTCAGGTAATTACGTTAACAGTGGTGAAGATGGAATATTCCGCTAATGAATGATGACGGTGTGGGTATTATTAATAAAGCGCACACTCATTATTAGTTATACGTGGAACAGAACCTGCCACACGTACTGAATCGGCAGAATTGAATTCATAGAGCGCGAGCTCCTGGGTGTACTATGTTCGTGTGGTCTGGGCGCGTAGGAAGTGCATGCGGTGTGGTTCGCTGATGTGGGTTGCTGAAGCATCTCATATGGGTGCTTCGCTTTCCCATTATCCGAGAAAATTATTTTTTTCTCATCAGTTTTATGGAAGAAATCACCCGTTCATTCATTGAAAGAAGTGGGACTTACCCAGAAGATTTTTTCGAGTTGAGAGTGAAAAGTGAAAATGCCTCTCGGGCAAACACATTACTACGTATGCTACAACCCTTCGGTCTCCTGTTAAATATGCAATTATATTTGCATATAATCAATGTAATAAAAATATCTACTGTGATTTTCTTCAAGGTGAAATTCAACGGATTTTATTACTACAGTTTTCTCCCCTTTTACGGTTTGTAGTTTGTTTTTGGTTGACCGATAAGAAAACCCAAGATGACAATAATCCAAAGAACTAATTTATTCTAAATAGGCTACATTCAGTTTTCTTGATAAGATAAAGATTATTTTACCTGACAATGAGAACTTTAGTGCTGTCTATAATTGTCTGAGAGAAAAACAATGTTAGATAGCCTAGATGTATATAACAAAGATGCATTATATAACAAACTATCAAAACAAGTGGCACTTATTTTAAAGAAATATGGCATAAGCACACTTTTCAATCAATGCATTTCAAAAAGTTTGATAGATTTCAAATATAGAAATATTAGACACTTTCAGGTTGTTAATCTTTGTTGAACATTTATAGTTAAACTTCTGCGGTTACTCTGATGTCAAACAAAAGAAAAGTGCATGCGGCCACAGCATAGATAGATAGATAGATAGATAGATAGATAGATAGATAGATAGACCACATCCTTTCTTAGCAACACCTAAAAGGGAGATGCGCAGTGACAAAAGAAACATGTTTTGTGGTTTGCAAAAAAATTCCATACATGATTATATGTAAAGGCTTTCCTTTCCATTCATCACACGTTTTAGTATAAAACAGACCATTTTGCATCCATGTCTTCAGAAAGAGATTTTCAAGAAGTTTCAGCACCGTTTGTAACTGAGTGCTACTTTACAGCTCTTTTAATTTTTTGATTTGGACACTCAGCATCATCTTTCAGATTTTTGGTCTCATATTATAGCTACAGAATGGCACTTTGGAAATATATCGCTTTATTGAGTCCATTCCTTTTTTTCTCCCCAATTTTTTCAATGCCAACAAAGTGCATCCTGCGGCAGACACTTGTGAAAGAAACTCACAGTCTACTTGAGAATATGGTAAGTTGAGTTTTCTCCTTTTTTTTCCTGTTCCCTTTTTTATTTCCTTTCCCTGCCTTACCTATGTGGCTATGTCCTAACTTATGTCTTTCCTTATAGGGAGGTCTTTTTCCTCGTGAATGCTTGGAAGAAAACGTCAAAATAACCTTCCCGAAATCTGCACTGCAATCAAATGACTCCAGTCAGGTGAACTAACAACACACCAAGAACAGTTATTCCAGATTAGCTCCTTAATTGTCTATATGTTTCTGAGGAATACTTGCCAGGGCATGTGTAATATTTTCTAACTTGTTATATGTTTAATTTTCAGGACATCGGTGTAGCAAAGGCAATTTATAAAATCATGGAGCACATTGATTTCCTGTTTGCTAACGACAGTTATCCAGAGTCCTGGAACCAGAAGAAAGTGGAGCATTTCCAAAACATAGTTTACCGTTTAACTGTCAATAACAAATGTGTAAGTTCGAAATACATTTATTGTTATAGGCTATTATAGATGAATCTATGAATCATGCCTGTAATTATGTCATATTTCTCCTCTGTGTGTAGATTATGGGGAGAAAGAACGGACCCGTGGATGATTTTCCAGCAAGAGACGATGCACTAAAAACCTTCTTTGATAAACTGGCCACTCTTCTCAGAGACAAGGTAGCCTACTGCAGAATTCAGTATGCATATAACATTAACTACAACGCACTGTTACTTCATTCCATACCCTACTAATAATATATAATTTGTCTTTTTTCCTCAATCAGGACCACAGTGTCTGCGCGTGGGAGGTGGTTCGAAAGGAGCTCCTGTGTGTTTTCCATGACATCCTCAAGCTTAAATCATTCAAAATGTAGTTCTCCATAGAGTGACTGACTATTTATTATTTATTTATGTATTTATGTATTTATTTATTATTTATGTATTTGATTGATTTGTAAACCGTTAAATCGCTACTGAACACTCAATAAAACACTCAATGCAACTGAAGACAAGTTTATCTCTGAGTATAATTTACAAGCTGCGACTTACAACTGAACAATATCACAAAAGCAAGAGTGCCCTTGTCTCGAAAATATCATGCTGTATTGCTGTAAAATTAAAGCTGTGATATTCAGACAGTAGAGTGTAAAATGCTTTTATATAACTTTTTCCAAAACACAAATACAAATTTTCCCCAATTGGCATAGGACTGGTAGTACAGCTGCATCATTTGGAATTAAAGGGTTAGTTCAGCCAAAAATGAAAATGATGTAATTAATTACTCACCCTCTTGTCTTTTCACACCCATAAGACCTTCGTTCATCTTCAGAACACAAATTAAGATATTTTTGATAAAATCCGATGGCTCAGTGAGGCCTCCATTGACAGTTCATGTGTCTACAGTGGTTAAACCTTAATGTTATGAAGCGAGGAGAATACTTTTTGTGCACCAAAAAACAAAACAAAAACAAAATAATGACTTTATTCAACAATATCTAGTGATGGCCGATTTTTTAAAACACTGCTTCATGAAGCTTTGAAGCGTTTCGAATCAGTGTGTATCAAAGTGCCAAAATCACGTGAACCATTGAAATTTCTAAATGTTTCAAAACCATAGTTTGAAGCCTTGTTTACTGAAATCACGTGACTTTGGCAGTTTGATCAAACACTCCGAACCACTGATTCGAAACAAAAGATTCATAAAGCTTTGAAGCTTCATGAAGCAGTGTTTTGAAATCGCCCATCACTAGATATTGTTGAATTATTATGAAGTTATTTATTTATTTTGACATCTTTAGTAGCTTTCTGGGCATCTGAAAGTGTTAATTATCTTGCTGTCAATGGAGGCCTCACTGAGACATCGGAAGATCTAAAGATGAACGAAGGACTTACGGGTGTAAAACGACATGAGGGTGAGTAATAAATGACAGAATTTTCATTTTTATGTGAACTAACCCTTTTGGTGGCCACAACTAAAAAAGTGAAACATTCTAATTAAAGTGACCAACATCTGCTAAATTGTAAATGATGAGGATAGCAATTCAGCTAATGTTTTAAAAATGGCTACACAGCTGTTTTTTGTGTATGTTGAATTTATGTATGTTGAATTGCTATCATTAGTAATATGTGCTTGTTTTAATATTCAAAATTATATCTGATACATTATACTGTCACGCTCAGGCTTGGACACAATGACCAGAACTGAGGTAAAACTCATACAACTCTTAACACTGGTAGTCAAAAAATGAGTACTGTGTTACACTAATTGGGCTAACTCACAACAGAAGAGCACACAAGTTCTCACATTCAACAAAATTAAGGATCTCTCAAAACACAAGTGGGGAGAAGTAAAACTCTCTCCAACACTGCTCTCATCCGGTTCTCAATGATGAACATCAGCTGTGGCCAATAAGCAAGTGCTAAGCAAGCAGAGTGAGAGAGAGGCTGCATCTGAAAACCTAGGCAGGCAATCAGGAAATGACTTGTAAGGCAGCGTTTGTGCATGAAGGCACCTCATGAAACTGATTTCGGACAGACTTCTGAGGCAGCATAACGGTTTAATGATCTACAGCAAAATAGCACAAGCTTTGGTGAGAACTAAACAAATATTTAATTACTACAGTAGAAATTTCTTGCTAAAAATTACATGAAAAGTGAATAATGTTGGTCTGAAACGTATATTTACACACAAACTGACCAGCAAACACAACTTTCTGATGCTATCTTTATTTTTTTTAGCTCAGCTGTCATAGAATGGAATGCACAGGATTGTGGGATATCAAAGGCAGCGAAGGATACATCTATGCTGCCTTCAAAAATTGATCAGATGAAGGTATCTCAGGAAACAAGAAGTGAAGCTAACATTGGTTTCGGACATGCCTTGATGTCTTCCTACCTTGAAATGTGTCCTCCGAAGGCAGCATTTTCCAGTTTTCGGATACAGCCAGAGACAGAGAGGGAAAACAAAACAAAACATAAAAAAAAAAAATCCCCTTGGCAACATACTGTAAATACACCCATGCAGGGGAGAACACAAGTAGGCTTGTTTGAGATGCTCCTCGCCTGAAATGTAGGTGAGAGCAGGGGTTCCATTGGGGTTTCTGAGACCCCCTCCTGTGTGTGTGTGTGTGTGTGTGTGTGTGTACTTGGATGGGTGAAATGCAGAGAACAAATTCCAAGTATGTGACACCATACTTGTCTACATGTCACTTAACTGTCCTCTTTTGGTATCCCAATTTTGTCTGTCATCTCTTGCCATCTACTTGACGTGCACAAGTCAGAACTTTGAAGTGCCGCGTTTCTGAATAACCCACGAACGTCTTAAGGGGACACACACACGCACTTGCCACAGTCTGAGGACATTCATTATAGCGTGCTTAATAGATTATTGTGTGAAGAGACCACTTAAATACCACAATTATACAGGAAATTATGGGGTTCTGCCGGACCCCCGTGTCCAGACTCCAGGGACCTTAGAATTGTCCTAATCATCGATCAGATAATTGACCAGCTCAGTTGGTGGAGAGCAACTGACCAACGCCTGACTGCAATCCTACACGACCACCTCGCCATTGCGAGACTTTTTTGACATGTCAGCATGATATTAGAGCAAGTTGGACCACACTTAGACACATAACCAGCATGCATCTCGCAGTGATCACTGGTAATCAGGTTTGTGCAGATTTTGCTCATCTCATATGAGCCTATTTATAAAAATAGTCTCTGATGTGGAAAAGTGCTTAGCGCCAAGTCAGGGTCTAAGCAGACGTATGCAATTTTCCTTGTGGCAGAGTTGAGTACTGCAGGTATTTGGAAATTAAGCAATTGCCGCTCTCATTCTCAAGTAAAGGATTTGGATGTTGACGTTGATCTTATGACATTAGGCGTTAAGGCAGAGATCTGAAACCATTCAGCTGCGCACAAATCATTTTTCGATTCATAAATTTCACATCTGGAAGAGTGTAAGCCTACGCACGTTTTTTGAGAAATGATCGTAAGATGTAGGACAGTTTCTACGCAACATTTTATAAATGAGGCCCTATGAATTGCTGTATTCTCAGAACAATGGCATTTTCATTAATGGTAAGATGTCACTTATTTATTTATTTATAATTTTATATTTTTATATTTGATATTAACAATTTGATATTTTTGTTCTTTAAAAGTGACATATAGCTATGTTTTCCTCACTCTCCATTTCACAGCCATTTAAACAAAATATGCTCACCTGTTACAAGCATATAAGCTTGATATTTACATTCCTGTTCTTTGGCACTCTGAGTTTACTGATCTCAAAACATTCATGTTTAACCAGAACTACCACTGCTGTGTAAAAAGAACAATGTTTAAAGGATTTAAATTCAATGTCTGTTAACATTCATTCTTTAGCAGTTCCTTTTCTGTCCAAGTTTGTTCAATGATAACAGTTAAACAATAAAACTGATTAAATAAGTCTCATAAAAACTATGAGACTCCAGTCTCAGGTGACATCTTGGTGCTTACAGAAATCAAAAATGTAAGTGTAAATGGCAAAAGAGCTGAAATATATGAAACAGAAGAGGCTATAATGCATTTTATATCTGTGACCATGCTGTAACTTATACAGTACAACAAATTTGCATTTGCTCTAGACATAGAAACAGACAAAAACAGGATGTTATTTTGCAACAATGTTGCAAACAGGATATGTGGTTAAAGTGTGATCGCTAGAATAGGTCTATTTAGATCTCGTATAGCATAATGTAAATCTAGAAATAACTTCTGCTGGAACAAACAGCTACATAGATACACAAATGTATAAGGTCAAATCATCAGTGCGTAAGGTCACAGAGAGAGAGAGAGAGAGAGAGAGGGAGGGAGAAAATGAGAGAGATGTAGTTTAAATATCAATCTTAATATTTCGCAGGTGTATCTTATTTCACATTTACTTATCCACCTTCCTTCCTTTTTTCATAACATTCGTTTTTATTGATCTGCATTGATCTCTTTCATTCAGATATTTAAGCTAATTTCACCAGGTATGATACTGTGATAACACAAGATTCTGAGAGGTCAGTGTATTCAAAATGTATCTTTTATTAAGAAATTACAAAAAACATACAAAAATACAACATTCTAAATGTATGAATAAAGAGTTGTTCAAACTGTGAACTGTCCAGTGCTGAATGGAAATGGTGATGTAACAAATCAAAATCAAAAGTGAAAGTGACAGTTATTTCCGTTAAAGTGATCAGGCATAGAAAGCGAATACACCTCTGTAGTCACAAAGACAATAAATAAATAAATAAATAAATAAATAGATAAATAAATAAATAAATAAATATGCATGCAGGCAAGCATCTAGAGTTGTGGAGATTCATACATGATGTCAGAGTTGTGCTTCAGTATGAAGTTCAGGGTGCGGAGAATCTCACTTCTCACGATTTCCCATGCGCAGAAACTGAAATCCTGCACAGAAAAACAGCATTCAACATTAAAATGTTTATTATATAACACAAGAGATATAATTAAAGTTATAGGTTGGGGACACAAGCATACCTTTTCTTTCAGAGTTGAGGATATAGCTTCGAAGTAAACCTTAAGAGAGGCTTCTCTGCTGGGAAAATCCTCTTCCGCTCCAGACTTGCTCATGATCTACATTTGACAAGATGCAGAATTTTTATGATTGCCTATGGTATTTTTAATTTTGTCATTTCAGAATATCAACATTTATGAGATTTAGTCAGTTGAAACTAAATCGAGGTTAACTGATCTAATTTTGTTTCTATAGAAAATAGTGATCTTTGACATTGTATTACGTTGAACATCAACGTTTTTGTGTCTATTTGTAGACTACAATTTAATTATAAATTAATTACATATATAGCCCAATTTGAACGAAATCAAGATTTCTGAAGTTTAAGACATTAAAACTTACGCATTTGCTCTCCTCAATCTGCCGGTATACGATGCTTCGAAAGTCAGTCATTTTGTCTTCATCCCACTGGTCTGGAACACTGTAGCTCTCAAACAGTGCGTCAATATTTTGGAGGGTCAGGTAAACAGCCTTTTCAACACCAGTATCCTTCAGAAACAGTAAGAGTTGAAGAGTAAACTCATGTTCACAAATACAACCTAATAGTGCAAATTAAAAAGGGCAATCCAAGTTTTTACCTGAAGCGTCTTGCTGGACTCAAACACATTTTGGGGGAAAGATATGGAAACGTGGTCGTTCAGGCATTTCGAAGGGAAAAGGCCACCCTAAAACAAAATTTCATTTAGTTAAAGAATATATATTTGCCTTCAATTGAACCTTGCTAAGTTATCTGCAACAATTCTTACCGCAGTCTCTATAAATGTACAGGTTTTCTCCATCAAGCCCTTTCGAAGGATGCAGTTTGTTGGTAAAGACCAGACCTGCGCAAAGCAGAAAAAGGTGCACAGCCAAGCCACAAGATGAAGGTCCATTCTGACAGATGCCTTTAAAGGAACTGAGAGCGTATGAGTTTAAAGCAACATGATTCATCAGTTTCAAGCAATATATAATTAGGTTAATTATAAGCCACTAATTTGACTGCTTACCTCACTGAATTGTTGTGTATCCTTTACAAATTGCGTTTGTTGGTAAGTGATATTCTACTCACAGTAGGTCTGCAGTTTATATACTGCATTTTAAATCGAAAGGTGTAAAGCGTGATTTCAAACGTTGCATCCGAATAGAAATAGGGGGCCACTGATGACTTTCGAGACGTCTTTAACTTTAACCGTCTTTAGCGGTTAAGCTTTCTAATTATGCTGACTTGTGTCTTTCATTGTAGTTTCCCAAATGAGATTTCGCTTTATGAATGAAGCTACAAGACATGTGTTATAAGCCCATCTTAAAAAGACTGATATTATATAAGTGCCCAAGGTAAAACGAAACCCATAAAATAAACAAATACATTCCTTTGTATTTGTAATTATTGTAGATGAGTAGTGATATTTTTTAGCTAAAACATGCACATTGTGGCATGTTGACACATGTCTTTGTTCGCGAGAACTTGTTGACAACTTAATTCACTCTTGAAGGCTTAGTCACAGATGAGCTGTTCGACAAAAACATTTTCAAACGTATCCAATCTAAATAATAAGTGATGTGATGAGAATTACTTTTTTATTCCAATTTTCCAATTATTCCAATTTTCCAATTTTTTTCCAATTGGGTGTGAAACACCCAAAAACATTATTTTGCTTGTTTTAAGGAAATACTCACTTAATTTTGACTTATTTTTTCTGAAAACAAGAAAATAATTTTTACTTGTCAAGAAAATGCTTCTTGATTTAAGAACTTTAGGATATTTTGACTAGAAACAAGACAAAAACTCTAAGTAAGAACAGTATTTTTTGCAGTGTATTTGTTAAGTATCCGGCGCCTGCTGGTTCCAGCTACTCTCCACCAGAGGACGCCAGTTCACCATTTCATTGCACACACAGTTACACTTCACTCTGGACTACATTTCCCACAATCCCTCACCTAGAAACTAATCATGCACTCACACCTGTTTCCCATCAGTGACCATTTATAATCTGCACTCACACACTCATGGCTGAGTATTGTTTAGCCTTTGTTGGACCTTGTCACTGTGCTCCGTGCTCCGTGCTCCGTGCTCCGTGCTCCGTGCTCCGTGCTCCGTGCTCCGTGCTCCGTGCTCCGTGCTCCGTGCTCCGTGCTCTGTGCTCCGCGTTCCGCGCTCTGTGTGCTCCGCGCCTGGCCTAGCCTGTGTTTTTGACCCTGGACTGTTTCCTTGTTGATGATCGTTTGCTGCCTGCCTTGACCTTTGCCTGTCCAGTCCCCTTCGTTACAGTATTGGTCTCGGCCTGCTGTATTAAAACCATACCACAGTCACAAATGCTCTCAGATTTATGTTAATTTTTAGCTTTTTTAACAATTAAACTGTTGACTGATGTTGATTTTAGGCTTCTTTTTAGATCAATATTTATTGTGAAAATTATTAATAATAAATATTTTAATAATTTCCTCCCCCCCTCCCAGATAATATTATAACAATTTCTTGTAGCTTTTATTTAGTCAAATTTATAACATAAATGCCAGTTATTTTATTTAATTTTGAGAGCTGAACAAAATAATTATGCAACAGTAGCAGACTGGGATTGCCCAAGATGGCATATGGCCCTTTTGTGGTTGTGGTTTTACATACAAGAAGAAAAGAAAAGAAGAAGAAGAAGAAAAAAAAATTATCGTTACACTTGGTTTCTTTCTAGTGAAATACAATGACTGGTATATTTCAGCCACGTGGGTATATAGAACCCCACTGGCATTATACCTTGGAAAGTGAAAATGATGATCGGGAACTGAAAGAGTAAATCAAGCACAAAAAAATCACTTTTGCTAACTGGTAAAAATAGCACTGTATGAGGTTGTTTGAGGGCAAGAGGAATCAAGCACTGTGCTCGTGGTTCTGCCAAGCGCCTCAGGGAGACTTAAGATCAGAAAGAAATACAATCAGACATTCCTGATTCCTGAATAAACCTCTCAGAACCAATAACATACTCATCAACATGAGTTTATGACTTAGACCAAACAAGAAGTTTGTAGCGTCACGCCCTGTTTAAGTCAAACACGCAAACCTTAAGAAATCCAGTAGAACTGTATTAACACTAGAACATTCAACTTTCTTAATTTGCCAAAATGTGGAAATTCACTGCTTTAATCAGCTAAATTCTATCTTCTAATTTCTATGCTTTTGATTTGATAAAAATGTTCCTTAAAGGGACATTAATATGATTTAACGTTACAGAAGTCAGATAATTCCCAACACATAGAAACTCTTACACCTAGATATTATCACATACAGACTGTGTCTGTACCCTGAATTAGTAAAAACAAAAAACTTCCAAACCCATTTAATGGTAAAAATTTAATTAATGTTCAACAAATAAAAAATAGAGATGATAAACAAATGATAAAGCTTGGGTTGTTAAATATTAGATCCCTTTCTTCAAAATCACTTATTGTAAATGATATTATCACAGACAATAATCTAGATGTGATGTGTTTGACAGAAACTTGGCTAAAACCGGATGATTACATTACTTTAAATGAGTCTAGCCCTCAAGGTTATGATTATCGACACAATCCTCATCAGAAAGGCAAAGGGGGAGGTGTTGCTGTAATTTATAGTAATATTTACAGTATTAGTCAAAAGTCTCCCAAATATAATTCCTTCGAAGTGATGGTACTTTACGTAACATTATGTAAGTTGACATTTGTGGTGGCTACTGTATACAGGCCACCAGGACACCATACAGACTTTATCAAAGAATTTGCTGATTTTCTATCGGAGTTAGTACTAGCTGCAGATAAAGTCCTTGTTGTTGGTGACTTTAATATCCATGTAGATAATGAAAAAGACTCATTGGGATTGGCATTTGCAGATATTCTAAACTCTATTGGTGTTAGACAACATGTGTCAGGACCCACTCATTGTCGTAACCATACTTTAGATCTAATATTGTCAAATGGAATTGATATTGATGCCGTTGAAATTCTGCAGCAGAGTGACGACATCTCAGATCATTATTTAGTCTTGTGTATACTACATTTAGTATACTAAACTGCCTCCCTGCCATAAATTTGGTAGAACCATCACTTCTACCACTAAAGAATGCTTTATAAATAATCTTCCTGATCAGTTACATCGTCTTAGCATACCAGACAGCTTAGAAGACCTCGATGTTGCAACAGAAACTATTGCCTCTGTCTTTTCCAGCACATTAGACTCAGTTGCTCCTTTGCGTTTAAAAAAGATTAAGGAAATTAATCCAATGCCGTGGTACAATGAGCATACTCAGGCCCTAAAGGTAGCAGCCAGAAAAATGGAGTGCAGCTGGAAGAAAACAAAACTAGAAGTATTTCGCATTTCGTGGAGAGAGAGAATGATTTAGTACAGAAAGGCCTTAAAATCTGCTAGATCTGCCTATTTTTCAAAACTTTTAGAAGAAAATAAACAAAACCCTAGGTATTTATTTGATACAGTGGCTAAATTAACAAGAAATAAAGCTTCAACTTCTGATGTTTCCAAAGAGCACAGCAGTAATGACTTTATGAACTTCTTTACTTGCAAGATTGATAATATTAGAAAAAAAATTATAACCAGACAGTGCATTGTAGTGTCCCTGAGGAAAAATTCAATTCATTTACTGCTTTAAGAGAGGAAGAATTGTCTAAACTTAAACGTTATATCGTCAAAATCAACAACATGTATGTTAGACCCTATACCGACTAAGCTATTGAAAGAGATGCTTCCAGAGGTCATAGATTCTCTTCTTAATATTGTAAATTCATCTTTATCACTAGGATACGTACCAAAAACTTTTAAGCTGGCTATTATTAAACCTCTTATTAAAAAACCACAACTTGATCCTAGAGAATTAGTCAATTACAGGCCAATCTCAAATCTCACTTTTCTGTCAAAAATACTAGAAAAGGCAGTATCATCACAACTATGTTCCTTTTTAGAAAGAAATAGTATCTATGAGGATTTCCAGTCAGGATTTAGACCGTACCATAGTACTGAGACTGCTCTCATTAGAGTTACTAATGATTTGCTCTTATCATCAGATCGGGGTTGTATCTCTCTATTAGTGTTACTGGATCTTAGTGCTGCATTTGACACTATTGATCACAATATTCTTTTAAATAGACTCGAAAATTATGTTGGCATTAGTGGAATTGCATTGTCATGGTTCAAATCATACTTATCTGACCGTTATCAGTTTGTAGAAGTAAATGAAGAGAGGTCATATCGATCACAAGTTGAATATGGAGTACCGCAAGGCTCAGTACTAGGACCATTGCTTTTCACTCTGTACATGCTACCCTTGGGAGATATCATTAGGAAGCATGGCATTAGTTTTCACTGTTACGCTGATGATACTCAGCTCTATATTTCTTCGCGCCCTGACGAAACTTACCAATTCACAAAATTAAAGGAATGCATAGCTGATATAAAAAATTGGATGACCAGTAATTTCCTACTACTAAATTCAGAAAAAACAGTTATTCTAATTTTTGGACCAAAAACTTCTTCATGTAATAACCTAGAATGTTGTCTAACACTTGATGGCTGCTCTGTTAAGTCTTCGTCGTCAGTTAGGAACCTGGGTGTGCTCTTTGATACCAATCTTTCATTTGAAGACCATGTTTCTAGCATCTGTAAAACCGCATTCTTCCATCTTAAAAATATATCTAAATTACGACATATGCTCTCGATGACAAATGCGGAACAGTTAGTTCATGCGTTCATGACCTCAAGGCTAGATTACTGTAACGCTCTACTGGGTGGTTGTTCTGCTCGCCTGATAAATAAACTACAGCTCGTACAAAATGCAGCAGCTAGAGTTCTTACTAGAACTAGGAAGTATGACCATATTAGCCCAGTTCTGTCAAAACTGCATTGGCTTCCTATTAAACATTGTATAGATTTTAAAATCTTGCTAATTACCTACAAAGCACTAAATGGTTTAGCTCCCCAGTACCTGAGCGAGCTATTAATGCATTATAGTCCTTCGCGTCTATTGCGATCTCAGAATTCAGACCAGTTGATAATACCTAGAATATCAAAATCAACTGCAGGTGGTAGATCCTTCTCCTATTTGGCACCTAACCTCTGGAACAATCTTCCTAGCATTGTTCGGAAAGCAGACACACTCTGTCAGTTTAAATCTAAACTAAAAACGCATCTCTTTAACCTGGCATACACATAACACATTATCAATTTATTTTTTCAAATCCGTTAAAGGATTATTAGGCTGCATAAATTAGGTCAGCCGGAACCGGGAACACTTCAAATAACACCAGATGTACTCGTTACATCAGAAGAAGAATGGCATCTATGCTAATATTAGTCTTTCTGTTTATCCCGAGGTTTACCGTAGTCAACCGGATCCGGGCCGCATCCAGGTGAGACCAAGGACCTGCGCCTTGATACGACCACAACGCAGCCCTGAAGTATCAGCAGAGATTGAGTCAACTAGATCATCCACTGTGAAGGCCTCATCAACATGACAACCAGTGGCGCATCTCCTCAACAACCGTCCATACCGGTGTGATGAATACGATCCTCAGCTGGATGGAACTGAATTAAATACTTTGAATGTTGCGATCCTATCTGACTTATGATAGCAACCTGAGTCGTAACAAAGCACTGTTTGCCAGAGGAGAACTGGCCCCCCAACTAAGCCTGGTTTCTCCCAAGGTTTTTTTTTCTCCATTTTAACACCTGTTTGCCACCTGATGTCACCTGTTGGAGTTTGGGTTCCTTGCCGCTGTCGCCTTTGGCTTGCTTAGTTGGGGACACTTGACAATTGACATTTGATATTCAACAGTGCTTTGATCTGCCTGCATTGACACTATTCTTTAAGAGCTGCTGTGCAGCCAAAATAATGTACCAGTTATCACTGTAAAGCTGCTTTGACACAATCTACATTGTAAAAAGCGCTATATAAATTAAATTAAGGTGACATTAATAAACATTCTTAAAGGGTTAGAAGTTCAAGTAAATAAATATGAAGTATTGTAATTTGCAGGCATTTCTATTTATTATGTTCATTTAGTACATCAAAAATGTCCCCCTAAGTAAACTTACAAATTTAAGGCAGCATTTGAACTTAAGTTGAGTATAATCAAACAAAGTCATTCTAACTCATTGAAATGAAGTTGAACTCAAATGAAGTTGAAATTGGTTAAATTATTGTTCCTATGACTGTCAGACTCAGACGGAGACAGATGTAGATAACAGGAGTTTATTAACAGAGACACGAACACAGGTGATGACACACAATGTGGTAAGTAGAGTTGCAAGCACAATCAAACAGACACTTAGCTGACGGGTAAACTTGGTAATGTCTTGGCAGGGATGGATTGTGAACATGGAGAACAGGACACAGGAGACGAGGAGGCAACAACAGGATGAACAGGTAAGTAGCGGGTAAGGAGTCCAGGTTTGTATGATGAGACCAGACAATGAGAAGTGGGAACCATGAGTCTTTATAGTGTCCGTGATGAGGTGCAGGTGCTCGTGATTAGTATTCAGGGGAAAGTGAATGAGTGGGCAGAGTGAGGAGATCTGGTGACAATGCTTGTGTGTTGGTGGGCATTGGCTGTGTCTCCGTGACAATGACGTATTGATCATATCATTTTTACAGATCTCTTACTCATTACATAATGCAGGAATGTTGTGACACTGGCATGAAAAAGACAAATACATACAGTACATGCATGTTTAAGCCTTGTAGGTGAATTTTACAGTTAAAGACCCAAAAGACCAGATATGATGAATGAAGACCTGGAGTCAGAGTTTAAAAAATAAATTGAAGAAAATGTTATTGAAAAATAGTTTGCAGTTTCATCAGCAGAAACCAGCTTCTGTAATTCTGTAGTTCATGAACTGTAATTCAAGTCTCACAAGAAGTTTATAGGCTGCTCTGCGTACATTCACATTTTCACTGTGTGAAACTACGTCATTACTTCAGGTTAAACGATTCTGATTGGCTAAGAAAACACATGGACAGATAGTCAGAAGCGTATCTCCATCCATCATGATACTGACGATCGGTCCCTGTCCTGTTAAGTCGTGAAAAGGTGTCTGCAGGTCTCAAGCAGGGTGCCAATTGTCCATTGACACCAATACAGGACCGAACACTAGCGCACATACACAGATACACATGATTCACAGCTTCTTCAAGGCTGAAGTAGGCCCAGCTTTAACTATAACAGGAAAGATTCACAAAATTGATAAGTTGTACTTTTCTCTCAGTGAGAGGTACAGACAATATACTGTACATCATTATTCTCTAGTGAAAAGGAAAATAAATGCTTTAACATAAGTTGAAGAAGTCATTCAAATAATTTAATATTTAGAAAGATAAATGTTGATTAATAACATGATTATAAATCACTCAAAATATATATATTGAAGCAGCAGTGGATTTCAGAATCCACCCCCTTTAGCCTCAAAATAAAACATGCAATATCATGACAACAAAAGAAAAATCTTTATCCCTTTTAAAATAATCCTATTTAAAAATGTCACTGCCATTGGAATAAGGGATTTTTGTAGTACACATTTTCAATTAATGCAGATCTAAGTATCTAATGCAGAATGAAATGTGTTTGTGTTCTTGTGATTTATGAGGATACAAATGTGTATAATGACATGGGTATTTTACACTTCCTGTGTCCTTGTAAACCAAATGGTTTAAAAACATACTAAAACATTCTTTTTTTTTCTTTTTGAAATTCAAAAAATGCAGAAGGTTTCCTGTGATGAGTAGATTTATGGGTAGGTTTAGTGTAAGGGGATACAGTTTGTTTACTATAAAAACTATTACATCCCTGTAAAGCACATTTTCAAGTATGTGTGTGTGGTTGAGCACCCTCATTGAGCTTTTTCCCTGCTTGGCATACATACATTTTTACTCAACATAATTAGTCAGTATTATCATAAATACGTAAATGTGTGTCAGTTTGAGAAGGTGTTTCCAGCTGAGTTTTGTTTCTCCCTCATCCTACACTACCACTAAGGGTCTTTTTTCTGTGGGTCTTCCACTTGCCCATGGCTTGCTGAGTACAATTTTTTTTTGTAACCGCATGTGTTTACTAAAAAAGTCCCTGCACAATTCAGTTGAATTGAAGTAGACACTGCCACCCAGTGACACATCAGCTCTAATCATGCCAACAAATAGACACAAGAAAGAATAGGTAAACAGAGTAACCTGATTTTATGAATATAATCTACTGATATTATTCTTCAACCTGGATAATTCCGTTTCTAAGACCCAAAACACATGATAAACATCTATTCTTCAAAGAAAAGGCTGCCAACTGAACAATAGCAGCAAAGCAAAAGCAATGACGGGGAGGCACATAATATGATTAAGATACACTGATATTATAAAATATTTTATTTAACTCAGAAAAATCAAAACCACAACACAGAAAACCCCCTTTAAAGACAACATACTACAACTTAAAATTAAGTTCACAGTATAGGTTTATAAAATTATAGAGTGATGCATTTGGGCTTCCCTCAGTTGATGACATGACTTTCTTTGGCTTGACATCTGACCTGACCATCAAACTATGTGGCCTTGGTGTATCAGCCACATAAAAAAACAGAGAATTGCTTTGGAAATAGAGAAGAGGAATCTGGGGTCAGTTGCACTGAAATCAAGAGGTTAACCACATGACTATATGACCGTAACACTGCACACGTTTGACATTATGGTCAATACCACAATTTAAGGAGAAAACGTGTATCATTTTCGATGTTCACTTCTCTGAAAAATATTGCCAACTGTGTGGGCCGAGAAAGTTGAGTGGGTGTCAATGAGGGAGGTCCACAGTGAGGTCCCATGGGAAATCCTCCTCAGTATTACTGTCAGCACCTTCAAACTCATTCCAGGAGATGTCATTTACCTGACAAATAAAGTAATTATTAGTTAGCTTTCTGATTAGCTTTTGCTAAACCACTGACCTCATAGTTCCTTATAGCAATTGTTCCTCATAGCAAAACATATGAACTGATTTCAGTAGACTTAAATTAGAATAATATGGTACACATGGGACAAAATTTTATACATTTAATACATAATACAAGCTTTTCTAATAAAAAGGCAAAACGAGTGTAGTTTAAAATGTAGTTCTCTGTAAATGCAATAAATTTGATAAGTCAAAATTCAAACAACTTGAACGAACACTTACTTTTATGACTCCTGAGTTCTCCTCTGGAAGGATCTCATCTGGATCATACTTGATTTCAATTGCTACTTTTCCATTTCCTATAAGACATTAACTACATGAAATGGATATTACCACAGACTGCAATGTATTGTATAATGGCTGTATAGGTTGTGTGATACTTACCCAAGATCATGAGAAGCATTTTTTCAAAGGCAACCACCACAGCTTTGTCTTTGGCTCGTTTCATTAGTATCCCTCTTTTTCTCAGCTTTTCTTCCGGGTCTAAAAGATTTTTTGCAGATATTGTGAACTCATAACATGTTTAACATAATATATATATATATATATATATATATATATATATATACACACACACACCACACACACAATATTTTGTTTATTTGGCCATATCATCATGTAGAGCTATTACATGGCAAGAACAAGGTAAAATAAATGAAAAAAAAAAAAATGAAAAAAAGATAAATAAACAAATTTACTAACAAAGAAGAAAAATATTTTAAATATTATTTTAATTATGAATTTAATTAAATAATTTAATTTAAATATTATGACTATTAGTATTATTATATTTATTATTATTATAAACATTGTTGTGGTAATGCATTACAAACAATGAGTTATGTACATAATCAGATTTACTTTTTTCAAGTAACTAGTAAAGTAATGCATTACTTTCAAATGTACAACAAAATATCTGAGTTACTTTTTCAAATAATCAACACACATTTTGCCATTTATTGACTGACACCTCTCCTGTCCCCATGTTGAGAGAAATCGGGAGTAAAAAGCAGAGGCGATGTGTGCTCTGTGTGAACATGATGGTTATTGTAATTCTAGACTAAATGTGAGCATGCATTTACTCATCTCACTTGCACAAAAACAGATTCAGTATTCCTCAAAATGAATAAAAACAGTGAAATTCAAATTATTACACAAACCTGCAATAATTAAATGTTAAATAACGCAAATATACTTTATGTATTTAATCTCACTTTATCTTTGCTGCTGACCTTTGACAATCCAATTCAACCATACGAATAAGCAAAAATGACATTTGCAGCTCCTTTTTTTATTACTGAAGTAAGAGTGTAAAACTTCCTTCTTTGTCCTATTCTTCTGGAATACAGAATTGGCAGCACAGCTGAAAGGTTTGTTTGAGCCCTGTTATTAATTTGCATTTCCTTCAGCCTGAGGCTTAATCATGTCACTTTTGGTGTGAAAGGGCCTTTACATTTGCCAAAATAGAACTTTTGTTTGTTTGTTATTAAAAAACAAACAAGAAAGCCCAGCCCAGCTGAGAAAAAGTAATAGCAATGTATGTACTTTCCATATAAAGTAACTAAGTAATGCGATTCATTACTCTTAAAAGTAACTTTCCCCAACACTGATTATAATTATGTATTATTATTATGTTAAGATATATTTAGGTGTAAAAAAAAAAAAAAAAAAAAAAAAAAAAATCAAGCACGTTACTTGACTCAAGCCAAATCACCTCGATCGTTGTCAATGATCTCCTCTGCCACACCGACCCCCCGACAGCTCACTCCATGCTGTGGGAAGGTCAACTCTGCTATACAGCCATATTTCAAAAGTACACCCTGATCATCTGCTTCTTCTTGACACCCGGCATCCACACACTTTGAGACGTCCTTCAACTGTTGAAACACAAAAAAATACTTGTTTACAAAGCAGCCATAAACAGATGCACACTTAGCCTTAGGGGTAAAATGAAGAGTCTGTTCAGTGTATATCAGCCATATTGATGCATTGCTTACAGTGATAATGCGAGTAGACCAGCCGTTGAAGCCCAGATAGTGATTAGCCAGGTTGTGACATTTGGAAAGACTAAGAGGTTTAGTGCTATAGAAGGACAAATTCTGCTTTGTGCTCAATCGGACCTGAGGGTTTGGTTGAAAGAGAGAATAGTAAATATATATGCAAAATAAACTTTTAATTTAAACACTCAAACCCTCTGTGAAATTTTAAAAATCACATCACAGCTTTATCTGTCGCTGTAACACATTAGGCTACCTTTAAAGGAGAGCTTTGAAAAAGACACCGTTTATCAGTGGCCCGCTGAGCTTTGGATGCCTGTACTGATGAATAGAACTTCACCATCGCGTAGAACCCAGGTTCTGCCACCGTGGCATTAGGACACACCTTCAAAAGGTAAAGAGCTCCAAATGTTGAATACACGCTCCACAGGGACTCCTAAGAAGTCAGGTTATACAGTGAGAAGTTTAATAAACAGTAATTAAGATTAAAGTTGGTCACATTTATGCTATTACTGGGGATTTTGCACTAAAAATCCCTAAAGTCCAAAGCTTGTTAAAATATAATGCTTATGTACATCTATGGGCAAAAATTAAACATAACCTGACTTAAAGAGCAGGTGAATGGTCTAGAAATTCAAAAGATAATAATAATAATAATAAGAAATGTAATATCTAATAATATATGTTTTAACTTACATAAATGTGGGCCTCTGAAAATGTTGGCTGAATGTCCCAAATAAAAATAGTTTTGTTGTTTTCGAGAGGGACTTTAAACTCAATTATATCGACCTCAATATCCATTGAGATATAGCTTTAAATAAAGCTACCACTCGAAAACGGTGTTGTTGCCTCAAAAAAACATTTGAATGAATTTAAAACGCTAGTAATCGGTTGACACGGCTCTCCTCTACGACTTCCGTAAACAGAATTGTATTTCGCGCTCTTAGACGTCATATTACGTAATGCGCTGTGATTGGATCAGTGGAAGGATTCTGGAAGGAGTTAACAAATGAGAATTTTCCGCTATGTTTCAGTACCTACGAACGTTCCAAACGTTCTAGAAGCGTTCAAAATAATAAACAACATAATTTATAAACATTTAAAAATGTAATCGTGTCTCATCATCTTAATATGCAGAGACCTGCAGCACTGCATCGTAGAACAATATTGCTTTTAAATGTCAACAGAGTTTTTATTTATTATTTTTTTGCAAAACCTTTGCATTTTATTTATTAAATTTATTTAAAAAAACAAACAAACATTTTTTTCGGTCCATATGGTACTCGTTAATTGTGGACGCATGATAGGGCACAAGACTGATTTTGATGAATATCCGAGCAGTGACTCAAGTTCACTAAGGTAAGGTACGTGTAATGTTGAGAAGGGTAGAAAAAATAAATAAATCACACAGGTCATACAGCAGACACATTGGATGCGATTTAGAACTTTAATGGATAAAGACACACAGCTTCAAGAGAACAGCATGAGCTAGTAATATGGACATAATCTATCAGACAGACAAATGTTTACAAATCAAACCAAATCAAAGCGATTTGGTCACATTTTAAAACATATCGCCATAAATTGCTTAGCACCACTGTGAAATGTTAAATCAGTTCTTAATGTCTTTAATTTACGAGCACTCCCCAATGAGAAGAATAAATACTATAGTGTTAGGTAGGGTTTAGATATGGGAGGGAACTAGAGAACAGACCTAGCCATGCCTGGTTGACATTTCCTGCATATATAAGACCAGATAATAATTATATTAGGAGATTTTGAGGACTTAAACTGGTTTTAGATTTGCAGAAAAATGTGTCACAGGCTTTGGCTAGCAATACATTGGCGCCATCTACAGGGTGCAGTTTGAATCCAGGGATCTCCTGCAATTCGCAACCCTCAGGTAAGTTTCCACCTTGTGCATGTCTTTCTTGAAGCAAGCCAGAAGACGAAAGCTCTCTCTGAGGCTGCTCTCCCCCATGGTCAAGTAGAAATCCTCAAAAGGCAGCGGCAGGGAGTCGTTATCATCCATGTTTGGTTGACCATCCAGACATCCCTGTGCAGACACAAATGGCAAAATATTATGTCATAGCTATCCAAATAAGCCCTGAAGATGTAAACCTCCTGGTATGACCACTAGACACACTGTATGAAAAAGAGTAGCCTAGAATAAATCTGGTCTCTCTCACCTTGATGAGCACGCTGATGCCCACTTTCAAGTCGGCCAGCTTCTCAGTGATCTGGTTGGGGTTCCCGACGGTGAGGCTGTTTGAGACGGCACCGCTCAGGGTCTGGCTGGGGAACTCCCAGGACTCAATGAGGCGGAAAGAGATGCGAAGGAGCTTCAACATCTGAAGAAAGAGAAAATAATACTGGAGGAAACTAGACATTTTTAATGCTTATGCTGCCTATATTTGGTCTGTTTTCCAAACTGCAAGAAAATACTACACTGTAAAACAGAATTGTTGGTTTAACTTAAAAAATAAGTTACCTGGTTGGCTTAAAATTTTGAGTTCATTGGAATTAAAACTTTGAGTTAATACATCGAAGGTAATTGGTTTAATCAACAGAAGCCCCCAATATTATGTTATCTGAACCACATTAATTAAGTTGATTTGACAGAAGAAAAAATGTTGTGATAAATAGTGAAAATAGTTTTTTTTACAGTGTAGTGATGATGGAACTTTTAATCTGATTTTTGAGCAATTGTGAAAACAACAAAAATATTCACTTGCATCATGCATGTATTATACTACTATTTGTTTCATAGTTCTATATTTTGTTGACTAAAACATAAGAGCTTGGGGTTTCATTTTTAACGACACTGTGTACTTACAGAGCTCTTCTGCGTTTCATCTTTTCCAGTGGGCGCCTCAATGGAGTCAGAGTTGCAGAAAGACAGAGGAAAGATTTTACTCAGCTGTCTGCGTTCCTCAGGCAACAGGTTGTCCTCCTTAATAATAAAATGAAAATAGTATTTACTCACTCAAATAACATAATCAATAAATACATCTGATAGAAATGCAAAGAACACTTATTAAAGGGATAGTTCACCCAAAAATGAAAATTCTGTCATCATTTACTCACCCTGTTGTTCCAAACCTGTATGAGTTTCTTTTTTTTGCTGATCACAAAAGATGATATTTTGAAGAATGTCGGTGACTTCCATAGTATTTTTTTTTCCCATACTATGGAAGTCAATGGGGACCATCAACTGTTTGGCTACCCATATTCTTCAAAATATCTTCTTTTGTGTTCAGCAGAAGAAAGAAATTCATACAGGTTTGGAACAAATTGAGGGTGAATAAATGATGACAGAATTTGAATTCCTAGGAATTAGGAGTCCTAAACTCATATTTCACTTGAATAGGTGTCATCAATCATTTTTGTTCTAAATGACAAGTTAGAATCTGCTAGATTTTAATGGGAATCTTACAAAGTCGTTAATCATTTTTGCAGCCAGCTGGTGCAGGTGTTGAACACGGACGACTGCGTTGTTGAAGAGCCGCTGGTTCTCTGAGGCCGTTCCCTGGTTCACCAACAAACTAACCAGCACCACCGACAACAGCACTAATGCTAGGAGAAGAAAAGAAAGAGGTTTCTTTACCATCTGCAACATCGTTCCTGATAAAATAACCAATGAAATCAAGATTTTGGATTAATCAAAACAGATTCTGGAGATCAAATACATTTGTTTTGTTTTCCATGCTCCAATAAACTCTTTTACAACTATGAAATTAGTTTTACAAGTAAGAGGAAAAAAAAAACATTTAAACGAAATACGGAGTCGTCAAAAATAAGTCTTAAATCCACAAATGACATTCAACAGAAAGCATCACACCCATACCTCTAGCCATTTCGCTCAGGGTAGATTCTTACAGTCTTAGTTGAAGGCTTGTGAATGTTTGTTTTCCTGGCTCAGGTATACTGATATTTATATGTGGCATGAACATGTTTTGATGCATCCTAATCAGAAACATGATAGTTTCCTTGTTTTAATATGCATACTACATGTATTTAGACAAAAAACATTAGTGTTGTGGTTCCAGTCATTTATATCAATTTCCATGATGTTGTTGGCACTAAGAAGGTCAAGCCAAAAGGTCATCATTTTATTTATTGAATATGAATGAAATCCTTTGTATCATTTGAAAGAAACACGTAAGCAATATTGCTTTCCATGTAAAAAATCTGGTGAAATTATGGAAAATATTGTGGTTTATATATTTTGAAAATGTTCTACAAATAACTCAGCTTATAGTTGTGTTTATTTTTAATTTAATGTATTTATTTGACAGGGACAATGCTAATCAAATTAATCAACAGAAACAAGAACTGTAAATAAGCCAGAGTTTAGGCTAAATGTTTCAATGGTTGTCATTCACACAGCGCTATAGGAAGTGTGTAGCATCACCATGTAACCTGTAAATGGTCATCTCCTTCCAAAAGGACACATTGTCAATAATTATGAGAGTGAATCAGGTCATATACGTGTCACTGTGGGGATGTGGGAGGATTTTCCTATGCAGACGTGTTGTTGCCTTTTGTGTAATATTCAGCAGTAGTGGGGTTGTGAAATGTCACATGTGACGTTAATAGTTTAATCCCTTTTCGGGGAAAAACAGAATACAATCAGTTACCTGACCCTTATAGCTGTTTTGGGTGTCACTTTAGGTTAGGACCAAAGAGTTGCAGTGTGTCCTGGATAGTTAAAGTTAGATAATTCATTAATTATATGTGACCCTAGACCACAAAACCAGTCACAGGTCGCACGGGTATATTTGTAGCAATAGCCAACAATACATTGTATGGGTCAAAATTATCTATTTTTCTTTTATGCCAAAAATCATTAGGATATTAAGTAAAGATCATGTTCCATGAAGATATTTTGTAAATTATATAAAAAATGCATTTTTGTGATATGCATTGCTAAGGTCTTCATTTGGATAACTTTAAAGGCAATTTTCTCAATATTTTGATTTTTTTTTTTTGCACCATCAGATTCCATATTTTCAAATAGTTGTATCTCGGACAAATATTGTCATATCCTAACAAACCATACATCAATGGGAAGCTTATCTATTCAGCTTTCTGATGATGTATAAATATCAATTTAAAAGACCCATATTGAAAGTACAAAATAGTCAATGGTGAATCTCACAAATCTGTCAAAAAAACATCTGGGCCGTATTTTACTCCCAAATTAAAGGAAATAGTAATAATAAAAAAGAGGAAAAACTATACATTAAAAAAAGCCTAATGAAGTTTTAATATCATTATTATTATTTTTATTATTATTATTTTTATTTTTTTTTCATTGTGACCTATATGTTAATGACAAATAAGCACATTTAAAGTTGCCAAGAAATCAAAATTGCGCATTCTTATTTTTATGGAATATTTCAGTATTTATTATAAATGATTTATCCTTGCACATCATTTTTTATTTATTTTTTAATTCATGTGCCTTTGTAAGCTGTAATCAAAATAACTCCTCTTTCTTGCAGCGACATCTCTTCTCTGATGACGTGTTTACTGGCACGAGGGCGGGACAACCTGTCACTCACATGACATCACAGCAACAGAAAACCACAACCATCCAATCAGTTCCCGATAGACAAAATCAAGGCCCGCCCTAATTTTTTCAAGTAATATCATTACGTTTCCATGAGTTTTTTGCATTTGGTTTACCAAAAGCCTCTCTTTTTGCAGATTCTGGTCTCAGATCAGCTTGCCAGGGAAACATCTACAGAGACAAAACAGAACTGATTGGCACCACAAGCATTTGGAGACTGTAACTTACTTCCACCCTGTGGTTACAGTCAGAATGGAAGCAGGTGCCAGAGGTAAATCCCCCATGATGCCTCAGCTGTTCATACTGGGCATTCTGATGACTGTCTACCGCCTGAACTTGGCACCTGTCAGTCAAGTGTGGGAAACCAATACTCCCTGAAAAAAGCCCTGTCAGGTGCATTTAGGAACAGAATCCTTCCTCTAAATATCAACTTAATAATTATGAATAGAAAGAGATTTGTGTGAGAATAAGTTGCCAATATAATTACTAATAGGCCTATTACAAGATTTTGTTTGTTATTTCATTTCTAGCCACAAGAACTAAATTCAAGATCTTTTTTTTTAAAAAAAAGAGGCTGTATTCATGATTTTATTTGAGCTTGAAGGGAATTTCATGTTTTAAAGTCCCCCTGAAATCAAAATTTAAGTTTTTTTAGCTTTTAGTATACATATGTTAGCCTTCAAGGTTATGAATACGCTGGTGTGTTCCAAAACAATGACAAAATTCGCATTTAGGAGATATAAGCATTCAAAACTTACAGTCTCTTACTTCTGCTAAAATGGATCACGGATTTTCATGACATCACCGCAAACTTCAGCTTCTCATCAAATCTTCTGTCCAATCAAATGCTCTCTAGAATCGAATTAATACATTATAAATGGACGCTGCGGCTAAAATCGGTCACTTGTTCACAATTTTACTATTTTAAAAAAGGGAAGGAGCTGTTCGATATGTCCTGCCCTGTCTTCATGTCATTTTATTTGAAATTACATCAACACACTGAATAATGCCAGTGTTGCCAAGTCTGCGGCTTTCCGCAGGAATGTCGAATTGGGCTACTTCAACACTGGTTGTTTTTCATGTCCGTGGGTTGAAGCAACCCCAAATAACATGATATTTAGCCCCTTGAATATGAATTTTACCAAGGGAACCCCGCCAAAAATGCAGATTATACCCCCGGAACATGATTTTTACTGGGGGACCCCCCCTGAAACAGGGCTAGTTTTAAGTAGCAATTGGGCGGATTTTGTTGTGAAAACCTGGCAACCCTGATAATGCTGTGCATTCCAAGGCACTTCATTGGGCCTTTAAAGCTGCTTCCAGTTATTTTAATCTTAGAAAAAAAAAAACAGTCCGTTAGCAGCTAATGAATTGGAAGTCTCGCACATTACAGGAAAAAGCTTATTCTATTTCTAAGGTGTAGCACTTTAAGCCCCTTGAAATGTTGATCAAAGCATTAAAGATCTTACAATTAAGAGAATGCTTGCAATTAGCATAGCTAGTGTCATATCACTGATTCTAATGGAGTAAACAGAGATCTCAAGTTAAGGTGAGTTGGCGCAATGCTGCTATGATCCTATATTCAAGTAGACAGCTTTACATACCGGACAAGTTCTATATAGAGAACACTGTCTACTGCTTCCGCTTTACACTGCCGGCTGGACGGATCTGGGATATCATCCCAGATGTGTGTGTGTTTTATTTATAAATAGAATGATTAGAGAATATATCCATTATGTGCTTCAATGGAAGCATAAAAGTCTTGGCCACTGGTCTGCATAAAGCAAACAATATTGCTAGCATCATAATATATAAACTTGACAACCTTTAGGCAAAGAAGAGGCACCTGCCCCTGGTGCCACCTGCTACATGTTCACAATAACCTTTGACCCTTTTGTTGTAAACTGTTCTTGAACTTTTGACATCGTTGATGCACTTGCGGCAATAACATTTCTGCACAAAGACAAGACCTGTCTTTCTGTGTCCTTAAACGATTTAGAGACCTATATAAGCTGTGCTCAGGAAACTCTTTTCCTTTAAGGCAAACTCCACCTTGTTCCTACTTCTCGTCAACTCTTGTTTCAAAGGGGGGCAATGTTACACATCTCCCCTGGAATGCACTGACTCCATCCCACCCACTCTCCGGTTCCACACGCTGCTCATCACAGTTCTCCAGTCGTCTCATGTTGCATCTCTCTGGGCAGCTGCGGCTTCTTTGGTTTGGAGGCACCACTCGTTGATGGGACAAGCTTCTCCAGTGCTTCCTTAGCTTACATAAAGGCTGAATCCCAGGACAGGCCTTTTACATTCCCATTCAGCCTGTAAAAGTAGCAAACAAAGGTTTGTCAATCCTGACAGTGCTAAGCACTATGTAATGTATTCATTATTACAGTTAATGAAACAACTCTAACATTTTTGTTGTGAAAAGTTACCTAACATAAGTCGGATCTGTGACTTCTGTGTTTCTGCACATGGTCCAGACAAATTGGTAAAAATAGGGCACAATGTACTGTATTAATTTAACAGATTTTTCCTTATTTCTTTTTTACAGGTGTTTTACCTGTATTTAAATTTTTTTTCACTTCACTGCGTTGTGTTTTTTACAGTGTATGTTTCTACCGATAAAATAAAAATAAATAAATGTATAATTTAAATAAATAATATAAAATGTATAATTTAAATAAATACATTTGAAAACTTAAGTAAAACAAATATATAAATATAATATATTATACATAAAATTAATACAATATAAATAAAAAATAATAATGTATTCAGATTTTGGAAACAACATAAGTGGACAAATCAAAATAAAATATGTGTATGATTAATATTGATTAAATACGAATAAAATTAAATAGAAAGAAAAATAAAGCAAGCAAATATTAAATAGGTTATTGTAAGAGTATTATGATTCTAGTTATTACTTTCCAGATGCTGCAACTTTGATTACTGTGACACAAAACTCTAAACATACATTAAGTCACAATTGGTTTAAAACATCTAGTTTTAGTGATGATGAGAGTTTATTTCAAGAATATTCTTTCCAGTAATAAACCCTCAACACCAAGAGTGTCACTCAGACAGCAGTGAGAATGAATGAGCATATTCACACCACTCGGCTTCCACTCATCAGTGAAAGAGATGCACTGAGAACGCACTGACCTGTCCTGTCCTGAGGTCACGCTTCACAGCTGACCCCTGGCCTGATTTGCATGCATGGAACTTGGGCGGCTGTGATCCAGGAGATGCCGCAGTAGTTATACTACGTCCAGAGGGCGGCAGGTGTTGAGTATGAGTTTGAATATGTATGAGATATACCTTGACTAGGGTATTTAGTGCACTGGAAGCCAGGGCCGTAACCACCATAGGCATTGTCCCCCCTCCCCCAATAATGGAAATGGTCAAACTGTCCCCCCTAATATTTGATATTTCTTAATGCTGCTCTCCATTATGCGCTGCTGTGGTCTAACAGCGCTCGTCAACGTCAAAATGATGGCCAATCAGATAAAAGAAGGCGGGGCTTACTATTCACTGAAGACGAGTGTAAATTCAAACTTGACACTTTTAGTTTTTACAGTGAAAGAGTGTGTCCGTGGTAAGATTTAAGTGGCTAAACATTTAATATGTGATCCCTTTTAATCCTTTAATTATTTTTTTCTTTAAACACCCCCCCCCCCCCAAAAATAAAAATAAATTTGGCAGTATAAAGTGTATCCTGCAGTAAGACTATCCAAATGAATTTTTTAATCTGTAAAGATAAAATAATATGATAAACCATTGCTGTTTAAAGTCAGCTCAGTACTATAAATAAGTACATTGACCACAGGGTGGTGCATGTTTGCCATATCAGCTGTGGCCTGTTGCATGAAGCTAGTTGAACAAACTCTGAGTTTCAGAGTAGGTTTGGAATTGACAAATCCAGATAAATCCAACCTGGTTTAGATCAGGATCAACTGTTGCACAACGCTCGGTATAAACTTACTGTGTCAACTCAGGTTTAATCCAGAGTTTGCAAAGCGCGTGCACCTGAAAGTGTGACACGTGCGGCAAACAGCCAATCAGGCGGAACAAGGAGAACGTCAGTTTAAATCACTTCTTGCGAGAGAGCCGCGCGATTGATGTCTCTTCCAAAGATTAAGAGTTAGTTATGAAAAATGTTAAATTAAACGCATTTACAAAGCAGGAATAAACACTGCTGCAGTGCAAGTTTGAGAAGGCAGCTGAAAGAAAATATCTGACTATATCAATGCATGTGAATCAAAGAAATAGACCAAATAATTAATATAGTTTCACAAAGAGCTCAAAAGAATACATGTAAGCTTAATCTGTTTAAAAGCTTTATATATTATGCATGTATTATATTTATTTTAATTTAAAATTTTAATATTTAATTTAATTTAAATATTGTCAATTAATATAATAGGACTTATTATATGAATATGTCATATTAATTATTCATAGTTTTAATTTATTTAATAAATAAATATAATGAATAATTAGCAGCAAAAGATGAGCAATTTTGTCTCTAAAATGTTTTCACTATAGACTGATTTAATTTGCAGCTAGAGATACAGGGGGAGTGGCTTTATTGCATCAGATAGGCTACGTGTCACTTTACTCACAGCTGATTGGTCGAGTTAATAACTCAGAATAAAATAAAATAATAGGAATAAAACCTGCTCAGGAGCAGGTTAGCCATGTAGCGCAAGTCACCATAGCAATGAACCCAGCTAAAAACCAATCCACCTTCATAAGCCTGAAAAACCAGAGTTTGCTCAAACTAATCTTGAACTTACCTGGGTAGCAACTGAAACCGGCTTTGTGCAACAGGCCACTGGATAATTTAGCAATAGAAAACAAAAAAGTATAAGAAAAATATAGCTGTTTTTTTAATATTCAGTTTTTGGTAATGTAATTCTTAACTTTACTCTCTCTTAACTGCATTTAATAAAACACTAATGAGATTAAAACAAATATTGTAAAGACAAACGAAAACTTGTATTTTTTTGTCATTGCATATTGTTAGAACATAAAAAACTCAAAGACTCAAAAAACGAGTTTATTTCAGTCATGTAAACAGAAAGAATATACAATAAAATTTACAAATATTTCAGTACTTCAAAAATGTTACATAATCCATAACATGCATTCAGCAAGTGACAGATACTGTGAGGCATCAATACATTCAGTAAACAGCGTGTTAGTACTTGTAAGCAGAACATTAAAGACCATCTAAAAAAAAAAGATTAAATTAAACTTTCTTAATTGTGACTTAATTATAAAATTAAATAATAAATCAACAAGGATTTTATCAATGCAAAACATTAAGAAGTGGATTCTGATTCGTATTTTATTACTATTCATTTGTCTTAGTTCAATTCATAAAATCAATGATAAATGAAAAGGTTTTTCTGAAAAGCATTCAGTTATTCTTCTATATGTGCATTCATATTTTAATCAATATCACGTTATTACTGCATGAACAAACTGAATTATGAATAGGCTGCATTTGACCTTAGTGCTTGTAATACATATCTCTCTGCTTGCACCCTTACTCATGGTTTGCATTTCACAAATATAAAAAAGTGATAGAAATGCCATAAATAAAGAGTTTGTAAGCAACTGAAGCGTCATGCTTAATTAAGTGCGTATTCTAACACTTTCAGCTTGGGGGCTTAATTAAACTGGTTGCTTCAATAGCCAGTGCATGTTACAAAATGTTTTACAAATTTAATAAAAAAATGTGAAACAACAAGCAAATGAAAATACTTCCTAAAACATTTAAACCTCTTTACCTGGCAGCAAAAAAAATTAACTGTCATATTTTAAATGCTGTTAAATTAGTTATGTGAAAGAAAGATAAATTGTTAACTCTGCAATTAAATATTGATCATCGAAATGTAGCTGTAAATGCTGGATGAGTATAGGTACAGTAAAACACGATAGGGGTGCCAACAGCCTGACAAGGCACATTTGGTCAGTCTTGTTGAGTCTGACTCTCTGGAGACATTATAGCAGACTGTGTCCATAGAACATCAGTCTCCACAGAATGCTAATAAAAAGTAGGATGCAATATGCTAAGCTGGCTAGTTTTTTTTTCCTTCTGACCCTGATACATCCATTCATACATGTAGTTTTTTCCAACATACAATGACCTGTACAAAGCATACTCCTTTGCATAGTTTATAATCTACAGAATATTCTCTGTATATTGTGTCATCATGCCCATTATCATGCACTACATGGCTGGGCTGAACAACCTGACATTCAGGACACAATGGCACATCTGGCTCAAAATAAAGAAAAAATGACCTACATACATAAGCCAAGAATTTCACAGACTATATATATATATATATATATATATATATATACTTGCAATTAACAATTTGCAAGTACACCCTCCACACAAAAAAAGGCTCATTAGGCAAGTTAAACATTATCCACATTTACAGCATGTTCTGTTTGTTTTATGGTCTGAGTTATATCCTTGGTTAATTTAATCTCATAGTGACATTTTTGTCTTTGTGCAAACTAGAGATTCTGCTTTTATTTGATTAAAGGTTTTAAAATACTACCAAATGTACTGCTGTTAGTAAAGTCTGTATAAAGACATAATATTACATGTCTTTATAGTGAACTATTAAGACTAATATACTATAAATTCTGAATAACAGGTTGCCAGTGTTAATTTTATTTAACTGTTAGTGCAAAATCAGAACAATATGTTTATTTTGAATGCTACAGTTGAAAGCAAGTAAAATAAGTCTAAATCTCAAATATGTGTTAATTGTTAAATGCAGTTAAGTCAGATACTACAAAAACGATCTGTAATATACTCTTAAAACAGGATTTATTTTAGTCTGTTCTGGCTATCATGACAAGTCATGGGGTTTCCTTTCCTGTGAAATTAGTTTTGAATGATTAGTAATCATTACCATTGACAATTTTTCTTTAAAAAAATGTTGTCATTTCAGGTTCTGTGCGTCAAAATCATTGATGTCTGCACTAAGAGCCCAATCATTTCCAGTGCCATTAGACAAACAGTTGGCAGTACTGAGAGGAGCCATCGATTGCATCGATATTATTAATTACAACTCTTAGCCATACGCAAAGAATATTCGCCATACTAACTCAATGAATTTCTTTCATACTGGCTGTTGTGTGCCAAAGTATAACTCTGAAGAAACCCTCTCCTGAAGGGTCTCAGTATTGTTGGGCTTTCCAAAGGTTGAGTGTACACCATGGCTTGAACCTGCTACACCATGGACTCCCTCAACTTTTCCGCAGTGGTTGAGGAGTCAGGAAGGGGAAATGGGGCAGAGTGCAAGACCACATCGCTCTGAACCTTCACCAGGGGACGCTTAGCCAAGGGCTGTGTTTTCCCACTTTGAGAGAAAGAGAAAACCTCAGGTTTGTATTCCTCAATGGCCTGATCTCCATAAAGAGACCTCATTTTCTTAGCAATCATTCCCTCTTTCTCCAGAGCCTCTTCTTCTTTTCCCTTTAAGTCCGTCTTCTCTCTGTACATATACGAGGCGTGTTTGAGGCAGCGTTTGAGAACGTGTGTGCGGTAGGCTTTTTGAATGGTCGAAGCGGCCACTTCTTCTTGCTTACGTCTGAGAGTGCTGGTGATGGGCTCGTACGAAACCTTCGAGGGGTTGTTCGCCATGAACTTCTCCTCCATAGTTGCTTTCATGGCATCCATCTGGCCAGAATCACCCAGCACCTCTGTAGTGAGGGCCAGGAGGATGTCCAGACAGTGGATCTTATCATCAGGGACCATGGGAAGGTCCATTGTGATCAACTTCAATGTGTTCGGTTTCGGGATTCTCAGGGGGTCTTTCAGCGTGTCGCAGAATTCAGACAGTCTACTGTAATCGATGAACTGAGAAGCGTCAGGGTCAAATTTCTCCCAGGTTTCATAGAACATCTCAAAGTCGTCCTCGCACAAGGGGTCGCTGCTTTCTTCTGTCGCTACATTGAAGTTTTCCAGGATAATGGCTATGTACATGTTGACTACGACGAGGAAGGACATGACAATGTAGCTGCAGAAGAAGACGATGCCCACCGCGGCATTCCCGCAGTTTCCACGGACAGGCGATCCCGGGTTCACCACGTCCGGGTCACAGTCTGGTGGATTGTTGAGAATAGGTGACAACAGTCCATCCCAGCCTGCAGACGTTGTGATCATGAACAAACATATGATACTGTTCCCGAAGGTCTCGAAATTAAACATGTCATCGATGCCTGCTTCTTTTTTCACATACGCAAAGTTGGACATGCCGAATATGGAGAAAATAAACATGATTAAGAACAGGAGGAGGCCAATGTTGAAGAGGGCAGGAAGTGACATCATCAGGGCAAACAATAACGTCCTGATTCCTTTCGCACCCCGGATGAGACGAAGGACGCGGCCAATTCTGGCCAGTCGGATGACGCGAAACAGCGTCGGTGACACAAAGTACTTCTCGATGAGGTCTGCCAGCAAAAGACCTGTGAGACGACAAAGAATTAACAAGGAAATATTATGGTCCATTATAATCAATTAGATAATTATATAATCTAATCTACAATAATTTTGTAGTAAGTAATATGTTTTATTTAGCAAGCATGTAACCACTTAATTCATAGAAGGAACAGCTATGCCATATGCTTAAACACAGAGAAATAAAAGGCTTAAACAATAATACTTGATACACACTAAGCATGCTTACACACACACACACACACACACACACAGACACGTAGACACATGCATATTTTCTTGTAGATTTAGTATTTGAAATACATGATTGGTAATAATGTTTTCTGCAAATGTCAGTATAGCACCATTTTCATGTTTCACTTTACTCAGTGTGGCACAACCGTCGAAACTAATACTCCAAAGGAACTGAAGTGATGAATTTTGTAGATAGTAAATGTTAAAATAGTGATTTTATAAAGTCTAAATATGAATTATAGAACAGTATTAGTGAGTATTATGACAAAATTACTTTTAAACAGCAGATGTCAGCAAAGGACCTCTTATTGGCTCACTTTCATTTTAAAAGTGTTCTGTGTTTCAAGTACATTTTCCATGGTAACTCCATTAATTAAATGTGCTTACACACATTTTGCTACATACAATTACACTGAGACATTTTGTCTCAATGTAATTGTAATGTTATATTATTGCAAAAACATACAACAAATGAACAAATGTGGTAAACCTTGAAAAAATGTGATATGTAATGTTATTATAAGGATTTATATAGTTTAAAAGGGATTTTAAATGACAAAACCTTGAAATCATTAACTATATTAGTGGCCTTCTACTGCCACTAACAGAAGTTTCAGGCAATTTACTAAGGAAAAATATTGTTTTTAAAGGTTTTTTGACAGTTATAGCGCCACCTATTGCCCAATCTCAACCACTTGGGTGTCCTCAGAGTGTGTCCATACATATGTGTGCCAATTTTGGTGAAAATATCTAATTTCCTGTTAAAGTTATAGACACTTATATATATGAGAGCATAAAAAATGACCCATGAATGACTTTGATTGGAACATATAGTAAACCAACTTTTTTTAAGTGCTAAATTACAACGTAACACAAACCATAGGGCGGAACCTAGCATGTTTGGTATCGTTGGACTCAGCTAGGATTCAGAAGTCTAAAGACGTCACTCCTGTGAAAATAAGTCGACCACACCCAAAGTTATATACATTTTTTTAAGCCAAAACCATTAAAAACATATGTTTTTTAAAGCTTTTTAACAGTTATAGCGCCACCTATGGTCCGATCTCCATAAAAGTTGGCATGCTTCTTTAGAGTCATATATTGCATGTGCTCATTTAATTTTGTGAAGTTCTGAGTTTTTTTTTAGGATTTATAAGCTTTTGGGTATATTTAGCCACGCCCATTTTCTAATTGACCCTGTTATAGTGACCCAAAGGGTAAAATTCAACGTTTTTTGATAATTATTTATCTAGAGAGTCCAGAGAATTGTCCTAGACTGGTTTGGTTCTGATCGGACGAAAAACCTAGGACTAGTTCACAAAAGTAGGTTTTTCACATATTCGTGAATAATTAATGAACGATTTGATTGACAGCATTGGTCTTGAGGCAAAGTTGTTCAGAATGAGGAGATCTATCAAATGATATGCATATCGTTTTACAGAGGCATAAAAACTCATTAGCGCCAACTAGTGGCCAATTTCTTTCAAAATTCTTACAAACCTCTAGGCCGATGAGTCGAACATGCCCACCGAGTTTTGTTCCGATTGGCCTCCATTAACCTTGTCTAATAGGTGCTCAAACTTCATTGGCCGATGGTGGCCATGTTTTTTGAGATATGCCAATGTCCTCATAGAGTATCATGCCCCTTTGGACCAAGACACTGCATGCCAAATTTCAAGTCGATTAGACTAACGGTTGCATAGTCAAAGCTGTTTTCATGTTTTTTCAAGTTATAGCACCACCTTGTGTCCAATCGACTTTTTTTATTGTGACCAAAGATTGAGCCCCTACACATGTTTACTGAGTTTGGTGAAAATATCTCTTTTCGTTCTCGAGTTATAGCCATTTTAGTAAAAGTGGCTCAGCCCACATCGTACATTTTGGTGCCCCTTAGTGACCGTGAATCAAAATTTCAACAGATAATTATTGATATTCAGAATCTAGAGAACATTTCTGCACTGGTTCGGTTCCAATCGGGCGAAAAACCTAGGACTAGTTCGCAAAAGTAGGTTTTGGACAAAATTCAAAATGGCGCAAAATTTTTCTAGGTGGAAATGATTCTAGGACAAACGGTCTAGGAGTTATTAGCGATTTTCAACTTTTGATCGCTGTAGCTGGGGTCATAACTTCTGAGGTCCGAAATTGAGGACTATCATTTGGCCAAGTTTGAAGTCTCCAGCACTAGTGGTCTGCACGATTCATTTTAGGGGAGAAGAAAAAGAATAAAAATCCTTACAATTACAATAGGGTTTCAGTACTTCGTGCTTGAATCCCTAATTAATGGCATTTCCAAGCCTCTAAAAATGTAATGTAAATCAAGTCAAAAGTAATAACATATTTTTCAAATTTCAATGGTTCACCACTGGGGGGTGTGACTTTGGCAGTTTGATACACACTCCAAACCACTGTAGTCACATGAACTGTTTTAAATATGTCTTTAGTAGCTTTCTGGGCATCTGAAAGTGTTTATTTTCTTGCTGTCAATGGAGGCCTCACTGAGCCATCGGATTTTATCAAAAATATCTTAATTTGTGTTCTGAAGATGAACGAAGGTCTTAAACTGCGTCCTAACCAGACGCGCCACGACGTGACACTGCGTTAAAAGGTATATTTTCCATGTTAATCTGAGTTTTTGTCCTAACCAGCTGGAACAGCAACACAAAGTATGGCAATGATAATATCAGGTACTGTTTATGTGCTTTATTTAATGTTAAAAGCGTCTAATGTCAGTTTAAATATCACTCTGTGTTCCCATCTTTTTAGCTGTAATGAAAACAACATGGGCTAATTCACCTCAGATCTTGAAAATAAATAAATGGGCACAAGAACGTTCAAACTGTCAACTCAATTCGAACAAACAAGTGTATTCTATGACAAAGATTGGTTCAGTCACTCCGTATGTACTTTAAATAATGTTTAAATGGTGTAATATTTATTAATTTTACTATGTACTTGCCCATTTCATTGTGTCTGCTATGCTCTTGCCGAGAGAGCATGCCCACACTCTCTTCTGACTGGCTGTGGTTTTTGATTGATTTTATCGCTTCTCATTGTCTAGTCACATCTAGTGTGGACAGTTAAATTGCTCGTCACTGGAATCTTATCGCATCTGGTTAGGACACGGTGTTATGGGTGTGGAACGACATGAGGGTGAGTACTTAATGACAGAAATTTCATTTTTGGGTGAACTAACCCTTTAATATTTTGAGTGTAGTATTTTAATAAATCTTTAAAAAAAAAAGAAAAAAGCTATATATATATATACACACACTACCAGTCAAACGTATGGAAACGGTAAGATTTTTAATGTTTTTAAAAGAAGTTTAGTCTGCTCACCAAGGCTGCATTTATTTACTTAAAAATACAGTAAAAACAGTAATATTGTGAAATATTATTACAATTTAAAATAAAATTTTCTGTTTGAATATATTTTATGTTTCTTGAGCAGCAAATCAGCATATTAGAGTGATTTCTAAAGGATCATGTGACACTGAAGCCTGGAGTAATGATGCTGAAAATTCAGCTTTGCATCACAGAAATAAATTACTTCATAAAATATATTCAAACAGAAAAGAGTTATTTTAAATTGTAATAATATTTCACAATATTACTGTTTTTACTGTATTTTTAATTAAATAAATGCAGCCTCGGTGAGCAGAAACTTCTTTTAAAAACATTAAAAATCTTACCTTTTGACTGGTAGTGTGTGTATATATGCTTCCTGCTGCTGACCAACTTTATGGAGATGCAGATTTCATTTTCCAACAGGATTTGGCATCTGCACACAGTGCCAAAGCTACCAGTACCTGGTTTAAGGACCATGGTATCCCTGTTCTTAACTGGCCAGCAAACTCACCTGACCTTAAACCCATAGGAAATCTATGGGGTATTGTGAAGAGGAAGATGCGATATGCCAGACCCAACAATGCAGAAGAGCTGAAGGCCACTATCAGAGCAACCTGGGCTCTTATAACACCTGAGCAGTGCCACAGACTGATCGACTCCATGTCACGCCGCATTGCTGCAGTAATTCAGGCAAAAGGAGCCCCAACTAAGTATTGAGTGCTGTACATGCTCATACTTTTCATGTTCATACTTTTCAGTTTGCCAAGATTTCTAAAAATCCTTTCTTTGTATTGGTCTTAAGTAATATTCTAATTTTCTGAGATACTGAATTTGGGATTTTCCTTAGTTGTCAGTTATAATCATCAAAATCATTTCACTTTTTGAATGGAATTAGTGAAATAAATCAACTTTTTGATGATATTCTAATTATATGACCAGCACCTGTATATATTCAAATGTTTGGGAAGTTACACCATATGGCATTTTACAATCTGAACACTCAGTCATGTCAAAGACTATAGAATAACACAAGATGCATCACTCGTATTATTATGAATGGGAGAAAGTGCAACGCTCAATGTGGCAGAATAAGTCCCGCCTTCTAAATAAGAGCCAATCGCTGATTGGTAAAGTCATTGCATCACTGCAGCGGCCGTTAGAAGCTCTGGTTCCTATAGAAACAGTCAGACACGCATTTAGGACTGCGCATGCGCATTAGGTTGATCCAGCCTGAAAAATACCGTTTTTTGTCATGATTCGAGCATTTAGAAATATATCATCATAGAAAATCATAGGAGATGAACTGCATTTGAATTTAAATTATTTTGAAAGACAAAAAAAAAAAAAAAGCATATTGACCCATTAACATTTTTCTACGTCATGATTTCTTAGTGATTACTATTAATAAAGCAGTCTTACCTAAGATTGAAAGAATGACCACCACAAAATCAAAAATGTTCCACCCAATGGAGAAGTAGTGATAGCGCAGGGCGATGATCTTGAGAATGCACTCCCCGGTGAAGAGCACGATGAAGACGAAGTTGATCAAGAACAGAATATTTTCCATCTCTTCACTCTGGTTATCCGTCTCCACCATCATGGTGATCATGTTCAGGCAGATCAACACCATAATAAAGATGTCAAAGAATTGCTTGGTGACCAGGTCAAATACCAAGCCTTGGAAGCAGTTCTTCAGACATCAGATATATCCAGGCAGCAAAAAGGGAGAAGAGCATCCCAAGGAAGAGAAGATGCAGTTAGTACTTTAAAAATAATAACGTATCTGTTCATTTCAATGATTAATCTGAGGAAAAAGTTTATATTACCGTAGGCCTTGGAATTGGTTTCTGTGGCTTTTTGGAGCCAAGTTTCTTCATAGCATTATAGTATTTTTTCTGCTCTTCTGTCATGAAGATGTCCGTTCCTCCTAAGTATAGGCACAGAGACAATTATTCCAGGGCATAAAACATTTTAGTGTCACTAAAGATTAAGAAGACCCATTTACGACACTTATCTTTGCTTTTTGTTGGTTGAAATTGTCAATGATGACACCAATGAATAGATTGAGGGTGAAAAAAGAGCCAAAAATGATGAAGATCACAAAGTAAATGTACATGTAGAGGTTTGACTCATAGTCCGGCTGCATTTCAACCTGCACAGAGAACAATGTTAAGGAATCACACATGTATGTATTGCAGGAAAACAATATTGCACATAAGACTCATTCACTTGAACCAACTAGTCATGATTCTCTTATTCTCTTAATTAATGGTTAAAATCAACATTACTTCACGGGAATCCACAGCACTATACATGATGTCCATCCATCCCTTAAATGTCGCCTGAAAAAGTAAAGTGTACTTTTAAGCGTATTTGACATTGCAGATCAGTACACATCTGTTTACAGAGGACAGAAATTTGATGACTAATATCAATGCTCACCACTTGCAGTAAGGAGAGGTAGCCCATGCCTACATTATCAAAGGTGACCTTCATATTCATCCATCGCACATTTGGATCAGCCTCAGAGAGCTCCAGGCAATCACTCTTATTGTTGACCTCCGTGGGAAGGAAAAGTGATTCGGATGTTTCATTGAAGCAGTAGTAGAACTTTCCAGCAAAAAGGTTGACTCCCATGATGCTGAAGATGAGCCAAAAGATTAGGCACACCAGGAGAACGTTGAAGATGGAGGGGATGGCCCCCACCAGGGCGTTCACCACAACCTATGCATATTGACAACGTGAGAGCTTGGAACCCAACCTTAAACCGTTAACATTTACTAGGATTCAATAGCCAACTTTATGGTTTTTAACTTTCAAAATTATTCATAGTTTTTAGTCATGTGACTGGCAAAACCAGCAAAGAACTGCAACACAGGCTGTCTCAAACCACAGATATTTAGATCACCTCTCAAAGGAAGACAAACAAAAATATGTGAACAAAATGCAAGTTTTGGGCACTTGTGATCCATATACAGCACCTGCAGTATTTCAGTCACTAAAACAGCGGGTCATTCCAAAACGCTTAACATGAAAAGTGGTTTCATATGTTAAAGTAATATTAAAAAATCAAATTCAGTATACAACTTATTGATGATGCATATTATATACAGGCGAGCAGATGAGCCTGGAATATGAATGTCACATGAAAGATACGAATAAGATAAATAGTCAATAGGAGAATAAACCAGAAGAAATGTAAGAATAAGGAGGACTAACAATAGGTATTACGGATTGCTAATTAATGAATGATGTTAAGCTGAGGGTGGACAGCAGAAAACTTACTACACACACACTTACCTTCATTCCTTCAAACCTGGAGAGAGCTCGAAGAGGTCTAAGCGCTCTCAAAGTCCTGAGAGACTTAATGGCCCCCAGTTCAGAGTAGCCTAAGATATTTGCAGTCAGGCTGATCAGGGACACCTGCAGAAGTAATCATTTAAAAAAAGTATTTTACAAAGTGTAAGTATAAAGTACACTACAGTACAACAGTAAGATTTTTAATGTTTTTAAAAGAAGTTTCATCTGCTCACCAAGGCTGCATTTATTTAATTAAAAATACAGTAAAACATTAATATTGTGAAATATTATTACAATTTAAAATAACTGTTAGGTTATAAAATAATTATATTTTATGAAGTAATTTATTCCTGTGATGGCAAAGCTGAATTTTCAGCATCATTACTCCAGTCTTCAGTGTCACATGATCCTTCAGAAATCACTCTAATATGCTGATTTGCTGCTCAAGAAACATTTATTATTATTAATGTATACAATCTGAACAATATAATCAATGTTGAAAACAGTTGTGTACTTTTTTTCAGGATTCCTTGATGAATAGAAAGAACAGTATTTATCTGAAATACAAAGCTTTTTTAACATTATACACTACCGTTTAAAAGTTTGGGGTCAGCAAGGATGCATTAAATCAATCAAAAGTGACAGTAAAGACATTTATAATGTTACAAAAGATTATATTTCAAATAAATGCTGTTCTTTTGAACTTTCTATTCATCAAAGAATCCTGAGAAAAAAATATTGTACACAAATATTTTGTACAATTGTACACAATAAATGTTTCTTTAGCAGCAAATCAGAATATTAGAGTGATTTCTGAAGGATCATGTGACACTGAAGCCTGGAGTAATGATGCTGAAAATTCAGCTTTGCATCACAGAAATAAATTACTTTATGAAATATATTCAAACAGAAAAGAGTTATTTTAAATTGTAATAATATTTCACAATATTACTGTTTTTACTGTATTTTTAATTAAATAAATGCAGCCCTGGTGAGCAGACAAAACTTCTTTTAAAAACATTAAAAATCTTACCGTTTCCAAACTTTTGACTGGTAGTGTATATTACTTGTTATTTTCACATCAATAACACATCTTGAAGCCCTAGTTTTCAAAATAGTGAATTAACACTATTGTGTTCTGTACATATTACACCAAAAATATGTTGAGAATTATCTGATTCATTTTTGGTAAATAATATGCATTTAAATATTGCATAAATATGACATTGTTAAGAAAGTAAATTTTCTCTTTTTTTTAAGAAAATGGGTAAATATTTTGAAATATTTAGATATTCTTAATGTCACATTTATGTGGGCTGGGTAAACTATAAATATCTTCATTTGAATGATTTCAGTAGTGATTCTTAAAATCCCAACATTCATCTTTTACTCTATTTCAATTTTCAGGGGCTTTTAAAATGCTTCTGTACAGCGCTGTCCATCCTGCAGATGTCACTGCGTTCTGAACTAACTGCTGATAATCTTTAAAAAAGATTAAGCGCTATATAATGAAAAATATCATATTATCATTATATAGTGCTCCGTGGCTGCTAAATCGTCAGCGCCACAGCAAAAGAAAACATATTTAACCTGAGCTGTGAATGTGAGCTCACAGTCTGTATTGAATGGGATACAATAAAAAGACAAGAGTACTGCAAAATAACATGACATGTCTTTATATTGACTACATCAAACATCTGTAATACTGCAACAAATTGTTTTATATAAGTGGAGAGAAGTGGATTTGTTGTAACATATTGACTACTCCAGTCACAATGATTGAAATTTAATTGTGAAATATACATGAACCAAAATTTTAGCTTCAAGATCTACATTTACATAGCAGATTAATGCTGAAGCTGTTATAAAATATGAGATATTACATAAATAAACCGTAATTTATCTGTACATTAAGAATTCCTTAATTTATAATGGCTTTTAGTGTGAGTCCAATTTGACTGAAGGATCACAGATGGATGAAGTTTTTTAGGAAGGTAAAACAATAGTGTGAATTTTATTTGTATTGTATGAAATTTACTGTTGAAGTAGGATAGACTAATACTTACATCAACGATGAGAAAGTCCAGCCAGCACCATGCGTTTGTGAAATAGACCTTGAAACCATAGGCTACCCATTTCAGAAGCATCTCAATGACAAACACATAGGTGAAGACCTGATCTGCATATTCAAGGATGATTTTAATCATTCTCCGTTGTTCGATATATATGTCCTCAAATGCCTAATTAAAAAAAAGCATACATGTAAAAAAAAATTACATTTCTCTGGTTAAACAAATAAAAATCGTTTGTTGATTGACTCACCAAAGCTCCACTGCTGAGGAGAATCATGAAGATGATGAAGGTTTCAAAATAGCTGTGCTCCACAATGGCGTAGCAGGTTTTACGGAAGTTCCACCATGCCCTCCCTTTACCCAGGGTAACATCAAGCTCCAAGCAAGGACATCGCCTGATGCAGTCTGGGAACGCAGGCAAACAAAAATGTTAAAACCAAGAATATAACTCACTACTATACATAGTGATTGTTCATGTCTCACTCTCTGTGTAGCAGTCCTCAGGTATGGTGGAGTCCACTTCTTCCAACTCTTCTACCAGTTCTACCTCAGGAGGTTTGTCCACAGTGCTGCAGGTTGACGATTCATCTCCATCTGTCTTCTGTACAGATGAAAACACTGCAGGTCAATTCAGTCTCTAGGATGAATGTAACCGTTACAACTTTTACAAACAAATCATTATCCTCCCCTGACAGCAACATAGTGTCAGGCCAGATCCAGCCCACATCTGGTCCATGTGTAATCCACATGAACCAGATGTGGGCCGGATCCGGGCCACACTATGTTGCTGTCAGGGTCTGCTTATCTGGAAACTGGCAAAAAGGTGTCTCAAACAGCTTGAGGAAGATTCACACTTGCTTCACAAGTGCCCAAATCAAGTAAAATTGAATTTGGTGAGTAAAGCCGCAGTCACAATAGCCTCACAAATTATCAGTTAATGCAGTCCCTGGGAATCTAAACCATGACCTTGGCATTGCTAGAGCCATGGTATACAGTTAGAGCTACATGAATCCTGCAGATTTAAAGTTTGCATTCTTTTAATTCAGTTAAGAGGTCACACTGTGACATACTGATCTTCTGTTACTCAACCATCTTCATGTGATCCGAATTCACAGGTCAAATTTCACTAAACCTGAACCTTGGAATTCGCATGAGTTTACGTTTCCTGCCTCCTACATTCGCATGTGTATGAATGGAAGTCAATGGAATGAAAAATCTAGTGTGATCGCCCATTCAATTTAAAAGAAGTGACTCGAAATGTCAACTTTTTTTTTTATAATTATTGACATTCAGACTCCAGAGGATCTTGCTGCACTGGTTTGGTTCTGATCGGGCCAAAAACCTAGGACTAGTTCGCAAATGTAGGTTTTTCAAAAAGTCCAAAATACCCGAAAAACACTTCAGTCTACACCTAACGGTTTAGGAGTTATGAGCGATTTTGTATTTTTCACCGCTGTAGCGTCCCCGTCAGGCCGATTGGGGTGAGCCTTGGTGGACATTGTAGCCAGTATCAGTACTACCAGCCCTCAAAGTTTCAAGTCTCTACGACATTTTATGATGCTTTTATGCAGTTTGGTCTGCCCGATCACATTTTATAGGAGAATGCTGATCTCTGGAAATTTTAACAATTACAATAGGGTTTCAGCGCTACGCACTAATAAAAATAACACAAAAACCTGTAAACCTGTAAGGGACATTTTTTCTAAATTTACCCATCACTGGCAGGTGTGTTAAAAGTAATTAATGTGACTAAAAGTTCCAAGATTAGGCTTTATGAAGAAAAAACTAACATTAGATCATGTTTTCGGTTACCCTACAGCTCTGATTTGACTACAGATCTTATTAGATTGTTCACACGAGACTTGAGTACAACTTTGCGTTCATGTTCCCTCTCTCTGATACATAGCTGGATGTAAAATGCAGGGCTGTGTGACACATGAGGGCATGACATATGAACTGTGTTACCTGATCCAGTGGCATGCCAACAAGCAGTTGCCAAATGACTTAGGGCCAGCGTGCTTCAACGAAACAAATATGAAATAAAATGTATGACTTGAATTGGTAAGACATACATTTTACATAGCATTGGGATGTAGTTCAAATAGGGATTCATTTTAGAAAGTTTGTTAGGCATGGATGTGCTTTATGCTGGTTCTTCTTCAGGACGTTGTTCAGCAAGGTAACTAATCATGCTGTGCCGGTTCTCTTTCCCACGCCCGTCACCGTGTCACATGCTTTCTGCCATTCCTTAGACATACTCTCTAAACAAGATGACCCATGGGGCTCCAGATGGACTTTGCAGGTGTCACAGTATTTGGGACACATGTCTAGGTGTCAAGAGGTGTTGATGGACGGATGTCAGTGATACTCTGGTGACCGGTTTTGCATTTGTGTGAACTTTTGCATTCGATTTTAGGAACACAACTACCAAAGTTTTTCACTGAACATAACTCACTTTAGTATTTTTATCGACGCCTTCTTTGTCTTCATCCTCAGAAGAGCTGTTGCCATCATCATAATCCGATTCACCATTGGCTATTGGCACTTTGATAACGGACAGACTGGAATTCATGGTGACCATTTTAGAATCACCCTCCTCGTTTGCGTTCGCACCCTCTTCCTTTGGCTTCAGGCCCAGACATTGTCTCACATGACTGATAATGAAGGCCTTTACCCAGTCAGTGCCTCTTGTGATTCTAGAAATGGCAATCTGCAGATTGTTCATCTCCCCATCATCATCAGATGCTGCCAGGTTGTCCCCACTGAAGGAGCTGAGCAGCAAAGCCAGGAAGAGATTCAACACCTTCAGGAAGAGAATGAGAAAAACTATAATAATGCAAAGATGAAATATAATGACATACTAAAATTGTATAGCAGGGATGGGGATATGTGGCATTAAAAGGGTTAGTTCAGTCATTAATTCAGTCATTAAAAATTCAGTCATTAATTACTCACCCTCATGTCGTTCCACACCCATAAGACCTTCGTTCATCTTCAGAACACAAATTAAGATGTTTTCTTCATAACATTAAGGTTGAACCACTGTAGTCACATGAACTGTTTTAAATGTCTTTAGTAGCTTTCTGTGCATTTGAAAGTGTTAATTATCTTGCTGTCAATGCAGGCCTCACTGAGCCATCAGAATTTATGAAAAATATCTTAATTTGTGTTCTGAAGATGAACGAAGGTCTTATGGGTGTGGAACGACATGAGGGTGAGTAATTAATGACTGAATTTTTATTTTTGGGTGAACGAACCCTTTGAAGAGAAATTGACAATTGAATTGTTTATTATTTGAGGAATTCTAGATTGTGGGTTGATATCGCACAACTTCCAAAACAGAATCTGTTTCAGCCATCACATTAAATGTAAGTTATATGTTTTAATAACATTTTGATGTAAGCAATGTATTGTAAACAACTGTATGTCCTGCAAATAACTGATAGGAAAAACGAAATGTACTGTAATCAAACTATATTTTGACTCCTGCTAAATTGATATTTCACTTCTTGAAAAGGTTTATGCTACTGTACACTGCAACTGAAAGCATTATTTGCATGGATCATTTTAAAGGTATTTTAAATATAAGCACTATGTTCAGATAATCATCTTTTTTATGTCTGTCACCTCATACCGGAGATTAGAAACTACTGCAAGAAATGTAAATGTTTACAGATGTGAACATATATAGATGGGTTTTTGTTGTTGCTGTTTTTTAACAATTCAGACTTTTTGGGATTCAAAACAAAAAGCCATTGCTGGTTGTCTCTCTTAGTTTGACACCCAGCTTTTGTTACCTCATCAGATAAGCCCTTTGGTCTAAGAATAAGTGTAATGGAAATCCCACTGGTGGCTGTTTGATACTTGTGTAAATATGGAGTAAATAAAATTAACCTTAAGTTCAAATTGCATGGTCTTGATCTATACAACTCAATATTGCACATCTGACTCTAAAGCATCTATCTATCTATCTATCTATTTGTCTGTCTATCTGTCTGTCTGTCTGTTTGTCAAAGATGGAGATAATCCACTCACCACAAGGTTTCCTATAACCATGACCATCATGAAGACGATGATGCACATTCCTTGGCCAGCCACCTCCATGCAGTCCCACATTGTTTCGATCCATTCCCCACATAGAACACGAAAAATGATGAGGAACGAGTGAAAGAAATCTGTCATGTGCCAGCGAGGGAGCTCACAACTCTCAGAAATCTTACACACACACTCCTTGTAGCTCTTTCCAAAAAGCTGCATCCCCACCACAGCAAAGATGAAGACAATAATGGCCAGGACAAGGGTCAGGTTTCCAAGGGCACCCACAGAATTACCGATGATCTTTATCAGCATGTTTAGGGTTGGCCAAGACTTTGCCAGCTTGAACACACGCATCTGTAACCGACAAAGTCAAGATTTAAATTGAGAGTTTATATTATATTTCTTTATTATAATGCAAAAGCACCAATGTTTTTTTCAACAACGAATTTTCAGATATTTCAGATTATATATATATATATATATATATATATATATATATATACACACACACATAGAGGTGTCCAAGCTGCTCTTTTCCGAACAATGAAAGTGAATGGTGACCACTACTGTCAAGTGAGAGTAAAGTAATTTCCATAAATAAACTATCATATGGCTTTAGAATACTTGGAATTTAGTTAATGAGTCACATTTTATGGTGCTTTTTTGTCCTTTTTTAAACTTGAGCTTGACAGCCATTGGTCCCCATCGACTTCCAGTTGCTCTGACTTCTCCATAGAAGAAAGTTTTATGTTTGGATCAATATGAGGGTGAGTAAATGATGACAGAATTTTTGGAACTATCCAATAGTTCAATTTTTGAACTATCCCCATTAATATTTGGCTATTCAATCAAGGTTCACCTACCAGACGGAAGGACCTCAGCACAGACAAGCCCTGAACATTGGCTAAGCCCAACTCCACCAGGCTCATGGTCACAATTATGCTGTCAAAAATGTTCCAGCCAACCTGGAAGTAATAATATGGGTCCAGTGCAATAAGTTTTAGCACCATCTCTGCTGTGAAGATACCTGTGAAAACCTGCATGGGAAAGAACATGATTCAAGGAAACCATCAGCTACTGCATGTTGGCAAAATATATTCTCAGAAAATATAATTTTAATATACATTTGTTGGTTCAAGTTAACATTGATAGGTAGATGTACTTACCAGGTTTCCAACTGTCAACATGTATTCGAAACTTTCAGTCATGGGATAGTGCTCCATAGCCATGAACACTGTGTTGAGCACAATGCAGATGGTGATGCCCAGATCCACAAAAGGGTCCATTACAATTAGGTACATTAATTTCTTAAATTTCACCCATGGCACGCAGCAATCCCATTTCAGGAATATGTCTGCAAACTTGTACCAGCAGGGAGGACATGGCCTTTGAATATCGTCCATCTCTGTTGATTAAAGTATTGATATATATATGATTTTTTTCTTTATTTGTTCTTGAACTCACCTTTTAAACTACAACTGTGAACTTACCTTCTAAAGCATTGTCTGTAGCGCTCACTGCACTCTGTTTTCTCATCTGAGATTCAGGGACTTCCAAGTAATTCATGCTACCTTTGGATCCATTCGATTTTGAGAGGGGTTTTAATGTAATCCCATCATAGTCGCTCTGCATTTGGTCATCATCACCTTTCTTTTTGGTGGATAGTGACGTCTTGCTGCCATTTACCATCCCATTCTTCTGCTGCTTGACAGGAAAAAAAAGTAAGATAAAAAAAATCAGAACTAACAATTAGTATTTTACAAACCAAATGATCCATGGCTCAGGCTTAATCAAACCTCAGCTTGTTTCTTGAGCTGTTCCAGGATTTTTGCATACTCTTCCTCCTTTTCTTTAGCTTCTGCAATGGTGGCTTCATTCTGTTCAGCATACGCCATGGCCACCACAGCCAGAATCAGATTGATGAGGTAGAACGAACCCAAGAAGATGATGACTACAAAGAAGATCATGTATGTCTTCCCTGCTGCACGGAGCGTCTGAAACATTTAAGACAATTTTCAGTGGTGCTTTTTTGCACACATATGACTTTTTATGCTTCATTTATGTTCTTGCTCAAGCCTCAAAAGCATAGAGGACTGAAGATTACTTCTATAAAAACTGCCATGCAATTAAAGGAATAGTTAATCCAAAACTAATCCATATATGAACTGATTGGTCCAAATTTTCTGAAGAGACACTGATTTACAGCTTTATGATGAACAGACTGAATTTAGGCTTTTATTCATATATAAACATTCATCAACAGCTGTAGTAAACGGAAGCTCAAACATTTTTGCTTGACACGTGCAAGAACCAATAAGGGTTCATTCTAGTGTTACACAGCATGTTTGAGCTTCCGTTTACTACAGCTGTTGATGAATGTTTATTGAATGTGTGAAACTTTATATCACGCAATTGCGAGTTTATATCTTTGAATGACTTGATATCACGCAATTGCAAGTTTATTTTTCAGAATTGACTTTATATCACGCAATTGCGAGTTTATTTCTCAGAATTTACTTTATATCACGCAGTTGCGAGTTTATATCTTTGAATTGACTTTATATCACGCAATTGCGAGTTTATATCTCAGAATTGACTTTATATCACGCACTTGCGAGTTTATATCTCAGAATTGACTTTATATCACGCAATTGCGAGTTTATATCTCAGAATTGACTTTATATCACGCAATTGCGAGTTTATATCTTAGAATTTACTTTATATCACACAATTGCGAGTTTATATCTTTGAATTGACTTTATATCACGCAATTGCGAGTTTATATCTCAGAATTGACTTTATATCACGCAATTGCGAGTTTATATCTCAGAATTGACTTTATATCACGCAATTGCGAGTTTATATCTTAGAATTTACTTTATATCACACAATTGCGAGTTTATATCTTTGAATTGACTTTATATCACGCAATTGCGAGTTTATATCTCAGAATTTACTTTAAATCACGCAAATGCGAGTTTAGTTCTCAGAATTAACTTTATATCAAGCAATTGCGAGTCTATATCTCAGAATTGTGAAAAAAAAAAGCTAGAATTGTGAGAAAAAAAGTCAGAATTGTGACTTAAAATTTTATTTTAGTGGCGCAAACGGGCTTCCAAACTTTAAAGGTTTGGGGTCAGTAAGAATTTTTAACGTTTTTTAAAAAAAGAAAAAAAGTCTCTTATTTTCAACAAGGATTCATTTATTTGCTGCTAAATATCTTTATGGAAACCATGATACATATTTTTCAGGATTCTTTGCTAAGTTTAAAATAACAGAATTTATTTGAATTATATTTGTTTATTTAATATGTCCCTATTAGTATTAATTTTATTAAAAAAGTATTAATTATTAATTAATAATTAGTATTCATTTCTTAAAATAAAAAAAACTGTCCCCAATCTTTTAAACAGCAGTGAACCTAAAACAAACATCCACTTCATGTTGTGCTGTGTTTATTACTGTAATGAACTGTAAGAATCTCACAATCTTAGGCTTTTGTTATGGATTTTATTAGCACATGCAAGAAGGCGAAGTTCGATGTGACTTTAACAGGATGCTTATACCCACCAACTGGAACAAGTTCTCCCAGAAGTCTTGAGTCATTAGCCGGAAAAGGGCTAAGAAAGCCCACGCAAAGGTGTCATAACTAGTGTAGCCATAATTTGGGTTTTGGCCAGCTTTCATGCATGTGAACCCCTCAGGGCACCTCCTGTAAACATCAACGGGGAACAGGTAATTTAATATATATTCATAGTTTGCTCAAAAAACTGCTTTATATAAATTTCTTTGAAATTTCTCCATGTTGGTAATGCACAATACCAATTAAAAAGTTCATTCTTTAGATGATTACTTAAGCATGATTACTTAAAATCATTAAGTTGGCAAATCTCATATTTGAAAACTATACCCTGCATCAGAGCTGTTCCCACAAAGTAATGGATCCATTTGGCCAGGCACATAGTAGTAGTTTTCTATGGAAAATGAATGGAGATCTGATCACAAAAACGTTTAATATTACTGTAACTGCAGTAAGCGACAAGTTCTCATTCATTTTGAGCAACTTTACCTCTATCCAAGTCCATTCATAATAATTCCCATATGCAGCAATTGCAGGCTACATTTATGTAATATTAAGTAATATGTCACAAGTCACCTGCATTTTCAATATATTCCTGGTAGTTGAAAGTGCTGTTGCCAGCTTCAGTGCCATTGACGTCTGTGTGATTGAAGAGCATGTTCAGGTTGTTGCTCCAGCCAAGTGGAGGCCATCTGACACACTTCTGCCGCAAATTACCCATGAACAGTTGCAGGCCAATGAGAGCAAACACGCTGAGACAGAAGACAGTGAGGATCATGACATCCGCCAATTTCTTCACCGACTGAATCAGGGCACCAACAATGGTTTTTAGACCTGGAATTTGAAGTTAAATATAAAATCTCGGTTGATGGATCCCCAAATTGTACAAAACATTTTCATTTCAAATGAGTTGCCATGTTAAATTACATCCTGTATTTACCTGGAATTACAGTAATTGTTTTCAGGGCACGGAGAACACGGAAAGTCCTCAGAGCGGATACATTCCCCAAGTCCACAAACTCTGTGAGGTACCTGTGGATGAAGTGAAAAGGCTCACAAATCTTATTTTAAAAAGTCACAACTGACACTGTATACATAAAAAAAAAAACTTATTAATATTAATAGTTTTAAATATTACTACATAATACCATTACACATTTTAATACATTTTTTTATAACTTTAGCTTAACAAAGATCCCTAATGAAGCAAAACAGCCAAAGGAAAAATAAATATTTAGTAGAGCAGTAAGTTAAATAGACTATGCAATTAAACTGAATTTAAGTTTTAAATAATAACAACATGTTTGAGTCGATCTGGATATTTCTGGACATCTGGTCTTGGCCAATGCATATGTAGTCCCAATGCATATTGATTAAGTATATATATATATATATATATATATATATATATATATATCTTTTTTTTTTTTTTTTTAATATAAATTGATTGGATGCATTGATATTAAGCTGTGACAAAATGTTCATGTGTTAATGGTGTTGTATTTAATTAATTTAGCTCATTTAATTAATTAAATATAACAAGCAGCAAAAATCCACTTTTTAATGTGCCATATACTATCATCCCAACTATTAAATCATTAATCAAGAACAAAAACTCTTTTTTGGTGGATAAATCCTTGAAAATATGTGCAAAATTTGGAGTATGTATGGCTCAAGAAAGTGTACATTCAAATCTCTTTTATAAACGTGACCTTTCTTAAACCATATTTTTGTAGAGTCAATTTTGTAGAGTCTTTTGAGGAGTGTCGAAATTGCTGGGGTAAAAGATATGTTCAGTGTAGACTATATTTAGCTTGAGTGCAACAGTCGATCACAGAAGCCAAATGGCATCATTATGTGTATACTATGGACCAATAGCAAGTGAGATGCCTGTTGGGCAGTTGGATCACAGCATTGAATTATGATGTCTGTGAACTTCTGGCAACTGAATTCGTGTAAAAGCAATACAGGAGCCATGAGAAACACATTATACGGTTACTAAAGTACTGTGAGAACGTATTGAGATTCCTGTATCTCAATCAGTAGAGCACGGTGCTAACAATGCCAAGGTCATGGGTTCAATTCCCAGGGAAAGCAAGAACTATTAAATAATGTGTATCTTGAATGCAATGTAAGTTGATGTGGATAAAACCTGCCAAATGCATAAATGTAATGTAGAAATGAAAATAAGTTGCAATAGGAAGCTAAAATATTCATCAACAACCTGTAGTGTTCATACACTTTATATATTGAGGATTCAATTGCTTAGACATCAGGGGGAAATACAACAGAAATAACATATACTATGTTTGTATACTTACCTATATACATATAAAATACTTGGTATTAGTACCAATGAATACTATGGATGACAGCAGAGGAAAACATTTAGAGAGGGAATAATAATAACTGTCTATCAGAACAATATCAGGACCTCAAAAGTTCTTGTACACCTTCAGTGTTACCATCAAACGCAGCCTTTTAGTGTCCTGAGGAGGGCCAAATTGTGAAGCTGCTAAAAATAGGCCTGGTAAGTGATCTCGATTTACAAGTGGATAAACATTTTCATTCAGCCAGGCTGTGATTGTAAAGGGAGATGTGGGTGGACCTTGGGGAGGCGTATGGAGAAGCTGAGGAGGGCTGTCTTCCGGGGACCAGGACCTGCGGCCAGCCTCATTACACTTTTGGTGATGCTGTAAACACACTGACCTTTGACCTCTCACATCTGAGTGGGTATTTTCACAATGCTTCTGTGTCTAATGTGGTTGCCACATACCCTGACGGAGCAAAAACTGATTAGTCGCACACTATGCTGACTATTTGGAATGGCATCTGATTACGGAAACTACTGTTTAAAATAAAGCTCCAATCCTTTTCTGAACAATCCATTTGCATCCACAACAATCCACAATGCTAACTGAAGGATTTATAATCTATAACACTTTGGATTTAATACACATTTTTCACAAATTTAGAGCCATAACAAATGTTTGCACTGGCTTGTTTAGCCACTGATTTTACATTCAGGTTATATTCATTCAGGGTCATACTTACGCCATGCTGATGACCATGAAATCCAGCCAATTCCACGGGTCTCGTAGGAATGTGAAATCACCCATGCAGAAGCCTCTGGAAAGGACCTTTACCAATGCCTCAAAGGTATAGATGCCAGTGAAAACGTACCTACGAGGATCCAAATTGAACAATAAACAATCAAGGTCTATAAATGTGTCTCTATAACAATCACTTTACGTTGTAGGTCAGCTCATTTTGTGTGCATTTTATGTTATGTCAAGACCATTACAGAATGTCATAAAGGTAGGGTAGGCAATTTCGGAGAGGCTAGCAATAGCAAGCTAGCTTTGAAAGCATAAGATCCCACCCTTCAGAGGCCCTGTACCAAATGCCATTTCCCGTACAACGACGTAACTCGCTGCTTAACTACCATAGTATAATGCATCGTTAAAGAAGTCAACTAGCTAGTCACGACTGTTTCCTGAAACCGTATTGTCGCAAATTTGTTGTTCAATCACAATTTGATGTCACGCAGGTGGTGGAATAATAACTTCTTTTAATGAATCTGTTTGAAATTGAATTAATGCTAGATTTTTTGCTGTAAATTACAGACATGGCATCTAAGGACTAATTCTCATTTTTCTCAGTTATTTTGCTTTATTTCCAGATTAAATCATAGGCTCGTTCTTACGTACTAGAACAGGAACGCACATGCGCACTCTTCAAAAATGCCGCTTTAATTCTTTTGACAAACAATTACATTTGTATATATTAGAAATGAAAGATATAGAAGCACTGAATATCAGCTTCCTAATTTTGCTCAAGATAAGGGTTTAAGTCCACATGTCATAAAAACAAGCAACTATGCTTCTAACCACATGTCGAGTATTGTCGATCCAACCACACAATTTTGCAATGCTGTTTGCAAATGTTTATTGGAACTATGGTTTCAGGAAACACAGGCTTGTTGAACTATGCTAATAATGACAGAACTTTTGACCATAAGCCGCATTTCCACCAAAATTACCTAGAACGATTTGTCCCAGGAACTTTTTCCCCCCAGACCTATTGCTAGCTGTGTTTCCATAGTGGTCTAAAGTACCGTGAAGATAGTCCGGTGGCGTAGGACTGCGCACGACTTTCCAGTTCCCGCTGGATTTCGTCCTCTACATATAAGCTTAATAAAGCCTGAACCTTATCGTCAGTCCATCAGTCATATTTTTTAAACTCCATTGTTGATTCGAATAGCAAACAACTCTTACTGCATGCACCACAACAGACTTTAAAATAACGATGGTTAAAATAAAATGCTGTGTGAAGTCAACTAATCAAAATGCTGAGTGAACTCAACCAGTCAGCATGTTCAGTGCCCAAGTCCCACCTGCAAAAGTTCCTGAACTTTGAAAAAGTATTACCTAGCGAGCAGGAAATTTCTGAGGGGGAATTTTTTACCTGGAACTTCATTTAGACCCTGGTTCCTGCAGTTGAAACACACAGAGTACCACCCCAAAGTTCCTAGTTCCTGGGAAAGTTCTTGCGGTGGAAACACGGCTATAGTTGGCTAACGATGCTTTTGGGAAACACACCCCTGAGCAGAGTCTGCAAAGCGTCACGAGAGACGGCGTTAAATTACCTCATGTCTCAAAGCACATATCTTTACAATAATGATAAACGTAAACAACTTACAGAGCTCTAGTTGTACCACCTGACTGCTGCAGATTCATTTCGGCGTTGATAGTGTTCAGTGGTGTAAAGTATTTGAGTAAATGTAATTAGTTACTGTACTTAAGTATCTTTTTGGCTACTTTGTAGTTGTACTGAGTATCAAAAATATTAGCCAATTTTACTCTCTATTTGACTACATTTTTGAACAACTAAATGTACTTTTTACTCCAATACATTTGTGATGAGTAATGCAATTACACATTACATTTTGCATGGCACCTAACTTTTTCTGCAGCAGTTTGTTTTTGATATAAGGAAGCGATATTGCCATCTAAGGGCATTGAAGATACTATATCTTGTGTGTTTTGCCTTTACTCAACCAAACTTGTCAACATGGCAACTTTACGTGAATGCAAGTGGTAGTTACTGTATCACGGGTGTTTGATTTATGAGATGAGGACATGTAGCCGGTGATGAGGCCTAAACCAGCACATCCGGTGCAAGTAGACTTTGACTATTTAATTTTACTTAACATTATTTTATTGATCCACGATATTGACAAGACCTTTTTGAAGGACATTGGTTTACTTATGGCTTTTTTGTGCACTTGAGCTAAACTGAGAGCTGAGAGTTTGTAGACGTTTAAGAGGCTGTTGTGTCGACCTTGATTTATTGCAATATTGAGGTGTTTTCTCATCTTACAAATCAACTGTTTCTTATTTTCACCAGCATGTATCTTAGGTGTTGAGGACTAGTACATCTTTGAGCCTACATTCAGTATGATTAAAATACTTAAGTACTCTTAAAATCTTTTACTCAAGTATGGTTTTCAGGTACTCTTTACACCTATGATAGTGTTGACATAGAAACGCATAAATCCGAGTCTGAGGATTCTTAATTATGGTAATTATAACATGGCATGAAGTTGTGAACGCAGGAAAAGCTTGTTGTGTTGGTTCAGGAGGAACTGTAAAAGGCGACTGCTGTTTGTTTTTGGTGATCTGTGGCTGTCTGTCTATAACTCTGCACAGCCTTTACGCAACGCGCTGATGATATGTGATGTCTGATCGAGCAGCGTGAGCGAAAATATGGAAATACATGTTGACAAGCAGGTAGGACACTGTATCGTTGAATTACGACAGATTTTTGGTCCTGAGACTTCCACAGAAGATATATGTTCATTTTAAAATATTTAGACCACTTCTATTATTGATTGCTTTTAGGATGTGAATAGAGTTTCAACCAGAGTATCAAAAATACAAAATGCAAAACAAACAAAACACTGCCTACCCTACCTTTAAGTTCCAATTCCCGAATTTAAATTAAATTTAAATTGAGGTACCAAACAGGATGCAGAACTGCAATTCAAATGTAAGAAAGTAGAATTAAAATGAATTGATATTCAACAAAAATGATATAACTAATTTGATAGACAGACAGACAGAAAGAACAATAAGATAGACAAATTGACAGACAGATAGATAGAGTGGCAGACAGAAAGACAGATAAATAGATAGATAATAAATTATATAATATAATGGTTATATATGGATGGGATAGAACGATAGGTAAGTATGTAGGTACAGAAGATGTGTCATTGGTGGGGTTGTGTATTTGAGAAATGTTGGGATAGATTGTGGAGATATGGTGCAACTCTTACTCTACTGTTTTGCTCCAGGGTGGAGGGTCACTCATCGTCATGAACACACAGTTTGACAAGATGGTTAACATGATGAACATGCTAAACAATTTGTTGTGAGTAAAGGAGAACTTAGAAGGAATGATTTGTGCCTCTAAACTAAAAACTCTGAGATGTCAACTTAAAACATATGGAAATCAAAGAACAAATGGAGAACATATAAAATATATGACTATATATATATATATATATATAAATTGCTATTTTATATACTGAACATGAAGGATATGAATGTATGAGTATTCTTATGGCTAATCGTCGAACAGGGTTGAAGGGACTTAGAATGTAGCAGGCAGGTTCAGCATTGAATCTGTATATGGTATTCCCTTTGGTGATCACGATGAACGTCTGCAAAACAGAAAAAGGGACACAACACCTCTTGTGGAATACCTATTATTCTGATAAGCCAGACCTGTATATATTCGTTAACAGCACTTTGGTATTTTGCTTTTGCCACTGACTTTTTTTGCTTTGTAGAATGGATCTAACTCTTCAAGAGGAACATTGAGGAGCTTTGGTGGAGGGTCTCCGTAGATGAACGGTAGGGCCTTTCCCGCTTCCAAATCACTGCTGGGTTTGGGCAGATCTTCCTCAGCCACCTCAATATTCTGGGCCTTTATCTGTTCCTGCTCGGTGGCTTCTTCTGCCATCCGCCGCTCGATCTCGGCGAGCGACTCCAAAGTGAAGGGCTGGAACACATCGGCACCTGTGGGAGGGAGTAGGCGTGCCATCTTGACATTCTGCTGAACGAGGGCTGCCACCACTTCGGGGTCTCTCAATTGTGCCCTGCAGGGATAGAGAAAAGAGAAAAAGGAAAAGTTTGTGGTACAGTAAAAACCATCTCTGAAAGACATTAGACCATCTGTAATTCTTTGTACATTACTCATAGTTAGTTATGCTAAGCGGGTATTTAACAATTGATTACATTTCCATCAATTAAAAAAATGAAATTATGAAATTACAACTTATATTATAATTTATTTTATAAATAGCATTTGTCATCACATCTTAATTTTCTGCAAACAAAAAGTTTTTGCATGCCTTTTTATATATATATATATATATATATATATATATATATATATATATATATATATATATATATATATAAAAATAGAACAGGGTATTCTGAAACTGTTTAAATAATAAGTTAAATAAAGTGATATTTTATATACCGTTCAAAATTTCAGTAAGATCGGCGTCAGTAAGATTTTTTTTAAAGAAATTAATACTTTTATACCTAAATGTATTAAACTGATCAAAATTGATAAAATTGACATTAAAGACATCTAAATTGTTAAAAAGCTATTTATAAAAACTATTATAAAACATTTATAAAACTATTATAAATAAATGCTGTTCTTTTGAACTTTATATTCATAAAAGAATCACACACACACACACACACACACACACGTTAACAGTCTCTTATACATCTTAATTTTTTTTAATTTTTTTTTTTTGCTATGTAGATCCAACTCTTTTTATAGTGGTGACTTTATTTCTTGTAATTTTGATATAAAAAAAATACGAGAAATAAAATCTTACATACTTGTATCTTTTTTCTTTTTTCAGAACACAGAAAAGTGTAAATTGAGTCAACAATAAAAACCTTCATTAAAACATAAATTAAAGCATTATATGCCACAATTTTATTAAACTGTACATCACTATTAAAGTGGAATTGCTCTAAACTGTGCCTTTTATTTGTACAGCACCGTCACAACAAACAACTATGATTGAGCTACACAAAAATGAGTATCTGTCGCAATTAAGTTACATATATTGACACAACAAGTAAACTGTTTTAACAGTTTTCAAACTCACAGTTGACGAGGCCATAGTTTTAGGTTCTTAGCTCTGTTTGGGTGAGCAGCACGGTTCCTACGCCAAACCTCCATCAGGTTTATCTTTCGCTTAAGCATGGCTGCTGTGTCCCCAGTTTCAGCAAACAGTTAAAAGCTCTCGACAAACTGAAGAATGCTACTCAGACTGTGTGCTGAAGTTTGTGGGATGCTTTTTTTACTTTTGGGTCCAGCTGGACCAGGATGAGACCCTACCCCCTCAGTGTAACAAAACAATTCGGCACACAAAGATTCGATTGAAGGCAATTCAATGGGTATGTTTCCGCTTTAGGAGATTTGACCCAGACAACCCTCGCTGTCAAATGTGATCATTACAATTAGAAGAAACACTACGCAGTATTTAGAAGTATCATTTATCAGTCATATATGTATCTAATTATAAAAGAACAAAGTTCTGATTTTAATAATTCACTAATTACAAAACAACATTTATCAATTTTTACATTTTAAATAACATTTATTTGCCAAATCCACCCAGCAGGGAGCTGCTTAACAAAAAAAAAACCTTTCTTACATGTTCCTATTTACTATTTTTGTGATCAAATACAACATTTGATAACACACTGAGCATCTGATAAATACTTCACACAAAAATATAATAATAATATTAATAATAATTATAATAATCTGATTGCCTGTCTCTACAGGAGTGTAAGCCAAAAACTCACTTTTGCAGTGTCCTTGCCATCATATTTTTGAAAGATATTGAGAGAATATTCCTGAGCACACCTTTATTTTCTGCCTTAATCCAAGAAATATATTTGATTTCATATATAAACATAAAAAATAAAAAAAAAGAAATAGGGATAGGGATAGTCGATTATTTTGAATATTTGGTAGTAATGTGATGACAAATACCTACAGTTAAATAAAAAAAACTTTTCACATAATTTTCGTACAACAAAGAATCCATGGATAAAAAAAAAAAATCGTACAAGATCTGATGAAATATTTTATTTGTATAATAGGTAGGTCGACTACAAATAATGTACCCCACATGATCATGTGGCTGTTATTTATCGCCATATTTCACTCAAATTGAAGATTTATTGGCTGATATTGAAATGGGCGCCCATATATTATATTATGCATTCCTAGTCATTATGTTGTAAGTCAACAATCTGACCTAATCTACAGTATGAGATTACATTTTTTTAAAATAATATTGAACCCCCAAAAAAGAACCAAAAAAACATTTTTTTTTTTTTAAATAATAAATAAAACTGCAAATTCAATAATTGCAAAAAATGCATAATTGTGACCCTTGACCACAAAACCAGTCATAAGTGGCATGGGTATATTTGTATCAATAGCCAACAAAACATTATATGGGTCAAAATTATCGATATTTAAAGATATTTTGTAAATTTCCTACTGTAAATATATCAAAAATGTATTTTTGTGAGTGGATATGCATTGCTAAGGACTTCATTTGGACAACTTTAAAGGCGATTTTCTCATTATTTTGATTTTTTTTTGCACCCTCAGATTCCAGATTTTCAAATAGTTTACTTGAAATAGTTTAAACCATACATCAATAGAAAGCTTATTTATTCAGCTTTCAGATGATGTATTAATCTCAATTAAAAAAAATTGACCCTTATGACTGGTTTTGTGGTCCAGGGTCACAATTCTCATAAAAATAGAATTAAAACCTACACTTCATATAGCATAATGTGTGACTAAGACATAATGTCCAATGTTTGGTGATGCCAAAATCGTTTAGTCATTAAATGTACTTTTGACACACTTTGGAATCTACCCACTGATCCATGTGCTGGGTGTTGAGACCTGTGTTTATGCCGCTCCTTAAAGCGCTGCTCAGGGTCATTCCACTGTTACATAACACAGACTCACCTGTTCTGAGAGGAATGTGATACGAACTGCAGTCTCTAATGAGGCCTATTATATTCTGAATGCCTGCCAGTGATTCATGTTGCTGTCACCCTCTGGCAAACAGGTGTTTGGGATCTTCAGATTGTGCTAAAGTGAATTTAATGAATTTGTTATGATTTAGAGTGTCGTTCTGTGAAGTTGGGAGGGACAAAAGTCAAAGACTCATGCGGTACCTCAACAGCTGCTGTAGACCATCACCCCATATGGCGTCGGGTTACTGGTGACTCTACTCATTCCTGCCGTGTGTTTGCTCGCTTACATTGTGCTGATAAACAAGTCCCGCCTCCTGCTAAATTCCTCTCCGCCCACTGCTCGATTATTTTGTGGGGTCACTCTGGCTTTTTATCTATCTATCTATCTTGTAAAGTAATTGCCTAATATTAACTCTACTTTGGTGCTGCACGGTCACGGATATATTGCACAACGTCAAGATTACCGACATTCTCATCTGAGCTGTCAGCAGTCAAACACCGCTCATTAATGTCAAAATGTTTGATATGACTAATCACATCAAAGTAGGCGGGCTTTATGTTCTCAGAAGCGTTGAATGCTAATAATGAATTCCAGTGCGACGCTTTGGTCATAAAGTGCGAGAAAAACTCAACATTTAATATTTGTCTGCTGTTTTACAATAGAAATGTTATACTGTCAGAAAATAAGGTACAGTGCTTGTCACTGGGGCAGTACCCTAAGGTACATTTTAGTACTTTAAAAGTACATATTAGTACCTTTTTACCTTGGTACTGCCCCAGTGACAAGCACTGTACCTTTTTTTTTTCTGACAGTGTAAACGACCAACAGAAATATTTAGGGATTTAGCTATTATTTAGCTGAAAATATGTGACTCTGCACCACAGTCATAAGTCACAGGGGTATATTTGTAGCAATAGCCAACAATACATTGTATGGGTCAAAATGATACATTTTTCTTTTATGCCAAAAATCATTAGGATATTAAGTAAAGATCAAGTCAGATTCCTCAGATTTCCTCAGATTCCAGATTTTCAAATATTTGTATCTCGGCCAAATATTGTCCTATCCTAACAAACTATACATCAATGGAAAGCTTTATTCAGATTTCATTCAGCTTTCAGATGATGTATAAATCTCAATTTCAGAATTTACCCTTATGACTAGTTTTGTGGTCCAGGGTCACATATAGGCTATGAGATTCACTGTAATTCATAACTGTCAATGTGACAAGATAAGCAACATTAACAAAGCCGTTCATCGGGCATAAGATTAATAATGAATGTGCCTGCGCAGTTGCGCACTCTGAAAAATCCCAGTAGTAACTGAACAAAGAGCATTTTTTAATCTTAGCTGCTGTTAATTTCAACATTTTTCTAATGCATTATTAAAAGTTAAAAGTTGCATCTGTTAATATTATTTAATGGACCTAAGCTGACATGAAATAACAATGTACAGATGCATTTTTAATAACTAATATTAACAAAGAATAATAACTACTGTAAAAATGTATTGCTCGTTGTTATTGTAAGTTAATACATTAACAAACATTAACTAATGGGACCTTATTGTAAAGTGTTACTAATTGGTCATTGTAGTTCCAAGAACGCTGATATTTCAACAGTCTCCTCTGTATTTCTAGTTTGTATTGTGGATCATTCATTACATTCACTACCGGATTCTCATGTTAAAGTATCTGTTATTGGGCTGTGCTAGACAAATAATGCATGCTATACTGACATGGTTTATAAGCTATTTTTATCCAAATTTTTGGCTTTCAAATATCTTAAAATGCACATATACACCAGGGGAATCAAAATGTTCTCGCCCTAGCAAACTCTGTGACCTCGGTATTATGACTCCCTGCATAAGGCCCTGTGTGTATCTATGTACAGTCTGTGTGTGTGTGTTTGTAAATTGAGAATGAATGGGAAAAATTCACATGAGAGGAGGCAATGCTTCTATCGCAATATGATTGGCTGTTCATACAATAAATCTGGCCTCTTATTTTCGTGCACATTCCACATCCACAAATCAGTCTGAATGAACAAATAATGAAGTTAATGGGAAGACTAAATAAAAAAGTAAACAACTCGCCCGCTTCGATATCACCGCTTTATGTCATGTCAAAATCACCTGAGATGACCTGAGGGTTTTTAGTGAGCAAGCAGGATGGTGAAAGTAAAGGTACGTCTCTGTGTCTGTTAAACTCATGACACCTGCAGTGTTTACAGAGCTTTGATGACTGATTATCTAAAAATAAGTTGACTATTAAAAAGAACAGCTGAACATTAGTTCACAAATAAAACAGATGTAATCTGAAATGTGTTACTTTTTTTATAGTGTGAGTAATATGATTAATTGTAACATTAATTGTAACTGGAACATGAATTTATAATGGATAAAAAAACAATAATAAAAAAAAATGCCTTCTCATTTCAATTTTCTGTACATTTTTGTTCAGGATAAACTGCATCTCATAATGTCTCTTTTAACATTCTGTTCGTGTTCTTCCTCAGATATATCAAGACCTCACACTGTAAACAACAGATTCACTACACAAGCTGAGTTTTTGTTTGGCCCCTCCTCAAATGCTTTGGGTCCTGCTCCGAGTCCACACTTTGTCTGCATCAGTGTGGGCTCAGTAAAAGGCTGCATAAAGGATACATAATGCCCTTTTGAAACCTAAAATGTCAAATGGGACACACTACAGTGTTGTGGACTTCTCAGACCTGCAACGGCCTTTGCAAGACTGCAAATGCACATCAAGTGCTCCATTTGGGACAGGGCCTTCGAGGGGACTGTAAACCTGTTAGATTGGGTTACATGTACTGGACTGCAAGCCACCTCAACTGTTCCCTCCTCCAAACACGCTCCTGTCAGGTTATTTTTCATCTCAGGCTGCCAGAGATGGATCATTACTGATATTTTCCCACAACTATTGGGCTTCACTGCGCCAATCTGGTCTCCTTCTGATCACGCACACTTGGGTTTGCACTTTCTCCCTCTCTTCATCTGTCTCAGTCACTGGGGCAATAACAGAGTCTGTGAAGTGGTCAATCCTGGTATCTAGTACAGCTAGAACAACAACTAGAAGACTTTCTAAATGTATATAAGCGAAATGCATTTTAGAAAGGAGAATTTAAAACAGGAATCAGTCAATAATATAAGAAAGATTTACTGCCATTGTAAGAAATTTATGTAATAAAGTAATTAAAAAAGTAACTGTAGTCTGATTACAAGTATTTTAAAATGTAATATAATCTAATTACACACTGTAAATAATTATTTTCATGATTTATCAAATTTTTTTTTTGTCAAATCAACTTCAATAATTAATGTGGTTCAGATAACATAATATTTTGAGTTTCTGTTGATTAAACCAATCGCCTTCATTGATTTAACTCAAATTTTTTATTTCAATTAACTCAAAATGTTAAAGGGTTCGTTCACCCCCAAATGAAAATTCTGTCATTAATTACTCACCCTCATGTCGTTCCACACCCGTAAAAGACCTTCGTTCATCTTCAGAACACAAATTAAGATATTTTTGATAAAATCCGATGGCTCTGTGAGGCCTCCATTGACAGCAAGATAATTAACACTTTCAAATGCCCAGAAAGCTACTAAAGACATATTTAAAACAGTTCATGTGACTACAGTGGTTCAACCTTAATGTTATGAAGTGACGAGAATACTTTTTGTGCACCAAGAAAAACAAAATAACGACTTTATTCAACAATATCTAGTGATAGCAGATTTCAAAACACTGCTTCATGAAGCTTTGAAGCTTTACAAATCTTTTGTTTCGAATCAGTGGTTCGGAGCGTGTACCAGACTGCCGAAGTCGCTTCATTACATTAGGGTTGAACCACTGTAGTCACATGAACTGTTTTAAATATGTCTTTAGTATCTTTCTGTTAATTATCATGCTGTCAATGGAGGCCTCACTGAGCCATCGGATTTTATTAAAAATATCTTAATTTGTGTTCTGAAGATGAACAAAGGTCTTACGGGTGTGGAACGACATGGGGGTGAGTAATTATGACATAATTTTATTTTTTGGGTGAATGAACCCTTTAAGGCAAACAGGTAACTTACTTTTTTAAGTTAAACCAACAATTCTTTTTTACAGTGTCACGTACTTGTTTTCTGCAGTCTAAATATGTAATCCAGATTACTTCAGTTACTACCTAGCAGGTTACCTACTACCTGTGTATATATAAGATAAAATATGAAACACAATATTAAATAAAATATAATATATAATTAGATTTTTTATATAAAATATATACATATGTTAGATTTTTTAAATAATAGATAGCTCAAAAGAACAAATTTTATTAATAAATAGAAATCTTTTGTCCAATTATAATTTTTTTTTAATCAATTTAATGTGTCCTGAGAAAAAGTACTACACATACATACATATTCAAAAACCTCAGTATTCATATTCTTAGATGCATACACCAGACCACACACATTATAATTAACAATATAAAAAATTACAGATGGCAATCATGTTATAGCAGTTTCCTGTTATCTCTTTTAAATGAACGGCATAAACAGAATCTCCCATCAACGGTTTTTAAAGGATTGTGTCAGTGTCAGACTTGGTGACAGCCAACCGGACCACCAGAGCTCACAGTCAGCAGATCACAGACACGATTTCTGCTTGTGCAGAATTGCTATGCACCATATACTGTGAAGCCAGGGGGCCCGAGGTGAGACCTGAGAACTAGCGTCTCCCTGACACAGATGCAATCCAAACAAGCCATTAAAGTCTGATACATCCAACCTAACAATAAACAGACAGGAGTGAAGATCCAGATGGTGACATGTTCAACAAGTGTTTTCACCCGGCAGAACAAGGCATCAGTCATGAAGGGCCAGTGTAGGGTCAATGAGGATTTACACTAGCCACTGTGCTGACAATGCCACAGGAGCACAAGGTCTAAACTGTGTCAGTAACAGCTAGTGTTGTGCTGTGTAACATGGCCTTCCAATTCCAAAAGCTGTTGGAAATCATACTGGTCTCAACACAACATTTTGATTTTAGTCAACATACTGTAAAGGCTCGAAATGCCATCTTCACTAGGATGGAGCGAGTGTAACCTGAGTATAGTGATAGACGGGGGAAAAAACAAAATAAAACACGGATGAAATGGATAAAATGTAGGTTGGAGAGCTCAGACATTTATGAAATTAACATCAGCTCATAGAATATAAAAGTTGAAAAACACCCATTTGTCTACATCTGCATGCATCACAGCAGAACTTCAATGAACATACAGTACAGTAGATAAGCAAAACATATAGATGGGTAAAGAGATACCAAACGTAGCCTACAAAATATGCAGTAGTTCATACACATTGACAGATCTGCAGTGCCACATGAGGGAGGGCAGATCAGGGCAGCGGGGTGGAGGTCTACAACACAAGACTGTCTCAAAGTAACAGGTGTCACTGTAGCATCAGGCTATTCTGTTCCGGAAACAAAGTTACATGACTTTAGGCCTTTGGCTCCATTGCAAGGATCATTTGAGAAGCACTGAAGGAAACCACAGGCATGTACCATTTCAAAGGGAGGTGGAGGTGGGGGGAAGAGGGGAGATTTAAAAACAGGATGTTTGTGAAGAGGTGCCGATGTACCGTATCATGTGGAGGACTGACAGCAGACCATATTTCTGAGCCTCTCACACATTCTCAGTCTCTCACAAATAAGAGATATTACATAAGCAAAAAGGAGCAACAGTCTACTACTGCAAAGCTCTATTAGCACAGTCAAATGTTTGATTGCATAGATACCATATCTGTTTCCTCTACAAGGCTATTTTTAACAACACAGCAGTGAATGATAGAGTAAATGGAATAAAATCTGCATTTACATTTATGCATTTAGCACACACTTATCTAAAGCACATTAAAAACAAACAATGCTGCAACACAAGGCTAAAATCCTAAAAAACTGCTATAAAAAGTGACTGATAAAAAAAGCAGTCCTCGTTTCTCTAAAGTGAGCTGCAATTACTTGTAAATAAAAGTAAAATAATAAAATAAAATAAAATAAAATAAAATAAAATAAAATAAAATAAAATAAAATAAAATAAAATAAAATAAAATAAAATAAAATAAAATAAAATAAAATAAAATAAAATAAAATAAAATACCATTGCTCTGTCAGGGAAAATACTCAGGTAGCTCTTGTACTTTACCAGCCTAATGTTAGCCAAGAAAAATACTGCAGAGTTGTTATTTTTAAATTTTTTTAAAGAAATGAATACTTTTATGGAGCAAGGACACATCAAATTGATCAATTTGACAGTAAAAAAAAAAAAAAAATCTATTTCAAATAAATGCTGTTCTTTTGAACTTTCCATAAATATTTTGTCCAGTGCAGATGTTAAATTTAGGTAGGAATATGATGGGTAATTTAACACATTATTTCAGGAACCATTTAAGTTTCCTTTTGTTTAGACAGAAAGCAGCTACTGAGCAGGACTTTATTCCACAGAAAGTGGGACGGTAAAACGGCTTTCTCTCTAGACATCAGTATGGCTGAAATAACATGCTAACGTTGTTGTTGTAATTAAGACCCCATCAATTAAATTGTTGACTATTTGACCTTTAAGGCTTAATATTGTAAAAAATTTAAGACATTTTAAGACTAAAAAAACTGCAAGAAAACAGACAATGCTTCAGCAAAGGTGTTTAACAAAGTTTAATAAACATTGAAAAATGTTTCACTACAAAACCCGAACCTATCCTCTTAATAGTACTGGGCTACTGTCATTGACAAGATCATAAATAAAATATTCGATCATGAGGTTTCTAATAAACATTGCATTGCTTGGAATTGTTTAGTCTTCACTGATTTAGCGTTTTCTGCGATCTCTTCCGCTATCACGGAGCAGTCTGTCGACATGACAAAGAAAGCTGATCCTGATTGGTCCTTTGAAGTGCTGATTGGCTCACAGATAGAACCTTATAGAACCAAGTTAGAGTTTGACTTTTTGTTTGCTAAAAAAGTCCCAAAATATACACAACTTAAAAAAGAAACATCACAATGTAAATAAGTTGTCACAGAATAATAATATGTGAATAACTCAATTTTGACAAAAATGTCAGAAAGAACCTTATAATTCCAAGGGGACAAAATGTTTCTTGAGCATCAAATCATCATATTAGAATGATTTCTAAAGGATCATGTGACACTGAAGACTGGATTAATGATGCTGAAAATTCAGCTTTACCATCACATGAATAATATACATTTTAAAATATATTCAAATAGAAAACAGTTATTTTAAATTTTAATAATAGCTCACAATTTTAATCTCACAGTTTTTAATGTATTTTTTAATAAATAAATGCAGCCTTGGTGAGACTTCTTTCAAAAACAAAATCTTACCAACCTCACACTTTTGAACAGTAGTGTTTTTCTTTTCTTTTGTTTTTTTTTTTTTGTTTTTTTTTGATTGATTGACAAAAAATTTTTTATCTACTACTTGCTAGTCGGTTGCTGGAGGAGGGACAGTCTCACTATTGAAAGCATGATCTAAAATCTGTGAACAAAAATCTGTGTAGTGCAACATGAGTCATCAATATTTTTGGTCAAGAGAAAGACATTTTGAGCACAAAATGGAACCGTCATCAACTTTTAAGAGTACACTAACATAGCCTCAAAGCTAAAAAAAAAAAGGGTCAAGACTCACAAAACTGTCTTTAATGGATAACAAGTGGAAAACAAAAGAGAAGCAACCAAAAACTGACTGACTAAAACAATACTAAAGATCACACAACTGGACCTACGAATCAGTTCAGTCAGTGTTCAAGGACTTACAATGAATAATGTCTCCACTTATTCAAGTCATGACAATGGGAGCTTTTTTGAGCAAGCATTACAACAGTGTTCATGACAACACTTTGTCACAGCTACAAGTGGGCACAATACTAGCCCATCACCCCGCCGCCGCTGGGTCGCGCAGCCTCGACCGTTCTCTCAGATATGAAATACAGTACCGTTCATCCATCAGCGGCCTGTCATAAAACCACTCGTAGCTCTGATAAAGGGACGCCATAATGTGGTTTTAAAGGGCCTTGGACACAGACAGCTTTTACTAAAGTCTCTCTCTATCTTTTGGTTCTCTTTCACATGCACACATTGTGTTCTCATTTCTTTTTTCCCTCTCTCATGGAGTCATATCTCACATCTACTCCAGCACACTTCAACACCCTGACGCTTGCCGATCGCCTCTTGTCTAGCGTCCTCACCCTGTGTGATTGCAACGTGCTGGAGCGGAATACTCCACGTACATATTCTGATCTATAGCCGCTGTCCTCAAATCCTATTCTTGAACATTTAATGAGGAAAGCAAAACCATTTCAAGATCAACAGCGTCAGGCAAATTCTGCTTACGCTGCACTGATACTAAGAAGGGACTCCAGCAATGTTATGAACATGGCAGTATCCCCGCTCTCCTTTCCTGTGACCTCTGACATTACTAATCACGCTTAACAACAGCTATTCTGCTCTTTCTGATAATGTGAAATCATACTCGTGTAGACGCTTTATGATGTGACGGACCTACGCAACTACACTACACCTAGGGTGACCACCTGGCTATTGATCTGTTGCAGGACAGTAGCCTAGATGTGATTTTGCAGGACAATGCGGGACATGTGTGAGACAGATAAATTTAAAACTACTACGTTGTATTTTGTTATATTTGTTGGCAAACTTGGCATATGTGCTGGTGGGTGGGTGGGTGCCAACACTATAATGTTGTGCTTCTGGCAAACATTAAATCCTGGAGAGAAGACAATTCTAGATTCATGGCTGCACACGCAGGAGGACAACGCATATGTAATATATGAGCGAGAGCACGCGCGCGTCCAAAATCCGTCTGTGAGCGGAGAGATTCCTGCTCATGCATTTGATGTGCTCGTGTTACAATAATGCGCTCTCAACATTTTTCATTATAATATAATGCCATAGAACCCGCATTAAATGAACTATTACTGTGAGAAGAAAGTCGTGTCTGAAAGTCGCAATTAATTTTTTATTGGTTAAAACTAATGGAGATGTTTTTCCATAGGTGCTCAACCATTTCCGTGGGTGGTGCTCGAGCATCCACGGGATCAGCGCATGTTCGTTGGAAATATTTAACATCAGGATGGATGATTACATGCTTTAAATCATCAGTTTTGGCAGCTTTAAGCTGCTCTTGAGGTTCTTATCAAGTATGTGAGATGAAATTCCTACTGGTGTAGTTGTGTTTACAGACTTTGATGAGGCCCGCACTTAACTATTCCTTTGCGCTGTCCATTCAGTTGTCATCAGCCGGAAAACTTCTCTCTATGATTGCGTTGGTTGGTTATTTTCACAGCTAGAATATGACGGCTGCACAAATAGATTTTTAAATGCCAGTCACAGTTTTTATTATATTTCTTATTGTGGTATTGTAATTTCAGGGATGAAAAAAAAATTATAATACAGACATAAATGAAATGCGGGACACTATTTAAGTCAAAGCTCCCAATTTCAGGACGGGAGGTCACCCTAACTACACTACATTTCCCATCTTTTTCTGTGGCAAGGCAGCGCTAAAGCATCAATCACACACCAAAACATGCACATCTTTGCTCTTCGTTTTGTAACAGTAGCTCTAAATATCTTTTAAATATCAAATTTTAGCTAATCACAGTTGAAAACTTTTAAACATTTTTGAACAGTCATTATTTCAAAAGAACAATAAATTACTGACCAGCTGAAGATCTTTTTTGAACACACTTTTTATCTAGTTATAAAACTCACATCTCTATTTTTTAATTTTTAAAAAAAAAAAAATTATTTCTTAATTCATTCTATACAGTTTGGTTGTGTTGATCACACAGGAAGTAATAAAATAAAATAAATTCTAATCCTACCATAAACCTACCCAGCACAAAAAACTTTCAGCATTTTTACATTTCAATTTTATATAATATAAAAATTTTAAAGATTTTTCCTCATGGGGACCAAAAAAAAGTGTCCCCACAAGATCAAAAATTACTGATATTATCCTTGTGGGGACATTTGGGGACACACATGTGGGGACACACACACACAACTTCCCACAACATTTCTCCTAGTCTCTTTAGAAATGTTATCAGGGTTAGGCACTCAAATGTCTCAATGGCTTATCATTCTGATAGACCCGTTGGGACTGTATTTCTCCAATTTCAGTTCTAGCAGCCAAGCAAGCATGAGAATCAAGAACTTACCCAAGCAGCCAAGAACACACTAAACTCTAAGGCTAAACTCTACTGCTGTGACAAGCAGGGATCACTTTACATGCAATGATGCGGTCTAGTGCGACCCAGAGTTTTATTTTCCAATGACGGAAAGGATGAAACATCTCAAACATACGGCCATCACACAGTCACAGACGATGGCGCACAGGTACACACACTACAAACAGACCTGCAGTTTTTTCACAAACTAAGAAGTCTCTTATGATCACAAAGGCTGCATTTATTTAATCAAAAATACAGTAAAAATAGTAATAATATTAAATATTATTACAATTTAAAACAAACAATTTTAATATATTTAAAATTTAATTTATTTCTGTGATGTCAAAGCTGAATTTTCAGTGTCACATGATCCTTCAGAAATCATTCTAATATAATGATTTGCTGCTCAAGAAACATCTTGTATCAATGTTACACACTGTATCAATGTTGAAAACAGTTGCTACTTTGTGGAAATTTTGATACATTTTTTTCATGATTCTTTGATGAATAGAAAGTTCAAAATAACAGTATTCGTTTGAAATCTGTCACTTTTGATCAATTTAAAGGGATAGTTCACCCAAAAATTTAAATTCTGTCATATACTCAACGTCAAGTTGCTCTTAAACTGTATGAGTTTCTTTCTTCTGCTGAACACAAAAGAAGATATTTTGAAGAATAACCAAACTGTTGATGGTCCCCGTTGACTTCCATAGTATTTTTTTCCATACTATGAAAGTCAACGAGGACCATCAACACCAACAATAAACATTCTTTAAAATATCTTCTTTTGTGTTTAGCAGAACAAAGAAATTCATACAGGTTAAGAACAACTTGAGTAAATGATGGCAGAATTTTAAATTTTAATAAACTATCCTGCTTAATTCATTCTTGATGAGTAAAAGTATTAAAATGTATCTTATAAAAATCTTACTGATCCCAAACTTATGAATGATAGAGAATATATTTTAACTAAAATCATCAGGTTTTACACAAACTTGTGGAATTCATGCAACTCTAATGTTGTTGTTATTAAACTAGAAGGGGGACAAATCAACTACATACTTAAATTCATGTTCATTTTTTAAATTAAAGGTAGGGTAAGCAATTTTTGGTAACACTTGAGTATAGGGCAGTGTTTCTTAACCAGTGGGTAGTGGGTCACGGATCATTCTATAGGGGGTCGCGAGACTTTCCCTGTGTTACACCGGCACAGCCATTAAGTGCGCTTCACAAAAGGCTCATTGAAACAGTGACCTCCTACGAAACGTATTTCCGAATGTCGCATGTTGAATCATTATTGCCGTAACTTTCTAACGCTGTTTCTAAACTGTTCTATCACAATAATTTATCGCTGCCGCGAACAGCTCTTATTGGACAAGGTCCTAATCTCTTTACGTAATGTTACACACGCTAGCAGTTGTTTACCCTCGTTCCTTCTGGATTTAAACCAGACACGAATATCCAGAACTCGCAGATCGTGCAACAAAGTTTCTCTTACCATTTAGCACTACTTATCTTTGCGAGTCTGGATTTTCAACAGTGACTGCAACGAAAACAAAAAGCAGGAATAGGCTGACAACAGCTAGTTTGTGTGCGACACTACGAGTGGCCCTTTCCCCAATTCCACCGCGTCTGGGTATCCTCATTTCAGAGCGACAGTCTCAAATGTCACATTAACATGAGTAAAAATAAATAAATCAGTTTGCCTAATTATTGAAAGTGTTTTTGTGTTTTCGTGAAATTAATTATAATAAGCATATACGGTGTATCCTAGGTCTAAAGAGGCATTTCAGTTATTTATTTATTTCCAGCCTTAGTGGGTCGTATGACTGGCATACAAAAAAAAAAAAGTGGGTCGCAGTAGGCAAAAGGTTGAGAAACCCTGGTATAGGGAACACATATTCACTAATAACCACGACTTTTTCCTCAATAAACTCCTAATTTACTGCTTATTAATAGTAAGGGTAGTTGTTAAGTTTAGGTATTGTGTAGGATTAAGAATGTAGAATAAAGTATTAATATGTGCTTAATAAGTATTAATAAACAGGCAATGTTCTAGTAATATGCATGCTAATTAGCAACTAGTTAAAAGACCATAAAAAAAGTGTTGCCCAATTTTTTTTTTTTTTTTTTTTTTTTGTTATATTGGTTAAAACTCTCTTCACATCCTGATAGCAATCAATAATAGATTAGTTGTCTAAATATTTAAACATGTACATATATCTTCTGTGGAAGCCTCAGGACTAAAAAATGTCCAATTATTGCATTCAGTTCTAATTCAATAATTCAATGTCCTACCTGCCTGGTGTTAAATTGGATTCAATTAAAAATGGTGTTAAATTAGAAAATATTTGCACTAGCATAAGTGATCTCTGACTTTGGGACCCCACTCTACATTTATACCACTATAAAAACATCACCCTACAAAGACAACCAAACTAGATGAATGTGTCTTCAATGTCAACACAGGCAGAAATTTGTGGCCATAAGATCTGAGGCTTCCAAGTGGGAAATGTATACCATTAATGCATCTTTATTAAGTAATCATGGTATACATTTCCAGTGCTGAAGGGCAGCGTGGGAAGTGATGATCTGCCTTGTGCTAGGCATGTGTCTGAGTTGAGCGGGAAAACTAATTCAATCCAGAGGTGAGAAACTTCATCGCCCCTGTGCCCCAGTCTCAAGATGCCCATGTATTGGCGTCATCTCATGACCCACTGTCCCTGACATGCTTTAGCGCTCCCAAACTGAGAAAACTCAAATACTGGACATCTTTAAATGTCACAAAGATGTTTCCCTGGCTTTTACCAGGGAAACATCTCTAAACAATTAATCTGTTGTCAAACCTTCCATTCCCATGCACAACCCAGCCTGACAAGCTGCCATGCTCTTTCAGAGTCAACACAGAGGTCCAGCAAGCCTGCAGTCCGACAGTAGTGCAGGCGTCTCTTCTAGGAAGCAGAGTCGGGACTTAAATGGAGTTTGGGCTGCTGACAGGTATTAATACGAGACAGACTCCAACCTGATCTGTGTGTCTAATGAAGGCCCGCAGGACAGGGGGTGACTTGGCCCCCCGAGATGTCTTGCTCTCTTACTTATGGCATAAGCCTGGCAGAAATGTCGCAAGCTTTGGTGGGGCCTGGCAATGAGTATCAGGAGAGTAGTTGATCTGGGAATGAAGGGCCTAGAGGTTCAAGAGCATGCATTTGATCCTCTCAGTTCCAAAGAGCAGCAGATGAAGCCATCGACAGCCTAAAGACAGCCCTCCATCTCATTTGCAAGATAGCAGGTGACAATTTAGCAGATGCTTGAATAGTAGGGTTGTTACGATATCAGAATTTCAGTAGTCAATTCCGATTTCCGATTTTTTTGTTAGTGTGATCTGCCGATAACGATTTTTGCCGATTCCGATTTTCTTTCTAAGAACTATAATACAAAAATCTACTTTTCTTCAACTCAAAGTTTTATTTTCATTAAAAACACAAAACAAAAAAACAAGTAAAAAGTCAGTAATAAAATAAGAAATAAAAAAAAATTGCAAACAACAGCACAAATAAATGCAACAGAATAAAGAGAGCTATGAAACAAAGTTTTTCAAGTTAAGTAGGTTTTTATTCAGGTGAGAAATACGACAGAAATAAAGTAAACAAATGTAAAATGACAATGACACATTGATCACCTTAATTTCTGTAGTCTTTATTGTAAATATTAAATACAGATTCATTCTTGCCATTAAAGTTCAGTCAAGAGCAGAAAGTGATTTTCTTTGTCTTTTGTTCTTTGATTAATATGACAGACAGCAGCAGGAATATTGGACTGCTGTCCCTTTAAGAGTTTATGAACGGACACAATACTGTTACGCAACATGCATTTTCTTTTTCAGCTGTTTAATGATCTAAAACTGACTGTGTTTATCTGAATAATAGCCAAGAAGGGCATTTTGACATAATTTTGTATGTTTGTATGTATTTGACCTTTTAACCGCAGTAAGCCACTCATACTACTCATACTAAATAAGTACTTGTACTCTGTTTGACTTCTGTCTCTGTTTGAGACTGAGAGTGGCTTGTTCGCTCCACTTATATAATCAGTGGTGCACATGCTTTTGGTGTGAGCACGAAACCTGCGGGAATGACTAAAATTATGCGCAATGGACTTCCTGGTTGTTGTTAAGCTAGCTCGGGCATTTCCGGTGAACTGTTAGCTGTTCATTCTGTACTCGCTGTACATCGACACAAAACCATCAGTGGTTGACTTTTTAATGTTGTATTCATATTTTAATGCAGTTATCACATTTACCTATTTGCCAATAAACCAGTTTTATTGATTGCAATAAAGACGAAGCTATTGGGACCATTAAAAAAAGCCATGTCTGTAATTAGACACGCACATGCATTTTTCCCCCCCAGCACTTTAAATGTTATTTTTAATGTGATGACCACAAACATTATTTGTTCATCCTTCTGAGATTGTGCCCATTGTAAAACCGAACGTTTAAAAATGTAGGAAATTCAACATTTGATAGAAAACACTTATTTAAAAATAAAAAAGACAATAATTACCACTTTAACCAGCAGGTGGTGGCAGAGTAGCATTTATTTGCGCATATATCAGCCATTTCCTCTAATCGTTTTTCACTTAGTTTCGTTTTTGACTAAATATTAAACTTTATAAAATAACTAGGTTTACATTCTGTCAATGTGAAGTATGAAGTACTCACAAAATCTTATGAAAAACAATAACTTTTCTTGTGAATGAATTACACAGAAAGCGAGCACCGCCCTTTCCCTTTGTAATCACAGCAGCTGTCAGTTCAGCGCAAGATCATGATTTCAGCACACTTGTAAAAACACACATTTATTCAATTTCTTCTAAAGTGAAAACATTTAATTTTTGACGCTTTTTTTCACACGAAATTGTGAAAACTAATGGTCGAATTGAATTTAGCTGAGGAGGAACACTGGGTACGTCTTTATTTATTTATTTTTTATGCTGTCTTACGTTTGAATAACTAAATTAATACTATGCCTGATTATTTAAGTGACTATATTCTGATTATAAACTAAGTATCACACTACTGATGCTCAACACACCAGCAAATGAATTCTCACCGGAAGTTTTCGAGCTGGCTTATATTATTGCGGACGTTCTAAAAAACGCTCTGTGCATATAGCCCATACAAGCACTATTTAACCTGAGCGAGTGAGAGAGAAGAGGCGCCCGCGCGGTTGTGTGTCACTTCACCGTCGGAGAGAAGAGAGCGAGAACATGCAGCTGATGTTATTGCCTGTGCTGCTGGTAACAAAACGGATCGGCTCGGAATCGGTAAGAAGTAAGACTGATCGGCCGATCATGAGGAAAATCGGCTAATTCTTGATTCTAGTTTCAATACCATAGCAAACAGTAAAATTGCATCCCATACTGTAACTCCTGACCTTTTTGTTTTGTTCTCAATGAGCATTTTCAAGTTAAGTTGCACAATCTTACTATGATGAGGGCTTGACTATTGACTGTTGAAATGAATATTAACAACATGAACCAAACCTTTGACATACAGTAACAGTACACTATCAAAAAGTTGGTGCTCAAGAAAGATTTCTTATTATTGCCAATGCTGAAAACAGCTGCTTAATATTTTTGTGGAAAGTGTGATAGAGTTTTTTCAGGATTCTTCGATGAATATGAAGTTCAAAAGAACAGCATTTATGTCAAATAGAGATCTTTTGCTACATTATAAATGTCTTTACTGTCTTTACTTTACTTTATCAATATAATGCATCCTTGTTTAATAAAAGTATTAATTTCTTACAAAAAAACAAACAAAAAAACATCTTACCCCAAACTAGTGTAGTAGGCTTACTGCTAGCCCATACTATATTGTACAACAGAAACATAATTGTACAATGATAAAAAGTCATAGGCCCAGTTTCACAGACGGGGCTTAGATTAAACCAGGATTAGGCCTTAGTTCAATTAGGGCATTTAAGTATCTTTTATAAACGTACCCTGAGACATTTTATAAACGTAAACCTGAGACAAAACAATGGCACTGACATATTTTAAAATATGTCAGTAAAAGTTGCTTACAGTTAAAACAGCTCAAACATGCATTTCAGTCTGGGACTAGCTTAAGCCTTGTCTGTGAAACCAGGGGATAATGTTTTAAGAATAAAGTTGTAACATTACAAGATTAAAGCAGAAATATTTTGAGAATAATGTCAAAATGACAAGAATTGAGATGATGCTTTCAATACTATACAAAAAGGTGGTATTGTTACTTAAAAAATTGATTTGGCACAGAAATGCCAGTATTCCCTAATCTATATCAAGTATATACTACAAAGCAACTAATCCTTTTGCTGTTGTTTTTTTTAGTTTAAAGCTATGACCTTATGGTTCACATCCTTAACTACTATACTGTACTGTAACACAGTAATTTAACATGTTCACACTGGCACTCCAAAATATATACAGACATTTGTGCTTGAATGCACACACACACACGTACATTAGACCATCTCAGTTCAAACATGTCTGTAAACATAGTCCAGAGAGCCGGATGTCTCTGGAGGTGAATATCTATGCTGAGAGATGCAAGGGGAGACAGAATGTCGGCTCTAATGGCCAGATCAAAGGGAACTCCCGCCAGCAGTTTTACATGGACATCCTGCAGTGACATGGAGCAGCCTCAGCCATGCAGTGAAATGAAATGTGAATCTGAGTCTCAATACCTTATCTAAGGGCAGGGAGAGATAGTATATGTATATATGGGTCTGGTCAGCAGTTCAACATCTCAGAGTGTCTCCACAAATAAAGCTTGGCTATAAAAGATGGATTCTATATTCATGCATCAAGTTGTCTGGCAACCGTAAACAGCCTACACTCTGCTTAGTGTCGTGCCAACATCATCTGTGGACCATGGTTAAATCACTGTAACATATGGTCCCTAGTAGCTTATAGTAGTAGGTTTTAAGAATTTGTTCACTGAAAACAAAATCAAGCCGAAGAACCACAAACTCTCTATAATGCATTTATTTTAACTACTTATTTCCACTTGGCTAAAAAACGTTTTATATTGGAGGTATTTAATGTTTTAAAAATTACAGCTCCGTTCTGTATATTTGGAAATGCACCTTCAGATTTTTGAGTCAAGTTGATATATTTGTATACTGTAACATTAAAAAATAAAAATAATGGCAATAATAATAATAAATATGTAAAAATTAAATAATATGTAAGTTGAAATGCAAAAATAATAATAATAATAATAAATTCAATACCATTGTAATAATATTGTGAAAATATTATTAGAATGTAAAATAACTGTTTTCTATTTGAATAGATTTTCAAATGTAATTTATTCCTGTAATACAAAGCTGATTTTTCCAGCATCATTACTCCAGTCTTCAGTGTCACATGATCCTTCAGAAATCATTATAATATGATGATTTGCTGCTCAAGAAGCATTTTCTACTTTTGTCAATGTTGAAAACAGTTGTGCTGATTAATATTTTTGTGGAAACAGTGATAAGTTTTTTTTCTTTCTGGATTCTTTGATGAATAGAAAGTTCAATGAAACAGCATTTGTTTAAAAACATTAGTGTGGAGCATGACAGCCCTGTCTGCTCTGATTCCTTATTTTATCAAGAATAGGACTAGCACAGATTTATGCATATGCATAATCCAAAAATATGAATATTTTACTCTGACACTAAAACAAACAGTGCCCTCCTCTATAGGCTCTGATACAAATCAAATAGTCTGTAATGACGAGCTGTATTAGGAATGTCAGCTGACACACCTGCCAAAACCACAATTTCCTCTTATCTCAACGGTTGTGCTCAGTACTTCATAGTATCATTCATGCCAATCCAAGTCACACTCACAAACATCTCTAAATAAGAGACATGACACCTCACAAGCTGGGCCATATTTTGAGGGGTCAATAAGGAATGATGCTCTGGGACCTGTGATGAGGGGGCCCACTGTTGTACCCTGAAGGAAATACTCTTTTCTGACAATGTATACTTTATTATAGTATTCTATTCTAAGATTCTAGATTATGAATCTTACCTATATGTGCAAAGCTGTGGCAAATCAGCAAAAAATACTGTAGAAGAAGCTGAAATTCCAGAGATCTGATTTCGAATCTTATCTCAGTATATCAGTGCACTTTTCTCCAGACCATACTAACAAAGTTAAATGCAAAAAAAATTAAGTGTACATACATGTAGGCTACATGAACATTATCTTTAAAAGTAAAACTATCTGACAGACAGTTGAATGAAGCAGAACCTGGCAGACTGTGACCTCTTCAGTGCAATCAGTGCCTCTGTAAATAATAATCAGTAGTTCTGTGGAAATATATATATATACATATATATATACATACATATATATATATATATATATATATATATATATATATATATGTGTGTGTGTGTGTGTGTGTGTGTCATTCAATTAGAGGTGTTTACTTAAAACACTTCAGGTGTAAAAATATTGACATATTTAAATGCCTTACAGAGCACTTATTTCAACCAGTAGGCTCAGGAGGTGAACTGTGTAAATGCTAGACTATTCCAATAATATAAATAGAATATATAATAATAGAACCAGAAAAATCAAAGAAATAATAAACTGACAAGAAAAAAAATATACTAAGAAAGTGTTGTAACGGCAAAAAAGACAGGTATAGCTCACGGTTTGGACCAACTGAATATCTGGAAATGCTTATTCAACTGTTTATGCTGCATAAAAGCACAACGCAGCCAGATAATATTAAGTTCAAACTCTAATGCCAAGTTATTCAAGAGTAATAAATTCAAGAGTAGCACTTTCAACCAACCAACTTGCCAGTACAAGACGACCATCAAAATTGCCAATTTTATTTTACCTTTCTCAGCAAGAAAAAACGATTTTTCTTGTATCCTAGGTCCGAAGATTAGTGTTCGTTCAAATCCACGCTGAAACTTTTGCTGGTCTGGGAGAAAGTCCAGGCTCCGGGCAGCTGTCGCTTACGCACGGGTGTCTTGTATGAAACCTGAGAAACGCCTCAGGTAGGATCATCACTTCGCCTTAAACTTGTAACACTCTGCCAACTTCTCCCAACTGTCACACTCCCGGGGGATAAAAATTGGGTTATGACCAAACTAACGGTTGATTTTAAACATGATGATGGATAACAGTCACGTTTACTATACCTTAACACGCTGACAGGAGTGAAGAAGTTTCGCTAAGGCTAAGGCAGGTCTTGCGTTAGTATCCTTGCGTGATACTGTAGGTGGATGCTCGAAATCATCTAGAGAAATGTAATTAAGCGAATTAAATAAACAACTGTTTATTATGTTCAGACAACCCCATTATTAAAATCACTGGTTAGTCCAATGATTTTAATAAAGAGCTTGTTTGAACATTTTATTACTTAGCTGTTTTAGAAAGTCATGAATTTAGCCTACATAAACTATTTAATATATGGCTTAAAATTAAACAGCTATATTGAATTTGTTTATTACTTCACAAGCCATCTGTCAAATTATTGCAACAACATCATGACCTAACATGATGTAGATTTTCTCCTTGTCCGTGTTGGGACAGGCCTATCCCATTTCAAAAGGTAACCAAGAGTGCTTTCTGAGAGCGTTAATTTACGACCTCCCAGAAGTGACAACAGCCAATACTTGACTCTCTGGTGTCTGGTAGTGTTTGTCGGTGTTTTCAACAAATCGTTACAAACAAGGTGCAGACTTTGAAGGAGCATTTCATTTTACAAATACGCCCTTTGATTGATCAAGTCTGAACGCCCTTGGAGGAACTGAACGTTTTCATTGTGACTGAACTTAATGATTCAGCCATCTCGTTCTTGAACAAACTGAATGAACTGAGACTCTTTCTGCAGTCTCTTAAATCAGACACGCAAATTTTATTAAAAGATGGCATTTTGGTCATGATCGGTTGAGGGAGTGATTCAATGACTCTCTCATGACACACCGAAAGAATCAGCGAATGAATCATTTTGGTCAAAGGATTCAAACGATTCGACAGGTTTCATGAATGCTGACCATATACTGATGTGAAGGGAATGTAATGTGTTGATACAATATGTGGGCTATAATTGAGAATATATAGGCCTACAGGCTTAGGATTTGTCTGAATAGAGGAGTTCTGTTCACTCTTGGTGAAACTGATTCAGCTCCACTGGAAATACAAAGTACTGTTTCGCAATGTTCTATGAATTGCATTAAGTCATCTTTTCTGAAAATCTGAAGATGAAAACAGGAAATTAAATGAATAGACTGGATTCATGCATATTACAAGATCCTCTGTTCTCTCTCTTCATTTGGTCTTGTGTCTGTATTTCCAGGATTTTTGGAAGAAGATAAATCTTGTGCAGGATTTTGCTGATACAAAAAGGCTTTGTATAGAATAGACTACATCATACGCAACAATAGTGTATTCAGAGTTGTAATTCACAATAAAAACTCAGTAATGGACTAGAGACTCTAAGTAGTCTGTGACATGATGTATTGCTATCCAGCATTAATTTAATATTACTTGAGAGGTCAAACACAAGTCAGGTTTATCATACTGTGAATTTTGCCATGCCAAATTCAGTAAGATCCTCATATGTAATAAAATATAATATAATATAACAAATTATAGATATATTAAAAAATGTGACCCTGGAACACAAAACCAGTCATTAGTCGCATGGGTATATTTGTAGCAATAGCCAACAAAACATTGTATGGATCAAAATTATCTATTTTTCTTTTATGCCAAAAATCATTAGGATATTAAGTAAAGATCATGTTCTATAAAGATATTTTGTAAATATGTAAATTTACTACCATAAATATATCAAAAATGTATTTTTGTGAGTGGATATGCATTGCTAAGGACTTCATATGGACAACTTTAAAGACAATTTTATCAGTATTTTGATTTTTTTTTTTTTTTTTTTTTTTTGCACTCTCAGATTCCTGATTTTCAAATAGTTGTATCTCGGCCAAACCTGGCTCTATCCTAACAAACCATACAATGGAACGTTTATTATTCAGCTTTCAGATTATGTATGAACCTCAATTTTTAAAAAAAATTGACCCTTATGACTGGTTTTGTGGTCCAGGGTCACAAATAGCAATGTTCTGATTTGTATGAGTGACACTGCATCTAAAGGAAACTAAAATAGATCTTTAAATGTGTATATTGAGATATGACTAACAGACTTGAGCTTGAACTCCATTCCCAGACAGAAGCTGTCGATCCACCTGTCTCGACACCTGTCATTTCATCTCATATAGTGTACTGGCAGTGCAACGGCTCAACCTACTGGTCATTTGTAGTAATACACTAGAACACTTGATTTGAGCATCAGGGGCCAGTTGTTCAAAAAGTTTAATTTGGTTCAGAATTATTTGGAAATCCCATGTTTTGCTATCCAGGATCATGTAATCCATCTTACTTTTGTTTTGGTTATTCAAATTTCATGTGACCAACAACAAAAACAAACATTAAAGATGCAACAAGGCATGCAATTGTTAGAAGTTACTTCATCTCTGATATTTTTGCCAATGTAGTTTATACACAGTGATTAAAAACACTTAAAATTTGTTAGATCATGTCAAAATGTTAGATCAGATGGATCTCCGTGTCAGAAATATCAAATATATTAGATCCGACCATGGATGGGGAATCCCTGCCAGAAGATATAAGTTTTCTATCAGCCTGAGAGCTTGACTGAGAAAGCAAGGGAAGAGCAGAAGCAGGAGTATGGGGTTCAAAACCACACAATAAGGTTTAAACAACAATAGAAAAGAAATAATAAGTAATATAAAATATAAAAACATAAATGAATAATAATAAAATGATTAAATGACAAATGATGTAAATCAAATAATAATAATGATAATATGAATAAATGAATGACAACTACATAAATGACTAATTATAATAAATAATTATAAAATTAAATCATATCAAAAACAGAAAAAATAAAAACCAACATGGATGTATGATTGCTCTCTTAAAGTTACACACAGGTTGCTATTGAAAATCTTTAGATCCTTTAAATTAAATATATTATTTTTGTTTGATATTGACAGCCGTTTAGGGGATTATTTTATGGCACCAAAATCTTTTTTCCCACTTTATTGTATTGAAAAGGGCTTAATAGGTTGCATAATGTCTACATCTAATTTATTACTTTAACAGTTAAACCAATCAAGAGCAAAATAAAAATAGAAATGTGTGCATATATGACATGATACAAATGTATATAAAAATATCTACATAGTTTTTAATTAATTTGATTTCAATTTGATTTATTTTAGTACATCATGTTGAAACTAAATAATAACATAAATTTGCAGCTTTCATCTTCAACTCTTATATAATTTTTCTCCAACTGAATAATCAACAACAAATCTGCATTAGCAGCTTCTACAATTAGTTAACGCTGCCCCCATGTGGACCACAGACAGAAAGACTGTATGACTTGTAGATACTGTATGCATTTATTTCTAAGCACGATTTATTTTTTCATTTCTTTGCACAAATATTTATTTATTCATTCATATTTTTTTATATTAGAAGATTTGGTCCTCCATAATATAAATGTCAGTCACCCTGAGAAGGTTCAAATGTGCGTGTCAGAATGGTGGAAAAGCAAAGAATGTGCAGAACCTGGAAGACTTTTCTGAAGAACAGTGGAAAGTTAAACTATTTAGGACGAATAAGGGACTCGTCACAAAACAAAATATTATCCAGATAAGTTTTGATTTAGTTTACTTTTTTTTATTTTTTTTTTTACAGATTTAAAAAAAAAACAAGAAATTATCAACATTTTGCAAGGTGTATGCAAACATTTGGGGGGGTGGGGGGGTTGAACATTGGTATGCTGCCAAATCTGTTTTATTTGTAGTGTTTTTGGATAATTTATCTATCTATCTATCTATCTATCTATCTATCTATCTATCTATCTATATTATACTTCATAACTTTATGAAATTTATGTATAATCATTCATCAAATTCTAACATGACAGAGATTCTAAAAAGAAAGAAATTATGGTAAATATTGAAACCGCCAGTAGGCGGCAGCAATTCGCTGCTTTAATGAGTGAGCCACTTAAATCGATCATGCAGTCAATTCGTTCAAAAGTCAGATTAATTTAGAAAGAAAACAAACACCGATGTGAATAATTGTGTGATTGATAATTACAGACACTATTGAAAAATGAACTAACAAAACAGACGGTGTTGTAACTGATGGATTTAAATATTGAAATCCCCCCACAGACTACGCCCCTGCATTTACGTGACAACGATGTACTACAAACGGTAATGTATTTTTCTTTGTACAGATGACAACGTTGTCAAAACTATCCCTGTTCACACGGATCAGCGCAAACGACTAAAACGCTGTATAGACCATTTTCACATGACGTCACACAACTTCCGTTTGGACTCGAAGCAGTGGATCCTCACTTCCGTCAGCATAGTGAAATACTAGCGCCGCTCGAATTAAGTGCACCTAATAGTTGTACATATGCCACAAATGTGGTTAGAGGTTGACTGTAGTCGCCTAATGTCATAAATTCAAGGCTAGGTGTTTGGTGTTTGCTTGAAGTCAGAGGAGGAGTTGAATAGGGAGAACTGAAGCCGTACACTTTCTGCTGCCCCTAGTAACTTGCAAACTTTGCTGTCTTTATTGCAGATGAAGCTGTTTATATGTATTTGTAAAATAAATGCACGTTTCCGACATTTACGTGCAGAGAGAAAAACTTTTTATTCAATGTTTAATGTAGGCTACTACTTATTTCAGTGCCTGTATGTACAATAAAGATCAACATAAGCTTATTCTTTTTAAATATCAAAGTTTTATTTCAGTTTTATTTTGATAAATATGACATACATAATAATACAAATTGTATTTAATGTAATACTATTTAAGACTGTTAATGTTGTAAAAACTGACTCCTGTACATGGCATTTTTACCATAGTAAAAAACATAGTCATCATTCATTTCTTTATTGCATAACAACACTGTCGCATACACAAATATACAGAGGATTTACAATGGTACTCATTGTTATAGCAGCATTAAATTAATTTAATCAAATTATTTCTCCAGGGAATAACATTAAAAGAACACATACTTCCGTTTGGTTTTTCAACACACTTCTTGCAAATTATACAATCTTAATATATTGCACCAGTTCAGTTTAAACTGGTATGATGTAAAATAATCTAAAATCTTCACACCATTAATTCTTCGGAGTATTATGTGGATGTGCTACTTTCAGGTGTCCATTACTAAATAAATAAATAAACCTCAAGAACAATACCGTTATCATAGCCTGCCAATTTCTAAAAATAAAGATTTGTTTTTAAAGACAATATTCGTGTTATTCCAAATAGGCTAACAGATTTGTGTGGACACACAATCGTTGTGATAAAACTCTGACAGCAATTCAAGAACACAACATTGCTAAATTTTCTGCTCGTGGAAACCCTAAGCAAGGCAGTTACAGAAAGGAAATAATAAATAACATTACTAAAAGAACCCGACTGTGTAAATTCTTGACATAAACAGTTCACATTTAAAGTTATTAAAGCATTTTCCCGAGAAGTCGCATGTGCATACCGTCACCGATTTCATAGATTGGCGTTTTTGCAGTTTTACATGGAGATGATAACGGTATCGTTTTCAAAAACTTCTTTTTTGAAAACCGTTTTCAAAAGTTTGACTTTTCAGGCCACCAAAATGCCGATGTAGTGTAAACGAACGGCAAAAACGCATAAAAAGTTTTCTGTTTTTAGTTGAAAACGGTGTTGTGTAAAGTAAACAGCCCCGAAGTGATGAATTACCTCAGTTGTCTGTGGCCTGTTGCACAAAGCCGGTTTCAGTTGCTACCCAGGTAAGTTCAAGATTAGTTTGAGCAAACTCTGGTTTTTCAGGCTTATGAAGGTGGATTGGTTTTTAGCTGGGTTCATTGCTATGGTGACTTGCGCTACATGGCTAACCTGCTCCTGAGCAGGTTTTATTCTTATTATTTTATTTTATTCTGAGTTATTAACTTGACCAATCAGCTGTGAGTAAAGTGACATGTAGCCTATCTGATGCAATAATGCCACTCCCCCTGTATCTCTAGCTGCAAATTAAATCAGTCTATAGTGAAAACATTTTAGAAGCAAAATTGCTCATCTTTTGCTGCTAATTATTCATTATATTTATCTTTGTGAATCTAAAATAATTTTTTTTGGTCTATTTCTTCAAACTTTCACTGCAGCAGTGTTTATTCCTACTTTGTAAATGCGTTTAATTTAATATTTTTCATAACTAAATATTTCATAACTTAATCTTCGGAAGAGACATAAATTGCGCGGCTCTCTCGCGAGAAGTGAATCAAACTGACACTCTCCTTGTTCCGCGTGATTGGCTGTTTGCCGCACGTGTCACACTTTCAGGTGCACACGCTTTGCAAACTTTGGATTAAACCTGAGTTGACAGAGAAAGTTTATACCGAGCGTTGTGCAACAGTTGATCCTGATCTAAACTAGGTTGGATTTATTTGGATTTGTCAACTCCGAACCTACTCTGAAACTCAGAGTTTGTTCAACTAGCTTCATGCAACAGGCCACAGGGCAACATCATTGTTGTCACATGTTTCCTCAGTTTGGAATTTGTTTTTGTTTCTTCCTGCCTTGTTTGTTGTAATATCTACAGACTTTATTTCGTCATTTAGTTCAGGTGTGTGTTGTTAATCATCATTGTTTTCAGTTGTATATATGTTCATGTGTGTTCTTTTTGTGTTTTGTCAGGTCTTGTCTATGATTATGTTATGTTTTTTATCTTCTTTGTACGTTAGATTTAGCTGTGGATGTTATTATGAACTTGAACCTTCATCTTCATGCACTTCATATACAACTCATGACAGAAGTGACAGCTGTCACTGATCAATTTAATATATCACATTTTAATGTGTATATATAACAAACATTTCACAAGAAATACTATATCTAGGCTATTATCAGCAATAAAATGTTAATTTCAGTTAATTATTAAATTATTGGCTGACAATTGCCAAAGACCCGTTATTCAAGTGTTTCTTCCCTTTATTTATTGATTTATTTATATACTGAATTTCAAAAAATACAAAATAAAAAGATGTTTAATAAACATTGTTCATCCACATAAGGAATGCGATAACTACAAAAATGAATAAAATGAAAATGAAAGGGCAACACGAACATATATTAAATTTATTGGCTGCACTGATGTCAACACCGGTCCACTTCGAGCACTGCTGACACTTTTTGAGCAAACAGTGATGTTTCATTCATGCACATTTCAAATGTCTGAATCTCTAATGCTAAAAAAACAAGGGAAATACACAAAGTTTAGCCATTTATTTTATTTGCTAAATAAAACAGATCAATAAAGATCATTGTTAGGTTGACAAAGAGATCTTTACTGATTAAGACAAAACAAGAAAATGAAGAAAATGAAGGGTCAACTGGAGTGGCGTTTAACAAAACATCGAGGTAAGTGCATTGTTATTGTATCATCTGTCCATCTGAGCATTAATTCAAGTTAATTATTATTTAGGCAGTTAATTATCTCCATTAAATATGTTCTGATGAGTGCACAATTTAAATATTTTGTATTTTTTTTATTTGAAGTCATTCTTGATAAGGAGGAAGATGCTCTGTTTAGGACAAGCCCAGCTTTGAAAGGTATTGTGAAATATGTCAATTTCTGCTTGAGTTGGGGTACTCTGTCCTATTACTTGTAGTTAATTAGTAATTAGACTGTTTACATATGTACAGTAAGCTTGAGAACTTTTTACTTATGCTAGTAAGTTAGGCTAGTATTCATTTTTGCTGTGAAAATGAAAGTAATTTTTTAAACACAGAAATACTTCTAAGTATGAGGCGAAAAGAAAAATGTTTCTAACCTCTTGGAAGCAGTAGTACACATGGGTCAAAAATTAAAAAAAAAAAAAAAAAAAAAAAAAAGAAGCTGAATTTGTCAATACAGAGGTCAAGTCAGCCATAACTTCAATTACATGATAACTTTAAGATTGTTCAGCAGGATACTATGAGATGATGTAAAATCAAAAATTAAAAAGATGCAGTAACTTTTGTTACATTTAAATTGACATTGCCTTTCCAAGTTTTTAAGGTTAAAACAAGTTTAAGATATAGATTTAATGACATACAGTAGTATTTACTTGGCCGTCTTTGACTCAGACTTGACTCGAACTCGATTGGTTAAAGACTCAGACTCGACTAAGGTGGACTCGAACCCAACACTAATTTCTGGTTTGATTTTAAGTTGAAAGGGCGAGCTTGATATTTACTGAATTACTGTTTTTCCCAACAGAGAAATCAACTAAATATGAACCTCTTTAATCCTAGTAACCACAATACTGATACAAATAAAATTCCTGTTTTCTCTTGCCAGTGTTTGAGGCTCTCACTACCTCTGAGACTCGCACCGCCTCTCTGACTGACACTGCATCTGAGACTGACACTTCCTCTGAGATTGACACTGTCTCTCAGACTGTCTCTGAGACCAACACTGCCTCTGAGATTGACACGGCATCTGAGACTGACATGGTGTCTCAGACTGCCTCTGAAACTGTCACTGCTTCTGAGACCAACATTGCTTCTGAAATTAACACAGCCTCTCAGACTGTCACTGCATCTGAGATCGACACTGCCTCTGAGGCTGCCTCTGAAACTGCCTCTGAGACTGCACAGCATTTGAGACCAACACTGCCTCTAAAATGACACTGCCTCTGAAACTGACACTGGCTCTGAGACTCACACTGCCTCAGAGACTCACACTGCCTCTCAGACTGACATTGTCTTTCAGACTGAGATTGTCAATGACAATGACTGACAATGCTTCTCAGTCTGACATTCCCTCTTAGACTGAGACTGTCTCTCAGACTGACACTGCCTTGGAGACAACCCCACCTCTCAAAATGCCTTTTAACTTCCAGTTCCTCTGAGACTGTCACTGCATCTGAGACTGACACCGCATCAGAGATTGTCACTGCATTAGAGACTGTCACTGTCTCAATTGCCACTGGATTTAATACAGCTGTTGCTTCTCAGACATCCACTGACTCTGAGACTGTCACTCCCTGAAGACCTGAATGCACTGCCATCTGGTACAAAAAATGTGGAAGTTTGATCTCTAAACCCTGGAGTTCTCAAAAGTTCACCAGATGACTCCAAAAATCGATTAACTTCTTTATTGAACTGTTGCATAAAAGCAAATCGTACACTCTTGCTTGTGTGATATTATTTTGAAAATCTGAAATACTTGAATCTCTTTTCTTAGATAAGATGTATACGTCTGCCAATGATGAGATTTTCATAGAAGATCATTTTATAGAATTATTATTGATCATTTTCATAGTGTTTTTTCTATTCTATTCTGTTGCTTATGTTGGTAAACTTTTACTTACTAACTTGAATATTCAAGGAAACTGTTGCTGCTGCGAGTTGAATCACTCATCACAAAATGTACAAACACTGGATTCAGCATTGTTCTATTAGACAACAATAGTTTATTAAGTTACTGGAATTATATATGATTCAATGCGTCAGGCAGCTCAAGTTATAGCTATAAAGTTCTCGACCCAGTGAAGTAAGAGACATTGAAAACTACGCTCATACTGACATCCTGGAAACACTCCTCTCCTCCTACCCTGTCAGTGAGAGTTCATGTAGGCTTAACAGCATGAAACCAGACACTCCCAACAGCCCTGCATCTCTGTCTGGAGATGGGCATCCCACAGAGGGCGACCTAGAGAGGATGAAATCACAGCAACAGAAAAGGGTCCTGTGTCACAGCCGTGGTGTAGGATCCATAGATGCAAGCAGATACCAGATGAGTTATAGGACTCTATGCACCACTCCTGCTGTCTTATGTGATTCACTAAAGGCTTTTGGTATTTACACTAGAGCTGAACTGACAGACAGAGCGTGGAAAAGGAATTCATCATAGATCTGGGAGGTGAGGTTCAAACAGGCAGTTTATGAGTTGCAGGTCAGAAAGTGGTTGCTGGATTTCATTTTAGTTCACTTATGTACCTTGCACTTAGTTTTCTTCTGTCTGGATGTTTATTTTGAGCTTTCTGTGGAGTTATGGGCATGCACTGATTTCTGCAAACTTAAATAGTCAAAAACAGATATTGATATCTTAGTTTTATAAATGATTACTTCTTCTGAAATAAACATTGTGTCATCATTTACTCACCAACACATATGACTTTTTTTCTTCTGTGACCAGAGGTGAATGAGATTTGAGTATCAGTGGATAATACCTTAAATTTCAGTCTGTTCCTCACTCAAAGCTATCATATACCTTCAAAAGACTTGGAATATAGTGTACATGTGATATTCCACCACTTTTATAGTGCTTCTTTTGTGCTTTTTTCCCCTTTTTTTGTCTTTTTTAATAGGGCAAAAAAATAATAGTAACGCAAAATTAATGTAATTCTTTAACACAAATGTAATAAGTAACATATTTAGTTACTTTTTTTAGGGAATAATGCAATATTGTAATGTATTACTTTTGAAAAATAACTTTCCCCCAACATATTTACACACTCTCTTTTAGCCTATTGTTCAAAGTTTATTCCTTCCATCTGGGGCAGGAGGTTCAGAGCAGGGCTGAATGAACAGGTGGATATTTCTCCTCTTTTAAACTGTTGTTACTGGTGTCTGCTCCAGGTGCCTGAATGACAGACTTCAGGAATGGCTAGCACTTGTTGTTCATAGCAAAACAAGACATAAGGTGTTTATCCTTAATAATTCCCTTGATCTCTTGAAACTTGTACTCATATAGACAGAGGGCTCTCCAATGAAACACAACAAATATCTAAACAAGAAAATGGATACAGAATTATTTCAGTTGTTTTCTTGATCATTGTAGTTATTAACTAAAAGTGAAGTATGTAATGTTTTAAATTCTCCCATCGCAGATTAATATGCAGAGACAACTAAGTAAGGCATTTTTAAGTTCATTCCTCTGAAAATTTTAAAATCGTGGCTTTTAAAACATTGCTGTGTTTATTTGATCATTCAGACCAGCAACATGGCATGAATTTAGGATGGGACAATCTGTTTGATGACCTGTGGCAGACAGGGGGAATGTTGGAGAAGTCTCTTTTGGGTTTTTTGCTGTTGTTGTTGTTTTTTAAAAGCCTGTTTTTGCCAATTGCACACTTTACTTATTTATTAATATTTAATATAAATATTTTGTTCTTTCACATACATTCAGTAAATGACCTCTGTAAACCATACATACAAATGTACATGAGACAAGTTTCCAGAAGTGTCTAAATTTATCTATGGGAATGAATTCCCTCTGAAATTCCCTCCATCATCTCCTCAATAGTAAAAACAACAGCTTTATGAACCTGCCAGTTTCATCAGAGACATGGACAAACAAGATCTTTCTACACTCATAAAAATAAAGGTTACAAAAGGAAGATTCTCCAAAGACCCTTTAAGTGAACAGTTCTTAAAGTCACCATGAAATCAAAATGGACCATTCTTTTTTTATGGAATATTGCAGTATTTATTATAAATGATTTATTCATGGTGTGCACATGATTATTTATTTTTCTTTTTAATTCATGTGCCCTCATAATATTTAATCAAAATAACTTCCTCTCCCTCTTGCAATGACATCGCTTCTCTGCAACATGTTTAGTGGTGTGAGGGTGGATCAACCTGTCACTCACGTGACATCACAGCAATAGCAAACCACAATGATCCAACCATCCAATCAGTTCCCAATGAAACAAAGTCCCGCCCTACATTTTTTCTTGTTCAAGAAGCCTTTTCATTTGGATATATGTCACAATAAGGAAGACAAGACTATTGCAGCTTCTGTTTCATGCAAACTTTTTGGATAAAGAACATTAGAATAATCTGAAGAACCTTTTTCCACCATACAGAACCTTTAGTGCAATGGAAAGGTTCTATGGATGTTAAAGGTTCTTTATTGAAACATAGAACCTTTTTTTAAAGAGTGCCAAACCTGTTCTAGTTAATCTTGCTGAAAAGTTTGAGAGCATAAGTATGAACTATACTGGTTCTCATCAATATTTACATGCTAATACCATCATGCATAGGAGGTGCTTGGGGGCTGGAGCACCCACGGAAAAATATGCGGATTTATCTATAATATAATATGGATGCAATGGGGGGTGGGGGGTGGGTGGTGATGTGGGGCACTGGGCACCCACCAGCTGAAACATAAATCGGCGCCTATTCCATCATGCATCTGTCTCAGTGGTTTGGCTTGTGAACACTTAAGCTTCCTGTCCTTGTTTGTAGGATGATGAAGGGATGGACCAACCCTCTTGATGCAGTTGGGGAGTGTTGAGACGGGTATAAATCCTCTCAATGTTCATTCTCATCCCTGTTTTCCCTCTCACACCCTCCTGCTCATCATCTTGGTGGAAGAATGGCTCCTAAAAAAGCTGAACCGAAGAAGGAGGCAACAAAGCCAGCACCCCCTCCTGAACCAGAGAAACCCAAGGAGCCTCAGTTTGACCCAAAAAGCATCAAGGTATGCACACTTATGTTTTTCTGACCCACATTTTACTAAGAGCTCAGTGTTAGATCATCAACCAATTGAAATGTGAAAATCACATTTAGGTGCCTTAATTGATCTTAGAAAGTGTTTCATATATTCTTAGTCATTACTGCACTTGGTTTGATATCAAAAAGCCTATTCTTGGCATTTATGAGGACTAAAACATTCCCACCTTAATGTCTTGTTGAGTTTAAAACATTCAGATATTGATTGGTCTAACCTTGTTATATGTGATATTATATGCCCTTAATAACATCATGGCTCAAATCAATGAATAAGGTTAAAAGGTTTCACACAAACTTTAGTCCCTTCTCAGCTGAGTGCTTATTTGAAGACGTTATAAACTGATCTGAGACCACATATGCAACTTTAACTAATCTGATGGTCAGAAATAGGGTCTGGAGAGTGGAAGCTTACCTAAGGTCAGTATGAAAGAGCCTCCATGTGGTCATACAGCCTTACATGCGGATGTATCCCATATTACAGATTAGCATTCCTGTCCACTTGTCTGAGCGGGTCTCTCTGTCCTGTAGACAAAACGGATGGGGTATCACTGTAATTCCCTCTGGTCCTAGAACAGACGCTTGTTATTCTTAGTCTATGAGTAGGGGAACAGCTGACTTTTGTTGAATGACCCCAGAAAGCTTCCTTAGAGAATTACGAACATCTGTATTTCCATTGAGATTGGCCATTGTTAACTGCATTATGTGGTTATTATAATACTGTAATATTATAATACTGGAAAAAAATCCACTTTACCATTACTTACAATAATTACAATAATGCTAATCAATCAACTTCCTAAATCAAGTTCCCTAAAATCTTTTTTTTCTTCCCAGGTTGAATTTACAGCTGACCAGATTGAAGGTAAACATATGCAAAATGAACTAGACCTAAATTGATTTTTTCATATCTCTTCCTCATACAATATGGTAATATCCTGTCCACACAGAATTTAAAGAGGCCTTCGTGCTATTCGACAGAACACCTACTGGTGAAATGAAGATCACTTACGCCCAGTGTGGGGATGTCATGAGGGCGCTGGGTCAGAATCCTACAAATGCTGAGGTCATCAAAGTACTTGGCAAACCAAAACCTGAGGGTGAGAGGAATAAACTTTGCTTGTCAGGCTAAACATTGCACAATTAAAATGAATTATTTTTTTAAATGTGTTTGCTATACTCATTTTCTCTAGAAATGAACACCAAACTGATTGACTTCGAGACTTTCCTGCCTATGTTCCAACATGTGTCCAGGTCCAAAGATCAGGGCACGTTTGAGGACTTTGTTGAGGGTTTGCGAGTCTTTGACAAGGAAGGAAATGGCACTGTAATGGGTGCCGAACTTCGCCATGTACTTGCTACGTTGGGTAAATACAAAACATACAAAACAGCTCCATTAAACCCAATGAGTGCTTTGTTGAATTAGGAAGAGCTTTATTGGAACATAAGCAGCTTGTTAGATGTTTGACTGGTTTTTACATATTTACCTTGAGATTAACACCCCCAGAAACAAGCACCCATGGAGTATCACATGTCTTGCCTGCAGGTGAGAAGATGACGGAATCAGAGGTAGAACAGCTGATGGCAGGACAGGAAGATGCAAACGGCTGTGTCAACTATGAAGGTCTATGAAGTTTTTTCAAGAAACACATTTATTCAGCCAGGATGTATTGATCAAAAGTGACATTTTTACATTGTTAACAAAAATTCCATTTCAAATAAATGCTTTTCTTTTGAATTTCTAATAAATATGTTTTTATTCAGCATATCAGAATGATTTCTGAAGGATCATGTGACACAGAAGACTGGAGTAATGATGTTGAAAATTCAGATTTACCATCACAGGAATAAATTACATTTTAAAATATATTCAAATAAAAAACAGTAATTTTAAATTGTAATAATATTGCACAATATTACTATTTTAATGATTTAAAAAAAAAAAAAGCATCCTTGATGAACAATGAACATAAGAGACCTTTTTTTCACAAACATAAAAAAAAATCGTACCCATATTTGCCTCTGATCTGTCTTTGCTTTGCAGTATCGATAATCTTGTCTTTTTTCCTTTTCTCCCACAGCATTTGTTAAACACATCATGGCTGGGTAAACAAACAAGGTCAGTGGTGGTTATGAATTGTAAATTCAATGATATTTGCTCATCCACATTTACTGTTTAAAAAGGAAATGAGAAAGAATCTGAATGTCTACTCACATTTTCCCCTAGGCACTAATGTGACTGTCCTCTGCAGTTATCAACAGTTCTTCAGCCCAGCTCTCTGCTCTCTAATGCCCTTGAACTAGTTTTCCTGTATGAGTTTTAGTCTTTGCATTTTTTTTTTTTTTTTTTGTGTTGCATGGTTTCTGGTCTGGAAAAACACATTTTAGATACTCCTGATTTGATTCTTGATCATCTGGTAAATGCTTTTGAATACTTTTAGATAGGACCATCCCCAGGGTCATAATACGTCTCTGATCTGAGTACTCGATTTTGATTGACTGGAAGATGTGCATTAAAACCATTTCATTCAAAGGTAGTTCCAAGTCAGTTTATTCACAATTCTGTATTAATGCACTGCTTTCATTTAAGCACACACACACAAACACGTCACTCGCACATAGAAATATTCATTGCCCTGTGACGTTTATTAATAAATTAGCTTTGCTACTGAATTGATACATTATATTACTCAGCAAGGAGGTGGTGGTAACATCACTGTTTTTGAAGTAATTAAACTCACAGCTTTATTGACTAGCAATTTATTCAAATAAATGTTATAATTCAATCAAATATGTAAACTTATCACATTACTTTATTTCTGTCTGATTTAAAGCAGTACAGAATGCTAGATTGAATATATATACACTCCTGTTCACTCCTGTTCTAAAAGAAATTCTTTTATTCAGCAAGAATGTATTGATCAAAAGTGACTTTTGCATTGTTAGCAAAAATTCCATTAAAAAAAGGCTGTTCTTTTAAACTTTTGATTCCTTAGAATCCTTAAAAAATGTATCATGGTTTCCACAAAAATATTTATAATATAAATCAAAAATATAACTGTTTTCAACTTTGATAATAATAAATGATTCTTAAAAATACATGAATGTTTTAAATCAGGACATTATAATTTCTAAAGGATCATGTGACACTGAAGACTGGAGTAATGATGCTGAAAATTTAGCTTTGCCATCATTGCTAGCAAGCTTCATGTGATTGATTACTGTATTTGTTATTTGATTCTACCAGAATGATCATAAGTTATGAACAAATATCAGTTTGTATAAAACAAGTGATCGTGTCCAATGTGTGATACGAGAGACATAAAAGTAGTGCCATTATTAGGAAATATCTGACCACTGGATGCCTCGATTGACCAATCAGATTCCGGTAGCCTCTTCAAGAGTGGTTAGACTTTAGTCTGTAAACACACTTGGTTATGTTACAGACAGCTCATCCTCACGGATTAGTGATGGACATGTATGGGTCCACAGCTGACAAGTGTTAACTTACAGACCAGAACAGCTCTCTAAAGGCTATTGTATTTTCCTTGTGTGTCCTTGTGGCTCATGGCAACGGAGATGCTGTCATTTGTTTCCCTTATTGTTGGGCTCGACTGGGATGCAAGCATCTACTTTGATTTTTCAACACAATGATGAATAAATAGCATATTAGCTTCAGCTGTGTCCTGTAGGATTGAGAAACAGTGAGGCAGAGCAGGCTATTGTGTTACTGACACATGGAGAGAGAAGACAAACAAAACACAGTCTATAAGCAGAAGTACAAGAAGGGATTCTTCTCTGTGTCACTGTGACGATTTTACTACAGCCTGAAATAAACTGCTACTTCCTGTTGCCAGAATACCTTTATAATCACAGTTGGAATAACAATGTTAAATTCATTTTGTCTGACTGGGGCCCTCTACACTATCATGTAGTCATAGTGTATTATTCTCATAAAACAGATTTTCAACAATACCAAAACAAGACACTGCTCACTGCAGAGCCAGTGGGTGGAGCTAATTTTCTGGACCTAATCAGTGGAGCTAAAAGGTCCAACCTTTTATATTGAAGTATTTATTATAAATGATTTATTTGTGCACACGTTTTAAATTCATGTTCATATCTTTCATCAAAATAATTTCCTCTCCCATTTGCAGCAACATCTCTAATTAGTGTCGTGAGGGTGGGACAACCTGTCACTCACATGACATCACAGCAATAGCAAACCACAACCATCCCTTGCAATGATTTAATCAATTCTTGAGACAAAGTCATGCAAAGTCACACAAGGACACCTACATTTTTTTTTCTTGTTTGTGAAGCCGTTTCACTCAGATATACATCACAATATGGAAGAAAAAACTATTGCAATGTCTGTTTTATGCCAACTTTAACCCCCGAACCATATAAGGTTAAGTTCCACCCCTTAGATCCTGGACTAGGTCAAGCTCCACCCATTTGACTCTGCAGCAGAGGTGTAAAGAGTACCTGAAAATTATACTTTAGTGAAAGTGCAGATACCTTATAGCAAAAATGACTCTATTACATGTTATAAGTCACTAATTCCAATACGACTTGAGTAAAAGTCTTATAGTATCTGATTAAATTATTTTACAATGTATTTTAAGTTAGGCTAGTCCTCAACACCTAAGAGACATGCCAGTGAAAATAAGAAACAGTTGATTTGTAAGGAGAGAAATCACGTTTATTTTGTAAAATCAAAATAAAACTGAACACCTCAAAATTGCATTAAATCAAGGTAGACACAACAGCCTTTTAAAGGTCTGCAAACATCAAGCCTCAGTTAAGCTCAAGTGCTCAAAAAGGCCATAAGTAAAACAATATCCTTCAAAAAAGGTCTCTTCAATATAACAAATAAAATAATGTTACATAAATTTAACTAGTCAAAGTCTTCTTGCACTGAATGTGCTGGTTTCAGCCTCATTACTGGCTGCAGTCATGATCTCATCTCATATATGAAATACCTACAATTCAGCAACTACCTGCTAATGACCTAGCATTCTTTGTTGATAAGTTTGGGTAAAGGGCAAAACAAACAGGATATAGTACCTTTAATGCCCTGTGGATTGCAATATCACATCTTTTGCAGAAATAAACTGCTGCAGAAAAAGTTAGGTGTCATGCAAAATGTAGTCTCAACCCTTAGATGTCACGCCCATGGATCGTTGGCAAAACGTTTGATGCATATGGCACACTTAACTGGAAACACTTCAGGAGTTTTGAAGTCGTCATCTGGTTGGTTGAATTCTACAGGATGTCAGGGTGATGTGTGTGTCACATTCTTTAATGGTCCGCCTGGAAACAAATGCTGTGACGCCTAACCCCCTTGTGGAAGAAGAACACTGTCATGTTTACAACTGTGACAGTGAGCACTTACCAGGATCAACTAAACGCTGGATTTTCAAAAGTATGTGAAGTTCGCAGCACCATTGTTTCAGTAAACTTGCCCAACGTTCTTGAATGAATAATTTATCAGATGCACACCGGTCTGTTATTGTAGGGACATCGACTTTACATTTTCACGCCTCTAAACCTGACGTGGAACAAAACGAACTGTGATTGGTTGCATTACATGTCAGTCAAACGTCTTCTTGGGTGGTCCTTGGCCAATGAAAGCTGCAATTCCAGACCTTATGCCATCAGTCTGAAGCTCTGGCTACGCGAGACTATGCAAAATGTAATGAGTAATTGCATTACTCATCACAAATGTATTGGAGTAAAGACCACATAGGCCTACTTATTCAAAAATAAAGTCAAGTAGAGAGTAAAAGTTCTGAATATCTTTGATACTCATTAAACGACAAAAGTAGCCAAAAAGATACTTAAGTACAGTAACTAATTACATTGACTCAAATACTTTACACCACTGCTCTGCAGTGAGCATCATTTACCAAAAACAAGAGGATAACTACTGACAAATTAACTAGTGTTCCCTTTTGATACTACACTCGTACTGCGTTGTCTGCCTTTAAGCACTCCTATTTTTCACCGATTTCTGAAGCATTTTCAATCATGCAATGAAACGGCCATTGGTTCGTGGAGTTCAAGCCAATGGTGAGCGAGCCTGCTCGAGCCCGCCAAAATGGGCGGGGTATCGGGCTATATAAGTGGCCGTCTCACCTTGGCAAACTGATTAATTCTCCTTCAGCGACGCAGATCACCTCTCCTCTGAAGCACCTCTCAAGCAGCCCGCCGCTCACGAGCAGCTTTCCCTTTCAAGCTCGCTGCTCTGCCAGCTCGCCGCTCTCGTGCACCTCTGATCAACGTGCCGCTTCGTCAGCAGCCAGATCAGTTCGCCGCTCTCAAGTAGCCTGGTCAGCGCTTCGCTCACGAGCCGCCTACAGTGCAGAGCCCGTGCTCACTGTGTTTTTTCCTTCTGCAGCTGCAGTTGGACTCTAAAAGAGCTTATTTCTTAGAGCAAATTTCCTGCGGCGTTGTTTCAAATGTTGCACCATGGCTGTGGCACATGCAGAGCCCCTCTGCACGCTGATGACAGGCACAGTGAGCGCATGCGATGTCTGGGGAAATCCCACGCAGAAGCTGCACTCACTGAAACGACCTGCTCTGTGAGAGTATGAGTCTGGCCTCCTTGCACTCGCAGATAGCATTCTTTTCAGAATGTGACTCCGCCCCTCACGCCCTCCCGTTTGTTTCGTCCCAAGAACCTGTGAGGAAAAAACAGTGGGGCAGAGGATCTCAGAGCTCATGACCCCACCCCCTTGCCGTCCCTTGAGCCTACCGATGCCAGAGCTTCTATCGACTCAGAGCTTACCTGTGTGCTCTCTAAAGCCGTCAAAGAGCTTGGTCTGGAGTGGTCTGCACCTGAGGAACCCACGCGCAGCTGCTTAGATGAATGGTTTCTGCCGGGACGTCGCCAGGCCCCTCCCCAGCGGGCAGTGCCCCTTTTTCCCGAGGTCCACGAGGAGCTCACGAAATCATGGTGCACCCCGTAATCTGCCCGCCTGCGCTCTTCTGCCTCTCACGCTCTCACCTCTGTTGACGGCACGGAGCAGAAGGGATATGAGAAGCTGCCACCATTGGACGAAGCCGTGGCCGCACATTTGTGCCCGCCCGCCGCCATTGGATGGAAAACGAAAGTCGCTCATCCTGAGCACAGACAGCATTAGCGTTCCGCTAGGCGCCACCCCCCTCCGAAGCGACAGGGACCCCGGCCTGCTGGACCCTGCGCCTCAGAAGTCGGCCTGAAGCGCAGATAAGGATGAGGAGGAGGCTAAGTCCCGCCGCGGCCGGACCACCCTCCAAAATGCCTCGCTCAATTTTCCTGTCACCCCTTTCAGTTCCGGGTGCTCGAAAAAATATGTTTGCTGCCTGCACAGAGTCTGTTCAAACGCCCTGGCAGTGCACCACTGTTATAGCGGACATAATCACCACATAATCATCATCACAACTATGTTCCTTTTTAGAAAGAAATAGTATCTGTGAGGATTTCCAGTCAGAATTTAGACCGTACCATAGTACTGAGACTGCTCTTATTAGAGTCACTAATGATTTGCTCATCAGATCGTGGTTGTATCTCTCTATTAGTGTTACTGGATCTTAGTGCTGCATTTGACACTATCGATCACAACATTCTTTTAAATAGACTCGAACATTATGTTGGCATTAGTGGAATTGCATTGTCATGGTTCAAATCATACTTATCTGACCGTTATTAGTTTGTAGTAGTAAACAAAGAGATGTCATATCAATCACAAGTTCAATATGGAGTACCGCAAGGCTCAGTACTAGGACCGTTGCTTTTCACTCTGTACATGCTACCCTTGGGAGATATCATTAGGAAGCATGGCATTAGTTCTCACTGTTATGCTGATGATACTCAGCTCTATATTTCTGCGCCCTGACGAAACTTACCAATTCACAAAATTAACGGAATGCATAGCTGATATAAAAAATTGGATGACCAGTAATTTCCTACTACTAAAATCAGAAAAAACAGAGATTCTAATTTTTGGACCAAAAACTTCTTCCTGTAATAACCTAGAATACTTTCACAATTGATGGCTGCTCTTTTAAGTCTTCGTTGTCAGTTAGGAACCTAGGTGTGCTCTTTAATACCAGTCTTTCATTTGAAGGCCATGTATCTAGCATCTGTAAAACCGCATTATTCCATCTTAAAAATATATCTAAACTATGACATATGCTCTCAATGACAAATGCAGAACAGTTAGTTCATGCGTTCATGACCTCAAGGCTAGATTACTGTAATGCTCTACTGGGTGGTTGTTCAGCTCGCTTGATAAATAAACTACAGCTTGTACAAAATGTAGCAGCTAGAGTTCTTAGTAGAACTAGGAAGTATGACCATATTAGCCCAGTCCTGTCAAAACTGCATTGGCTTCCTGTTAAACATCGTATAGATTTTAAAATCTTGCTAATTACTTACAAAGCACTAAATGGTTTAGCTCCCCAGTAGCTGAGCGAGCTCTTAATGCATTATAGTCCTTCACATCTATTGCGATCTCAGAATTCAGGCCAGTTAATAATACCTAGAATATCGAAATCAACCACAGGCCGTAGATCCTTCTCCTATTTGGCACCTAAACTCTGGAACAATCTTCCTAGCATTGTTCGGGAAGCAGACAGGTTCCTTGCCGCTGCTTAGTTGGGGACACTTGACATTTGATATTCAACAGTGTTTTGATCTGCCTGCATTGACACCATTGTATGTGAACTGAACTGAGCTGGATGATGACATCACTGTTTACTCCAGTACTGAATTTACTTAAGATGGATACTGACACCATTTTCTTTAAGAGCTGCTGTGCAGCCAAAATTATATACCAGTTATCACTGTAAAGCTGCTTTGACACCACCTGCATTGTAAAAAGCGCTATATAAATAAAGGTGACTTGACTTCACATAATAAAAAACAAACATTTTCAAAAAGAGAGCAATTTCCCTCTTCCACCCCTCATGTGCACCGCAGTTCCGCACAGCGACTCGGTGCTCAAACCAATCCAACCCCTTGCCACGTGGGCCGAGGCCTGGTAGGCCATCCCCGGAATGTCAACTTGGGTGCTAAACATAGTAAAACGAGGTTATGCACTCCAATTCACTCAACAGACCCCGTTATTCAATGGAGTGGTCCAAACCTCTGTAGAAAGCAAGGACGTGCACGTCCTGTGCTCCGAGGTGAACACTATGCTGGCAAAAGGAGCCATAGAAGTGGTTCCCCTGGCATTGAGCGAGTCAGGCTTCTACAGCCGTTACTTCTTCGTTCCCAAAAAGGATGACGGTCTCAGACCCATCCTCAGATGTTTGAATCGGGCCCTAATAAAGCGCTAATTTAAAATGATCACTTTGAAACAGATCTTCTCGCAAATTTGCCCAGGAGACTGGTTCTTCTCCCTGAATCTGAAAGATGCTTACTTTCACATCCAGATAGCCCCCCATCACAGACGATCACAGGGTGGCGCATCAATACACAAATCTTCCGTTCGGGCTATGTCTGGCTCCCCGCACTTTTACGAAGTGCATGGATGCGGCTCTCTCCCCTCTGAGACAGATGGGCGTATGCATACTCTACTACCTCAACAACTGGCTCATTCTAGCCAAGTTGGAGGCGGAGCTGCTGTCACACAGGTCCCTCCTCCTCAGCCACTTATAGTGCTTGGGGCTCAGGGTCAATTTTCCCAAGAGCTCATTATCTCCCAGCCAATGTATCTCATTCCTGGGGACAATTCTCGACTCGACCTGCATGAGGGCCGTAGTCTCGCCAGAGCGATCCTTGGCCATTCAGCAGCTCGTGGAAATTTTGCACCCGGAACCTCTCTGCCGCTCAGAGCGTTTCAGAAGATGCTAGGTCTCATGAGCTCAGCATCACCAGCCCTGCAGTTGGATTTGCTCTGTATGCGCCCACTACAGTTCTGGCTGAAACCGTGGGTCCTGCCCCAAGCCTGGCAGCACAGTCGTTGCTTGCTCAAAGTGAACCAGGCGTGCGTTGCAACACTGGTTTCTTGGATGAACCCCTGCTGGTTCAAACAGGGTGTGGCTGTAGGGACTATGTGCAAGAGGAAAGTTGTTTTCACAGACGCCTCCAAGATGGGCTGGGGAGCTCTGTGCGACAGCCACTTGACCTTCTGCACTTGAAGCAGCCAGGAAAGTGAGCTTCATTTCAACCGCCTGGAAATGATGGCGGTATATCAAGCTCTCCAGTCTTTCCTTCCTCTCCTCATCCAAGCCCCTCTTCGCTCTGGCGAAAACTGTCCTAGAGTAGGCCCAACTCAACCTGCTCTTACTGAGGGCAGCGCATATTCAGGGCATACTGAACAAGGGAGTGGACATGTTGTCCCGGAACAACCTTCCCTCGGAGGAATGGTTGCTCCACCCCCTCGTAGTTCAGAAAATTTGGGATGCCTTCGGGAGGGCAGAGGTCGACCTCTTCGCCTCAGAAGACAACTATCATTGCCCAATTTATTTTTCAAAGACCAGAGATGTACTGGCCCATGACTGGCCCAGCCTCCTCCTGTGCGCTTTTCCCCCGATCGCTCTGATTCTCCAGGTTATCAAACGAATCAGGAAGGGTGCCCACAAAGTCCTCCAAACCATTGTTTTCGGACCTGTCTCAGCTCCTCTCTCAAACGGTAGGGACAATATGGCAGCCCAGACCCGAGCTGTGGGATCTCTATGTGTGGTTTCTTGACAGGAGCCTTCAAACCTCCCTGAGAATGTCTAAAACACTATCTCACAAGCTAGAGATCCATCAACAAGATGACTCTACTCCCTAAAATGGTCAGTCTTTGCTGCCAGGTGTACAGCCCGGAACTAAGACCCATTTACTTGTGACATATCCCTGATGTTGTCCTTGACTTAATGGATAGGGGCCATATTCCCTCTACCCTTAAAGTCTATGTTGCTGCTATAGCGGCCTCCCATGCTCCCATAGCAGGGCAGTCAGTAGGGTGAAACAACCTTGTTGTTCGCTTCCTAAAGGGATCTAGGAGGCTAAACCCTCCTCGCCCCGCACGGTTTCTACCTGGGACATGTCTTTGGTTTTTAGAGGTCTTAAGGGCCCTCCTTTTGAACCACTCCAGACTGCCGACTTACGTCCCCTATCGCTAAAATCCGCCTTATTGCTAGCCTTAGCATCGGTTAAGCGAGTGGGGGATTTGCAGGCGCTGTCTGTGAGCCCCTCCAGTCTTGAATTCAGGCTAAACCAAGACATGGATACGTCCCAAAGGTCATATCCACCCCTTTTAAGGTGCAGATGGTCTTTCTCTCCCAGGACTCAGGATGATCAGGAGTTGAACCTACTCTGTCCCGTCAGGGCCCTGAGGGCCTACATCGATTGTTCAGCCTCTTTTTGTCAGTCGGAACAACTTTTTGTCTGCTTCAGTGGCTGCACGAAAGGTCTTCTGGTCACGAAGCCCAGGTTATCCAGATGGTATATCGATGCTATAGCGCTCGCTTACTCCTCCTTAGGCCTGCAGTGTCCTATAGGCGTTAAAGCGCACTCCACAAGAGGTATGGCCATGGTCCACTGGTGTGTCCATCGCGGAAATCTGTGAGGCGGCTGGCCAGGCCTTGCCGTCCACGTTTGTCAGGTTTTATAACCTAGACGTTTCTGCGTTGCAAACGCAGGTTCTCTCTGCATAAGCCTCACCAATGTGACCAGCTTATGAACCTTCATCTACGGCTCTGACAAAGTCCGGGTTGTTGTGTATTTTTCGGTTCCCTATATATGCTCTAGGCCCCATAGGGTTCCTAGGCTGTATGGGAAGGGGAGGATGACTACAATGTCCCTGGCTTTTTCCGGGGTGCATTATACTATGTGCATCCGCTGCAAGCCCTTCTTAGTGCTCCGCTCGAATGCTCTGTCGTCCCCCTTCATAGCACAGCATGATTGTATTATCCCCGTTGCGTCTTGCCTAAAGGCAGACGACGCAGTACGAGTGTAGTATTGAAAGGGAACGTACTTGGTTCCTAACGTAACCTTGGTTCCCTTAGATATGGAACGAGTACTGCGTACTTTGCCATGCTATTCGTAGGACGCCTCATGTCGTTGCTTCAGTCGAATTAAATCAGTTTGTCAAGGTGAGACGGCCGCTTATTTAAGCCGATACCCTACCCATTTTTGGTGGGTTCAAGCAGGCTCACTCACCATTTGCTCGGGTGGCGCTGCGCCATCATTGGTTAGTTTACTTAAACTCCACAAAGCAATGGCCATGCAGTTTCACTGCATGATTGAAAAAGGCTTCAGAAATTGGTCAAAATAGGAGTTTTGCCTAAAGACAGACAATGCAGTACTCGTTCCGTATCTAAAGGAACCGAGGTTACGTTAGTAACCGAATACGTTATCTTACTAACATAATATCTTGTTCTTGTTTTGTTATAGTGGAGACTGGGCTAGTTGTCACACTTATGGACAAGTTTCAACACTGTCTATACAGTATAGACACATACCTTAAATCAGAACACACAAAACAAACAAACAAACAAACAAACAAAAAAAACTATTGAAAATTTCCAAACATACTGCCCTGGAAAAAGATCACACATTGACCTAATAGTGTGGCATTACAACCTTTTCAGCTAAATTTGAACAGTAATAATGAATTATGAACACAAAATGATTATGTAACAACAAAAATGTAAAAACGTAACTAGCACAAAAAGTTGTAATTTATAAATTACATAAAATTACAATATTTAAGACAGATGTGACAACCTACTTAGACTACAAAAATATGATTTTACAATACTTTATTTTATTACAGTTTTAATTTAAGAGTTTTGAACTACAGTAAGTGAAACTAACAAAGGCATTGCTAGAAAAAATGTTAATATGTATTTTATTTCTTATTAAGCCAGTTTGTATACCAAATCAAGTAATGTTATTGATGTATGAAGTACAAAAATCAGTTAAAACCTTTCAGAGGAAGATCATACATCCAGTCACATTGACAGGGCAGAGACGCCATCTAATGGCAAAAAGTGTTTGTGACAGCCAGACTTCATCTTCTGTAGGAAAGAACCATCATTTGAAGCAGGAAATGTTGATGTATCAAAGCATATTGAATAAAGAGAGGTTTAAAAATCCAACACAGGAAGACAAGTCAATTCAACAAACATTATCAGGCCATTAGCTGTCTCTCTCATAGACAAACCTTAAAATGTAAGAAAAATGCCAACTCATTCACAAGTGGGCTGGTTGCTGAGCAACTCCCTCCCAAGCCCAACCTTAACTAAGCACTCTACTGGCTTTCATACAAGCATCCCACACATCTGAAGAACACAGGGACACAGACAACATCAATATAGCATTGCTTGTTTTCATATTCTAAAAAAAATCTATAGTATTGTTTTTGCATGAGATCAAGATTGCCTGCTTAGCAATAGGAAGGAGGAGGATTTACAGTACATTTGATCTTGCAGTCTTTTGGGGGAAAACACCAGCAGATTGTGCAGTGGTTTAACAGAGGAACTCTTAAAGACACAAGGACTCTACTGTTTATGTGAAGGTGTCCAGGTGAAGGACTTGGCTTGGTATGTAAATCTGGGGAATATGGATGAATTTGGGGGGCAGATGATGCAGTGTGTGTGTGTGTGTGTGTGTGTTTATCATGTTTGTTTAAGATTAGACTGTAAAAATATATATTGATCATATAAAGCATACTGTTTATAAACAGAAATGGTGCTGAAATAATATTACAATGTACTGCATTGTGCAGTGAATCAGCAAAAATCTGGAGTTATTGAAAGTGCTGGCACAGTCAAACTGACCCAAACATCTAACAAAATAACTGGAGAACTTTTTTTGTTTTTGTTTTATACAAATTCCAGGACAAAGTAAAAAATAAAACGTAGTAAAAAAAAAAGAAAAAAAAAAGTATTTTTTCATCACACACTTATATAGACGACAACTTGATTTACTCTGTGATTGTAAATGTAGGATTTCTTTTCAATTATATTGATCTTATATTGATCTTAGAATTTGAGGTTTAGCAAAGGCACTTGTACTCTTTAAGCTATCTTATATCCTTTAGTGAACTGTAGAAAGAAAGCACCAAGAGCACAAACAGACAAATATTGATCACTCAGCGCACATTTTCAAATATGAGCTTTGGAATGGCCACCTTTGACCTTTATGACCACATTTAAGTTTAATCACATCAGCTAACTTTAACTTAACTATGTTTTGGACAAAATCTTAATCATGAATCATGATAGGAAACTGGGGTCTGGGAAGAACTTCCAGGAAGCTGCTAACGGGTCTATGAAAAAAAAAAAAAAAAAAAAAAAAAAAAAAAAAAAATATATATATATATATATATATATATATATATATATATATATATATATATATATATATATCTAAAAAAGCATTTTTCCCTTCACACAGTATATATAAAGGTCACTGTATAAGGATTTACGTTTAAGGCACCAGAAAGTTGAAGGTGTTTTTGTCATCATACGGTAAGAAAGCATCTGATCATAAATAAAATGTTTTCTAACACTGATTCAAGTACAGACATTATCAAGTAAGATATAATACAACACACAAGCATTCGGTTAGTTGTGTGCAAATATTACCGAAATGATCCTGACATCATTCTCGCTCTTGCTCTCTAGCGCCATCCTCCCTTTGCAGGACGCTAAAGGATTTGTCAGGGTTTTCTCACTGGCTGACTGCTGCAGTTGGACAGACAATAACTCAGTGTGCCACAGAGGTAAGTCAACCCGGTTTACAAACTCAAACACTTGTATTTAATAGCGATGCATCTTTTATCATGTAATGAACAATGTTCATAAACCTTACCACAGTTTTTATTCCCTCTAACCAGTGTATTAGTCACAGGATGTTAGTGAATCCGACTGTTGGGTGTGTGACTGAGACATCATGGGCCTTCTTTTCTTCATAGACTGATTTTAAAAAAGAAAAACCATGCATGTAATTTCACTGAGATTGCATCGATAAGGAAGTGCAAATTAATTTGATTGCTTTCTTTTATGCATTTGTATCTACCGGTAGCTACTTATTTTCATGGATGCACAATTTAGACAATAATAATTTATTTTCATTCAAAGAATATTAAATTCTTTTTTCTTTTTCTTTTTTTTGCATGACGTGCATTGTATCATAAAAATCTCGAGGCAGTGTGGCGATAGACGCACGCAATGCTTAACGCGCACGCGGTTTGCCGGTGTGGAAAAACCTAGAAGTATGAGACTGGTGGGGCATAATGTGGCTCACGCCGGTGTGCTAAATCTGCCTGGATGAAAAGTGCCAGGTTTTTCTAGAGGTATTTTGTGGTCATAACGAATGACAAATCGATCATCGGGATTTCTGCGGCTTTTGCGCGCGGACCTGATCCGTCTGAAAGCGATAAACGGACTCGACATGTCGCTGATCCTCCGGTGTAAAGGGATTTTCGCAGTTTGCTCTCTGTTGAAAATGGTGCTGATGTTGCATGTGGATGGTTTGTCATGGTTTCTATAGAATCTGCAAGGCTCTCCCTTGTCTGTAAATTTAAACTGATTTAAAGCGTTAGCTTTATGAAAGAACCCCCTTTTCTTTATTCCTGTGGGAACACCGCTTATTGAAGATGCTGACCTTTGTAACACCACATGGTGCTTTTGTCTGGGAGACTCTGCAAATACAAGTCTTTCGAATAATAATAATATTAATAAAACATTTTATAGAGTGACATTACACTATACGACTTTTACTATGCTGATGACAAAGAGAAGCCTGGATCGTAATATTTATACATTTTCTCTATTCTATTTTGTATTGCTTCAGTTTAAACGTGATTGATCATTAAACATAAAAAACCCACTTTTTTTTTTTTTTTTCATTTTTATTATTTGTATGTGGATGGATAGACTTGATTCTGCATTTTCAAGGCAGCGGACACACCTTGCTCCCCCGCCCTCCCCGTCTCTCTCCCTCTCTCGCTCGCGCTCTCTCTTCCGCGCCCTTTCTCTCTCTATCACATCACGGCTGTTGCTCTTCCACACTCTCATCATCCGCGCCCATTGTTCGCTTCGTAAGTACCATCTCTTTTTGAAAATAAACATTATAAATTTTAAAATCTTTACTGTAGCGTTTTGAACGTAACGGTCGAAATTCACGTCTGCATCTTCACCACTTCCTCCCCCACGCCCATCTCTGCTGAACATGCCGCCTGTCTTTAGCCCAACGACACTGTCGCCTTCATTATGTAGGATTTCATTTTTTATAGCCTACTGTTTAAAGATTACGAAATTACCTTTGCTGATGGTATTTCACCATGGCTCAATAGAACGATGTGGCTCTTTTTGGAGAAGTTCATCGATGTATAACGGTCAGTTGGTATTCTCTCAGTTAATGTATAGCCTACCTGTCTTTCATAACACGTGATAGGTCTAGATGAGCTAAACCTAGTTACTAGATTAATAGATGAGTTATTTTTAGGAAATGCCTTTAGATTTTAGGAAAAAAAGATATCTTTCTTCTTCACTTTTTTTTGTAGAACTGAAGTTAATCCTCAGGTTCTGGATTTAGGATGCCATTTGCAGTCTGCAGTCTATAGAATAAAAGCAAAAAAGTAAATATTTAAATGTCTAGATGGAGAAGAAAAATACATTTTATTTATATAGCGCCTTTCCATAGCTCAAGGTCGCTTTACATAGTGTTATACAATACATTTGTATATTTGTATATAGCGGTTGCTTTTGCAAACAAAATACAGATGCAGAATTTGCTCTAATAAAGACTACAACTACAAAAAAACTCATTAGTATTATTCTGACAGTAGCAATTGAGACGCGTGGAACATTTGGTAGATCTAATTCAGTTTACAGACCGTGCAATGAAGCCTGTGTTTCTCCTGTCGGACAACCGCCTGTTACTCGCTTCAGTTCCACATTGTTGATCACTTTATAATTTTAAAACAGAGGATGGACTCAAACTGCATTTCTCCTTTAATTTAAAGGTACGATATGTAAACTTTTGGCCCTCCAGTGGTTAAAAAAACTGCATGTATTTTAAGGAAGAACATTGTTTTGGATGTGCTTTGGCTCTGTGTGACTGTGCGGATGAATATGTTTATCCTACTGCTCATAAAAACATTCACTACTAGGCTAAAGAGATATAACCAGTTTATATGGAAAGGATTTCAAGCTAATGCTATTGTAGCTACACCCATTTAATAGACACTTCCTTGAAAATAAATTCCATCACAGCACTACTACAACAACCATAATGAAATTACCCTTCACAATAGATAATGCTTTACAATAAACTCTACAACAATGTATCTGTTCAATAAAATACCTTAGTCACCCATTGAGTAATAAAAACGGCATCTCCGCATTGTTTTTTCAACATTTCAAACCTAAGCCACTCCCACATGCGTCAAAGTAGCCGCAGCAACTTTCCTCTATTTACGAATATGACGAGACACGCACGGACGAGTGACATAAGTACTCAATTTCGGGCAAAAACATCCTGCTCGGTCAAAATATGAACACTTATATCTGGCTTAGACATTGTCAATAAATTTTGACCTCTAAAAACATGAATTACATTAGAGTATGTAGTGATAGACTACGTTTCATATTATATTTTGTTAGAGGGTCTCCACAAGAGGGATGAGAGCATTAGGGACCACTTTAATTTGATTAGAAGAGCCATTATCGCCCAATCAGATCTCGTGAACATCCAGGGATATAATACGCATCTGGAGTTACCGGAACTGCTCATTGGTGTCTACAATGTACGACAAACCAGATTCAACATATTTTTGCTGCTGGAACACAGTTAGATAGTGTCTCTCTGGTCTGGTAGGCCAGATCCCATGCAGTGTGCACTGCAGTCCTGAACTCCCTGATGCACCATGGCAACAGATGACTAACTTCCTGTGTGCAGTGGCTAAAGATTACAAAAATCTGTCTTGCACACACACACAAGCTGATTTCATGCATCTTATATTCTCTACAATGAAGCCAGTTGATTAGTTCAGAATGTCTGTGCCTCACAGCTATCTGCATTCGCACACATTTTGTCGCTGGATGTATATCACCAGACTGACATTTAACTCTTCTTGCCAGCATCTGTACGACAAATGTTCACGTAAATGCCAGCCGTCCTTTTCGGGGACTGAATATTTTCATGTGCTAAGTGGATCATGCTGTTATCAGCAGCAATTTCGTCTGGCAGCATGAACATTATTTCAAGTCGGCCAGAATCTGTGCACACAAACAGTCAAACACACTGACTCCTCTGCCAGTCGGTTAATTTAATGACCAGATTCAGTTCAGTGAGGTGTGATCTGAACTCTTGTGGAGAGTCTGGGGTGCTGGTCCAGAAACCACATGGCAGATGGTAGGGCTGGACCAGAATATTCTAATATTCGTTTGGTATTTGGTTTTCAATTTTGGGATTTGAATATTAGGTGTTTTTTTTTTTTGTTTTTTTTCTCGTAGCAACATTTTGCTACGGTTTCCGGGTTGAACGGCATGTTTCCTGGAAACGGTGTGCAACGGGGTTTGAGATATGTTTTCTCTTGTTTGGTGGGTGTGTCAGAAATATCAGCCCAATCAGCATCAACATGCATATAAACCACGCGTTATTAAAGAGACAGCTCGCACAATGGGTATGTAACATAAAAATACTATACATATTTATATATTTTGCTATTGTATTGTGAAGTGACACTTTCATAAACTTTTCTATACTCCTCTAATTATATAATGGTAAATATTACAATAGCACAACAACAGTGATCAGCAGTAATGATAAGCCTAATACTCACAATAAAAATAATAAGGTCATAGACCATAACACAGTCTCGGAGGTAAGAAGTGGATTATCCTTCACCTGAAATGTTTGTCTTTTCATCCTGAAATGCGAGGCAAATGTTGGATCACAATAAAGTTTCCACAAATCCCTTCACTCGATTGGGGTGTTCTCTTTTATTCTGGACAGCAAGGGCAATGACTGTAATATTGAGCATATTTTGCAGCATTAAACACGTATTTATACCAATTTCATCAGGTTCCGAAAATTCTTCAAAAAGAACATAAAGAATGACCTTCTCAGCTGCCATAGTTGCAACTCTTGCATCATCAGAACAGGGTGTTCAACGCACCACCGTTTCCGTTTAAAAAATGTTTTGCAACGGGGCATCCCCCTCGTAAAACGGTTCTCATTCGCGCTTAAATATATGTTTACACTACAAAATATGGCAAAATACAATACTCTTTTTTACAATTACTTATGTAGTCTAGATGGACAGTTTAAGGAACCCAACCTTGTTATACTTCATAAATATATTTGCTTCTTAGCCTATCAATGTGTTCCCTGCACTGAAGTGCACAACTGCATGAGCTTGTATTTTGGGTTAAGCTGCGCTGCTTTGACATTATGGAAAATAGAATAATAGAAACAAAATGTATTCACCTTTTTACCCATTATTATCAGTCTAAATGAATCTACTGCGAAATATAGGAGCTTGTTAAAACTCAAACATGAGATTTTACTGGGATGGCGTGTTCTTTATTTATTACTGTTCGTTCATTTATTTTTCGTTCGTCTTTTGTTTAAATAGCCAATCCTCTACTGTGTCAATAATTACTGTGCTGCTAATTTCTGATTTGGGAGCAATTTTTTTGTCAGAAAAATGTTAGGCTACCTTTTATATCACTAGTGCAGTGTCCGTTCTCGAAGCATATAAGCCCTGCCCGCGTGAGGCGCCCCGCTTCCGGCTCGCGCTGTTCTGTAGTTTATTAAAAGTTTATCAATTCTGAACGTGTTCTCGACATAATCAAAATGCAAACAGGCACACCGACACACAGAGATTCCTGCTGTAACGCGTTGTCTACGAAGCAAATAACGTTAGCTCACTTAGCTTGAGTTATTTATACCACACAGACTTCCTCCTGCCGAAGCTTCGAATATTCGATGCTGATTACTACCGAGCTTCGAAGCTCAAAAAATGGTATTCGGACCAGCCCTAGCAGATGGGAAGGTTCTGTCTCTCGGTTAGATCAAGGACATCTCTGCGGTTTGAGCATGTGTGACACGAGCAAATCACAGCAGCTCTGTTTATGCATAAATGAGGTTTAATGCATTCTCATAGTAATACATATTATTTACATTCTCTTTGAGAATGTTTCTGACTTTATTAGTTCTAATAATATTGTTCTGAGCACTATGTCTTCTAATGCTTCTCTTAAAGGGATAGTTAACACAAAAATGAAAATACCCATCATTTTTGTCATTTAAAACCTTTAAGACTTTCTGCCTTCTGTGAAACTCAAAAGGTAAATCTTGGAAGAATATAATGGCCACTTTGTTACATAAATTGAATTAGGAATGAAGCTATCAAGATCCAAAATGACCAAAAAAAGCATCATGACTCTATATTCCAGATCTTCTCAGGTCATACACTGCAGTCGGCACTGTAAAAAATTATTTTGTTGTAAATATTATTTTCAAAATTTTTGGATGTATATAATACTATTTAAGTCTTTATTCTTCAAAATTTCACATTTAATTCAGTGTTACTTGCAGTTTATTAGTAGTTATTTGTGAAATCTGAGTAAAAATTAAGTAATTCCCACATCATTTTTTCAGAGGAACATACCAACTTTTAATTATTAATTATTTATTATTCATTATGCCATATAGTCTTGGTGCTTTCATTAGATGATGTAGTGATGTACAAATTTTGTCCCCATTTACTTTCATTTACACTGAAAAGAATGGCCAGCATATTTTTTAAATATTCACCTGTTGAGTTTCATGGAATAAACAAACTCATACAGGTTTAAAATTACATCAAAGGGTTAAGCCGAGCTCACACCAGAGGAGTTTTTAAATCCTAACCAAATATGAAATCTGGTTGCAGCACACACATAGGGAGAATCTTCACAGATTTTATTCTTACAAATCTCAAACATGCACACATTACAAGATTTGAAATCTGTGGCGCAGATTTCAAAATCTTATTATTAAGATTATCATACCCAGAAGAGCACCTCACGTGATTTAATTGGGAAGCGGATGTAAACATATTAGTCACTGACATAAACAGGTATGTTTAGCAGCTTTCTACACTCATCTGGTATGTTCAAAACCATAGCGATTTCTCCTCAGCTTTTCTCTTTGTCCATACGGTTGTGTCATGTTTTTGAAGACGCGTTATTCAAAGAGTTGTGTTGTTGCAACACTTCAACGCACCGTTTTGCCATCTCCACTGTCTAACTGACCCATACAGCAGCTGGTTTCGCGGTCGCAATTTCAAAAGCGCTCTCATTCACTTCTCTCATTGGCTGTTGTTAAAGAACTGACGTAATCTTCTCGATTTAAAATCCTAAATATCAAACGTGTGATTTGTGTGAGAGCAGATCGGAAGGTGCAAGATTCGATCTGTGAACACCTCACATTACCAGATAATATGCAGCGAACATCGGAGCCGCGAACATCGGAACAAGATTTTTTCTCCAGTTCTTGGGAGGGGAAAATCGGGCATAAATCGGCCTAAAACTCCTGTAGTGTGAGCCAGGCATTAGTTCACCCAAAAATGAAATTTCTGTCATTAATTACTCATCCTCATGTCGATCCAAACTCGCAAAACCTTCGTTCATCTTTGGAACACAAATTAAGATATTTTTGATTAAAATCCAAGAGGTTTTTTTTTTAAAAATCTCCCATAGAAAGCAACGAAATTACCACATTCAAGAGAGGTAGTAAAGACATTGTTAAAATAGTCAGTGTGACTGCAGTGGTTCAACCTGTTATGAAGCGACGATAATACTTGTGTGCAAAAGCAAAACAAAAATAACAACTTTTTTCAACAATTTTTCCTCTTTCCTTTCAGTCTATTATGTAGTTGACACAGTGAATGCATTGCAGAGCTTCCATGTTTACGTCAGAATGCCGGCTCCTGCGTCAGCATCACACGCATGCTAGAAAGACAGAAATGAGGAAAAATTGTTGAATAAAATTGTTATTTTTGTTTTCTTTTTGCTCACAAAAAGTATTCTCGTCGCATTATATCATTAAGGTTGTACCACTGTTGTCATGACTATTTTAACAATGTTTTTACTACTTCTCTGGACCTTGAATGTGGTAATTTCGTTGCTTTCTGTGGGAGATAAAAACCTCTTGGATTTCATCAAAAATATCTTAATTTGTGTTCCGAAGATGAACGAAGATCTTGCGGGTTTGGAACGACATGAGGGTGAGTACTTAATGACAGAAATTTCATTTTTGGGTGAATTAACCCTTTAAATGCATTAGGATGATTTTTGGGTGGGACAGTGAAAGGATAAGCTCTTAACCACAGGAATTATTGTTTACCAGTTGAGCTTACTGGCTGATGCAAGCATGCTACATTACTTGAGGCAATACTGAACATTTTCTTGATTAGGCTGCACCTGCCACACACTTGGCACGTGGAGACATGCAGCCATCATCCTCACTAATCCTGTTGCCCAGTGCTGGAGCTCTGCAGGAACAGACAGAGAAAAAAAGACGGACTAAAGGGTGGAGACATGAGATGGAGAGATGGCTGCACACTTCTGAAGTGATGCTGCAATCTGCGCTGCTAGATGGGATGGACAAAACTAGGTCAGAGGCAGAGAGGCACCCAAATGTGTAAGGAAAGGGAATCTAGCAGAGTTGCTGCCCTTCGACAACAACCAAAGTGCAAACACAATATTACTTCTCTACAAATTGTAAAAATAATCAACAATTAGTGCAGAGCTGCCCTCGGGAAGTAGTTTCATTTGAATGAACTTAACGTCGGTGTTCGTTTTTTGCTGCTGCATTGTTGCCGAGGCATTCCAGAACCATCTCCCGGACACTTCAATTACACGGCGCACAGGGCACTTATGTAATTGGTCTGCCTGAAAAACTGAGACAGACTCATAAATTTAGTGAACAGAACAGAAACGCTGAGCTGGAGAGGACAGCCTGGTTAATTTAACCCTGAGAGTCTCTCTAAGCCATTAAAGGGGATCGATGATAAACAAGTATTTTAGTAGTATTTTAGTTACTGGAGGGCAATGACCACCCAGATATGGAACTGCGTTCAGAGTAAACCAGCATAGTAAGTGGATTTCTGTTAACCTAAATGTAACAACTATTATGATGTAGACCCGGCAGATTTTTGTGTAGAGTATACTTTAAGTGACTGTTAGATAGCGGTACAGCAGTTAAATTAAATTACATATATTGTGCAAAAAATGTTGGGCAAGACTTGATTTTATTGATTCGATAGTGATGAGTGATCTCTATTAGGGATGGGCATTTTTGGCAATTTTTCATTTCGATCATTGATTGGTTTCAAAAACGAGTAATCGAGTACTCGGGGGGTGGGGGTGGGATAATGAAAATATCTGAAGACTGTTATAAAAATGAATGTTAAAAATAAAAATATGACAAGAAAACCTGTCTATGAAAACATGAACACGTGATTATGATTATGATTATGATGCAGCAATGTTATTAAGAAGCATTTAAAAGGAATAGCTGCTCGAGGTAAAGAGTGACTTTATGCCAATAAACTGAAACCTGTTCTATGACACATCCTATGATATTAATCAGATAACTCAGATACATAACATAGACGTAACATTACAACTTGTATCTGCACAAAAGGATGCAAATGCCAGTGAACTTTAAGTTACGCGCTATAGCGAGAGAGAGCGAGAGAGAGTGAGAGAGAGAAAGAGTGAGAGAGAGATCCCGCCATGATGTGCTTTTTTTATGACAGTGCGCTAAAACACGGGCAACGACAGAATTTACAATAGATTTCTATAAAGTTATAATGCTATGTTTATGGCAGATTTGTGCTTTAATTTCACCTATATTATTAAGTGATTCCATGCGCGTTTTCAAAGCCATACGAATTAGCATATGCCATTGAACATATATGACGAAAAAAGCACTGCTGCATTATTATAACAGCAGTATTTTTTGAAAGAAACATCTGGCCTAAAAGCAATCAAATAACTCAGATATCAGGCATTGCATTTGAGCATGAAACTAAACACTGATATGCAGCGCATTCAGCATGTTAATAAATGTTGATATCCCAACGCATCCTGTATTAGATTAATCAGATGTAGCTATTACAACTTTCATCTGCAAAAAGTATGCGAATGCAAATGTGAGCTTGACCGAAAGTGTAACTCTTATTGCGCTTTAAATCGAAAACGCCAAAGAAACTAAAGCACAACAAATTAGGCTACATTAGTGTCACTATTGTAATCTTTTATTTATTGTAATATTTCAGCAATATTTTGGATTCAGTATGCACTTTCTGATCAATCAAAATATTATTTTACAGTATGAAAATCACTGATGATCATAAGCGCCGATTTATGTTTCTGCCGGTGGGTGCCCTCTCTCCATGAGAAAAAGCGTGTTGAGATTAGTGACAGGACAAAGTTTGAGCGCGTCCAAAAAGAACTCTGCATCCGAGCAGAAAGATTCGTGCTCGTGAATTAGGCTACATGGATGCGCTTTCAAGTGCGTTACAAATGCGCTCTTTACATTAACGAAAGAGAAACTGCCTCAGATGGACTATAAAAATGAAAAGAAAGCCGTGTCTGAAGGCTTCAATCGATTTTTATTGGTTGAAATGAAATGAGAATATCTTGTGTTTTCTGTGGTTGCTCGGGGGCTCGTGCCTATGCTGATGATTATTGTTAAATTAATCATGAATATAATTTAAAGGATATTTTCAGCACAAGATAAAAGCTTGGCACTGCGCAGCTTGCACTGAACTGTATTTTCATCTATCTTGTCAAAGTGAAGCCAGACATTCTCTCTCACGTCTTTTGACGCATGCTGTGGCAAGCTAAACAGTCAGAGCTCAGGGCGCCGCCCAAAGTGCTGCTATAACCAATCAGGAGAAGAAGAAGAAAAAAACATTTTGATCATCATTTACATGATCGATCATCGCTGTCACGGCCGAGTACTCAATCACTATTGCATATCCTTAATGTCTAGGACAGGTTATTGGAGGGGAGGAGATGAAAAATAAGAGAGCTTTGAGATGTCAGTCCATAAAGTCTTCAGGGTAGGCAAGTTATTGCATTTTAAAAGATTACAAGGACATTTTTTCCTTTGGAATAACATGACCAGATTATATGTTCACAATAAAACGAGAAATGTTTATTAAGAAAGAAGTGATAGAGGGGTTAACTTTGATTTCATGTTGACCTTAATGAAAACCTCAATGTATTAGTGGCTTGGAGGGTAGACAAGCCACAATACATAGACAGGCAATGGAAGACTGCAAACTGATGGATTACAAATAATGAATTTTAAAGCCACAAGGGGCTAACAAGACATTAACCTTTATTATGCAGCAAAGATTCTTTATTTATAAACCTTCTGAGGGACCAGCTTAGTGAAATGATGGCAAATTTATTGTGTTTTTGTGTGGGAATTCACCATTTTGACTTGCTGTACTGGTTGCCATGGAAGCAAGAAATGTCTTTGAGAGCATATATCTTTACTCAACAAGTTTTCCTCTGTTTGTTGTTTGGCCTATATTTATTGAAGTTGGCCACTCCATTGATTTCTCCTTTAATTGTATCAGCTGGGATTTGTAAACGTCTGCACTTTTCTTCACATTCTCAAGGCCAGCAGGATTTTTGCCTTATTTTCTGCCCTTGCTAAGGGCTGTACATTTACCGACAAGGCTTAATTACAGAAACAGACATACATGAGGTTACACAAGGTTATGGATCGCCATGTCATCAAGTTGTGGCACACACCCCCTCTAACTCCTGGTATCTGGTGTGTGGGGTTTGACAGATGGCCATTTTTCCAATTGAATGAGCAAAAGTCGAGTCAGTTTAGCAGAAAAACGGACAATCCTCACCACACCAGGACCACTGACAGGTTACATAGCATCACGTTTAACACGCATCACTGAATCAGCGTCATGCCTTATTGAAAACTGGTCACTGGTTCTTCAATATATGACGACGTTGACCACGTTTATACCTGATATATGCATTCAATCATAAGAGAACAGCGTTAAACTTGTCCAACTATGTATGGCTTTAAAAGAAAACAACTGTTTGATTGGAAAAGGCTCAAACAAAAGGCCCTGCCAAAAGGTTTTATCCACATTGCAGCATATTCTGTTAAAAAACAACCAGCTTAGACAGGACGAAACAGAATGACAGCCATGTGACCAAACACAGTTTGTTTTGTTTTAAATGTTGTTTAGGGTGGGAATTTACTGTAGATTATGTAAATTATATATATTTTATCACATTATATTATTTGAATAATATTGACTATACCAAAAATGCGCCTCTTGTATCAACCTGGTTTAGACTTTAGGATGTTCTGGACTGATAAAAACCCATTTGATTTGGTCTCTCGCATTGCGTTCCCCTGAGAAACGTTCCATTCTCTCGCAAAAGCACTGAAATATAGTTTGCCCTCCAACCACATGCTATTTCCATCACAAAAGTTTACTGAAGTGGGCACAAACATTTTGTGAGAGGATGCAAAAGCATTGAAATATTTTTTTTCTTAATTAATTTTTTTTTCTTTTAACCATTGTCCCTGTAAGGGCTCTGTAGCCAATCAGATTAGAGCAAACCAAACTGAGAAGGTCATCAGATGGTCAGTGAATGGACTGTAGGTGTGCCGTCTCAGACTAGTACCCAACTACTATATGGATACATGTCAATGAACACGACCTCAACAAACCTTTCAGATTTGTAGTGCTGCAGGATCATTTAGCACAGTGTGCTCAGGCAAAATAACGTGATCTGATGGGAGAAGACAGGGCTGAGTGCAGTGAAAATAACCACGATGCCTTAGTCCTCTAGATGTGATGGCAGCCCATTGCATTGTTGCGGCAAAATCAGTGAAAGTCCCTCTAGAAATCTGCTGTATCATACAGTTGCAGGCTCTGTCTGTGTGTGTCTGTCACTCGTTCTTTTCTCTCGCCTGCAGTTCCTTTATCCTTTCATCCCTGAAGTGCTCTCTTTCTCTGTCCTTCTCCCTCTCTTTTTCTCGCTCGCTGAATTCTTTCCTCCTGCTTGTTTCGTCTTTGTTTCTCTCTCCTTTCCGCCTACTCGCTCTTGTCCTTTCAGCTCAGAAACCCTCACAAATTCCCTCTCTGTCTCTCTCTGTTTCGTCTTCCTCATCACTCACTCTCCACAGCTCACTGTTAACTGTAGGGTTGAAAGGATAGAGCAAGGCTCAGCAATAAGTTTTTTCTTTCTTTTCGGCTGGTCTGGGAAAATAATTCAGATTTGTACCTTCTTCCAAAAAGTTACACCAGCCCCAACGATTATGCACTTATATTTAACATATTAAATGTGGTGTGAAATGGTGTAAAAATGTGTATAAAATATGTGCCAGAAAATATTTGCATTATTTTTACAATAAATAATGTAATAAAACAAATGAAAATAATATATTTTAATTTTAATATATTTTATTACAATTTAAATTTACATAAATAATATTTAATAATAATAATTTACAGTAAACTTGCAATAATAGCTGGCAAGTACTGGCCCGAACCCCCCCCCCCCCCCCTTTCTCTCAGTCTCTGTTTCCCTTTCACCCCTCTCTCATTCTCTTGTGCTTTCTGCAGTAATGTGTCCTGAATATTGATGAGGTAAGAGTTGCCCGTCCCTGGCCGCTGGCCAACTCATATTACAATTCACCGCCTCACTCCTGCCTACTTCAGTAAGGGCCACCCCTTACTCAGATCAGCCACATGTAACCAGCCCTGTGTTGTCTTTTAAGAGCCCTCCACATTCCCAAGTCTACCCTTCACAAATCCACCTTTATCATCCATCCCATTTCAGCGTTGCCCTTTCTGCTCCGTGCCAACCCCTTAACCACAAAGAGAGAGAGAGAGAGAGAGTGACATTCGCCGTTAGGCAGAAAGGCGTAGGCTTCTTAAAGGGGCATTGACATTCTGCCTGCACTGCCCAGGAGGGATCACAATCATTCAGGTCAAGTGCACCAACTGTTGCAAATCAGAGAAGACCAAACTGCATGAGCTCAAAACTCAGGCAGCAAATTCACAACAGACTGCTTCCGAAAAGAGAAAACAACATGGAATCTTCAGTTGCACTGTTTACTTTCTTAATGCACATTCCTGGTCTTAATGTTATTCATTGTCCACATAATTCCACAGAAAGAAAATGTTTGTGTTTGCAATCTTTTATCAAGATGTAATACCTTGCTCCACCAACAGAATGACTTGACTTTTTTCGTTGACGTCATCAATCCCTTCAGCCCCATCTGGTGCCCGCTTTCCAAAGTTGATTCCCTATGGATAAGATCAAGTGTTGACTTGATGGAAATTGACATGCTTTTCATAACCATGGGTTTATAGCCTTCTAGCAAACACTGAATCAAAAATCAAGTAAACGCATTTTCCTGCTGCCCAGACCAGCATGTGCTTCCTCAGGCTATTTTATCCCAGTTGATGCCTGCAAAACTTGGTTGACAAGTGAAGCTGATTGACTGATTCAAGGTAGTTAAAGCAAAGTTTACCATAAAATAAGCATTTTTGTAAGGTTTTACTCACCCTTGTGTCGTTTAAAACTTTTCTTCTGTTGAACACAAAAGGAGACAATTGAAAAAATGTTCACACTGCTCTTAAAAGTACAATGAAAATAAATAATTCATATGGCCTCAAGTGTGCTATATTTTAGCTGTGTGTGAGGAACAGGCAAAATTGAAGTCTTTATTCATCGAAAATCATATGAAACGATGTGAGAACATGGCATTTGGCGATAGTGATGTCATCTAACCACAATGAACTCATAACGTCAGCATGAAACAATCGTGCAATAATCTTTTCTCCCCTATTGTGATATATCCTTGTGAAACAGCTTTTAGAATGAGAAAAAAATTGATTTTGTCTATGGGGAACTGATTGGATCGATTTTGTTTGCTAACTGCTGCAATGTGAGTGACAGGTTACTGGAAGGAAGGGAGAATCCCCATATTACTGCAAGGGGGAGGGGACAATAATATTTTTGTTTAAAGATTACCAAGGCACACAAATTTAAAACAACAATTTATAATAAACACTGCAATATTCCATAAAAAATTGAAATCAGGTTATGCACAGGCCAAAATAGACATCTGATGGGGACACCAGCTTACCATCATTCTAAATGCACCATCTGCTGAAGACCAGCTGCTGGGCTATCCTTTATTTTTTTCAATTTTTGAGCATTTCAGCTGTTTATCCCCAGTTTGTGTTTTGCAACTAACATTTTTGATAAATAAATTAGCCCCTATTGATGTAGTGATGGTTTCCACTGCTTATTTGTGGACTGACTGTGGTTGCAGATGGTTTCTAAGCTCTGTTTACTGATATCACAGCCCACTCTGAATAATGCATGAGGAGCTTGCGGGAGTCAGGCTTAAATTTGCACCACTGCTGCCTCAGGGAAACCCAGCTTGTGTTAGTTTATAATGAAGGTGGCAGATTTCCCCTGGGGAATTTTGAGAAAGATGCTTCCCAACACACTTGTGCAGTAATGTTACTGGGGACTAGGGATGCGCCCAAAGCCGAATACTGTGAAATTGCGCATTCTACAGCGCCCCCTAGAAGGACATGGTGATGGAAAAAAATTTGAGATGGAAGGAAAAAACAGTTTATGTTTCTGAAAAACTGTTTTCTCGCAATTGACCCTTCGTCGGGAGTTTGATTGACAGGCAATCTAACCAATCATAATGCAGAATCCGCCATTTTGTCCGACAGAGCAGTCAGGGGAGTTAGTGGATTAATGTTGGTGGACTTTAACTTGAAAAATGCTGTGTATTGACATTTTTCCGTGGATGAAACAACATTCCTTCTAATGTTCATTCATGTTTATATGATGCTAAGAAGAGATGATCGGTTCACGAGCCGCTTGAACTGAGGTGCTACAGCGATCTGTCAAGACACATTAAAGAGCTGTTTAGATTTCTTTAAAAATGACAAAGTTTGAAATTTGAGATTTTGTTTTATATCAAAAGTAACGTGCTTTGTCTTGTCTGTTGACTGACAACGCGTTGTCAGTGTCCTCTTTGCTCCGCAATGTATTTTTCACTGCATCAGAATGGTGTGTGGCGTGAAAGCGACATGACTTGTCGGACGTAGCAACAGTAACTAAAGTGAGCAGGTCTTTGTGAACGGTCAATTATATAGTTGGCTAATTGTATTGTATATAACTTGAGGGCATCAGGGAAGCACTATCAATATGCAGGGTATTGAAATCGCTTTTGAATGCATGCTCGCATTTTACTTTTGCTTTCCAATTTGCCATCATGCATACCCTATGTATACGGAGCAATGGTAATGACCACACATTTTACAAGATGATATGTCAATGATGGTCAGGATTTGTTGCACACCAAATCCTTCTACATAGTCCTGTCAGTCATCTCTCCTTACTATCCTCCATGATAAGTGAAATCTGTGCAACACGAAAGGTGAAAATTTGACAACTGTTTTCCATGTTCTTTGCCATGCATTTACAATAAATGGGAACCAAAGCTTCAGAGTGTAAAAAAGCTACAAAAGGACCATAAATTGCCCCACTCGTACTTAGTCATATTGGTTTACAAATGAAAACAGATTTTTGGATGAACTGTCCTTTTAAAAAGCAATTTTGGCTTCTGATGTTGTTCCTCTCTGCTGGTCACTGCTGACTTTGAAGATGATGTAATTGACAAATGTAAACTCACCCCTGCAGCTTTGGCACTATTTTCAGCACTACAGCACTTCTTGCCTAAAACAACTTGGTTTTCATTATGACCCCTACATCCAGATGACCTTGCTGTGCGATCTTGGAGCACAAGCGAAGCATTCTGGTGTCCGAGTTCATACACGTGGGTCATTGACAAAAAGGAACTATGGGATTTGACAATGTTGAATGTGAGCCATCTATTCCATTTTGACAATAATGGAATTCATGCTTATGGGCATCCTGTGTGAAGGAGATGGATGGGAGTGTTCACTTTACTGTCCCAAGTTACTAATAGCTCTGCTGGGACTACATAAGTTTGGCTTAATCTTCTTTGTACAAAGTATAAAGCAGAACAGCTAAAAGGAAAACCACATTCTTAGTTGTAACTGGAAGCACCCACATGACACAGCACATCAGTGACCATAAGTAAAATAACAGTAAAATAACATTTCTCTGGGTGTGCTTTAAGAGAAAAGAAAATCCCTGTGCCATCAATCCCTTATTCATTTACCCCACCACCTTTCAAGTCTGTGAAAATTTCCCCGCCTAATTAACTAACAAGTCTTGCTGTGTGTATTGGTGCATTATCATTCTATTTCATTGTCCAACCCCTGTATATACAGTATGTCTGTGTAAGTCTATGTGCTTTGATAATACGACTAAAAATATTTTGTGGTTAAAAGGCAATGCAGCACATGTTTGCCACTTTGACACATGAACCCCCTGATGCTTATTTTTCTGTTTTAACTCTACAGACTGAAATCATCTCAAAATGGACCATCAGGACCACATGAATTCTGGACAGGTGGGTGACTCTCCTGGGAACAACATAGCATCTGGTGTAGCCAACATGACCATCAGTGACGGCCATCAACAAGACATGAAGAACGGGACAGCAGCACATATGGGAGCAGGTGACAGTCTAGTGAAAGGTCTGTATAAAGAGGAAAAAAATACTGTAGTTACTGTACTAAATAGAAGGAAAAAAATGAAATCTGAAAATCCCCTTTTCCCCACAAAGCGCAGAAGAGCTGAGTGATACTCATGGCAGTGCGTTTCTCACTTACATCTCGTCTCATACTGAGAAACCCGACACATATGCGTACAGTGACACCACTCAGCAATGTGATGGTTTCAAATATCTGTGAAGATATTCATTCATTCAGGTCAACTGCAGAATGTCATATAGAATTTATTTGCTGAACTTTATTTTCCAGTTGTTGAATGATGATGGAGATCACAATCACAATTTAAACCTTTAGAGAGACAGTTCACACAGTGATTGTGAGTCTCATGGCAATGTGGTACATGAACATCGCAATTTTAAGGAATCCCCACCAGAGAGTTCATACTATCAATGGAAACCTGAAAAAAAGATGATATCTAGACCTGGGAAAAGTCAGAGATATTAATAACATCTTTTAAATTCATGGAAAAATAGTGGAAATATCTATATATTTTAGCTACTCTCAAGTATTTTGTTAAAATTAAAAATTGCTCTCTGTATGCATTTGCTATGATTAAAAAGATATATATTTAAAAATCCTGTAATCATAAATGACTGAAAAAGTCCTGGAAATGTATTTGTTAAAAAGTTGTGAAAACCTTCGGATAGCCATGGAAGGCATATGGATAAATGATTAGATGTCTTTAAATGTTGGAAAACAAAGTTCAATTACAAATAGCTTCTATAAGACATGTGTCCTGCCTGCATTGTCTGTTTACAATAGTTTTAAAAAATAAATTTGTGCATATAACATTGATAGTAGATTAGTTCTTTGTATGTTTCATATGATGTATAGTTGGATGAGGCTCAGATGTGAGGAAATAGGTCATAGTTTACAAAAAAAGGGTAATCTGTCTTGCCTGCTTTGGATTGTTCTGGCACAACTGACAAGCTTTCAGCAAGCCCACAGACGAAACCTTCTTATCAACCAGCAACCTGAAAGTCTAGCTCAATTGTGCTGGCAGAAGTCAGTGAAGCATGTCTCTAAAATGGCAAATTTGGTAAAATAAAGTTTGGAAAAAAAACTTGACAGTGACTTTTAGAGAGTTTGCCCATTAAGAAATTATTGTTAAGCAGTTATAGCTCTCGTCTCAAGAGTGTACTAACAGATGCATCAAGGTCCTGTTGTACTTCATCCTTTACCTAGAAGAAGACTAGAAAAGAGTAAGGAGATTGACTGCTCTAAATATAATTTTTGCCTTGTTTGCCATCTCAACCTCCTCTGTTGTCCAATCTAAAAGTTCATCGCTCTCTCATAGAGGAGACACATGAACCAACGCCTGAAGTGAGAGCCCAAAACCTTGTTTTAGATGACTCCGAACCCAAGTCCTCGTTTGATAAAGATGTGCCATTGGGTATGATCCTCCAATTTAAACTACAATTGTGCCGCTCTACTTTTCGCTGTACTATGCTGCCTGTTGCTCAGCTTCATAAGGCCAGTTCCCTTGATCCCATAACTCTCTATTACACTACTGATTCAAACATTCAATTTGGATTTGCCAAGGATGCAATAATACTATATTGTACTAATCAAATTAAATTTTCAGTGTAACTGTCATTGAAATAATTAATTCAATAAATATATATTTTTGTGATAAAAGCCAGCCTCTCATATTTCCCCTTCAACAGTGGACAAATGAGAGTGCTAGATACAAATTTAGCCATTTATCATCCACACCTGCTGCTTTTCTCCATTCACTGTGCTTTGATTTGTAATGGAGGGCCCTTCCAGGTGGTTATGCAGTTCTTATTTTTAATGCATATTAACATGAAAGTTAAAATTCTCCCAATTGCAGGCCATAGGGTTCCATCAGTCATGGAAAACTTGGAAAAATCTGAGAATTTTAAAGTGATTTCTGTGCTTGAAAATGGCATGGAAACTAATAAAACTTTAAATGTCATAGAAATTATATAACTGTAGTGAAAGTAAATATCTGTGATTATGCTATATATGGAGGCTCAGCAAGCCAAATCCTCAACTGAGCCACATTCAAATCTCAGGCAATTTTTTTTTCTTTTTAGAGACTGACATGCATCTAATGTACAATTTGAAATCCTTTGTAGAGTTCATATGTAATAATAATGAACAACAGAAAAAGTCATGGAAAAACAGTGGTAACCTTGACACTAACATAAGAATTTATGCCTTGCTTTTGCTTGTAACAAGTTTCCAAAAAGCAGTGCTTATTACCATTGTCAACAGAACAGTGACAGCCATAAATCTGGATCCTCTCAGGAATGACCTTGCCATGTTCTTAGAAGCTTTTGAAAACTTAGTTGAGTTGATTTTTCACCGAGGTATGCTGATGTAAAGCAGCACTGAAAAAATTCACTAAAAGCTAATTGCATACCTTCAAGGCCGTAAAATGCAACTGCAACAGGAAGCAGTGTTCCCAAGAAACACAACTAACTCTTTAAAAGATTCAATGCCAGTAAAAGCCCAGGATATTTGTCAAAGAGTAATTAGGCAGGTCCTTTTTGCATATGAAAATAATATCAGGTCTGGGCAGGGCGAGTACTAGACTAAATAGTAGTGCCCAGAACATCCATTTATTAAATGAGTAAATGAGATAAGCGCTCAAATTGCTAATGGCTTAGATGGATGCACCTGTCTGAGGCGTGACCTAGGCATGATATAGGATGGAATAATAATAATAGTAATAATTATAATAGCTCTAATTATTGTTGTTAATATTATACAATGTATGCAGTGCTAATATATTTCTGTCGTAAAACTTCACTGTCATTTGCTGTTTTAAGGCACCTTGTAACAGCCAAAAATATTTACAATTGTGTGAATATATATATAAAGTGAAATCAGAGCTCTGTACTTCATGTTACAGATGTGTTCATATGTTGAAAAAAATTATTTTTATTAAAAATTAAATATTCACAACAAAAACAATAAGGCCTTCTTCTGCCATTACATAGGACATAATCACCTCAGTTCAAGGTCTGAGTGAATGGACTCATTTACTCCCCAAGGCCACAAACTCATCAATCTTGTCAGAGAAATTGTCGTTTAGTTGAGACAAAGGCATTAAGATAGCGTTACGTATGTTGTATGCTATGGTTCTATGAAGTTAGGAGTGATGTAAATGGATTAGACTACCATTAGCCATCAGCTGAATATTTAATGTTAGAGAACATGTTGCTGATGTTTGCAATACTGCATCTTTAATTGCTACAAAGTTCACTTAACATGCTTGTTATGAACTGGCAGAGAGATCAAATGTCTATCAAGTCATACATAATGTAGACTTATTTCCACATTTATTTCATATGATAGACCCATTTTACTTTAAAGATATTGGGGAATGAATTAAATTAATGAAAACATTTTGCTGTTTCCTGTAATGTATAGATGGATAAGCATTGTGTTTTCTGCCAGCCACTTCAATTCACAATTCAGCATGTTTAGAAGACAATATTTGCCGAATTTCTTGTAATAGGAAACCTACCAAGTGGGGCAAAAAAATCCTAGTGCTGCTGTTAATGTTCTTTGTATCCCATCTGTTCTTTTAACTTGCTTCCATGTGATTACACATTTTTGACCGGTCAGGAAGGACAGCAGAAGCTGGAGAAGGTATGGTGGGCTCACCACCCCCTTATCCACCTGTAGTGTAAAAGTTCAATGGATTTACAAACACAATGGGTTCATGACCACCACAGTTTCATTCTTTCATTGCTTGCGCGTACATGCAACAATCAAATATGAGATCTCAATGGGAACCACTTCTATATTCTTTCTAAATAAATCTGTTTATATTTGCTCTATATTGCATCACTGTATCTGAGAAAATGAAAAGTCTGAAAATACATGCTATAATTGAATTCTGAAAATTACAGCCATAATTGAATGCATTAAATGATTCAAATGCATTCACAGCACAATGCTTTTTACTGCTCAGATCAGATGCAAAAGTTTCCATCAGTGTATTAAATGATACTTGCAAATCGATAGTGCACCAATTCATTGCTTCACTGGCCATTTTGCTACCAGTCATCAATGCTTTACACACTGAAGCTCACAGAGATGTTGTGGGTCATTGTGGATATTGTGGTCTGAATGGCCAGTTGATATTTATGCTTGGTTTTGATTGTTTTTGTTGTGATTGAATGAGTGAAGAGGCACTTTTATAAGTACTGATCCCATAACCCCTTGAGCCTATCCCTCATTTTGCCACTATAGTTACCCATTTTTTGGTACAATCCATGTTGCAACCTCCTGCTTGCTAATTTAGCAAGCATCATGTAAAAGTGCCTTTAACTCAAAGTTTAGTGTGTAAAATCAGATTTTTGGACTGTTTAACTTTTGTGATGAAAACAGAAACTTGTCTTTTGTGTTGTGTTCGGGCTCCTTACGTGGTTCTGTGCTTTTAGTTCCTTGATTCCTTTTCTTTCTCTGCTTCTAATGTTGACTGTAGAGAGAGGGCGGTTGAGTGTTGCTAATTCTGCAGTGTTGTCTGTGGCTGTTCCTATCATTCTGCCTTCCATGTCATCAGAAGAGTTAACACCCGGAAGTCCGCCAGAGAGTGGCCGGAGCAGTGCGGCATCAGTGGATGGGGAGGGAGAGCAGGAAAATGGGGAAAGAGAGAGCTCTGTCAGCCCACGGGAATCACCAATGTCTCCACGTCCGCTGGCGACAACCCTTGCTGATGGTTTGGATTCTGGGATCACAGGCTTTGACAGTCAGCTGAAGAGAAGTCCTTCAGATAAGATGTCTGACCATCATAGTCCCAGTGGATCTGAGGAGGAGGAGAAAGAAGAGAATGAAATGGAGAAGTTTGAAAGAAGATTTTCTGATTCTGTGGAAGAAGCACCAAGAAGAGCTATCAACATGAAAGAGGATAAAGAAGAGGACAAAGAAGAAGTTAGTGACAAAGAGGAGGAAGAAATAGGAGTTTCCTTGGTGCAAAGTTCTGTGACCCCAGACTTGAGAACACAGAAAGACGACAACATTGATGATGAACATGAAACCCCTTCTCATCTTCCCATGACCCCAGAGGAAGCTAAAAAACGTGGCCTATCGTTTGACTACACAGAACCTCAGGATTCCAGTCATCAAAGTGGTCCTGTGGGCTGGGAGTGCAGCTCCGACAAAACGCCGCCGGAAAGCAAGAGCCCCGACTCGTGCAGGGTGGATCCAGGCTCACCTCTTTCCCCCAGTGCTGCCGCCGACCCTATCCAAGTGGAATCATCTCTTACAGACTTCCAAACGGATGCTCGGAAAGAAGAAGAGGAAGTAGAGTTACCAGAACCAGAACAAGTAGAAGATGAGACCACTGTTCCTCCTTTTTCCCTAGAAGATGCTGCACCCAAGATGGAGCCCAAGGCAGAGGAACATATAGAACCTAAAGAAGCAAAAGAAATCAAGCAGGAGAAATACTTGGAGACGAGTGACAATGATCGCATCGATAAAGTCCAGCCTGTTGCCACACCAGAACCTGTTGCCACACCAGAACCTGTTGCCACACAAGAACCTGTTGCCACACCAGAACCTGTTGCCACACCAGAACCTGTTGCCACACAAGAACCTGTTGCCACACCAGAACCTGTTGCCACACCAGAACCTGTTGCCACACCAGAACCTGTTGCCAAACCTGAACCTGATGCCGCCACAGCTAAAGATGCCGTTAAGCCCAGTGCCCAAGTAATGCCCACAAAAGCACCAAGCAAAGCAGCTCCTGTCAAAGAAGCTCCTGCCAAAAAAACAAAGAAACTCGTCGCTACAGTTGTTGCCACTCCTTCCCCCGAATCTGCTCCTAAACTTCAGAAAACCCCCTCTAAAGATGCTGCTCCGGCCAGAAAAGCAAGTGTCCCATCCAAAGGTCTGTTTTCCGTTCTGTTCCTCCAAACCCCACACAAATCTTTTTATTTCTCCTTCTCTTTTCTTTTTTTAAAGTAGATTAGTAGAACTACGCAGCACCCTTTCTGATAAGCGCACACTACGAAATAAATGTGTTCGGTTGAAGAAATGGGCTGCTTGTAGCCACAAAATCTCTCTCTCTCTTGATCCTTTGTGCCCGTGTGTCTATCTCTTCTCCTTTCCTCTCTGTGTGTGGTCAGTGTTATTCCGCTTTTGTCTGTGACTAACTGCATTGATTGACTGTTATTGCTGGCACTGTTTTCACCTGCCCCTGTGTATTGCATGTCTCCTGTGCATGATGTGTATTAAATGTATCACTCACAGAACTGTGCATTACCTTTGTGGGTCTACCCCTTTCCAAGATGTCCATTTTATTAAACAACCAAATGGACCCAGATGCCCAAGCTGATGGGGTTCACTACAACACACACTGAAAGGAGAAGGTCAGCATTTGCTGCTGGGTTCAAGACAAACATCCTAAATGTCTCCCACAGCTGTGCAGACATCTCCTACAAAAAGATCAGACAAGCTCACTCAATAATGTGAAACATTCATTTTTGCAAACCATTTCTAGACAATAATTTGGCTTTTAGCAATTTAGCAAGCTAAGTTTGGTGCATGCAAGGCAACACTGTATTGATATTCATGGATCATTCTGCACTTTCTTCTCCACAATTTTTTGTCTTGATTTTAGCCATCTATCATCATCTTTTTTTTTTTTTTTTTTTTTTTTTTTAACTTTGTAAGCTTAGAAATAAACCAAAAAATAAATAAAATGCATATTTGCATGAACTTGTATACTGAATTGTAATTGGTGTTATGTCTATTTAAACCTATGTCTATTTAATCAGCTAGAGCAACTGTGGAGAAGGTGTCAAGTTGTGTGTTGATTCTTGTCCAAAGCCAAAAGAAAATAAGATGTGCATTCATTATCATGACAACGACAATGACAGCTCTTATTGAGCATTTTATTTACACAGCTCCAAAGTCTAAACCCTAAGCTAAAACTTTAACACTAACTACACTTTTGCTGCCTTGCAAGCACAGCTATTTACTTCAGGAAAATAAAATTACGGTTGTTTCCCTGTACGAGGTTAAAACATTCTTAATGCATTTTGCAATAATAAAGCAAGGTCCTGCACAAATCAATTAATGCCAAAAAAATTTCCTTGGTAAAACAATAGTTCACCCAAAAAAACATGTCATCATTTTCCTCACCCTACTGTTATAGTACCAAACCCATGTGACTGGGTTCAAGGAATATCTTCACATCTCCAATGGAATATTTACCGTTGCAACCAGATAATTATGAGAGCTGAAATCAAAAACCAGACATTCACATTATGAACGAATCGTTCAAATTTGTTGTGTGAACTGAATTCTCTCAGTTTATTTAAAATATGAATCAGAGATCACTCCTAAACAAATACTCTCGTGAACTCTCATAATGAAACCAGCAAGAATTTTCAGTGCATTTGAATTATATTTTGGTCTGTTCCTATAAAGCTCTAGAATGGCTTCAGAAAATTTGGAATATACTTCTGTGTTTCACAGAAGAAAGAAGCTTTGTCAGGTTGGGAACAACATGAGGGTGAGCAAAACAATGACAGAATTTTCATTTCGGAATAAATGTTTGTTTCTGAATGTTTATCATAAACAAACATAAAAAAAACGGAAACACTGGAATCTGTGCTTCTGGGAACAGGACTTTCACATCTGATAAAGCACATTGAGCACTGATGTAAAAACACATCAACAACAACTTTCCTTCTTTGAATCAAGTAGATCGACATCTTGATAAATGTAAGTCTTGATTTCGGGCAACTAAAACCATTAGTATATGAGCTTGCACTTACTGTTCCTTTCTTTCTTACAGCCAAGGCTGGAGTAGGGGCAACTCCTGAAAAAAAGGTACAGTTATCACAGGTGATATTATGGTTCATGGGGAAAAACAGCTACAAGTCTGTAGCCAGATTAGTTCAAATACACCACTACTGAGAGGAGTCATCATTTCATAAATTAATTTGTGTTTACACTTAATTTTCTTTACATTTCTAAAAATCTTCAATTTTAGTTTAGCATTTTATTTGGTATTTGTTTCATTTTTAATTCATTTTAGCATATCTTTTATTTTTTAAGTTAATTTACTGATTGCTTTTTATCATTGTTTTACATTTTTGTCTCTATCACACTCTCAAACACATAAGATACCCACAGCAACCTTGCATGCAAAAGCTAGACCCACTTCTGCCCCCCAAAGAGGGTCTTCAGTCTCAGGCATCCCCAGCAAAAAGCCCTCAGCCTCCTCAACTCCACCATGTCGCTTTAGCAGTCCAGGCTCCGCAAACTCTGTAAAAACGCCCAACAGTGCAGGAGCAAGAGAGTTCAGGGCCACGGTGAGTACTGCTGCCCATCCCTAACCATCGGCCAAGAGCTTTTGTTCTGTAAGAAAAAGCCTGTCAGTGGGTTTGTTTATGAACATTTTAAAACATTAAGGTTCCACATTAATAGGGTCCCTACAAGGGAATTGAATTTACAGCACCTGAGACACTTCACAACATCCTTATTACTATAGCAGAAAGAGAAGTTAACAAATGTATTTGTCATGTTTTGGTGTATTGCATTTAATTGGTGATATAATTTTAAAAATAAGAGATTTACTATTAGCTGATTCTTGCTTTAATTGTCCATATTTAGGCTGGAGATGCCAAGACGAAGACAGGTGGTGCCAAACCTCAAGGAGTTGGCACCAAAATCACTGGTAAGTGATTTTTAGATGTTCCACATGAATTTTTATTTAGTACCATGAAAAGGAAGGAAACTTGGTGACTCAACATTTAATTCCCCTGTCTGACAGTTTGAAAGGGAAATTAAATGTTATTATGTGAGCCAAGCACTTTCAAGCAATGTAGTCTTCAATTTTTTTTTTAACAAATTTAACTTTTTTTAATGCATTCTCCCTTGGCATAACCCCCATCCACATTCAGTACACAATCCACATTCATCGCTATATGCAAACAAAAGTGCACTGATTATAAATTCATAATATTCTGGAAGTATTTGTGGTTCAGTGTATTCACTGCATGGCAAACTGCAAAAGTGAGCACACCTTCCTGTCATTTCACTGTGCGTTACTTAACTAGTGTTCAGGAAGTACACAATATTTGCCTACTAGAAATGGGTTGTGAAACCCCAAGGGAATGATTCTCTATTTATAGAGAATTAATGTGACTGATTTGTACCACTTTGATTTGTGAAATACAGCTGCTTCACGGATGGAGCAGCGAAAGACAGGACCAGGGTCCATTGAAAGAGGTAAAAAAGCCTCTTTTGTGTGGGAGCCAGTCAAAATTTTGGTAACACTTTAGTATAAGGAACATTTATTCACTATTAACTATGACTTTTCCCTCAATAAACTCCTAATTTACTGCTTATTTAAGTTAAGTTTAGTTTTGGGTAGGATTAAGAATGTAGAATAAGGTCATGCAGAATAAGGCATTAATTTGTGCTTAATACGTACTAATAAACAGCCAATATTCTAGTAATATGCATGCTAATAAGCAACTAGGTAAAAGACACTAAAATAAAGTGTTACTAAAATTTCTACTGTAAAATACAGCTGTTGGCCTTGCCAAAAATCTGCACAACTGAAATAATAAAACTCCACAAAACTCCATGAAAGCTTATACATATTAACATGCCAAAGAAAGGCTGGAAGGTGAAACCCTTTACTTTAGGATAATTAACTACAGAGTAAATTAAAATCAGAAGAGCAAAAACAGAAGAAAATATTCTGGTCTTCTGTTGTTTTTCACCATCAGCTGACTCACCTAAAACCCCAGACCGTAGTGGTTGCAGCAGCCCGGCCAGTCGGTCCTCCACCCCTGGACAGCAGGTGAAGAAAATAGCGGTGGTGCGCACCCCTCCCAAATCACCTGGTTCATTGAGATCTCGTGCCCCAATCGCTCCTGTTGCACCAATGCCTGACCTGAAGAACGTCAAGTCCAAGATTGGCTCCACTGAGAACCTCAAACACCAACCTGGTGGCGGGAAGGTAATTCTGTCATGCATGTTTGGCAACATGTTTTTTTAAAATCAAACGTCTGGAAGGTCTGAAAACAAAACCAGCTGGTTGGGACTCATTTAGTGTGGAATTAAAAGACTCGGACTGGAATGATACAAAAAAGCTCTAAGAGAAAACTTTGACCCCATCTGAAGGAAGTAGGCCAATCATCATAGATGTCTGACTGGAGATATCTAGTGGATATTTGGATTCTGAAAGATACCTGATAGAAAAGCCAATAATCAAGCTCATCTATGTTGAGGAAAATTGGTTGTAAATTGAAAGTACGTCAACACAGAAAAGAAAATGCAATTATATGTCTTTAACAGTAGAACCCTTTGCAGAGCCTGGGATCTGCAGTTCAACTCAAAGCGCAAGGTTAACACTCTTGACTCTCCTTGTCCTTTTCCAGGTGGCTATTGTTCATAAGAAGATCGACTTGTCTAATGTTCAGTCTAGATGTGGATCCAAAGACAATATCAAGCATGTTCCTGGAGGTGGTAATGTGAGTAACTGGTAGGGTTAGAACTCTTTACTCAGAAAAATAGTGTAGTTAGAATCAGTTAACACTAGATATAGTTGTAAAATAATGTAGAAAATTATAAAGTGAAGAACAACAAATTATAGCATTAAATTTCAGCTGTTTCTGATTGAAAATAGGCCCCCGTACAGACAAAATGTATATGACATATCTTGTATAATGATTTGAAACTGGAATTGGACCAGTTCCCTCAGGATATCGCTCCATTTATGTTTAAGTTACATGAGATATTCTACTTGATCTATTTTGAAATGGTCAAAAATTAGGGACTTAAACACCTCAAACTTCGACAATGACTGCTGTATATTTCTAACAGTTTAAAGTATGTAAATCTCTCAAAGACAGTTCTGCACACTGAATGTCAATAGTTAGCTCTTGTAACTAATGGAACCCTGACAAATATCCACAGTCAAAGCTTTTAAGTAGCTCTCCATCTACAAGTCAAGTATTATCTTCCAAACACCCACGCAGTCAAAAAGAGAGTTTGATTTGTTTCTGTTTTTAAACTGTTAGATTAAATTAGATTAAAAGACTACTAAGCCAAAACATCCACAATTAAAACATCCACATTTTATTTGAAAGCTATATTATTTATTTCCTTATAGTGACCAAAAAGTTTACTATTTAATATTTAAAACAGTAAATATAAATTTATATAAAGTAAATGTTACATGTAAACATGTAAGAATTTATATAGTTTAATCATGTATTAAAGGGGTAGTTCACCCAAAAAATGGAAATTCTGTCATTTATTACTCACCCTCATGTCATTCTACACCCGTAAGACCTTCGTTCATCTTCAGAACACAAATTAAGATATTTTTGATAAAATCCAATGGCTCAGTGAGGCCTCCATTGACAGCAAGATAATTAACACTTTCAGATGACCAGAAAGCTCCTAAAGAAATATTTAAAACAGTTCATGTGAGTACAGTGGTTCAACCTTAATATTATACAGCGACAAGAATACTTTTTGTGCGCCAAAACCCCCCCCCAAAACAACAACTTTTCAACAATATCTAGTGATGGCTGATTTCAAAACTCTGCTTCATGAAGCTTCGAAGATTTACGCATCTTTTGTTTTGAATCAGTGGTTCGGATCCCATATCAAACTGCCAAAGTCATGTGAACTATTGAGATTTCAAAACACTTGTGATGTAACGAAGCCTCGTTTACTGAAATCATGTGACTTTGGTGCTCCGAACCACTGATTCTAAACAAAAGATCTGTAGAGTTTCATGAAGCAGTGTTTTGAAATCGGCCATCACAAGATATTGTTGAATAAAGTCCTTATTTTGTTTTTATGGCGCACAAAAAGTATTCTTGTCGCTTCATAACATTAAGGTTGAACCACTGTAGTCACATGAACAGTTTTAAATACGTCTTTAGTAGCTTTCTGGGCGTCTGAAAGTGTTAATTATCTTGCTGTCAATGTAGGCCTCATCGGATTTTATCAAAAATATCTTAATTTGTGTTTTGAAGATGAACAAAGGTCTTACAGGTGTGAAACGACATGAGGGTGAGTAATTAATGACAGAAATTTTCATTTTTGGGTGAACTAACCCTTTAATGTCTCCTAAGTCCTAGTTTTAATCATGTCTGTAAAAGGTGGCTACTAAAATAAACCATTACAACGTGAACTGACTCTGATGGCTTTAGCTATGAGCTGTGCTATTAGATGCCAGAGTTTCATGAAGGTGGCTAGTTTAGGGCCTGCGGCATTCCTTCACAGGTAATGCATTTACGAAAGACATCCATCTAGATGCCTTTGCAAAACTAGGTTCAGTTAATTTGCCTGAATCCCCAGTGTTAGTATCTCCTCTTACCTGGTGTTCTTCATGGTTCCTTCTGGTGATGCACCTGGATTGCTGACCAGTGTTGCTGCATTGCAGATGTGCTGCTGTGGAGTTTGCATGCATTTACCATAGAGAGAGATGTTTCTTCCACTTTAGAGAATGGAAAAAAAAATCCTCTGTGGGTGAAGATTGTTAGGGTAGTCTCGGGTAGTCAGATATGCATAATAAACTCCAAGGGATATGGATCTTCACTTGCTTGAATCTGAGCATGTGCGTTATTACAGCGCTTGCAAGGCGTATTTAAATCATCAATCTGTTTTCAAATCCCTCATTTCTACTTATAATTTTTTTTGCAATTCCTTTTGACTTAAAGATTCTATCAAAACTAGATGATTTCATCCTTAGTTGTGTTACTTCCCCCCCCCCCTCTCCTAATTGGAATAATTTTACCAAAAATGTTGTTTTGTTTCCTTACAAGCGCTGCTATTGCCTTCAGATGTAAATGTAGTTATATCTGAATTTTGTCTTAGACAGTAAATCAGATATAACATGTTTTTTGCATTACAATCTTTTCCCTCTGTAAGTATATGAGTGTTGCATATAATGAGTGAATCTCTTTTCTGATTCGACATCTGGGACAGAGAGGAAATTTTCCATGTCTTGAATCTTATTTGAGAAGGTATTTACACATATTTAAATCTGATCATGAAAAGACCAAGTGTAAATGCCCTCTATGATGTATACTGATAGAGTAATCACCTATATACAAGATGTGACGTCAACGGAGTCTAAATACATATAATATGTAGACTTTACTTCTCCCAAATATAAATACATCACTCCATTACATTTGCATGAAGCGCAGAAACAGTAATTTGGATTTATATCCTCTTTATGGTGGCCTGTCAGTGGTAGTAAGTTTCTTCTCTGTCCTATGAACCCTGTTGTTGTGATTAATGGCCATTTTCCTACTCCAGATCATCAGCTCCTCAGGTGTCTGAGCATGTGGTTCATTTCCTCCTAAACTGCTTTGGTTCATGACTGACTCTTATCTGTTCTTCATGCTTTAGGTTCAGATAGTGCACAAAAAGATCGACCTAAGCAACGTCCAAGCAAAGTGCGGCTCCAAGGAAAACATTCATCACAAACCAGGTGAGATTTCAGTCAGATATAAAGAAATTTATTAAAAATGCATGTTAGCACAAATGTGACAACCAACATTGATTACTGTAGAAATATAAAATGTTTATGCATTTAAGTTTTATTATACAATTGTGTACAAATTGTACAAATAATACAAAATTGCATTTACCTTATTGGTTTGGAAGTGCCATACCCAACTTGTTCTTTACCTCCAGTAAACTAAAAACAGAGGGGACAGGTTTGTTTTAAACAGAAGTTTTACACTTTTATCTGTGTTTTAGGAGGTGGAAATGTGGAGATCAAATCTGAGAAGTTGGATTTCAAAGCCCAGTCAAAGGTTGGATCTTTGGAGAACATTGGACATGTTCCTCGGGGTGGACAGAAGAGGGTATGTTCTTGACCTTATTAAGCACAGCACCATCACAAGTCTCTAAGGAGTCACAAAATGTGCAATACTGTGTTGAATTATTTGTAATATGGATGTAGAATTAATTCACAAAAATATTACAATGCATAAGACAATGTGTTTCATGATACATTTTGACTTTTTAATATATCCTTTTATCTGCACTACTCACTTTAAAGTTTCCTTCATGTTGGATCTTGTTATGGTCAGCATGCTTCCTCCTGCTTTGCAGACTTCAATGTACTTCTTTTGCACAGATTTTTGCCAACTTCTTTGAGTTGCCTTTTAGATGTAGGGTGAATTCAGAGTGATTGGGAAAAAGTGTCCCAATCAACCTAAATTCACCCTACTGTTTTTAATTGGACTGTTTGTTTAAATACAGAATATAAGGTTGGAAAAGCACCTAATTTAGAGCAATTGTTAGTTATTATCCCATGGTACAATAAATATCTATTTAAATGTTTATTTCATCCTAAATTTAACATTCTACCTCATGGTTTCCAAATCTGCTGACTTTCTATCTTCTGAGGAACACAGAAGAAGACATTCAGCAGAATGTTCTGGCTGCTCTACTCCATTTAATGAAATTGAATGGGGGCTGTTGGGCCTCAAAAACAGCCAAGGCACGCCAAATTGCTTCTTGTGTGTTCCACTGAGAGAGAAAATCATATGACATGTCAGTTAATAAATGATGAACTTTTTCTTAAATGAAAAGCAGCTTTATGAAAACTTACTTACCTTGTTAAATCTGAGTTAATTTATTCATCACAACACGAAAACGAAAAAGTCTATGCATGCTAACGAATTACAAATAATAAGGTAATAAATGAATCAAGATGATTTTATATATGTAATAAATGAAATAAAAGTACAGCACAAAATCTAATGAGTGATAAAACAGCAACTGGGCATCTTGCTCTCCTTCATCTTCTCTCTCTACTGAACATATTTTCAGCCATTTTCAAGATCACTGCACTTTTTAGAGCTGCTAACTACTTTTCCATAGCGTAATTTTCTGCTCCTGTCTCTGTTTTTATCACACATATCCTAAAACTGCTGGCTGAGTGCTGCTTTCATGTGTTCACATTCAGGAATATTCAGGAATCAAGTAGGAGTGCTGATCTAAGAAATATTTCCAGCAGATAAAAGTTAATTGTTACACTTTATTTTGATGGTCCACATTCTACTAATTATAAGTAACTTTGCAACTACATGTCAACTAAATTTCATTAGAGAATTACTAGACTGTTAGGTTAGGGTTCGAGTTAGTAGAATAAGTTGACATGTAGTTGCAGAGTCACTTATTCATAATTTTCAGTATACATGGCAAAACACGCGTGACGTGACATCACATGAAAACTATCAATAGTCAGTATAATGTCTGTTGGTGAGCATCAAAATAAAGTGTTAGCAGATATTAAGCAGACAGTCGAATTAATACTCTAATGAAAATTCTGTCATTAATTACTCACCCTCATGTCATTCCAAACCTGCAAGACCTTCATTCACCTTTGGAACGCAAATGAAGATCTTTTTAATGAAATCTGAGATTTCTGTCCCTCCATAGACAGCTACACAAATGACACTTTGATGCTTCAATAAGTTCATAAAGAGATTGTAAAACTAATCCATGTGAATTGCGTGGTTTCGTCCAAATTTTCTGAAGAGACTCGATCACTTTTTATGATACATATACTGTAATACTTTTTTTCTTCTCTAATAAAAGATACATCATAATGGATTCAGATCACATAAATAAATGAGCTTTAGTCTGCTGATCGACAAACAGTTTTAACTCTTCACTTATTGATGGACATTATTATTTGATCCAAAGGAAGATGACAGATCGGCACTCTTACTTGGAAATATTTAAATAATAATATATAAGTATTGAGACAGCTTCATCCCTTCTCCCAGTATTTCCTGTTTTTTAGTGTGTTTTTTATCCCTTCATAACCTCCTTATTTCATAATTTGCATCCCAACCCGTTTTGTTTTGTTTACCCATAACTGAACTGTGTGGCATCCACGCTGTAGAGGGAGAAGGGGAAGGAAGCAGAGCCGCAGGCCGCAAATGCTTCCTCTAATGGGGACGCTGTTCACTGTAATGATGTGGACATGACCTTTGACCTTTCCTCCACTGAAGGGAACAGTCTGGTTAAGTCAGAGGGCCTCAGTAAGTATATGAAGTGTCAATTTAACTTGTCACCATTACATAGTTTTTTTGTCCTGCTGTGCTATAATTTCTTGAGCACTAATAAGCATGTTTATTTCAGTTCAATTGTGCATTAACTTAATCACCGGTGCATATTTTGGTTCATTTCTAATACTTTTTCATGGGATGGATGCAAAAGGTACATACAAATCCCTATAGGACGACTGGTGCTGCAGGTTTATATTAAATACAATAATTATACAAGATCCATCTTACCATATTGCATCCAGTTGTCCATGTACAGTAGGTCCACTAGAGGGCAGCCTTACAGTTTCAGCTGTTAACAGACACACTACCTTTCAAGTTTCAGCTCAGTAAGATTTTTTTTTAAGAAATTGATACTTTTATTCAGGAAGAAAACATTAAAATGATCAAATGTGACAAAGACATTCATAATGTTACAAGATTTCTGTTTCACATAAATGCTGTTTTGTTTTTGTTTTTTTTAACGATCAAAGAATCCTGACATTGATAATAATAATATTAAATGTTTTTTTTTTAATCACCAAATCATGTGATTCTGAAGACGGGAGTAATGACAGCTTTGCCATCACAGGGATATGTTACATTTTAACATATATTAAAATATTTTTGATAAAATAAATGAATAAAACAAATATATTCAAATATAAATGAATATTAATTTTACCCTAAACAATACACATAACTTTTATTTTTATTTTATGTATGCATTATCTTAAACAATCAACAACAACTGATAATTGTTTATATCCATCCAACTAAATCCAAATTCTACCCTTCCTCCCATCAGATTGAGAGCCACAAGCTAAGTTTCCGAGAGCAAGCCAAAGCACGCACCGACCACGGTGCTGAGATCGTGTATAAGTCCCCCAACATTTCCACGGATGGATCGCCCCGCCGCCTCAGCAACGTGTCTTCCTCCGGCAGCATCAACATGACCGACTCCCCGCAACTGTCTACGCTAGCTGATGAAGTGTCGGCCTCCCTCGCTAAACAAGGCCTGTGAGCTGCCCACCCAAACATGTCAAAAGATTGACAAATCGAAAAAAAAAATTAAAAATGTATCTCCTTCAGTCCTTTCAAATAAGGTGCTTGTCGGATTTCTCCTAACTAAAGGTTGTCCCAGCGGCTTGTCTGCTTGTGAAATAATTTTCGCCTCTTGGCTCGGAGGGACAGGTATTGATGTTATTGGCTTAGTATCATCAAAAGAAAACAAATAATTACAATTTAAAAGGAGCTGGTGGTGTATTGATCCAAATGGTCATTTACAGCACTGAGTAGCCTGACTTGTTTCGTTTAATGCCCTGTTTTTTGGAAAGAAACAACAATGACATTTGCTTTCAAAGCTGTATTTGCTTCGTTGCCTTATTGTGAATGTTTTTCTTTTCCATAACTTATGCACTCCTGTTTTGACATGCAGCAGTAGGGAAGGCAAACATGCTACATGGTTTGGAATGTGTAGTTAATAATGCTAGCTATGAATTTGACAGGAAGGGAACATTTCATAGGTAAAACCTATGGCAATCAGGCTGTCGAGGACACATTTAAAAACAATAGAAGCCTGCTATATAATTATTTAAATCGAATCTATCAGCGTCATAGTCCTTAAAAGCTGTTATATTCCTTTTGTAAAAGCAAAAAATAAGACATTGAATAACCAATTATTCAGATCAGGCTCATTCTAATATCATGAATTGAAATTTTAGTACCAGACTTTGTCTGTAAATTCTTCAAAACTACACATCCACATCTATCCTTCACCACAGCATATTTTCCAGGCATGTCTGTCCTCATGATGAATGCAAAGGAAGTTGCATCACTGAAGGAAATTGTCTTGCTTGGCCTCTAGTGACAGAAAAGAAAGCAAATGTCAACATACAAAATCATACAAAACATTGAACTAAAGCTGTTGTACAGGGCTCAACAATAAGGATTTTTTCCCCTGGCTACCCAGCCACAGTAGTTCAGATTTTCCCATTTTATTTATTTTACACAAAAAAAGTATTTAATTTTTTTTAGCAACATTTTATTTAAAAAATAAAAATAATTTTAATTTGTGATTTTTAAGTTTTTTAATGCAAAATAAAAAGTTTAACATTTAATTTAATATAAGAAACATTTTTAATTTGAGATTATCTTTTTATTTAATTATTTAATGCAAATAATTTTTTTTTTTTTAAATGAAAGAAAGCTGTTTTTTTTTTTTTTTTCTTTTGCTGGAAAACAATGGTATTCTTATGCAAAAAATTTACTGGATACTATCTATCTACCATTGCATTATTCTTACAATTTCAATATGTCCAATACATCACTTAATATTTGAGTTTTCAAGGCAAAAAGAAAAAAGGCTGATTAAATGATTATGATGGGATAAAAAAAAAAAAAGATATATGACACCAAATATAAGATATAGTGACAATTACTGAAATTGATAACCGAAATACAGATAACCTTGCCATCCTTATAGTTGAGCTCTGAAGTAGTTTGCCCTGGACAAGCACCATCTAACTGAAATCACTGGACGCATCCCTTCAGTTTTTCATTACCTTACCCTCCCTTTATGGTAACAATGCTTCTGTACTGATGGATTTCAGCCTCTGCGTGTAAAATGCTGTTCCAAAGAAAGTGTGAATGGACCAATGCAAAAGACATGAGAGGATTTCAAAGCACTCAATAAAATAACTGTAACAACATCATTACAGGAAATCTCATATTAAAAAAGTGCCTCCCAGTGTCCATCAGCTACATTTCAGAAAACTGTCAATGTTGTAAAGATTTTCTTTGGTCTAAGACAGATTCAGTCATGTACAACAGCACAGAGCGAATTCATTTGGTCTGAAATACGATGCAGGACATTTAACACATAGCCAAGCTTCCCTCAGTACTAAAGCCTTCAATCCAAACCACAATGCTCACACGTTGCACATTCCCAGCATGCAATAGACAGACTTCACCCATGGTCTTGAATATAGTAGCCACAGTCACCACATCCCTGTCCAGCTGTTTAGATAACTACCTTTATTAGACTTTAAGAGCGTTAAACTCATCTTAAAACATGAAAAGAAATGAAAAAAGTGGAAGATGAAAGGAACAAAGCTACCTGCTAAAGTCCAGGTTTATGTTGCACTCTTTTTTTTCTAATTGTATTGTGTGGACGATGTAAAATATGCGAATGCGTACAGATGATCTGATTTGGATCTGACACTAAGCTTTTTATTTAATATCTGCAGTGCACTGCAGCTTTATGCGCATTTGAAAGTGAATGCACTGATTTGACATGAGAGCTGCCTCAAACTACATTGCTCATTAAGATGTATATCTTGCATAAAAAAATATATACAAATAGGTAAAATAGGGGTAAGAATCGCATCCGGAATCCACAATATCAGTAAAAGACTTGCCAAGTGCCACATATATCTTACATGACCCTGTGAGAAGACGGATTGCTGTAAACCCAACACCGCGTCCTCTTTACAGCATGCTGCTAACATAAACCTGAGCATTTAGACGTGTGGGTTAAACTGAAGAACAGATAAAATGTTTAAAAATGGCACAGGATAAGGCCTTCTAAGTAATTCTACCCTTTAGATGTGTTTCAAACGGTTCTGTAATCTGTTAACCAGTTCTGAGGACTATCTCTCCTCCGTTTCATTTCCCGCCTCTGCTCTTCTCATCGCAGTTCTTCATTCTAGCTTGACGGTTGTGATTGTCCTTATCGTAATGTGTTTTATTAATTGGTTTACACTGATACTCCTTGCTGTAAACGTGAATTTGGAAATAAAGTCCGTATTAAACTGCTTTGTGTGTCCTTTGTGTTTTATAAGGTTGTATTACTTTTTTGATCTGTTTTTTTTTCTCCTCAAAATTGTTGAATGGACGTGACACACTATGAACATGAAATGTTTAAAGGTACAGTGTCATTTTTCTTTTTTGCCTTGCCAACTCACACGATACAATTTTTTTTTTTTGAAAGCTATATTGTACATTTGCCTGATAAGTACAGAGTCATAAAACCATAATTTGTTTTATTCACGATAAAACATGGCTATGACCGCTTCACCCAACGGTTCTGTGGGTGTTTCCTCGCTTCTCTGTCCTCCATCCTATGACACGGAAACCGATCGTGTTCAGCCATCTTGAAGGACATCTCAATTCTCTAATTGCACCGCGAGGAGGCGAGAAACGAGGAGTGAGAAAGCTTCCTGAGGAGTCATGAGCGAGGATACACAGGTGTATCCTTTGTGGAAGTCTTTCTCATTGAGAAACCTGACGCACACATAAATTCTCCTCCCCCTTCATATCTGTCACAATAATTTAAATGCATGCTTTACTTTTGCAGTTTAAATAAACTTTACATCTCACATATTTCAACGGGGCATCTTGCTTTATTAATATTTATTATGTATTTTTTTAAATAACCAAACTTTAACAACAAATGGGTAGATCCCTCGAGTGCAGCTGATGATGCTTTGAAGTGACGATAAAGGGAGTGAGGATATCATTTCACTTGATTCAATTTCTCCGTCCTTATGTCTTTTCCTTGTGTCCTTCCCTCGCATCCTGAAGGGGTGGAGCTAAGACGCAAGGATAGGAAGCGAAGAAGGGTTTCTCGTGAAGCCTATACGGAAGTGACTTAATCTGCAATTCATCGACTGGCCGCTAGGGACAGGCTCCAAAAGAGAGCAGAATCTCATTGACCCCCATGTTAAAATGCCCAACTTTACAGCAGAAAAAAAAAAAAAAAAAACATGTTTACAGCTGGTAAATTGTGGTTTTGGTCTGTACTGCTAATTTTGCCCTTCATGACAACTCTGAGGGGGGTGAAGTTTTTTTTATAACTCGTCCGTTTAAATTATATTAAGCTTAAAGTTCTGCATAATTAAGGGCGTGGTCACTTGAGTGACAGGTAGATTGCCGCTGCTGTTTGTGAGCCGTCATGTTACCTCAGCTAATTCCAGCCGCTGAATTTGGCATCTCAGCCGTATTTGTGCTTTTTTTCGGGATTATTTTATACAATTACAAAATAATATGGCTTGCTGTGTTAATGGTCGAGACTTCAGACAGATGTGCAGGCATGCGGAAGATAAACAGAACACAAGTTGGATCGTGGCATTAGCTAAAAGTTTTGTGAGATTTACTACAATGACAATGGCGGGAGGATATAAAACTCTGACAGCACTGCTTGGATATTATTATATAACTAAAACAGCTGCACTATTTTGAAAAATTTGGACATGGCTCATTTGTTTTTGAGTCCATTACGATCTTATATAGTTTTACAACAAACTGCTCAGGTTGCATAATTTCTTGAAGAACGATGATGAAGAACAGATCATCCAGAAGAAATGTGATGCAAACAATGGATAATTTATCAACATTTCATGGATTTAACGCTTTTGTGGACAAAAAGTACTGTTTTTTGTTTTGCAATGGACACTCGTGGACATTTTACCCAATGTAAAACCACGGATTGGATTTATCTCGCGATCACTATTTCATTATAAAGGTATGAAATCCCATTTGATTTTGCGTGTTGTTATTTGCACACCTGACGCAAATCAATTACTGTTGTTGGAGCATCTGTGTCTTAAAAAAGACATCGTAGATTGACAGTAAACCTTTAGAACTTTCTAATGATATAACTTATCTTTATTAATATTTTAGATAGTATCATAGATAGATAGATAGATAGATAGCTCATTTGCCTGCTAACATGACCATGTAGAGCCAGGCGGTGTAGTTTCAGCCACCAGTCACCTTGGTTCCAAACAGGTCCCGCCTCTTTGACCATTTTCAGTTATCCGGGAGTGACGTGCGGTGATGCGCAGCTAAGATGGCAGCGGCCTCGATTTCGCTTTAAAAACGCTCTTCAGAAATCTAGGGGTGCTTCTCAATATCGTTTCCTCTGTCCTCCATCCTATGACCCGGAAACCGATCGAGCTCAGCCATCTTGAAGGACATCTCAATTCTCTAATTGCACCGCGAGGAACGAGGAGTGAGGAAGCTTCCTGATGAGTCATGAGCGAGGATACACAGGTGTATCCTTTGCGGAAGTCTTTCTCGTTGAGAAACCTGACGCACACATACATTTCCCCCTGCCATTTTGTGTACTATTTCTAAACCATTGAGACTCATTTAAACTTCCATTCTATCTAATTATTCTAATATCTATCTATCTGACCATTTCTGTATCTGACTATTTAACTATCTATTTTATCTATCTATCAACCACCCAGAACACCCTAGAAACCGCATAGCAGCCACCCAGAACATTCTAGCAACCACATAACCACCCAGAACACCCTAGCAACTGCATAGCAATACCCTAGCAACCACCTCGAGTGCCCTTGCAACCGCATAGCAACACCCTATCAACCAACCCAAGTACCTAGCAACCATCCCAAGTACCCTAGCAACCACACTAGTACCCTAACCCTTTCTAATCTATCTTTCTTTTAAAACTACTAAACTAAAAGGCAAGAAGATTGGAAACTTTGATTTTTGTTGGTTGCAATGGGTGAATCTAAAATGCGTGTACATGTCTGTGGGTGTGTTCTTGCTGGTTTTGATAAATATATGATTGTGGGTATAGTATGCGTGTGTTGCTGTGTATTCATTCACTGTTTATTCAATATTCACATTGTTTTTGTGATCAAAAATGGTTTGCTACTTTTTAAATATTAATAATGAATAAACATTAATGTTCATAAAACATTAACATTAGAATTTGTAGCTATGTTTTAAGCTTTGAAATGTTTGCAGAAATTTCGTAAACTTGCACAACCAGGGATTTGAACTGATTCAAGGAACGAAGAACATCCAGACTGCACTCTGGGACATCTCGAAGGAACCAGCGACCAATAAGTCTTCCGGGTTTTGACGTCATCCCTGCGCCAAGGTTTACACAAAATCCATATGATGTCCATTCCAATGGACGCAGGGTCTGAAGGGGTTAAAATCGTTAACACGTCAGGAGCCTCACGTGACTAGACGATTGCTAGATCACCGAGGGGAGTACATTAAAGACGAATAGAACACATTTTAAAGCTTTTGGTAACCAAATACTGATTTTGCGTGATACTGCATTATTGCCACTAGGAGTCAGCATAATGACTGTAATTAGCTGTACCTTTCCCATTGAGCACCTTCAAAGTCATGCAAGTACAGCACCTACCTACTTGAACAGGGCAAAATCAATAAAAAGTTTGAGATTAAATAAAAAAAAAAAAAAAAAGTTACCCGAGTGGCCCTTTATTCTGCTATATGTGGAGTACATAATTACAGCGCACATCCAATCTTTCTCCACTGTCCTTGAACATTAATTTTAATTGTCAATTGGTTTCTAAGTTTAACGTTATATAAATACATTTGAAAAGATCAGTCCAAATCCTCGATACCTGTAATGAATAATCTTGCTTCATATGAACCTGACAGAAACATTTCACTAGTACAACAGAAAGACAGAAGACATTTGAGTACAATATAATTCACTTTTAATTTGAGAAGCACAAACGTTGCCTGTCTGTCCGATCAGCCAATTATCCATAAACTTTTTTTTCTTGTTGCCTCTGCATAAAGAAAGTGTTAAATATTCTCATGTCTCTTCTCCCTAGACAATCAGGACAGCTACAGCCTGAACATCAAACACAGTAAAGAATCAAACAAGGTATGTACAAAATAAACTTTTTTTTTTGTTGTTTTGTACAAACTATTACATGCTAAAGGATATACCAGACTCACCCAACCCTCATTCACCACATTGGAAATTCAAAGTATGAAAATAACTCACACGATACAATATTGGCTTTTGAAAGCTAGTCAAACCTTATGGTACATTTGCCTGATAAGTACACAGACCCCCACAGAGAGAGACATAAAACCATAATTAATGATATTAAGAATGAAAGGGGAGGCGGGTTTCTCAGCAGGAAATGGGACAGTCGTTGATGGTCCCCTTACAATTTGCCACACATCCTCAAAAAACGAGATTTCTCTGACACTATGAATGCTGTTATGCTCCAATAAAAAGGAATATATTAAGGATTTCTGGTTTACATGACATCCCTTAAACAAGAACAAATGGCTACAATAGCTAGATTCGTGTGACAACAGATACAGAGAAGCTACTTATAAAAATCTTAAGTAACTGGTGTCCGCTATTAGACTTTATTACATTCGTATTAGTTAAAATAACAGGAAGGAGCTGCAAGCAGTGACTCACTGACTGGGGAACTAACAGAAAGCATTCCTCGTCGTTACACAATGGAAAAAGAAAAAAAAAAAAACGGAAAAAACAAACAAACAAACAAAAAAAAAAAAAACGGGGCTGTGACTGACAGCAACCGAGGAGCCAACGAATGAAAATTTGCCAAGTCCTTTCTTGTCAAGCTCTGTTATTACTCATCACAAATCAAGTTACGAGATTCGATGATGGCTATAGGTATTGCAGACTGCTCTTTTATACGGGGTTGAGAGATGAAAAAAGGAACCACGTTAAAAGGGAAACAAGTGGCAGGAAATTCCAGTTTATATTGGAGTGACTGCATGTTCTTTGGACTAACCTGGTCATGCACAGTAACGCCCAAGTGCTTCAAAACTCACACGAGAAGGGCCATTCGACGATGCTAAAAGCAACAGAGTTGCAGCGAGCGCAATCAAGTCTTTAATATCAGCGGCCTGCACATGTTTATTTCGGGTGCTGATTGTAGGGTAACTGGAAACATCGTCATGCAAGAGAGACCAATTAAGTGCTCTAATCAGACTTGGTGGTGTTTAAAAAGCGCATGAGAGCAACATGGCAGTTTCATTTCCTGGCTGCGATGAAGGCACCTGCTCTCTCTGTCACTTTGACAGAAATGGGACACAGACGGTCCACGGTATACAAGAGAACGTAGGACAAAAATGAAACCAGAAATTGGGGTTTAGGCATTAAATACGAGGAAGTTTGTCTGTTCAATATAAAAGGAAGGGAATGTGGAAAGAATTTTAAAATGAAGTGCTTTCACACAGAGAGAACAAAGACAAGCTCTGAGAAGTCTTTTGTAATCATTATCATTGGCTTAATTTTTGCATTTTATCACTCCAGTATAAACTGCAAGGCTGAACGAGTAATTTTAGGTGGGATTTTGGAAAAATCTGGAAGGGTACCACACACAATGCAAGCTGAGCCCCTCAGTACGACAGCATGCTAAGGGGGAAGTGCTCTTCTGCGATATACTATACGTTTCAGAGCTTCTTATTTTGGTTTAGCCCTCAAGCTAATCTCTCTTTCTTCCTTTCAATTTTTTTTTTATTGTCCTAAACATTTTTATTCTCCAGTGACCCAAAAGAAAGACTGAATTAAAACAGGTCTCTATATATATCGGCATACAATTCACTAAAAACTGTGAAAGAATTTACTGATGTTTGAATATCAAACAACAGGGACTTTCATTCGTTTTGTTGGTTGTCTTTCCGTCTACGTTGCTGCTGTTTCAGGAGTTTCTGAAAGCTGGTGGATGGGGGGGGGGGGGGGTTGGTGTATGGGCAGAGTCTAGGCTTCATCGGTGAGTAGGTTTGGGTGGGTTGGTTTGTTTCTGCTTGGCGCAGTCATCGTCGAGAGGTGACGAAGGCCCAGCGTCGGACTCTGACTTGGAAGTCCTGCTGCCAGACACGCGTCGAACGGTCCTACAGGGCCTTTCGCCAGCTGGACTGAGATGGATTTCGCACTCCTGTTGCGGGTCCGCGTCCAGTGGAAAGGTCCGACAATCCCATGGCTGTACCGGCTGGGGAGCCCATAGGGACAAACAGAGAGACACTAAGTAAATATCTGGACACAGTATTAAAGACAACAGCACCTTAAGGTATATATAAAAAAATAAAATAAAAAAAATCAGGCTGGTAATTAGAAGGCTGTCAGTTTGAACTCCTCGGTTGCACCAACGGGACAGTTTTTTTTAGTAACTGAACTACAGTGGTGTACAACCGAACTTACAATAAAGCTGTATCTGCCGCACTAGCCAACATAAGTTCTAGAAAATTCAACAATGGACCTTTTCACATTTCCGGGGTTCTCAGAAGTGGAAGTCGTCATAGTTGGGTAAACCTTTAGGCCACGTTCACACAGCAGCAGAATACGGTTGTCAGTCCTGTATTTGAGTCCTTAATACAGTTACGTTCACACACAGTACGGTTATTTACGGGAGTGACAACCGTATTTTATAACCAAACTCACACCTGTAAATTTTCAGGACTCACAACCGCATTCTTGGAATATTCGCGCTGTGTGAACGGGAACCAAACTGGACAACTAGTTGTCGGTCACGTCATACAGTGTGAGAAAGTCGCTCTTTTAAAGGTGTTTTGTGTGTGCTTTCGGTAACTTACAGCGGCAGAGATATGAGCTGTGCGTCATCTTAAGGTGTTAGATCCAGTCACTGTTCTCCACCGGAGCGGCTCCTGTCAGTCTACTGTTTCTTTTTGAAATTCTAATGCCGTGTCGTGCACGAGACGTCGCAAAGGATGACACGCGAGTACAATGGTTAAAGACTCCGGCTAGCACGTTGTTTACATTGATGTTGCTGTTGGTTAATGAGTTTTGATGGATGAACTCGCAGTTCAATTAGTCTCTTGTCATGTCAAAAGTGATAATACTTTTCAGTTTTATGGACGTCGCCATCTTTATTACGTTGGTCACTGTCGTTATGGTTACTAGTAAGAGAATAGGGGCTTGACTCTTGTTGCACGTTCATACAGACAGTGTTCGAGATGCTACTGCAAGTTGCTGTGTGAATGGGACATTTCGAGACTCACACCTTTAAGTAAATGTGGTTGTCAATCCCCAAAACGTACAGTACACTATGGCCTTATAGTGGTGAATGGAAACTCATTTGCATTCATATTTGCTCCAATATTTTATGACTTCACAAAAGAGGAAACACACTGCAGTGATAGCTAGTTTTCTGTAATTTAATACCAAAGTAGTAAAGTGTAATCAATGTTCATTAGATTTTTTTTATTGAAATGAAATTTTTAATTTACATATGATCATTTTAATAACCATGATGGTACTTCTACATCAGGGGCCTACCATTTCCTCGCAGGTATCTGGGGTGGAGCAGCGCGTGTCCTCGTTGGACAGCAGCCGGTGGGAATCTCTGGAGCCAGGCATGTGCAGGCCGGACAGCATCAGCATCTCTGGGCTGACGGGGCTGGAGGGAGACGCCACTGAGTTGTACTCTTGCAGCTGGTGGAAGTGCGGCGTGTCCGGAGACGAAGGCTGTGGCGTGGAGGGGTTGGTGCCGCATAGCAAGGGGGTTGTCCGTCCATCCACAGACTTGTACGACCTGTGAAGGAAAAGATTGGTGCTGATTATCATGTGACTAATGGTGCATTCACACTAGATGTGAATGAAGCATTAAGCGCGAGTGATTTACATGTTAAGTCAATGCAAAGATGCAAATAGACATCCCGCGGCACGAATGACGCGGCGCAAATTGAGCGTTTCGGGCGTTTGACGCGTGATTCGTCAGAGTTGAAAAATCTGAACTTTGGCGAATATTCGCCAATCAGGAGCTTGCTCATACATACATACATATTGAGACTACAAGCTAGCTAAAGCCGGCAAATTGAGCTTATTCACCATATTTTACAACTACTTTCCCGCTGACGAGTTGATATGTTTATTTAGAGGAAGTGTGCAGAGACGAGACGAGCCGCCTGGCAGAAGCCCCTCATGGTGCGAATTTGCGTCATTTGAGAAGTGAATTTCATGCGTGAATTAAGCACCTCATCTGTCACCATGAAGTGCAAAACTCAACGGTCAGCTACATGTAGACAGCAGCAAAGTTGTAAATCAGGAGAAATGTCACTTATCCCCAAAGCAGTGCAAGTTGTGTTCCCTCACCTGCTGCCTCTTCTCTTTGCGATGTTGCTGGCAGTCCAACTCCAACGAGAGCGCTCCTGCTCCTCATACGGAAGGTGTAGCTGAGAGAATGTAACGTCAGAGAGATCCTCAACCTGAGAGAATGAGGGAAGATTATTAAATACATACACCAGGCAATATAGTATTCAGCGCTTCAGGCTATAAAAAAAAAACCAAAAAGACATTTACAAGCCAAATTAAAAATGACAGAATTGAATTGCTTAATAAAGATGGAGGTTCAGAAGCACTTCAGTTCATTGAATGCAAATATTTAAAAGCTTAGTTTATCATTATAAATTTATTACAACAAAACATCTTGAATCTGACTTAACTGAAATATGATTCCATATGTTTGATTCAAAACACTAACTGTGAATATTGTTGACAGAGTCATTAGAAAGTGTTAATTTATTTCAGAAATCAAGACATCGTGTGACCGTTTCCCCTGCCGGCCACAACAAACATATTCCAGTTGGAAAAAATTTTCCTGTCTAGATTTTAAATTAGTGTTGCACGTGTCACGTCTGCAGCCATTTTAGTTCCTATTGAGCTGCCTACCAAGAAAGCATTCTGGGGCATCATCGTCACATTCAAACCCTGCATGCTTAGTTTAACAAACCTATAGTATGCCAAATTTCTAGGTAGGCGGCTTATGGTCTTGACAACCTAAAATAACTGCTGGGTGACCAACATCATGGTCGTACCTCCACTGCATCGTCCTCTTCAGCTATTGGTTTTGCAAAAACGTCCACTTCACGCCAACTACAATTAAAATGCAAAAGGCAAAATAATTAGCAATTAAAGAGCAAATCTTTGAAGATTCATGTGGCTAATGAACACAGGTCGGGAAACTGACCTTGGGGTAAGGATCTCTTTGTACTGTAGTTTCTCCACTCGGGTGGTGGCAGCCACAGACATGGGGATGACGATATTATTGATGTCAAAGGGGCTCTCTCCTCTCCGTCTTCGAATAGTCTGCAAGAGTCACAAACAGGAATAAGTAACTTGGTTCTCATGCGTTTACACGACCAGAGATGGGAAACTTTCAAGAGCATCTTACAGAGGCGCTGCTGTTGAGGTGGAGGGGTGTGGAGGTCTCAGAGGTCGATGGCTGTCTCATCAAGGGGCTGTGGGTGGGTGTGTTAAGAGCGGACAGAGAGGGGCATGGACTCCCCAAATCCATATACAACTTCGGAGCATCTATAGACAATCAAAGACAGTGTTGTGTTAAGGGACTGAACTCAATGTTGATTAAGAGAGAGAGACTGACGCAAATAAAAGAATGAATTAGAGGGAAAAAATAATAACGAAGAACGTACTTTCTGTACGGTCCAGCGAGGGTTCACGAGGTCTCTTGCGGCTGTGGCTCCTGTCAAAAGAACTGCTCTGCCGGAAATGCTGGCGAGAGTCAAGTTTACTGGCACTCATTGGGATGTCTAACTGCTGCCGGGACACTTTCTCTGAGCGCACCTTATGATGCGACAAACCTGAAAGAGAAAGCAAACAGCAGGAGGAAATAAGAGAAAACAGTCAAGTATGAAAGGAAGAGAATGAAATGGGTTTTTTCTTTTTAATAATTTGCTTATAAAAATAATGCTTTATGTTTACATTTTATTTATTTTTTAACTTTTGAATCTTTGTGTGTATTTGGGTTTTTTTTTTTTTTTTTGCACTATTGTTTATATATTTATTTTGGTAACACTACAATAAGGTTCATTAGTTAACAATCAGTTAACTACATTAGTTAACATGAACTAATAATGAACTGCACTTATACAGCATTTATTAATCTTTGTTAATGTTAATTACAACATTTACTAATACATTATTAATCTTGTTAACATTAGTTAATGCACTGTGAACTAACATGAACAAACAATGAACAAACAATGAACAGCTGTATTTTCATGAACTAACGTTTTAATGAAGATTAGTAAATACAGTAACAAATGTATTGCTCATGGTTAGTTCATGTTAGTTAATAACTAATGTTTAACTAATGAAGCTTATTGTAAAGTGTTACCTTTATTTTCCCCTATTATATTTTTACTAGGGCTGTTGATTAAACGCGTTAATTAGATTATGGTAAAAAATAATGCATTAAAATTTAACACATTTAATACACTTGTCCCACCCAGACCTATGTAGTTAATCTGACATTACATACAGTTGACTGATGTCAAATACAATGCAGAGCAGCAACTCACTGCATGATGAAGCCTGTACAATGCAGCCAGAAAGTCCCTAAAATTCAAGATATGGGGGCAGAAATGCCTGTTTGAGTTTGTCTCGTATTTAGATCACAAGTTAAGCTATCACACACAAGTAACAAGTGCAATATTACACGAGTCCTATTTTTATCCCATAGCCTATGTAATGAGTGCTCAGTCAGTTCAGTAAATAAATTAGTGTTATTTTAGACACTATATTTGGTTATATCTTTTTGTGTGTGTGTGTTGATTTGCTTTATTTATAACTTCACTTTGAATCTATGTACTGGTTATCCGTTTTAGTTTTACAGCTATTTTACATAATTTATATGTTGCTCTGGACATTTTTTTTCATCTGTTATTTCCAATTTAATTTTTAATCTTTAATGTTCAGTGGTGGACAGTATCTGTATACTTTTTTCAAGTATCTGTACTTTACTCGAGTATTTTTATTTTGAGCAACTTTTACTTTTAGTTCACTACATTCCAAAGCATAAAATCGTACTTTTTACTCCACTACATTTCATTAAACAGATCGTTACTCATTATTTTAAAATAAAGAAATCGTCACATGCTCAGAGACGCAAAAGCGGTGTCCGATTTGTGCACGAACTGATTCTTTTCAATCATCCTGTTGAATCGGTTCACAAATCACATCAATTCATTCGCGAATTGGACTGATCGTATTGCAGCTGTTTTTGATTCAACAAGTCTCCAGTGAACTGAATTTACAAATCTGAAAATTAGCCAAGAACTGGGGGATCCTTGAGTGCGCACACGACTGATGGCGAAAAATCAGCCAGCCTACTAATGTTGAATTTTAGGATTAATTATTGTAACTGAAAATCATATTTAGGTCACAACTGTCAGTTGTTTTTTAACTAAATCTGCTGTAAAGGGCAATCTGTTTAAGCCTACTGAAATGCTTTAATGCGGACAGGTCCACACCAGTGTCTAGTGTCAGATCAAATCACATTTTAAAACTAACCTGCCACTTCAAATAACGGTTGTATCGATTACATCGTTACGCCACTAGGAGGCGCCAAAGTGACGTAAAATGTATTTGCCATTGAATGGTTCATTCAAAAGATTTGTTCAAAAATATCGATTCATCCAGTAATGAAACAAGTGTAGTTGTTATGAGCGAGTCATTAAATCATTCATTCAAACCCATTTTGTAAATAATTCAATTAAATTAATTTTTTTTAAATAGACTGCAGCAATTGATATTTTGTCCTCTAGTAAATAATTATATGCTATTTTGTTTAGTTGTCTGTTCAGAATTGTGGGAGAATCATGATCTCTATTTGAAACAAACAAACAAAAAAATAATATGCACGTTCATCTTCCCCGCTGCTGTAGCAATTTCTTAAAATGTTATGTATTTAGCCCTATATGTTTCGTCTGTTTTTATATTGTTTGTCAACACATTACATATTATGTATCTGCATCCACTAATCTTTCAGCCATACTGACTAGTGCTGGTTATTTTACATATTTTACATAATTATTTTGAGCAATAGGATTATATAAAATACAGAATAAAATTAAATTATATAAGTGGCCTATATAAAATTACAAAATAAACATTCATCAGTTAGTAAAATCAAGTACTTTTGTACTTTCACTCAAGTAAAATTTAAAAGGAGAACTAAATACTTTCACTAATCATTCTTTCATTTTTCACTAATATTTTATAATACGTATCTGTATTTTTACTCAAGTACTTTATTTGTGTACTTTGTCCACCACTGTAATGTTATTCTTTCTTTACTGGGTACCTTTTTCCTAACTTCATTTTAAATCTTCATTGTTACATAATCACTTCACGCTTATTGTTTTATCTTTATTTTCATTTTTAACCTGTTAATGTCATCCTTTCTTTGTAATGTAATTAATGTAAATAAATAATTGTCATGTCAAAATCTCTAACAGTAAATTGCATTAAATAATACACAGTAACCAATAATAGTAATTTCTTTATATTACATGTGACTCATTCAACTCTACACTACAGAACACTATATCTGGATTCTTTTCAAAGTTCAATAATTCATATGTGGAATATGAAAGAAAAAAAGAAGGAAAGAAAAAAAGTAGTAAGCAACCGTGGCTGGACTTGTATGATGCCAAAAATAACTGCCGAGTCACTGCAGCGAGTGTCTGGCAGAGAGTAGCTAATGACGGCCAGACACTCACGGGTCACTTTAACTGCCCATAGGGACCGTCACGTTTAGACCAAATTTAGACTCTCCTAAAGGTGTGAGAATTTGACTCCATTAGAGAAAATTTGGCTCTTGACATTTCAGACACAGAGGATGCAGGGAATTTTCTCTCACAATTAAGTAGACAGAGCAGTGGCCTAGGTGCCTAGAGGCTTGGTGCCCATGCAGCCACATCCACTTCCTATATACTTTGCATTTTCAATGACTTTGAAAGTGGAGGAAATGCCCTTTAAGGCTAATAAATGAGATCTTTTGGTGTAAGTTTTCACACTTACGGACTGTGGAGAGGAGAGAGTTGGCGAGCCTGTGTTTGTCTCTGGAGGAAGGGTCTGAGATGCGGCTACCCAAACACAACTTGTGCTTGAGCGAGATCTTTTTGATGGGCTTGATCTTCTCCAGAGGACGATTCTGCCAGTGTCCCTTCAGCACACGCTGCATATGGAGATTCATCATCACATCTGAGAGAGAGAAAAAGAAAATTATTAATTTGATCATTTAAAACATTGTCTTGCATTGTCAAAGACCCACAGGTTTAGATCATTTCAGGTAGGTTCATGTAATCCGTTTCTCTTTCAAATCGGTCATCTTAATGTAATAACTTTCACCACCTCAAATCCTGGCTGACATCAAGCCCTCTAATTTTCAAATCTTGTTTCACTTTAAATACACTAGATTGTGTAAATAAAATGAGTTGTGACAGATTCATGCACACTTTTTTTAATATTTAAGCCAATTTTATAGGCCAGAAACTGACATTTTGGAAAAATAGGGTGGAATGGGAACTAGGAGTCTTGTACTGATTGAGTTACATGAACATATATATTTGCATTTATCTATCTGGAATCCAAATGGATTTTCCAGATTTTCAAAGCATTTAAGAAATAAATTTTATCATTATGCAAGGCAAGCTTATTTATAAAGCACATTTCATAAACAGTGGTAATTCAAATTGCTTTTGAAAAAAAATAAAATAAAAAAGATATATATATTAAAAAAAAGAAAAAAAGTATACATTAAAATAAATGAGAGAAATAAAAGGACAATTATGTGCATTCCCTGGGAATCAAACCCCTAGTGTTGCTAACACCATTTGACACTTTCAGAATCTACTGTACTAATGTGAATAGTGACTGAACTAATGGTCTGCAGACATCTAAATCAGTGACACAAATTGTACCAGACATGTGTGCGATTCTCCAGAAGGAGGAATCAGAGCTTGACTGTAGTATTCATCGTACTGAGGTTCCTCTTCCTTTTTTCTTCTATCTACTTGAGTTTCACCAGCGGTGTCACCTGCCTCTTCTACGCCCATTATTCATTTGCACAATAGATGCCAGATTAGAGAGGACAACAGGCTCATATTAATGAGGGAAAATACGTCTGTCTCAGTTAGTTTGATAATGCTAGCTGCTACTGGCACAGTTGGCCAGAATCAGATTGCACTGCTCTTTAAAACGGTTATCACCGCAAAGGTCAGGCAGATGAATGCATGATCAGCTAATATGACCAGCAGAGGGAAGGACTGCTGATCTAAGATCAGTTCCTCAAATCCAATGTTACTGAATTCTCACAGACACGAAAAGCAAAAACACTTCTGAGATCTCAGCACTAATGACCTGCTCCAAACCAAGAGCGGCCTGCAGGTTATTTTAAGAAGTGCAATAACCAGATCCAGAATAATTAACACTTAAATTAACACCTAATTGTTATGCAGTAAAAAAAAAAAAAAAAATCTTAGTAAAACTCATCCTTGAGGCAAACTATGGGAATTGAACAGCGGTGATAGAAGTGCGCTAGTCATGTGCGATGCCGTCACTGTTTTTGTCTGTGTCTACGTACATGTGTGCATTCTGGAAAAATTAGAGAAACCGATAAAAGGACCGGTGTGCGTCCTCACCGTCTGGAAAGGAGAGGATGGGGTGAATGCAGGGGTCGAACTGTGCCAGTCTGTCCAGTAGGGGGAGCTGGTGCTGGGTGTCTGCAGAAGGGAGAGCACATCCACTGCACATCACACACTGAGTGTTCAGCTCACAGCCACAGCGAGGAGCCACTGACCTCTGAGTGTGACAGAAAGAATAACAAGGAGAAAAAAAAGTTAGTGTATGCGTATGAATTATAATTATGGCGACCAATCCGAAATAGGCCGTTAAAAACAAAAACAAACCCAAATGAAAAACAAACATTAGCTTTGCATTCATATATGATATTCAGAATTTTTCACTAAACATCATAAATTTTTTTTAGGAAATTAACAATTTTATTTAGCAAGCATGTATTAAATTGACCAAATGTGACAGCAAATATATTTATAATATATCAAAAGATTTCCATTTAAAATTGTCTATGGATCAAAGAATCTTGAAAAATGTATCACAATTTCCACAAATATATTAAGCCACACAACTGCTTTTAACATGTTTCTTGAGTCAAGTCAAGTCACCTTTATTTATATAGCGCTTTTTACAATGTAGATTGTATCAAAGCAGCTTTACATTGATAACTGGTACATTATTTTGGCTGCACAGGAGCTGAAAAATTCAGCTTTACCATCACAGGAATAAATCATATTTTAAAATATATTCAAATAGAAACAAACCAAGCCTTGGGGAGCATAAATCTGACCACAAATTTTTGAATGGTAGTGTAACTTAAGTTTACCAACATAGTGTATTATAGATAGAACTGTATACCTACACTAAAACTTTTCAATTCATGTAAAATGATTTAACACCTTTGAGTGATGAAAATTGTTTTTCAAAATGATGGAAAATCATTTTTGGGAACAAATTTAGAACATCACTGAACAACACAAAATACTTTTTTTGCTAAACTGCTTGCAGCCTTAAATAATGAATGGTGGATTTAGGATATTATGGATCCTTGAACACGCTCTACACTTTTTTTGTGTGCGTGTGTGTGTCTGGCAGCAATCCCAGCCCTAACATTGGTAGCATCAAATGTGAATTTTGCGGAAAGAGCCTTAATGTCAAATAAACAAGAAATTAAGCAAACACAGGGTTTGAAGAAAAGAGGCATTGTACTAGGTGAAAAATATGACAAAAAAAAAACAGCATCCATGGATTGTCATTAATTATGCTTTTTATTAATCTTAAAACCAGTCTTTCAAGTGCTTCCCAATGTGATCTTGCTTTTGTTAATGAAATATCAGTAGCATTAGCAACCAAAATTTATGTCTGCTAGGGATCAGCCTTTCCATTTGTTTCCATTTACTCGAGTCAAACCTTCCAGCCTGATGCTCCCATACAAATCTCAGCATCAGATGACCACACATGGATCCTGAGTTGCTCAACCCAGTTTTGCATGTGGCAGATTCTCTATCGCTCATGTGCTTGTGTCATTAACCCAGAGCAAAGCACCGGAGAGAAAGGGTTGCTATTGGCAACTGTGACCGTTTTTTCCGAGCCTATTCAAACAAGAGTGCTTCACATTAGAGCAGGACAGTTTGTACAGGGACCATCATCTCTGCAATCACACAGAAAACACCTGGAACTACAGAACTGATCTACTTTCTTCATTGTAACAAAATTCACTTTCTTCAAATTGTTTCATGTGCCATTTTGAACATTTTAAAACAGATCTAACATTACATTTTTATATGTTAAACCTATTTCACTTAATGAGGTGAAGCTAAACAGATTAGTAGTATGTTTCTGTCTCTGTGGGTGTTCAAACATAATGGTGGAAATTTTAAAAGCCATTGAGTGTCTGCCTCTATCTGGGGCAGCGTTCATCTGGAGTGCTTGTTATAACGTTAGGATTGGACTGCAGATCAGTTAGCAGGTAGTTTATAACTGGCAGTGTGAGTGAATTTGGCTGTTAGTACATTGATGACACTGGCAGCATTTCTCATAACATTTCAAGAGCGCCATCTCTGAATGACATCCAAGCGCTGTTATTTGTAATGGAGCTGAGATCGACTGGGGTTGCGCTTATTGTTTTAGCACATGCCTGCGCGTTCTCGCTCACAGTGGGCCTGTGTTATGGGAGGAATCGAGTTTTAAAGGCTGTTCAGAAAGCAAATAGATCTATAAAAGCAGTGCTGAGACAGACAATGCAAGCACGAACAGGGCAGATATTCAGAGGACAGCTGCCTGTTGGACACCATGTCCTAATCAGGTGTGAGGTGATTAATGATAAAAGTTATGGCTTCCATGTAAATACAAGTTTCTGTCCTATCCAGCCAAACTATATTTTTAACATTTTTTTTTTTTTTTTTTTACATCCACATGGATTTTATTTCACATAGAAAAAACACTGAACCAAAATACTGATCCTATATATTAAACACCAAACATAGCTCTTAAGGTAATTATGTTTGGGGGTAAAAAAACTTTGAAAAGCTCTGCTTTAGTCAACCATGTGTCATTTATAGTAACTTAAAACACAACAAATGATAGTAGTGCCAGTTCTGGAGCAGCACTGTGATCTCAGTACCACTGCAGTTTCTGTGTCACTATTTAATCTGTAACCTTTGCAAGAAGCCCGGAGGGACATTATGGAGCTTAGTGCATCTTCAGTAAAACACGTCCACAGGTGACAATGAAAGAGCTTGTTTGTTCAGTCTCACACATCTCTCACTACAGCTTTCAAGGCCCATTCACACCAAGTGACCTTCACTTAGAATATGACACATCTTACTGCAAAGATCTGTCTGTTTTTATTCAGAGACTAAAAGGGGGTTTAAATAAGTAAAAAATTCATCATTAGTGAATATTTTCGCTGCAAATATGTTAGTTATGCGTTAAATATTCATATCAGACTCTGTGTGAACAGGCCTTTGTGTTCAAAACTACACCAGCCACTGGATCTTAAGAAGAAACACGTCTCTCCTTACCTTGCGATTGAGACTGGTGAGCGAACCGGGCCGGAGGACTCTGCGTTTCCTGCATGAGAGCAGTGGCCGTGTGCGGGCCGCCACACACGTGTTGTCATGCACAGAGGAAGCCAGAGGGCCCAGCTCCAGCTTCTGCTGAGACTCAGAGCAGCTCTGCTCATCTGGGTTAGAGGTGATAGGGGAACTGGGCCGTAAGCTGAATGAGGAGAGGAAATAAGCATGAATGAACATGACAATGACATTTCTTTTTGGGGTAAACTTTTTAATGAGGGAAAGCACTTTTAAAGGGAACCTCTGGTGTTAAGGCTTGTATGGCTTAACGTAACAAATTATGTCTCTTACTGAAATATGTAGTAGAAAACCCATGAAAGATTTACGTTATTTAAAAAAATATGACATATTTGGACCGATTTGGACAATGGGCAGCGCCATTTTGTTTGCGTTCTACTGACACTGTCCTATTGCTATTTTTAATGCAACACAACTCAGAATATAATATACGATGCCACATTGTGCAGCTTTTGGTTGTAATTTTCAGTCGATGAGCCACAAGAGAAGCGATCACTGCTTTACTAGTGATAAGAGGAGAAAAGAATGGGAAGTTGTGAAGAATGTGGACGAATAAAACTTCCTAAAGATCCGCGTTTTTGTTCTCTTCACTTTAGCCCTGGTGCGTTTGAGGCTTTTAGTAGACCACAGCTGAAAAAGCTTACAGCTGCCGATGGATATAAGCGTATGCTTTAACCAAATGTCGCGCCTGTCGTGGAGCCTGACGAAGGTAAACCTATAACATCTCGATTGAGACAGACTGCCTCAAAGCTCGCGTGTGCTGTGATGCATGGGATATCTGTGATAGCATAAAACAGTACCATCTTCTCAGCATGTTTAACTGTGTGTAATGCGATCAGTGTGTAGGTGATCAGACGATTTTTACACGTCAATCATACAACAGCAGTTCGAATAGCCACAGAGACATTGCACAGCTTTGATATTTTCATCCTCACTAATTTTGCGCTCTGGCTCAAATTGAAAAGGCTAATCGTGTTTTAAAAGGAACCCCGCAGATATTAAGACCTGTATGCGTTAGTAAATTACTGTTGCACCAAAACATACAGATAAAAATCCTCGGTCCTCAGGGCTAAAGTGAAGAGAACAAAGACGCAGTTAGGAAGTTTTATTCGTCCACTTCCCATTCTTTTCTCCTCTTATCGCTAGTAAAGCAGTAAAGACTTACATCGCTTTTCTTGTGGCTTATCGACTGAAAATTACAACCAAAATCAGCACAATGTGGCATCATATATTATATTCCAAGTTGTTTTGCAGTAAAAATAGCAATAGGACAGTGTCAGTAGAGCAGTGAGTGCAACCATTAGACGTCATTGACATAGAACGCAAACAAAAGGGCGCCGCCCATTGTCCAAATCGGTCCAAATATGTCATGGATTTTTTTCTACTACATATTTCAGTAAGAGACATCATTTACGTTATATTAAGCCATACAAGTCTTAACATCAAGGGGTTCCCTTTAAATAATATCTATCATACCTGTTGATAACACCATTGACCTGTCTCACAGGTCCACAGCTTTTCTTCAAGCCAGTTTCTGTGACAATACCATTGGACGATATAGACCCTTCCACTCCAACCGTATCACACTCCTAAAAAGAAACAAAAAACCAAATGTGATGCTGGAAGGGACATCCCACCAATTTTCCCCCTGAGTTGGTTTGGATGAGTTGAATGGTTCTTGCTGCATTTCTTCACTACTCTGAATGGATGAAAAGGTCAGCAGCGTTTTGCATACAACAGACAAAGAGATCGAGTGTTTGCAGCCCCTCTTCTCAATCCTCTCGCTCAACAATCCCAGCATTCTCCTGGGCTGTGCGTGGGCCCGAATCATGGGCATTTTATTTGATTGTGTGGGATTTAAACACACTAATGGGTCTTAGGCTGTTTTATGGATTGATAATTAATTACCAGTAATCTAACAATAACAGTAAATAAGTACATTGGTCTTGAATTATGGTTTAAATTGAGTTCAGGACTAGACTGACTCTGTTGGTAGTTTATTTCCTGTTTTTCAGTGTGGTCATGTGTCTGCGCTCCCGGTCTTACCCGTGCGACAGGGCAGGTAATAGTCTCTGTCCTTGAGTCACTGCTGTCCTCTGGTACTGACTCACACACTGAGCTCACCCCAAGTACAACAGAGCCCTAGATGATAAACCACCACACACAAATTATAGAATAAAACTGGGAGACATTGCTCTTCCTTCCTTGTCAAAATCATCTCACTCTTTTTCTTTTAGATTTGGTAAAAACCAGTTCCTCACTGCAGAGACAGCAGATCAAACTGTTTATCTGCAGCAACTAACAAAAGAAGATCGGCAATCTGATGGTAGTGTTAAAGGATTAGTTCACCCCAAAATGAAAATTGTGTCACTAATTACTCATCCTCATGTCATTCCCGTAAGACTTTTGTTCATCTTCGGAAAACAAAGATCTTTTTGATGAAATCTGACAGCATTCTGTCCCTCCATAGACTGCCTTTGCAATTTGATATTTGACACTTCAAAAAGTTCACGAAGCTCAGATGCTCAACTGAACATGAATGATGCACAAGAACAAACCTCTTCAGGAAAGCTCAAACATGCTGCGTAACACGAGAATGAACCTCACTGATTACACAGCACATTTGAGCTTCCGTTTGAGAATTTGGGCTAAACTGCTCAATTTATATGGATTATATGGATTAGTTTTACGATCTCTTTATGAACTTTTTGAAGCGTCAACGATCAAGTTGCAAAGGCAGTCAACGCAAGAACAGAATGCTGTCAATATTTCATCGAAAAGATCATTTGTCTTTCGAAGATGAACGAAAGTCTTCAAAGCAGGGTGTGGAATGACATGAGGGTGAGTAATTAATGACAGAATTTTCATATTTGTGTAAATTAACCCCTTTAATGTCTTGCACTTGTTTTAATTAAAATAACCAACTTTTGAGATCTGCATTGGCCAATCACATTTATTTGATCAAAAATACAGTAAAAACTGCAATTTGCGAAATATGAGTCCAATTAAAAAAAAGAAAAAGTTTTCTAATATTTTCCAATACATTTCTGAAGTTTCATGTTGAGTAGGAAAGATCTTAAAATACATCCATCACTTCACATGTCAGATGAAAGACCTGATGATATTCTCCAAATGATCTGTTTTTGATTAAATCACACAGGAACAACAAGCGGGAATAGTGCTTTGAAACAAAAACAGTGAGCTGAAGAAACACGAAACAACGATCCCACAAGAGCACGCTTCATCACGGGAACATGAGAGAGAACCTGCGTTGCCAAGCTACCAGAGGGAGACACCACCTCTGCTGGGTTAAAACTTAAACTACACTAGTGATTCAGGCATAAACAGCACAAAATGAACTTCCATGATTAAAAATAAAAGCAGCATGTATGAATGTGCATGTTTGTATATCTGTGCGCACCTTGCTGGAGCGTATATGTCTGTAAATGTCGGTCTGTTGGCGTATACGGTACTCCAGGTCCGAGACTTGGGCCTGTAGCCAGTTCCAGTGACTGATGACGGCAGCTCTGTCCACGGCATAGCGGCCTTCTGCTCTCCTACATCTGAAAAACACACAGAAATATACTGGTTACAATTTAGGACAAGAGTTTAACAAACATTTTTCATTCATGGTTTAAGAAAATATCTGTCTTAGTAAATGGCATTCAGACTGTAGTTTTAGCTAAATGCACAGATGTATCCCATTGACTTTGCTTCTAAAATCCAGCTAAGCAGTAAGCGTATACATTACAAATGTTAATTTGCCTTGAGTCATTTGCAGATTTGGATCTTCACAATTTCCATTCATTCTTCTACAATCAATCAAATGAGTTTAAAAACAAAAAGTAAGGTGCAATGACGCAGAGTGAAAAACATCAAGTAACCTTTGTCTGATAGTGGTCACCTCTGCACAGCACATTGTGACAGATGTGAGAAAAAAAACGAGAAACAAAATCTGGCAGGAAGTTCACCAAGAACATCAGTTTCATCCAAAACTTCCTCTAGCTGTTTGCGTGCATGAGAATTTTGTCACAGACCATTTGAAAATCCACTTGTTCCTATTAAACTTTAAAGTAATAATAGTTGATAAAATATAATGTAGTAATGTAGTTAATAAAATAAATAAACAATAACATCAAGCACCATTTCGAAAATGCACTGAATTGACCTTTGACCTCTTTACATTAGCCCCAGTACAATCTTGCATAACTTCTGGTCTCTCAGCTTATGCAGTGAAGCAACATAAACAGACTAAAGCCAGTGCACATTACTGAAAATAAAAAGATTGCAAAACATGGGGGGAAATAAACAGCACCTTTTTTTTTATCTGAAGCACAATAACATGACTCAATATTTCTCTGAATCAGAGAGACAGCAAGAGACTTAAAAGATAAGAGTGGAGGAAAAACGAAAAGCATCATTGTAACCACAGCGGAGAATGACGAGAAAAATAAAAATTGTGCTTAAGTCAGAAACACACACACACCTCACTATTTTTGTGTTTTCTTTTAACAGTTCAATGAGAACACTCTTTACAGGCTGGAATTACACTCAGCTCTGCTACAGATGAGCCTGGCCTTTACACATGACAGAATATCAAATCACTGAACTCAACAAACAAACCTCATTTCTAGCCTTAGGATTTTTTTGTGTTTCTATCCTGTGGGCTTCACTTCACTCTTAGACGTACACAGGGGCCAACTTTTTAAAGTCATGCTACTCTAATCACAAGTTCGCAGCTCTTTTTCCAATGGGACAAAGGCAGCAAGCATCACTGCTTATCAAGCTCATGCACGACAATCCGGCCACCTCTTCATTCACACACACCGAGCAGGACAAAAACATTTGCTTGCGGCCACTGCATTTCATTTATCAGTCATGTGTGACATTATTGACAACCAATCAAATGACATTGTTTTTATGTAGTCAAAGAACCACACTACAGCAAGGCACTATTTATCGACAAATATTATGCATGTGAAGTGTTTATGTATAGCGCATAGCTCCTGACTTGAGTCATTACTATCTATTTTATTTAGCATGACTTGTTCTTGAAGTATAACTGGAAACGATAACTGGCTCATGTAAGAGTCCACAATCTGTGATTGTGAGAAGATCTGGCAATGTGTCTGTGCTAAAGCCTGCACACACATACAAAAAAAAAAAGCTACACTTAAAGGCCTATAAATATTTCAGGTTAATTCTTTCATTGTATGCAATTTGGTTAACATTAAGAACATTGAAAAACAACTATAATATTAACTGTTGTTCTTGTTCATAATAATATGTTAATATTATAAAACTGATCAGAACACTACATACAGGCATTAAAATGTATTCAGACAACTGATTTTGCAGGAAATGTGCATATTAATTTGAACAATAACTACAAGAGGCAGACAAAGACAGGAATGGGGCTTCTGCAAACATGTTATGATTCCCTGGAACAAGCTTAAACACTGTGACCAGCCGCCTTCTTCACTGGAATGCCAGGTTTCCACTCTTGCCAGTTCAGATGAGTGTTTTGTATTTTTGGGCATTCAAAATGTTTCCACATGGGTTCAGGGTGGGGGAGGGACTGACACAAGCTGTAATACACACAGTTGGCCGCAAGAGGCAGCTTATGAACATGAATGATTATGGAGCATGTTCACTAGTAAAAAGGAATGTGACAAGATTTTCTGTCTAAGTAAACAGAGCTTTTGAAATGCAGTCTGTATGTTTGTAAGAGAATAAACTTTGAGTGACAAGCCTGATCTGAGTGAGCGTTTGTTGTACAAAAAGACTGAACGTGCACAGATGAGATTCCCGACATGTCCTCAGAGGAAGCAGGAAACAAAGAGGAAGCAGGAAACAAACAGGAAGAGGCCACAAAATGAAGACAAGAAGAGACTGAGTGTGAAGATCAAAGGCAGGACACTACATACAGGCATTAAAATGTAATTAGATAACTGATTTTGCAGGACATGTATATTAATTTTAACAATAACTATGATTTATTCCAAAGAGGCAGACAGACAGGAATGAGGCTGTTCTGTAAACATGCTGTGTAATGTCATTACAACACACACCCCTAGGCTGGGTGTGAGGAAAATTTGCATTGGCCAATATGATCTACAACAGTGCCCCCGGTGGGCTGTAGCAGTATTGCAGGGGGGCCGTGGCTGGGCTAAATCGAGATATTAAAATAATTTTTAAAAAATTAAATATTCTAATTGTTCTGAAATGTGAGCAGTTTATTAAATATATCTAATATCCAAATATATCTAAATATATCTATATACTATTGATCTATATATTTTTATAACGGGGGTCGTGGAGCTTTTGCTATGTTTTTGGGGGGCCTTACCACTCTGAAGTTTGGGAAGCTCTGATCTACAATATATCTCAAAGACCTACAAAGCCTTCAAGTCAGTCATGTGTCAATGACTGATACATGTCCACTGTGATACGTCATGCCCATGACATATCAAACAACATACAAAACAACCAAGTAGTATTAATTTAATTCAACTTTATTTAAATGTTCAAATATCCGAGGACAAGATTTTTCCCATCCAAACCTCCTGTTCAGTAGGAAATTTGTCAGCACGGAAACAAAAACTATTTGTCAAGGGATTTTAAACAACAAAAATAAACAATTCAAATTGATAAACTCACAACTACAGCATTTTTCAACTATCAAATATTCTGTTGGTGATAAAAGCCAGTTAGCATTTAAAGTCCCCCTGTGGTGAAATTCAAGTTTTTAAATGTTGTTCATGTGTCTATCTAGTGTTTTTAACATGCTTTAAGACAAACCATGTGCAAATTCATAAGTCAACACCATTGCTGAGTATTTTCTCTTTAAAACTGCAGTGAACCAAAGACAGTCTCAAACCCGTGGTTTGAAATCGCTGGTGTTTCTGATGTCACAAACTACCTTGTAACCAATCACTCAATGTCAGTGTGCCGGCGGGCTTTAGCATATCATTAACTGACCGCGCAAGGGAGTCTCAAAAGAAGGTTATCCCGGTATATTTTTCTGTTGATATGAAAAATCATTTAGATTTAGCAATATGGCGGGTGTATGATATTATGATGTTATGATGAACTATCTGCCTTTCTCCACTGATGTTCCGAGTTGTTCAAAGCGTTTCTAAGCATACTGATTGTTAGAAGGGGATACCCCCCCGATCTGAGTTTCGATCTAACTTTGACAAACAATAACACTACATTTGACACAAAACAAATATTTCAATAGGAAAATGACAAGCCCTCTACAGAGACAGTCTCACACACATACAAACTGAAATGCCAATCACATACAGCCAAACATTTACAGGCCAAACAATCCAGCAACCTTCAGCTGGACATCAAGTGGGTCATCATAAGAAAAGATCCACATTCACATGAGTGGGCACTGGGCACAAAGGAAGAACAACAAACACTTCAATGCTTAACACAGAACAAGACTGCGCCAAAGTATTTCAAACCAATATATAAACATTTTTTTTTTAAAAAAGCACACAAAGGCCAAATACAGCCGAACAGCTCCAATTAGAGGTCTAAAACAGCACAGACTATAGAGTTTTTCTATAATTTTCTATTATAATTATAGTCAGTGTATTACACATTTATTTAGTATCCAAAATGAAAAACACTTTAAATTAAACAAATTACGTTTTATGATGCATTACATAATTTTGTGAAGAATCCTCTAATCATCACTAAATTTCTACAAGGTTTTTTTTAATAATAAAATACTTTTTTCTATCCCAGTTTAACATGCAGAGACAATTATAAATAAGCCATTTTTTAGGTTAATTCCCTGCTGTGGCGCTATCAAAATATTGCTTTTTGAGCATCCCCACACAAATGTTTTGAGTTTGGGGCAGGAATATCTGTTTGAAAACAGTCATACATTTTGCAAAGAAATTAAATATGACAACAACCTTAAAGCAGGCATTTATACCCCCCGTCCCATTCTTCAGCTGTGTCAATGAAACCAGTACACAAACAATATTCAAACTGTACTGTTTCTTGGAGAGAAAAAAAACAAAGACTAACCTCCTTTAAATCAATGGGAACAATCACATGATGATCTTATCCGGTGGAGCGCTTAAAATCATAGATTGCAAGCAGAGAACCACCACTCAAAAATGTCCCCAAGTGTAGCGAGACAGAGCTGATGATTAACAGAAATGAAGGGAGACATAAATGCGTAAAGATCCTTTCTCTAATGATTCTTACAAACTGTGACCCCTGTACAAAACAAACCATGACAACATTAGCACTTCAGCTAAGACACAATCACAGACCAACTCAAGCGGGAACGTGGAAGGACAGGGGCGTCCTGCACTCAAGGTCAGAAAACACTACAGAGTATCTCTCTGTATCACACAGCGTCCTTGGGGATTTCGTCAAATGAAGCAGTATAGAGATGTGTGAAAAGATTGTGACCACCACAGCGTATTTTAGTCAAAAACAATACTAATTATTATAACAATTTCTAATTATAAAAATGTTGTCATTATTATTAAAAGCAATTATTGTTGTTATAATTAAAAATACATTTTATACAGTTTTTATAACAACCATTTTATTTTATTTTTTTGTAAAACTGCTTTTATCTAAAACTACTTTTATCAGTACATGCATTCCCTGGGAATCGAACCCCTTACCTAGGCATTTGCTAGTGCCATGCTCATTAATACTAATAAAAATTGGTCAATGAATAAATACACACATACCAATGTTGACAAAACAAAATTTTAAGCACCGCTTACTAAATTGTATCTCTGTTCGGTTATTTTTATAATGCTGCTTGTAATGTCTCTATGCTCTTTATTATATATCTGAAGATATTATTTAAAGGGACAATATGTAGAATTCAGAAATCCTGGTTATTAGCGAGACTGGTCGCTGTTGATTAAACTGCAGCCAGCAACTTTTTGCTTGTGCTCACACTCGTGCCAACAGACAGAACATGATGATTCAAGGCCCCGATATACTCACGGCAAAGTTCTTCTTCGATCCTTGCTTAGAAGTAAAAAGAAGTTGAAAATATCTTTGCAGCGATATATTAATGAACTCACACTGCTGAGAGCGACATTTAGATAAATATGTAAATGTGTGCTGCAAAAATGACAGCAGTGAGAAACCAGCAGTTAAGAAAGCATCTGATCATAGCGATGTGGATATGTTTGCACAAGCTCTGAAATTCACTGTCATCATGTCGACAGATGAGGTAATTAAAATTACACTGTGATGACAGTTTGATTATAATGTATATTTGAGACTGATCTATAGATAGTTTGAATGAATCCCTTTTCTTTGCATGGCACATTGACATTAAAGTACAGAATAGATCTTTCGACATTATCCTGAACATTGTATAAGCACCTATTTCATGCGTCATTGAAGAGAGGCTCTCGGGAGCATGTGTAACCATCACATCCTTTGGATTTTGTTGTCCCGAGTCCATCACATAAAAAGACAGTTGACAGTCATTCACAGACAACCTAGCAAGTCAGGGAAGGTCTCGTTTTTAAGTTTACTTAGAAGCAGTTCATACGTTGGCAATACAAAAAACGATTACTACAAGAAAATTCTTACATATAGCCCCTTTAGTTACAATATTTAATTAATGAATACATGGACAAACTTGAAGACTTAATTAAGAAAACTGAAGGCTAAATGGCACTGCTTTAATTTAAATTGTTAATAGCTATAACAAGCACGTTTAAATTAAAAATATTAAAAATATTGCTACATAACAAACCTAGTGAATTTTCAGGCTGGATTCATATCTACATCATTGCCTTCATGATGAACTCCATTGCCTCTGACACATACACACAAGCGTGCGCATGCACGCACACCCTGCTTTTTCAGGAAATGACAACGAGGTGGAGGAACTAAATGAAAACACAGGAAATCAAGCCTGCGGTGATCATTACGTGGGTAACATGAAGACAGCTGAGACGAGAAGACTGAATGCACACACCTGCATGCATGCAAACACCAACAACCTTGAGAATCCAAGCATAATAATTTAGAATAGAGTTAAGGTGGCTCAGAAAGATGAAGAAAGAAAGAACTGGCAAAACTGATGGGCATGCTCAAAATGCAACTCATTTTTAGTGCAGCCTACATTTATAATCATTTTGAGAAGTGTGAATGTGTATAAAGGGGAGAATGAAAGCTGACTTCAAGGCCAGGGACAGAGCTGCCCTACTGCAGACATGATATGGGCGTCGTCTGGAGAACAAAGAGTTGAGAAAAAGGGAGACCGTGAGTCCCACCCCCTTCAAGGTCACATGACTGGTAGGAGGCAGACATGGAGCAAAATAAGTGGAAAGAAAGGGAGAGAGAATGGAAAAAGAGAAAGAAAGAAAAGGCATGCCAAGTTTAAAGCATGAATATAGTGTTTAAGCATGCTTAAAATAGCTTTTATTGTATTGTTTGGGAGTTGTATTGGGATGAAATAAACTCATTTAACACAATATTATGTCCAATGACTAAAAATTTATGAAGACCGAGTACAGCATAAATAGCCTTCCCAACAATGTCTTTAATCATGCCCATTTCTGTATTTCAACAAACAAATTATCCTTGTGTCATTTTTAAAAATGATTTATTTGAACTGATTCAAAAAGCATGTGTAAAATACTCAACTTTATGATTCCAACAAGTCAGAGCCACACTATATAATTAAATTCATTATTAAATATATAAGAAACAAATTATGTAAATTGTTGTGTGATGATAAATCTATGAACTGAAGCAAATGAATCAAACTGATTTGCTAGTCAAATTCAATACTTTTTTTTATGTTAGTCTGTTAATAATTTTGGCTAATTTGACTATGCGTTCGGCAATCAACAACAGGGCAGTACTCTCAGCACCTTGTTAACATGTTTTACCCTATTTCATAATTCGTAAGTCCATACACAATCAGATATAATCTAAATAAGTCACGCCCCATAAACTCAGGGCGGTCAGCTTTACACATGGGAATGCGTGGCATGTGTGGACAGTGGGCCTGGTCTCTCACACAGGAAGCCTGTGCCTCCATCATCCCAGCTCCCAGTGCATTACTGTAAGTCAGCAAATCTCCACAGTACTGACCAGATGCCCAAACCCTTTCCCATAGATCCCCCCACCGCTCTCAGTGTGTGAGGGGGGCCGTGCTTTGCTAGACAGCACTGTGAACTCGTAAATAACACCAGTCATGTGTGGGGGGGGCGTTAGTACTGATAGGGGAGGATCTGGAGGGTCTGATAATAACCATGTTTCCTTGTTGACTACAACACACAACGACCATCGTTCCTGCCACAAAAGGGTCAATGTGGCGCCTGATGCCAACAAAAGAACTGAGGTCAGTTTGCGTTGCTGTTGTTTAACTTCAGTAAATAAGGAACATCAAAACAGTCTCTGACTAGCATTTCAACATTCCTGATTAACAATAAATATTTAATTGCCCTTTGTCCAAGCACTTCATACTCACGTTGCATCACAAAAAATATAAAACTCGGAATAAATCACAGGTTTTTTACAAGAATATAATCTCCACAGGTACAACTACAGGTCAGAGTACGTCATGATCAGCTGATCAATGATCTGCAAAAGTACAGACATGATGACTGCAACATATAACCCAAAACATGTAATATTTCCAGTGAATTTTAGAGAAAAAAAAAAAAAAACGAAAAAAAAAAAAAAAACGGAGCCACCTGGAGTTTCAGTAACTGATAGAGCTTACATGTAAACTCTTGCATGTAGAGATTAGTTTTGCATAAACAGTTTGACGTTAAACATGTAGCTACTTGAACAAACAATCCACCTATAACTACTTATATAAATGAGAATTATTTGTACACAAGGATGAGGTCGATGCAGTGCTGAATTTTTTTGTACTATGCTGTATGTCATTTGTTTTTTTCTATTTAAAACTGCAGATGATTAAAAGCGGTCAAGTTACCACAGCTGAATTATTCAGTTTATAAGCTTGCAATATGAATAGTCCTTTAGAACAGAAATCAGAAACATGTAATGGTTTTGTTACATCTATAACAGATCTCCAGAGCTTTGCTATGACAATGCTGTAATTAAGTGATAATGTTAGTCTAAATCACTGGTTCAGCAAACTTACATAGGGGATGACTTAAAAAAGAGAAGAAGAAGAAGAAGAAAAAGAAGAATTACTTTAATTCACCCCCTAAACTATATGAAAAAGCCAAATTAGCCAAAATTCAATGTGTGATTTCTGAATCTGGGAAAGTCCATGGGCATTTGTAACGAGAAATTTGTTTTTTATTGGGTATAAATTGAAAGTAAAAAATTTTAATCCTTATCCAGTAAATCCCAAATGACTGGAAAAGTCATGTAAATTCACTGGTTAAAAAGAGTGAAAACACTGAAGAACATTCAGCTTTTAAAACTTGTGGAATCCTGAAATTTAGTTTACAGAAACTGAATGATGGGCCTTGTAATATTGTTGTGGATGATTGTTGTAAAGGTCAAAATGGTTGAGAACCACTGGTCTGAATCTAAGAACATGCCACTGGTCTGCGGATTCCCAAGAAAGCTCCACAGGATCACTGCAGAATTTGAATGTCCTTCATTCAAAAATTTCTACACATCCCCCATCTCATATGTGGTTACATTATACATATATTTTGTTAATATGATTCTCTCAGCTGTGTTAAGGCATTTTACCATATTTAAATCTATTCAAAAGTATCGCAGAATTCCAGTGAATCATGTGCAGATTTCATGTGGGCTGAGCTATGACTGTGTTTAAAGGTGAACGGAACAGAAATGTAAACAGGAGCTTATGCCAGGCAGGGAGGAGCCAGTGAAATGAGAGGTGAATCCCATGTGGAATTGAGAGGAGAAAAGGGAAAGAGAGAGAAGAAAACACACTGGTTAAAAAAGCAAGTATGTTGGAACAAGTGAGTGTATGAGAGAAAGAGAAGTGTGAACCATTATGCAATGGGTGTGGGTGCAGATTTCTAGGGCCATCAGTTCTGCTGTAAGCAGCTCCAGATGTTTGGAGTTCAGGGTGGGAAAGTGATGCGGCTGCTTGGCATGTTTCCACTCTTGACTAAACGCACCACCAGAGCAGGGTGTAACGGTTCTCGGTTATAAAAAAAAAAAAAAAATTCTGACCCGTACCGTTCTCTACCCACGGTTCAGCAAGCACTTGCACCGCAGTTTATCTCAAATCTGACGACGCATCTATAATATGGTTTGTGTAAAATAACGTGTAAATAGAGTTAGGCTAATGTATGTTTCTGTCGATAAATGCGCATCCTGGCTTCCCTTAAACTTTGTTCAATGTGAGTGCCTTAAGCTTTAATATGACCAGTCATTTACGCCACAATCACCCAGGTGTTGATCACGCTCGATCACTGATGAGACGAACAGCACACGTTGCTATTTGTGTTTAAACTAAACTAATTTAAGCCATGCCAATTTAAACTTTCAAGCACAAGACGACACGAATATGAACTCGCGTGCACTAGGGCTGCGACGGTCGGCATGATAACCGATTTATATATATAAATTCTCAACCGAAAATTTTCCGTCATTGATAGAATTTTTTTTTTTTTTTTTTTTTTTTTTTTTTTTTTTTTAAATCAGTGACGAAAAAATCTGCAGCCCGTCCGTCATTTTGACAGATTACTGAGGCTGATGTTGCTTGTAACTGTAATTTCCACGCCTGTCCAGTTGGTGGTGAGGGTGCTCCAGAATAAAATGAAAACGATGTGTTTGATTACACACACCCAGTTTGTCAATTTTATTATATATTATAATACAATATTATTATAATTATTGTAATATAATATAATAATTAAGTTTCTAATCCAGTTCGTTTTGTTTTAAATAGTTCGTTTTGTTATTTTTCTGGCTGCTGCCTATAAGTTTATGGTCAAAGAATGGCTTTTCTGAGGTATATACGTGACATTGTTTGCAACACTGATTGAACTGATGTGATACAGATTTCGGTAAGCTACTGTAGCTTTCAACATATTTTCTTGATTTTTATTCATGTTTAAAGCCTCATCTCAGACAGCGTGCAAATATCGAGTTCTCTTGTGATAGAAATTACAAATTCAAACAAAAATTGCCAACATGCCCGTCTTGGCGAGTATCCTAGCAAACACAGTAGATTATGTCTTGTGAACATAAGTGAACACAAGTGACATCGATTAACATTAAAAATAGACAGCAGCAAACAAAAGATAAGGAAATCACTCACTGCTCTTGACTGAATAGCTTTTGTAACTTCAATAATGATTAATATTTATTTACAGTGAAGATTGTCTTTTTTTTTTTCTTCATTTGTACCTGAAAAACCTGCAAAGCACTGTTTATTTTATTTGTATCTTTGCCTCTGCTGTATTTATTTGTGCTGTTGCTTGTTTCATTATTTGTTCTTATTTTTATTTGACAGTAGCCCCTTTCCCCCCGAACATAGCACATACTGAACCGTACCTAACCAGTGATTAAAAACTGAACCATTAGTAATTTGAACCTTTCTTCGTTACATTGGTCACACCAGAATAAGAGATCTGTGATGGGTTTCTACAACTTGGTAGATGAACTGAAAGATTCTATGTATTACAGGATACATGCAGAGCTCTTATGATGAAATTGAGAAAATGTTTTTCCTGCAAATCTCATACATACTTGACATACTTTGAAACACCACCTTGAATCTTGAAGCATATGACAGAAAAAACATGAAAAAGAGAATCAACCAAGTTGTTGTGTCAATGCACATTCTTCATTACTATCATTTTGACATTAAATATTAATTAAACTATTTCTCAGTGTTATAGGACTCGTCCTGTAGTTTGATGTTTGTGAATTTGAGTCAAAACATGAGTAGCTGATTATCTATGACGTTTGCTTAAAAGCATGTCTGCACCAATTATCAAAAACGATACTCATTAGTGATGCATAAAAAGGATGAAATGTTTGTCAAAAAACATGCGTGGGCTCATTACTAAGTGCAACACGGAGCACTAAATACACAGCGAGTGGGAAGCCAAACATTTTCACCTATTATAAACAATGTTTGGGGGGGGGGGTCTGATCTCTGAGCAGTTGTGACAACTGTCTGTTAAGAGCGAACAACCAAATTAAGGCTCCATGATACTGTGGGGGGAAAAAAAAAATGGAAATGCGATATTTTGTTTTTCTGTGATATATAAACTGCAATATGAAAATGACTTCAGATGACCTGAATAGCTCTATTTGGAAAGAATGAATCATTCTAGAATGACGGGTGATTTTGTGAATCTGCATAGAAAATTTAATTAAAAGAATTAGATAAATACAATAGAACATCAATCTTCATGTTTTTTCAGGTAAGTCAAAGTATTTAGGTACAAAAATTTAATAATTAAATATAAAATAACTGCATAGTCTTCACTGTATACATTAAATAAAATTAATCTTTGTTAAAGTTACAAAAGTGATTTGTGTTGTTTGATTAACACATAATATAAGGCAGCAGCAGATTTATTAGGCTGCTGTCACTTTAAGACCTAACGCACAGGGGCCGTATTCACAAAACATCTTAAGGCTAAAAGTAGCTCCAAACTTGCCGATTTAGGATACATTTTTGCTCAGAGTATTTCACAAAGCATTTTAACAGTAAAACTAGCTCCTAAATCTGTGAAACGTTAGGAGTAGTCAAGAGGACTCCTAAGTCACTAAGACCAAATCACAAACAATCCTAATCCACCTAAAGACACTGTACACCACTAGCAATAGAGCCTTGGGTGCTGAAACTTTTCTTAAAAAATGTAATGCATATTTTGATTTATAGATTTGAATCTACGATAAGATGCCAAAAATAAATCTTAAATAAATAAATAGGTACCTGTGGCAATTGTTTTCATGAGTTTACACTTACAAATGAATAGAGTAAAAAATATAATAAGCGTATCTGGCATGCTGTCCAATGGGATCGAGGACTCCAAGTTCTCCCCATATCCCCAGCCGAAAGTGAGGAATGGGGTGGCGGAGGGATGCAGAAAACTGTCGAGGTAACTATAGGTGAGTCGGCTATCATCTGTGTGTATATATACCTCCACTCGAGCTGATTAGATAGACCGTTTGAACGCACTTCTCCCAAACTTTGTTTATAAAACACAGAATTCCGCTTGAATTCTGCAATCATGTAAGAGGCGGACAATTAACTGAACACATTCTAGTTTAATTAGTGACAGTCTACATTTTAAAACCTTTATTTGAATATGGCAACATTTGTATTTTAAAATCTTTATTTGAATGTCAACATGATACCTCATTCTACAATATTTCTATTATTAAATTGCTGACAGAGACTCCTCCCCCATCAGCCAATCACTGTGTGCATAGTTAGTAAGCTTGTTGACATCATCCACAGCAATGAGGTCAACCCCACCCTTACTCTTAGCTTAAGACTTCTCCCTATTCCTTAGTAAAAGTTGGTCTCAGCAGCTTTGTGAATAGGTTAAGAGAAAACTCTTCACTAAGAACTTTTACTAATATTTAGGAGAACTCTTAGTGGTAAGATAAAATGTTTTATAAATACGGCCCCAGATCTAATATAATAATATGCATCCGTTTTCTCTCTCAATCATTTACATTCACTTAAGACATAAGTGACTGTTTACAAGGATACTCGCAGAGACGGGAATTTTGACATAATTTTGAGTGTGTGTGTCCTTTCAAGCACAAAAAGATGAGAAAGTAACCTGGTGTGTGGTGTGGTGTGCTGTCTGCACGACTCAGTGTGTACACAGAAAGCAGCATGTGATTTCCAAATTGAGCGCTCTTCCATGTCTTCTTGTGCTCAAAAACTTTAAACTTGCAGTGTTCAATGTTTCAACAAACTTTCACTTTGTGATGGTTAAACTTTGCAATAAATCCACAAATCACATGCGTTCTGAACTATGGGGCCTGGTCTGTACTGATCACAGAACAACTATGATGTTGATGCTGAAACCATATATATTGTGCTGTTCTAGAATCAATAATGATAATTCAACATCTGAAGCATAAAAATGTAATGCATTCAATGTACATTACATTATACATACACAGAGCAATGGCAATACTTAATCAGTAAAGGTTTTGTCTTTGCTGTTCAACCAGACTCTTCCATTAATCAAAAAATTATTAGCTCCAGCTTCTATTTGCTAGGAAGTCTAGATTATAGCAAACCAAATGGAAATAGGCCATAAACATGTCTGTCAAACTCAACTTTTCTAAACAACACAAAACAGAGCACACTTAACTACATTATGTGTCTGAATACTAACTGAATTGACAGCAGGCACTGTAAGCTCTGTATACTTCTAGCTATACTTTCTTGCCCTTTATTTTTTTTAAATAGTAAGTGAAACTGTAGGTGTATTATTTTATATTATATTAAAAATTTCAAACAATAGTACATTGTGGTCACAATGCATAAATCAGCAGCTACTGTGTCGCATGATCACACTAAATGCCAAATTCAGCAAGAGATTTCCCATCAAAACAAAAAAAACATTTTTATTGTAAATAAAATTGTATTGCAAATGGAAGTCATATGGCTGCACTACAATACATGATCACGCTATCATTCAATCAAGTGCTATTAAATCATTCAAGTGAGTTAAGAAAAGCTAAGAACTCAAATATGCGTGCACACTGTCTGTGAAGAGGCCCTCTGTGAACAAATGCCCGAAATGCACACACAGCATTGTTCTCTTTCGCGCTTGAACGGACAAAACTACAAAATTATGTCAAAATTCCAGTTGTCAAGTATACTCGTAAGCACAGTCTTAAACCGCCTTAAAATTAATTTATTTGTGTTAAATTATTTTAACACGTTAAGAATTTTGAATTAATCGCATGCGTTATATGTATGTATATACTGCTGCAATTTTATTAATATACTATAACTATTGTCTGTGTTATATCTATCATACAGCCTTTCAACTGGCCTCACCATCAGCACACCACTAAAGTATCCACCGCTTACACATACCAGGTTAAAGAACATCAGGTTCTCAAGCTCAAGGTACCAAGTGCACTAGTGCAGTTTAATCAGTACACTGGTAATGTGTGATTGGTTTAAGGAAAAGTGGAAAGGACATGTGGTACGTTTGTTGACTATGACTCATAAACGGCATTACAGGTGACCCAGCAGGGTTAACTAGTCGTTCAACAACCGAGACACAGTTCTCAAATAACAAAGATGCACCCTCTCAGATGTTGCACTACCTTGCCATGCTAAAGAGGTAAAACCTTCTTTGAGAAAGTAAGCACTGCTACTACAGCCAAAGCAGCACTTTTGCACAGATTCAGACAACAGACGTCAAAATGTCTGCTGTGAGCAATGTTCCTGTTAAAGGAACGGTTTAACAGTTAGCAGTAGAAACTGTACGATGTTGTGAACTAGATGTTTCACACCCAAATTATCTATACATTTACAAAGTGGATACACATTGAAGCTAGGGGTGGGAATCTTTAGGCACCATTCCAAAATGATTCTTGATCTACTTAATCTTAAAATCTTTTTTATTATTATTATTTAATTGTATATGTAATAAGTACTTTTTTAAAATAATTACAAATTAAAGTAATAAATTGTATTTTAAGGATTTTAAATATATAAACTAATATAGCCTCAAAACAAAAACTAGTAAATAATAAAGGGGAACAAATAAACATATTACAAGCAATAAACAAAGAGTGCTTTCAGTATTTAAGAGTATCTGAATGTTTTCCATTCAAGAGCTTTGAGTGATTTTTCTCTTTCTCAGCTTTACTGTTGTTTATTACTGACGACATCATAGACAGCGGGAGCTCTAATAAGCTGCATTCACACTAATGCACAGATCTATTTTGAAATGTAAGATGTTTGTCCTGTCTGTTTAATCCCTTAAGACATAACTGACTGTGTATACATTATTTGTGTCATAAAAGCATTTTGAGATGCGAGCACATTTAACCACAGAGTCACACACAGTTGCATGTACGAGTGCTCTTCATAAAGCACACGTGAGCATTTGAAATTAAAAGCAGCCTTCTGTCAATGAGCTTCATATTTTTAATATATAAGCCCAATGCATTCCAAACAACATAAATGATGCATTCGTAGAGCATTTGTAAGGCCACACACTGCAAGCATAACATTGAGCAAAGCGCGTTTCTCACAGCGCATCCCGTGCAATGAACCCCACAATTGCCCTTGTAATTCACTTCAATTTTTTCAGAACTTTATGAAAGATTATTTTATGGAAGGTTTGAGTGGTGTGTGTGAGGAATTGGAAACAAGCAGAATACGGGTGTTGCTAAAGCACACTCAGCGTCTGTGGTTACAATCTAAGCTCAGAATTGATTCTGAAATTCTCAGAATTGATCCAGAATTGCAGAGAGAATCACGATGCATCAATCCATTGCTTTTTTCTCCAACCCATCATTTAGCATTCAGGTTTTACCAAAATGCCATAAAGGACTTCATTTAGCATTCATGTACAAGACATGTGCCTGGTCTGGTAGACATGACACAGCCTAATTATATAAGCTACTTGAATACTGACTAGTCAATTATGAACATTTGTAGTTCTGCACATCCCTAGTAATGATGTACATAAAATAAACGCTACAATAAAGCTCCACTGTTATCTGGTAACACACCACAGTTAATTGGCTTATATACAATCTATTAAAACAATAATCAGACTCCTCAATAGAGACAAACTTGTTACAGGGTCATCATCTGAGCCTGGATGTTACAAATCAGTAAAAAAAAATAGAGATGATGTTAGTATAAATGTGGGGGACAGAGAGGATTTCATTTCACACCACAGATGTGTGTGCTGATCAAGGGAGCATTTATACCAGACACACTCTGGTGATCAGATATGAACCAGCTTGATCAAACCCCTAAAGGAGGAATCAGACACTCTATTTAGAAATGTGTACGTCTGTGATGCACCAAACACCTGCTGGTGTGACATCAAACACGCTCTGATCTGGAAAGCAATCACTCACGGCCTAAGAGAAAAAGAAACCTTGAACCACAAACGATGAGTTAGCACAACACTAAATGTTTCAGTTACTAACGCACAAGCAGAAACACCAGACAAATGTGTTTGTGTATACATCAATTTCAATTATAAAAATAAATCAAATATTATAACAATAATAATAATAATAATAATAATAATAATAAAGTATTTCAATATTTTATATATCTCACACACAAGCAGAGCAACCAGAGCAACAATGTCATGTAACAACATTACACTTACCTCGGGAAAGCCATTCAATGACCATAAACTTCATAGTTAACTAGGAAAATTAACTCTAGAAAGGAGCATTTTAATATATATGCACTATATTACAATTAATTTAAATAAAGTCCCTTGAACTTGCATACAGACATACTTTTTGAGGTAATCGTTTCTCATAATCCTGTTTTATCAAGTTTGGAGCTATAAATACTATTAAAAAGTGAGATTTTAACCTACACTACTACGCAGATCTGACAAACCATTCACGTGACCAGAGGTATCCATTTCTGTGATTATCCCTTCATGTGCCATAAGGTTGCCGAATGCTGATATAGTCAATCAGATAAAAAAAAAGGCTAGATTATTTGATAAAAGAATGTATTTTACAAAGGAACAATAAACAGTTAATTAGTTTAAAGACACTGAACTCTTATGAACTGGTATAGACACGCACATTTCATTAGATTGAAAAACAAACTCAATTATACTGTTAAGTTTCTCAAGCAGCCAGCAAAACATAACCACATGTGGCTGTGAGCTTCCAACAGCTTAGGGAACACTGGCCAACATGAGCATATACTGCATCCAGCCACCTTTGCATGTTTGTGGTGAGTATAAAAAAAAAAAATAAAAAAAAAAGAGAAGTTGCACTGAAAACTATGACTCTAGTAAGTGCATGAGGAGTGCATGTGTTTAGCAGTTACGAGAACCATGCTCATGTTTGTCGATGTGTTGCAAAATTGAAATTGTGCCCCCTCTGTTCAAGACTATAAATATGTACACCTAGTGATGTTCCCAAAAAGCACAATGACACATTTCAGCAGAGGGGTATGATGTTCATCCAGTGTTTCAGACACAGCAAGAGGATCTCCTCTTGAAAACAGTTCCTGATAGAGTCGGGTCCAATCAGCTTCTAAGCTCTGGGCTGAATCAGAGCCAGCGTAGTGATCAAAAGCCAAAGCTGGAAGAGAGCAGAGACTCAGTGTTTCCTCCCCAGCACAGTTCAGCAACTCAGGAATTTGTATTGTGGTCCCTAGACAATGTTCAAAAACAATAAGATTATCTGCAGTGCATTAGTGCTGCTTCCCGATCAAATACACGCACACAAAACTCATCCTGGGACTAAAGTCTTTCCACAGGTTTAGGATTAAGTGCTTTAAACATGTTTAGGATTACAAGTCAACTTCAAGACCAACACAGCACAAACTGCTGACATAAGATATTATTAACTAAGGAGAGACCAAGCAGAGTTACTGAAAATTTGACTTCAGCACAAAAGGTCAAAAGCTCAAAAGAACTGCTCTGTGTTTGTCTGATTTTGTCCATTAAATTAAAGTCAAGGGGGTCCAAAACAACAACAACATTCTTCCATATTTCTTCTGCAGAAGAAAGTCTTACAGGTTTAGAAAAGTCTTACAGGATTACTGTTTCAGTTGTGCTTTAAATTAATTTGTTTTGGCTTGACGTTTATATAGCTGCTTTGTAAAAACATTCTTGTTCTGATTACCGTTCAATTTAAAGGATTTATTGGTTTATACATTACACTTTATTTAGGCCTACCGGTATTTTACATTAATGTAATAAAATGTAACTTATAGGTGACTTTCCTCCCTCTCAAAAGCTCAATTTGATATGTGTAGAGTATTTTTTTAACCATGCAGCAAACGTTTATAAATACCTTGAAAAAATTACTTTAAAAATGACAAATTACTTTTAAACTGTTTAACCGATAGTAAATGTCATGTGGCAACACATCTGGAATTTTGACCAATAAATCTACATGACTTTCAGTTCTTTAAGACAACAATAATAATAATAATAATAATAATAAAACTTTAAAAAGATTACACTTAAAGTGCATCTGAATATTTTAGAGCTAAGCAAAATGTATATTAATTATTAAAAAAAAAAAAAAAACTACACTGCCATTCATAAGTGTGGGGTCAGTACGATTTTTTTTTTTTTTTTTGAAGAAAACTTTTATTCAGCAAAGATTCACTAAATTGATCAAAAGCAACAGTAAATACAGTAAAATTCAATTTGTATGTGATGCCATGAGTGACAATTACCTGCCATGTTTGTCACACAAATGTGAGAGCACAGCCAAGTAACCAATTTCACAGAAATATATATATTTTAATAAAAATAATGCCAAATTAATGAAAAATTAATGGCCATTCAACTGCCAACTAGTAGGTGAGGCAGAAAATACATTTTGAACCCTGATTTGGCAAAAAAAGTTCTTACTGAAAAAAAAAAAAAAAGGCTTAATTTAGAGTTTGTCTCAATTATTTTCTCTTTTTAATCCCTTCTGAGTATCTATAATTCAAAGATCTGCTTGCTCTTAGGGCATTAGTGACTGTATCGGTCCAACAGCTGCCTGACACGTTAACACAAGAACCAGTTTATGTCTCCGGCTCTGAAGAAAAATAAGCGCAAGGCCAAATTGTAAAAAGCTGATTGCTGATGTACTGCCACATCTATAAACTTCTTGCTTGGCTCCATACATATATTGGCCCTACAGCTGTAAATGAGTATCATTATTTGTGCTGTTGCTTTTAGAACGTTCTGGCACTGTTAATTTGACCACCTGGGAATAAGTGATAGAGCAACAAGGACTTTAGCTTTAGCAATAATCTCTTTACTGCCAAACAATGTGCAGTAAAACTTTATCCGATTGGTGGAGACTGGGGAAATTGACAAAGCAGTCTATGATGCCACAATAGTGATGACTCATACTAATAAACTGCCAAGCATGTGCAACATAACATTCATTAGCCTTGATCCACACCAGCACAAAGATACAGACAAACCCTCGGGAAAGAGTATGTGACCTGAACCACAGCTACGATGACTTGCATATTTCATTACAGAACAAAAACAGGCCTAAGAAAGACGCAACACATTGAACGGTTTTATTCAATCACTGTGCCACACACATTTACAGGGGCACACAAACATACACACCCCTTCACAGAGGAGCCTTTTCATTATGGGCCAGGCACTGCGGGCGCTGCCAGGTACAGATGATAGTGAGCCGTACAGAGAGAAAGAGGGAAAGAAACCTCCGCCTAGGTATAACGCTACCTTATCAGACAAGCTTAAAAGATCTCATAAAATAAATACTGGAGCATCGTGGAAAACACATTTCCACAGAAAACATTCTACCACATTTTTGACATACACAAAGTATAGGCTGCATTCATTATCTGGTAACATGGCTAGATAATTTGTAGACAAATATTGTGAAAATCATATAGCCTATAAATAATGTGAGAAGATGGGCATATTTTTAAATCTACACCTGCTCTCATTTGTCATCTCCGATTGTGGTCAGTCTCATACCCGGCTGAAAAAGTCATACTCACCATTGGCGTGCAGGACTGCAGGCATGTGCAGATGTTGCTTCCTCTTTTACATTCCAGTAGGGTTTGAAATAAAAAAAAAAAAAGGGGGGGGGGGGGTCAGTTTGGACTCGAATCTAATATTATCAGCTCTGTCGTGGGTTTTTCCTTATAAAAAAAAAAAAAACGAACAAAAAAAACACAAACAATTATGCAGGTCAGGTTTAAGTAAGAAGTGATTTAGGTTGATTCATGTTGTTTACAGATCTTAGGACCCAAGACCACCTCTAATTCATAGAATAATAATTTTAAAATATGCTGTTATTTATATCCATTTGAGACCACAGCTAAAACTACTAATATAAATTTCAAAGATTATTAAAAGACAAGTAAACTATCATTAATAAAAAAAGAACAAATAATTAAACTACAAGCAATAGCACAAATAAACACTATATAATCTTCACTGTACAAAATAAATAAAGGTTAATTCTTATTAAAGTAACAAAAACATTATTCAGTGAAGATCGGAGTGATTTTCTCTTTAGTTTGATTAACATTAAAACACAGACAGCTTCTGGAATTTTAGGTGGCTGTCACTTTAAAACTAATGCGCTGATACATACAATAATGACACGTATGCGTTCTTTCTCTACTGCTTACCATAACCGTAATCGACTATGTTTACCGAGAGCCTCACAAAGGCGGAGACTGAGATGCATTTGTGTGAATTTGTCCGTTTAGACGCAAGGAGAGGTGAAAGAGAAATAATTTTCTTATTTGCACGCTATATAAGGCGCGCAGCTCTGAGCTCTTCGGGAGTACTTCTCACACAGCACGTGCGAGTTCTCTTTCACTTGAATGCTTATATTGGCAAAGCTTGAAAACGCGGGCAAATTATAAAATTGAATGATCATGCAGCGCTGGCCCGATTGGGAAACTGACAGTTCCTTAAACTGTCCGAAACTTCTTTCACGCTGAAAGGCGCAGCTGTATCTGCCATGTTCAGCGCTAAATGAACGACACCGGCCCCGCTGTAATAAATAAGAGGATGACATCTAGTGGAGAAGACTAGTAATAAGATTAACGTCAATCAGATATTATGTCCAATGTTTGCGGAAATAAATACGGAAAAAAAAAAAAGTCACATTGGTTAAATTCAAACTTTTTTTTCTACTGTCCTTTTTTTGAAAAAAGTATTACATTTTTTTCAATAACTATCGATACCGAACAATATGAAACATATTGTGATACATTTTTTTTTAGCTGTATCGCCCAGCCCTATCAATCAGACAGTTTTACAGCTGGAGTTCGCTTAGACTGGTTTGATTGATCAGGTCTTGATTTACTATGCACCACAGAATAGGAGCACAAAGCTGAAACAGCACTAAAGATCAACACTCATCAACAAGGATCTTATTACTTGTTTATTCTATGTACTTTTATTGTGGCATTTACACAAGTAGAGGTTTTTGTGGACCCTTGGATGTTTCAAAATAAACAGCTAGCCAACCTAATCCATTGCATGGTTTGAAGATATTAATACACTTGGAATACGTAACTATGGCGGTTAGGGCTGCACGATTATGACAAAAATCATAATTGTTGATTATTCTCTTGAAATTGCGATTATTATTTACGATTAGGGTTGTGCCGATGGATGATATCATCGTCCATCGTGATGGCTGACCGACATTGAGGAATTGCTCTGTAAATTAAATTGAGAATATAACTAGTGCATATGCGCTATTTTAAATACTATAGTCTATGCCAGAGACATGACGTGTGTTAGTCTGTGAAAATACCATGTCAGGCATTTGATTTTGACATTGTTAGAATCTTGTCTTTTTTACATGTCTAACACTGTACATTTAACTTAAAATATTTAATTTTTTACAAGAAAACAGCCCTTATTAATGAATTATTAGTAGCCTATTGTAGTGTCTTGGGAGATCGTGCTCATTGTTACATAGCTCTGTGGCTATACTGCACTGAAGCGGCAGTTTAAGATATAAACCCAGAATTCAGCGAACGTCAATTAACTTTTGTCTGGTTAATAAATACCTTTAAAAGACAATTTTCCTTGGCCATAATGTCAAATTAAATGAAAAAATGAAGGTGATTCTGATAACACAAATTTATTAAAACACAGAAGAACAACAAAGAACAAGAAAACGGGAACAACACTCAGACCGAAACGCGGGATTTACATGCATAGACCATGTTTAAATTTCGATGTCTCTGGGCAGAAATACCAACATGTTCACTTTTTCTGGTTTTAATAAGCTGCGGATTGGAGTAACTACACTCCCCGCTATGCTGAAGACCCGCTCTGATGGGAGTACTGGTAGCACATATGCGCTGATATTTCCGTGTTAATCTTGCCATGAACAGAAACCTTTTTTCATTCATTTTCCACCAAGTCCTCTTTATCCTCTTCCCCATCGATGGCCAATTCCTGCAGGTACACGGTCATTTCTGACTCAACCTTTTGCTCATCAGTGAGTGTGGCTGTTTGAGTCATTAGTTGGGAAATAAAATAAATAAAGTAATAAAGTAAAATCACGAATAATAATTATATAATAACGAAAAATTAAAATATGGCGGGTGCTGGCGTTTCACGTGTTTGACATAGTGTACACCTACGTCACTGGTTAGAGCTTTTACATTCTGAAGTAGTCGTGATTTGCCTCTCGCGATGTAACGCTATAAACACCTCTTAAACACACAGCATAATGTAAGTGGATATTTTTTCCTTGTAATCGCGCCTTTGGGCGATTACGAAATCGTGGCATCCGTAATCGTAATCGCGATGAGAAATTCGATTCATTGTGCAGCCCTATATGGCGTGCACGCTTCATTTTTCCTTGTGTCTGCTGCATGTGTTTAGCGCATGAGCCGCACAAACCTCAAAACTATGCACTCCAAAGATGACATTGCTTAATCCACCATCAATAAGTCTTATCGATTAAATTAGCAACAAATCAATCGTTGATTAATTGTTAGCATCCCTAATAATAATAATAATAATAATAAGCAAGCCCTTCAGCATGTCCTAAAAGATGCAGGGTGGGATATTTGTCAAAAGATTTAATGGGATTATTGAAAATGATTCAAAAAGCAGCACAGGCTTAGTTTAACCACACTTCCCCTCCACAAACTACCAAGCATCAATTTTTCAGTACAGTCGACTTTTCATACTAAGTGCAGGGTAGTACTAACACACTTCCGACTGCAACATAAAAACGGCAGCTCTGAAAGGTTGTGGACATGAGCTCAGAATGAGCGCCAGACGGCCAGAGCATGGAAGACATCTAAAGGTGAAAAGCAAAAAACAAAAACGTACATCTTTACATGGTTTCCACGGAGATACTCTGCCATCACCAATAAGACACAAGAGATGGTGGGCTGCTGTATCCCGCAGTCCAAAGGGCAACAGGGCGGATGGAAAATGCTGCTGGCAGTTTCAAAGCAGAGCTGATGTTTAAAAGGATGCCCTTAAATATTAATCTGAGAGCTGATTTACCGTTTCTACACTAATGGTTAAGATGCATACTCAAGCAGGGAAAACCAGTGCTTGAGCAGTGGGTAAGAGCAAATTAAATCATTTGCAATTAGCTTTGGGGTAGAAGTTAGGATGGATGGAGGAGAGATCACAGAATATACATGCAATGGAGTGCAATAGACCATAGAAAAGCAGCAGAAACTAGGGAGAATGGGTATTTTAGCTTTTTACTCAGCCTCATGTCATTCCTATGGAAGCTCGTTTCCGCCACTAAATTTTATATCTCACAATTCTTTTTTTCTCAGAATTTTAAGTTATGAAGTCAGAATTGCGTGAAATTTTTCCTCGCAATTGTTATCACGCAATTCTGACTTTATAACTCACAATTCTAAAGATATAGATATTAAGTTACAAAAGACAACTGTGATATAAACTCGCAATTCTGAGAAAAAACGTCAGTCTTTTTCCCCTCATAATTGGACATAACATGCAATTGCAAGTTTATATCTCAATTCTGAGAAAAGGAAAAAAATAAAAAAAGGGAAAAAAAGTATGAATTGAGTTAAAAAGTCGCAATTACCATTTTTATTCTATGGTGGATACAAGCTTCCATACATTCCCTCTGTTTAACAGACAAAAAAGATTTTTAAGCATATACTTGCGATTATTGCACATATAAATGACACTAAATGAGGCCTGTGGTCGTCAAGTTCCAAAATTAAACATAAGTTTAACATAGTTTAGTATGAGAAACATCTTGTCATCCACCCTGGTTTTCCTTAAGTAGCAAAGTCCAATTTGTGAACAGATCTTTCATTTGAGTCAATTTCTTTCAATTAATCATTTGACAGTTCTCAAAACCTGAATGATTAATTCACAGATTGGACTGATCTGATTCTTGAGTTCAACTGACTCACAGATCCAGTCACAGCAATTGACAGTCATTGGAGAGGAAAGTATTTAGTGCATAACGACTTAGTCGTAAATATTATGGCCTGTTCATCACACAAAGTTATCACAGCTTTAAAAGACATGGAAGACAGCCTTAGAACAAGTGAAATGGACTACATTCATGATACTTTAGCATTTTTTTACAAGCTTGATAGCTCTGGCCCCCATTAATTTCTCCTTTTGCATTCCACCAAAGAAAGAAATTCATACAGGTTTGGAACAACATGAGGGAATTTTTGGGTGAACTAATCCTACATTATAGCTCTAACATCTTGTTAGATTCAAGTCTGTGTATAAATAAGACTTTTGCATTTAATAATAAAAAACAGGTTTACATTTTACTCATGTAGATAAAGGATAACACTGAAGCTGAACAGAGCTGCCTCATAGTGACAGCCCTGAGAGTAGAGGGAACAGCGCACAGCTGGGTCTGCCCTTTAAAAATCAGACAATCTTTCTCTGCTGTTGGCTTCAGGCTACTACAAACACAAATACATTCTCAATCAATCAAGACCTGATGAGATCCTCAACATATCTTGGGTCCCATCCAGTTGCTGGCTACAGTGAATATTTTTGGACAAACAACACACATTTGCCCTGCAGTTTTAGGTCCACGACACATGACAAGCCAGAATCATTGCCTGTGTTTTGCTGTCTGAGAGTTTGTTTTCTTCTCATACTGTGTGTGTACCGGAAAACCTCAGTGCCACAATTTCAGATCTCTCATTTCCTGTACTCACTAACGTGGGTCGCTCTGCACAAACTTAAAATGGTAGATGACAACATCAATCATACTACGCTACTCATGATTTGGTAAAATGGGATGAGTTTGTAAAGTCCATGGAATACAACAGAATAGAACAATAAATAGAATATCAAAAGAACTATACTATGACATTTAGTCCATGTCCGTATGCTTTGAGGTCCGATATAATATTTTCTTTCTCTACCAGAGCAAAAATACTGATATAACACCAAATATTGAAATGCGTGTCCAATAAAATACTCTTTAGAAGGAGAAAGTTGCCTCCCTCTAGTACTATCTGCCTGACTGTGCAACAGCAGTACTTCACATTTGTTCATGCACACACATGTATTAACAAGCACACACAGAACAGGTGCAGCCATATGACAGTGGACAGGATGCAGAGTCAGAATATTTTCCTGGCAGTGCTTGTATTTCAAGCAGCATTAATCTGATTTTAATGTGTGTGAAGAGCAGATGGATAGAGGGCAAAAAGAAAAGAGAAGGGAGAAGAACACACAAAATTAGCACAAAAGATTTCATTGGGGGTGTTGAAAAGGAAAAAATATGACCGATATAGAAAGTGCCAAGAAAGCAGATCCATGAGAAACCGCTTCTGTGATGCAAATCAACTAGCGTGGTTTTATTGCTCATCATAATTGATTGATTCTCATGACAGATGTTCCAGAAACTGAGCATATAAAGTTGTTAGGTCTGTTTAATGAACATACTGATCTCAGAGAGGGCTGAGTATTTTAGTAGTTTGTTCAGTCCATATCAGCGGAAGAATACAGATGTTCAACTGAACCCAATTCCATGAAAATCTTCAAGATCTAGAGTACAGTTCTTCTGTCATCATTTACTCACTTCCATTCAGTCATTCATGTTAAACCTGTATTATTTATTTCCCTCTGCAAAACACAAAAGATAATACTGTCAAAAATGTCTCCAGTGTTTTTTTGTTTGTTTTTTTTTGTCCATACAATGACAGTCAATGGGGTCTTTCACAGAAGAAAGGTATTTAGACGGGCTTACTTAGTGTATTTAATTGCATTAAAGGCAAGTTACTAGTAAGTTAAATGACAAGATCAGATATTTCTCCTCAAGTACATTAAAAAGCCATCTGTGCAAAATGAAACCACTGCTAAACTATTTTACTCCCTTTACACAGGACTTGCAGCCTGTGGGCAATGGGTCTGGAGTATTATTATGGTGTACCAGACTGATTAAAGAGACGTCTTTCTGACTCACCAAATCTATTCATAATGGTCTTGTTCTATGTCATGTCATCTAGCAAAGACAGAAAGACAAAACTTGAAACTAAAGAGAAAATATCAGAATGTTAACATCAAAATTTCAAGTCTGAGAGAAGAACACATTTTAATTAGTAAGTCAAGACAACTTACATGAAAACAAACAAACAAAACATGGAAGTGAATATGGAAAACTGAAAAACTATTAGAGAGGGGACCAAAAAAAAAAAACTTTGTCAAGCCGGCTGTGTGACCTCAAAGGTCAACTGGTAAAACCAGAAACCATTCTGATGGGGAGGCCTTGATAATAGTAAAAGAAAAGGTGCTTTTCAAGATAGTTTGAAGGCATTGAGAATAAAGTTATCAAGTGAAGAATATAGTTCTAATTTCTGATTTTCATTTAAAAAAGTAAGGCAAAGTCTAGACAGAGCAGGTAAGTTTTTAACATTACCTTGGACACACAACCCAGTAAAGACATAAAGGGAAGCAGTTAAACAGTACATTATGGTTGGTTTTAGTGGTTGAGCGTTATTGATTTTTTTTTTTTATAGCAGAGGCTGATAAGCTTTGAGAGAAGGGTGCCCAATTGTGTGTGTGTGTGTCTATATATATATATATATTATTATATATATATATATATATATAAACCAGCTGTATCACGCTAATTTAAAGATTTTGAAATTAAATGTATATTTATTTTAATTAATATTTACTAAATTAGAAAAATAATTTGAAAACTAATATGAAAAATCATCTGAACTTGATAAAAAAAAAAAAAGTTTGATCAAAAAATAAATATTAACCAATATTTACAAACCCTAATTTCATTGTTTTTTTTTAAATTATGACCTTCTTCCATGGAACACAAAAGAAAACGAAGATAATCCTGGCTGTTCATTTTAATATAATTAAAGTGAACAAGAAATAGAGATGTTAAACACCAAAATGACAAATAGCATCACCAAAATGAACAGAAGAAAATGTAATAGATTTGATTGACCCTAGCTCTCTTGGTGTGTTCATGACCAATCAGTAAAATAATCTTTTCAATTAATAAATTAATGTAGTTCACAAAACCTGTCTGAATGATTCATGACTACATCCCTTTTCAAAACTGCAGTATTCAAAATGGCTCCTTTTGTGGTCCACAGAATTTTGGAATGATAAGGGTGGGTAACTGTTTCGAGGAGTCTTTACAGCAGAAGGCTGCATGACAGGTACAAATGTCTGATGTTCGACTAGTTCAATGGCTCCTTTTCATTTAAACCGGTTCTAGCTAACAGGATTACAGCCCAGAAACAATGAATGCCGCCAGCTGGTGCGTGCAAGTGCATGAAAGCTAATTGTTAGCCCATGGTACCAGAAGGACACTAGCAAGACTGAGAAACGTGGTTGCACTTGTGTGTTCATAATAAATGTTGGGGCTGGTCTTCATGGAAACATGGTTATTTAGTGCCGTTTCATTCCAGGAGGAACATGGATGCATGCAAACACTGCATATGGACCACCTTTGGCAATTCAGGTTAATTATTAGCAGTGTTTGAGCACTCTTAATCCGTCTGAGGTTGGAGAACAGTACAAAATAATACCTACAAAAAGGTGACAACAACATAAAATCCCAATAACTCTAGCTAGCTGAATCCAATACAACAATAATGAAAAATCAAATGGGATGCATTTTCCTTCTAGTGACTTCTGAGGAAATCAACCCTGTTTACTACCAATGAACCAAAAACCAACACAAATGACTCACTGGGTACTGCAGATTTGCTTTGGATTGCACTCAAGTGACACCTCGGCTCATCAAGACACTGGCTTTAATGGCTGATTAAGCAGCAAGACAAATCAACTACCTATTAACAAAAAGACCTTGCATGCAGTTAGATGTGGTCATGTGATACTCAATCCCACAAAGGAATCTGTTACAACAAAAAGACTATAACCCCATTTTAAAAAAAGTACCCATGGATGCGTGGAAGGCAAACAGTGAAGTTCAAAAAAAAAAAAAAAAAAAAAAAAAAAGAAAGAAATTAACAAAATAAGTTACAGTCCTATGTTAGTGCTTGTGGTATTATCTGCAAATAAGCCTATTTGTCCTTGCGCAATAGTCATGTGATTGACTCCACTGAATGTAGGTTATCCCCTCATGGAGCAGTCTTAGTCCGTTTATAAAAAAGAAAAAAAAAAAGAAAAAAAAACACAAAAACAAACAAACAAAAAAAGACATTTCTGACTCACTGGGCTATTGAGACACTATACAACCACAATGATGCAGCAAAAGAAACCAATTGAAGAATTGTTGTGAAAGTGGTATTTATTGCAGCTATACATCTTTTTTGTGCCAGTGATTTTATCAATGATCTAGATCTGCCTCGTAAAGATGATTACTTTCCTTGTGTCTGGAATATTTACTGGGTTTGAGAACAAGGCATTGAGAAAATAAGTAAATACTGGGAAGATGGTTAAAAAAAACCCTAAAACAAATAAATATACAATAAACACCAAAAGGAAGTAAAAGTTAAACAGCGCCTTATCTTTGCCCTCCACTTGTCTAGTACGTTCTTACCCGGAGGTTGGGATGGGTCCAATAACTGAATGACAAAATGTGCGTACAGATTTAAGGAAGTGACTCACTGCCTCTCAAGAAAAATCCTTTGCCATTTGAATGTATTAAACAAGGCTCAGCCCTTGGGAAGGGAACAACTGGCTAGCTGTGTGTAAGGGAGAGTGTGGGGCATGTGTCCTTGCGTAACCAGGACAGTAATGATATTCAAGAGATGAACACATACCTTCATTATCAAGAAAATTCCTCTGTAACAAAAGCAATCAATGTGATCTTGAACTGAAAGAACAAATCTACACTTACAAATGCACAGACATGTACAACAGCCACTCACTGAATTTACAAATCGGCCAATAACATCTGCACATTACTGTGTGAAAATACAATGGTTTTATGAAACGGTATCACCCAGCCTGCATTAGCACTTATCCTACATTACTCCATTTTCAATACATCTGGATTCACATTATCGAATTAATCAAGATTGGTACTCACAGAGGAATGTGGCGTTGCTCGATGTCGACCCGAGCCAATTCATCTTCCTCCACGTCGGTTTCTCCTCCAGAGCTGCTTTCCGTGGCGTCAGAATCGAAAGCACATTCGGCAGATCGCAGGTTGGTGGTACAACTCAGGGACAGTCGTTCTAATTCGGCCGGCATGGATCCGCTCTTCAGGAAACGTCCCAGTCCGTCCCTCTCCTGAGGGGTGAGGGCGTCGTCGGCATAACGGCCCCTTGGCCGTCTGGCATCCAGAGCACCCAGCGTGCCCTTGAGAAGTCCGCCCAACTGTTGCTGCACGTGGCGCTCCACCTGCTTTGCCTGCACCACCTGGAGTCGTTTGCGTAGTCGCCGTAGCCGCGCCTCGATCTCCCCTTGTCTGCTCTGACTGTGCTGGGTACGGTCGCTTAGCTCCTCCCCAAGGTCACCTAAGGGGTCTTGTTGGTTAGCGAGCAAGAGCTCTTCACTGCTAAGCAGCATACATTCTGAGATTTTGTCCTCTGTGAAAGGTGCAATGGAGGTTGGGGATGTTGCAGGAGGTTGTCCATTGCTGGGACAATTCTGGGACTCACCCGTTGACAGCTGGTGCTGCTCTGCACCGTCTCGAAGAGGACCATTTGTTGTCAATCCCCTGGTAGCATTTAAAATTTGAGTCTGATTTGACAAATCCTGCTCGACAGCATGTTGGCCACCATTAAAAGTCACTGCATTGTCTCGTTCAGCTGGTTTAGTCACTTTCTTTGTCACACCATTGACAGTGGCGCCTTGGACGGTGGGCGGCCCACATGGCCCACCTCCTCCACCGGCACTCATGATGCTCTTTAGCTGCTCTTCAGAGAGCTCTAAAGCCTGGTGCTTGCGTGGTATGAGGCTCGGCAGGATGCTGTGCGTCTTCAGTAGAACACCTTGCAGCTTGAGAGACTCATCTGAACAGTGATATGAGGTAACAAGGGGCTTGCAGGGGCCGGCCCCACGAGAGGGGCGCTCCTCCGATGCCTTGCGCTTGACTGCGCCGTTACTGGACACGAGGATATGGTTGGTGGGACCACTTTCCTCCACGCCACTCGGGGAGAGGGTGGAGGAGGGCGGAGCCAGTTTGAAGCGTATGCGGTGAGTTTCGGCCGGCGCGTCGGTTAGAGCGGGCGCCATTGCAGCCATGCAGCGCTGGGAGGGGGCGGGCGAGGGGGCCTCTCCCGGTGCCGAGGCCAGCTCCACACCACCCACCCACCACTGTTCCAGGGGGCAGCCTGAGAAAAACACAAAAACACACTTCAATTATCAAAAGGAAGAAAACATGCAAGACACATTAGGCTAACAAACATACAAACCCGATTCCAAAAAAGTTGGGACACTGTACAAATTGTGAATAAAAAACGAATGCAATAATTTACAAGTCTCAAACTTATATTTTATTCACAATAGAATATAGATAACATATCAAATGTTGAAAGTGAGATGTTTTGAAATGTCATGCCAAATATTGGCTTATTTTGGATTTCATGAGAGCTACACATTCCAAAAAAGTTGGGACAGGTAGCAATAAGAGGCCAGAAAAGTTAAATGTACATATAAGGAACAGCTGGAGGTCCAATTTGCAACTTATTAGGTCAATTGGCAACATGATTGGGTATAAAAAGAGCCTCCCAGAGTGGCAGTGTCTCTCAGGAGTCAAGATGGGTAGAGGATCACCAATTCCCCCAATGCTGCGGCAAAAAATAGTGGAGCAATATCAGAAAGGACAACCCAAGCCTGCATCTCTGATGGTATGGGGTTGCATGAGTGCGTGTGGCATGGGCAGCTTACACGTCTGGAAAGGCACCATCAATGCTGAAAGGTATATCCGAGTTCTAGAACAACATATGCTCCCATCCAGACGTCGTCTCTTCCAGGGAAGACCTTGCATTTTCCAACATGACAATGCCAGACCACATACTGCATCAATTACAACATCATGGCTGCGTAGAAGAAGGATCCGGGTACTGAAATGGCCAGCCTGCAGTCCAGATCTTTCACCCATAGAAAACATTTGGCGCATCATAAAGAGGAAGATGCGACAAAGAAGACCTAAGACAGTTGAGCAACTAGAAGCCTGTATTAGACAAGAATGGGACAACATTCCTATTCTTAAACTTGAGCAACTTTTCTCCTCAGTCCCCAGACGTTTGCAGACTTATAAAAAGAAGAGGGGATGCCACACAGTGGTAAACATGGCCTTGTCCCAACTTTTTTGAGATGTGTTGATGCCATAAAATTTAAAATCAACTTATTTTTCCCTTAAAATTATTCAAAAATGTAAACATGATTTGATATGTTATCTATGTTGTATTCTGATTAAAATATTGAAATTTGAAACTTCCACATCATTGCATTCCTTTTTTTATTCACAATTTGTACAGTGTCCCAACTTTTTTGGAATTGGGTTTGTACTTGCTTACTATTACATGTTTGTGTTTACAGAATGTTTAATTGTATTTTCAATGTAGTAATGAAATTAAACAGCAAGTGCAACACACCACTAAATTACACGTGCCTGACAGAGATAAAAAACTAATTTACATCTCATATTCATGAAACAGGAAAAGTGGTGTTGAATAGTGCAGTGGTATCATAGTAAAAAAATAGTAATAATAAAACCATGTTATATTTATCTATATGAATGTAAAATTACGTGTGTTTAAATGTATGTCTGTAATTTAATGTTACCAAAGCTTTGACAACATATTTACGTATACCTATTTACGATGCCAATGCCAGTCTGTGAAGCTTAGCGTAAGACTCGCTTGCATAAGGCTTATCTACTCCTGACAGCAAAATGGAAATACTTGCATGACCTTAGGGGTGTGCAATATCATGGTTTTAGATTGTGAATGATAAAAAATATTTCCATGATCTGCCTTTGAAGAAAGAACGTAGCATCATGCTACAGTGCATATTCTATCAGTTGCAGTTCTGGCAGCCCCGTCCCAACATACTGTACAACGCGACTTATATTCACTTACATATAATACGACTTATATCAGGTGAGGTTTACACTCACATAACACTGCAGTTTTTCACCATCACAAAAGTATATTATTGGTATGTGTTTTAAATCCTTGCTAGTTCAACTTTTTATTAGCACGCTGTTCTGACATAAGCTTTCTGAGCGTGTACACCCGAAGCACACGCACACTAAAAGCCTGGCACACAGTGTGTTCCTAAACTAAGTTCTTTCGTGTCTTATTGCACTTAAACTGTCAAACACACATACATAAACACAGTCATTTATATATTAAGTGAATATAAACAGTTCGAAAGCATGTCAGTATATTGCATCCATGCATTAGGTCTTAAAGTGACAGCAGCCTAATATACCTGCTGTGGTGTCATTAATGTTAATCAAATAACAAAATACAAAAGGGAAAAATCACTCACTCCTGGAGAATGAATAACTTCTGTAGCTTTTAGAATCCATGTATATTTCATTCATACAATGAAATCTATGTAGCATTTCATTTTTATATTTATATTTAATTTTATATTTTTCTTATAATGGTCCTGTTACAGTAAATACACCTACTGTAACAGAAAATATTAATGTACTATTAATTTCATTTGTATCTTATATCGTTTTTTCCTCATATTATTTGTAATTTGCATCTGTTGTTTTTAGTAGCAAACAATAAAAAACACTTTGGTTTTATCACCCACATCAACTTTGGCCTATATGGTCAGGGATGCAAACAGGTAAGAGGAAAAAAGGTGAGAACATTGCGTGGGGGTGGGGGCATGTTATTTAAAACAATATTGGCTGATTAGACGGCAATACTAAGCTGAACTGCAAACTGTTTGCCCTCTCACTTCACCGCTCCCACATCTCAGACCTCACATACGAATATTACCCTTTATAGACATAGTTTTTAAAGTAAAGAGTAAAGGAATCACTGTACAGTACTTTCTGAAACAACCAGTTCTTTATTTATCCTTGTAAGTTCACAAGTAAAAACCAAATTGGAGGGAAAAAAAAAAAAAGTTATTTAAGATCGTGGATCGCCCGTCCACTCCTAACAAAAACGTTGTTATTTTGGCCATATCGCCTACCCCTACATGACCTTCTAACATTTACAGATGAAGAATATACCTGTCAAATATAAACTAAAGCACAGAGGTAAACCACATCTCAAACGCATTAAACAGCACAAGTTTACACAAGGATGCTCTGTGTCTTCTGCTATTTTTCTAGATGCGCTCTTAATATATTGATAAATTGTACAAACTCAATATACTGCCCAGTCCTACTAACTGTGTGTGATTATATGATAAGCTACATTTTGACGTTCAACCCAATTACGACTCATGACCCATTAGTTGAGGACCACTGCGTAACGGATGACAATATCAATGTAGGTCAAACCTTAAGAGGAAAAAACAAAGAGCTAGACACAGACAGAGTTTAATATGGAAGCCAACTAGATAGATATGAGCATATTTCAAGAACAAATTACAGCGAAACTCTTTGCATGCAGGTAGTAGTTGACAGCACCAATAACTAAATCTGGAACATAAACCAATTCATTCTGCACTGTCAAAACACTTCAGGTGTAAAACATTCTTATTAAATCTAACAAGCTGATGTGCCATGCCTTAACGGATTTGGTGAATATTTTGAGAGCAGAGACACAAAATTAATTCGCAAAGAGACTTAGGTTCTTAAGATATAAAAACGGAGTGGAGCGACTCACACTGAAGCAACAGGGCTGAAAGCTGAAATGTCACCTTGTCTTATGAGATGGCCATTACAATAAATTACATGGGGGAAAAAGGCGGCTAAACTGCCTCCATTCAAAATGAAAACAGCTACTTTGAATTTGAATAGATCATCCAAAAATTACATGCAGATTTTAAAATGAAACACTAGTTGGTATTTTCCATGCAGTTACAAGTAACTGAGCTTTCAAAAAGGATACACAAGAACCATAAGATTGAATGAATTATTCAGACAGGTGTAGTAAAATGGAGCAATTAATTCTTTGATGATGAAAGCTGGCAGAACAATAATTTTTGGATGAACTATTCCTCCTAACCTGTTTGGGTTAACGTCTAAGGTAGAGAAACATCTATCGGATATTTAATTGATGTGTAAAAACAAGAACCTGGTTATTTTGAACAATGAAGATGACAGGAGAAACTCTGAGTCCTAATATTTCCACTTTACTTAATTTTGGCTTTCTGTACAGCGCATTTTCTCACACAGCCTGGCTTGTAAAGAATAGTTGGAAAACCACATAAAAACTTTGTTGTTTACATCTAGTGTGTGGAAAGAGTTGGATAAGAGGCAGATTTAGGTTGGGAACTGAGCAATAGAAAAGACAATTTCTACCTTAAATAATTCAGCTTCAACAATGAGACTTCTCGAATAATACTTATTCACTGCACAGGAAGGTGTGTGAGCTTAAAGCATATGGGAAGAGTAAAGGAAACTAAAGCAAACGCCTTTAGCAATAACAGCAGTCATGTTTCATGCCAAACATTATGAACATATCTAATATTAGTTCTTTTCTAGCAGTGCGACGAGTGATTAACGCTCCTCTAAGTTTTCAATCATCATTTTACGACACATGCATGTTCAACTACAAATCACAAAATGACTTCCTGTAGTGTGGAACTGAACACTTGAATCTGGTATTGAATACCATGTTCCTCCACTGATATATCAGTCAATGTGGTGGTACTGCAGTTCATGTGACCTTTACCCATACAAGATAACTAATCTTCAGGATATTCTTTATAAAAAAAATAAAAACACATTAAACGGTCATTGTGAGCTCTGTGGGTGCATCCACACCACCCTGGGTGGGGTGGAGTCTTGTCACAGAGCTCTTTTAACCATTATCTCTATTAAGGACCTACTAGTCAGAACAAACCTGACCTTATTTACATTTATCTTAAGAGCAGTGTCCCATGAAAACAAAGGAACCACACCTACAAGAACAGAGATATCCTACACACAAAAAAGTGGTTGAACAGTTTATTAAAATGGCATATGCCGACAAAGAACTAAATGCAATATGGTGGATATAACGCAAATATAAACAATTTAATGAATTTAATTAAATTTAATTTAAGTAAGATGTACACAAACCTGTTGACTTTAAAGGGAAAATAAAAGCACTATGGAATGACAAGGCTGTCAGTCAACTCTGGAACTGACACTAAACAGAATGACTTGTTACCCAGAAAATCTGTACATTTACATGCACAACAAAATGCTAATAACTATCAAAAATCATAGCGAGCACTGGTAGAGTCTGTGCAAGAGATCCAACGAATGCCTGCATTGAAAGTGTGAGTACTGTGTGAGGAAAAAAATGAAAGTTTACAGATTTTCAGTGACATTTCTACTAGGGCTGGGCGATATGGGCAAAAAGTCATATCTCTATTTTTTGGCTAAATGGCGATAGATATACGGTATATCTCTCTGTATTTTCTACATGTTTCTATTTGCATTTCAGAAGAAAAAAAACAATCTGTATTTAATTTAACATCCTACCTAATATTGTACTACAAACAATGTTCATATTGAAGGCTGTTAAAACAAAAATAGTGAATGTAACCATGTAGTCTGTTATATATGTGCAAAAGGGGGGAAATTACATTACATTCTAAAAGTAAAAATAATGCTTTTTAAAGCAGAAGTTAGACTCACTAAACTAGAAATGAAAATAAAAACAAAAGAACAGACTAATTAGCCATATTAGCCTATATTTTTATTACCCAATTACAACAGTCACTTTACAGTTACTGCTATAATAAAAATACACTAACTTGTAGGTTTAAAATTCTGCACATGGCACATATGTTGTTCAACAGCAAACATTTTAGCAAAATGTATATTTTAGTCAGAATTATGGCGATCCTATTCCATTGTGCTCCGTCTGTTTGGCGTGCATGTTTAGAGGAGATTCACTAGCAGGAGGCTCGTCCACTCCTGACAGCAAAATGGAGATATTTGCATGACTTTCTAACATTTACAGATGGAGAATATACCTGTAAAAAGTTATGCACTGAGGAAAACACCACAACATTAAAGAGCGAGTATCTGTCAGCAAATGAGTCTGTCAGTCTCAAAGCATCTGACGGAGCAAGCTACTTTAAACTATACGTGTTAACTATATATCTTAGTCTTACGAGTTAATTTTAAAGCCCTTAATATTAAGCATGTCTCATGTTAATGACAAATTGTATTATGCATTTTCCCTGCAGCAGCTCACTCTGCGTCCACCGCTATTTTTCAGACAGCGGTGGACGCAGATATTGTTTATACTCGATATACCACCCAGCCCTATAAACTACTATATATAATGTTGAATGTAATGTATAATAATGCAATGGGGGAATATTTGTGGGTCCTGATATATTTATTATTAGTTTAATAATAATCTTTTCTTTATTTTGGCTTAAAATATTGCGATAGTATCGTATAGTAGTTCAGTATCGTGATTTGTATCGAATTGTGATACGAGTATTGTTACACCTAGGGGTGTGCACGAATATTTGATTTGTAATTATTCAAAAAATAAAAATACTTTTTGAATTTTACTACATTGTTTTGCTGGCCGTAAATGCAGTGAATCCATAATAAATCCCAAGCAATAAAACCAGCAGTTATAATTAAATGCACTGTGTTGCATTGTGGAGCGCGTTTAACAAGTGTGTGTTTTCTCACAATGTCATTGTCCGCCTCATGTAGATTGGAATTGCTTAGATGAAAATGATCTTACTAAATGATCTTATAAAATGAAATTACTTTTGATCAGATGAGTTAATAAAACTGAGTAATCATAGTAACACCACCACAATGAGAAATCACATGAAATCCAAACACCAGTCGAATGAGGAAAGACAGCTGTCCATCACTGCATTCACGACAGGCAAGCGCAGCTGTACCCCGAGTGAGCCGTTAAGATAACTTTTCAGATAGCAAAATGATCAAGACATATGCTTCCTTTAGGTTTTGTCGAGGGAACAGAAAAAAACAAAGCGCTATTAGAAACTCAGTTTGCACGTCTATCTTCGTGTCTCTGCAACGTCTGTCAGCGCAGATCGTTTTCTTACCCGAGCATATGGATATTATTGTTTTTCTCAACATGAACGTGAAAACAATAACCATATTCTGATTTGAGTGTATATGTACGTTCTGCAAGATAACTAGCGCAGTCTGCTTTATTTCACATTTTTCCGTTCGCGCTGCTTGAACAGCTGCTTAAATGTTTAGTTCTTTACATTTTTTGTTTGCATACTGTTTAATGTTTAAGTAAAAGAAATCCTTAAGATATAACGTAAGCTTGCTGTGTATATTGCCTAATTGTAAGCTTGTTCAGAAATGACGCGTCATTAAGTATTCAAATACTTGATTTTTATCAGTCCGAATATTCGAATGCAATATTTTTGAAAAATTAGTTATACCCTTAGTAAATAAACAAGCACAAAAAATATGAGCAGATTGAAAAATCCATCAGATCACAGTAAAAATATGTGTAAGTGCAAAGAAAAATCAGGGTAATGGGCAAAAAAAAAAAAGTTTTGTATAAACAGTTTATAATAAAAAAAGTTTAAGGCTTTGCCCTACCTTACATGCTGCCAACTTAAAGTCCCCCTGAAATCAAAATTAAATTTTGTATGAATATGTTAGCCTTAAGTTTATGAATAATCTGGTGTGTTCCAAAACATCCACACGAAGCCAGAGCTTTCCCTCTCCGATCTTTTTTTTCCCCCTCGTCTCAAGAAATATCTGCATACACACGAAACCACTGAAACGACTCAAAACGATGTAGTATACATCAGTAGCCAGATCAGTATGTGGCACTGTAATTCTGCAATAGAGATACACTAAAAACAAAGAATAAGACTTGGAGCATGCGCATAAACCTTGTACTACACAGTACCGATTCACATTAAATCAATCGGTACCAAATTTTGGTACCTGAGAACGCAAGGTGCGAGGGTACGTTAGAGAAAAAGAGAGAGAGACTGTGACGTGATATTCACCCCTGCAACTTGTTCAAAAACAACACACAGGGAAATGGCTACCCAAAAAAGTTCTGAAGTGTGGGCCCTATGGTTTCCGCGATGAGGAAAACACAGACAGAATCGCGGAATCCATTCAGAAAAATGGAATTCACTGTATAATGGAGAATGTCATAGAATGTCAATTTTTGGATAAATAAATCAAAAGTAGCCACTTGAATCGAATCGTGATATGGACTAGGGTCTGTGGATATTAATCATATCTATCATATCATTTACACACGGAAACTTCAAGGAAACCCAGCAACCCGTAAAAATTGTTTGATTTAGCTTGTAACAGAAATATATTACTTTTGTACCGCATAATGTATGACATAGAATGCATTTTCTGTCAAATTTAAATCATACAACCCTCTACGCACACCTTGGCAGTAGATTTGCCATTGGCTATATATTTTAATGACAAAACATGACTGGAAGTCTTTTATTCAACTTAGTCACAAAATGCAAAACAATGCAGGTGCATTTCACTTACTGACAATTATTGTGGTAATCAAGTAATTGGTCAATTATTTTGACAATTAATTGAGAAATCTGATCATTTTTTTGTAGTAATAAAAATAGACCTAAGTGAATAGGCTTCAAAATGACTTAAAATACATACATAACATCAAGGAGATAATTGGTTTAAATAAACATGAACAACACTGTTACAATACATAATGTAATATAAACAATATTATAAAACAATCAACTTACATACATAGTTTTATAACAAATGCCTGCAGAGGGCGAACTGATGTATTCTCCTGTGTTAGTGTAGGTTTATAAATGATAGCACTAAGCTATGCTATTTTATTGTTTTAATACATCGTGCAGCATTACAAAATCTAATAATGCAGTTCATGGATTCTCGTATGTGGAATGCACCACCTAAATTGCAAATGTTTTTAAATCAAACACTCGAATTTAAGAAACGTGACAGCCCTACATTCTACTTTTTGAGTATGAATTATCACATGCCGTAAAAGGCAGAATAATCCAAGTATTGTATAAGGTTTTGTCACAAACTCAACTCAGTGATGCTGATATCGCAAGACAGCTTTTCACTTTAACGAGAAGCATGTCATATTTTAATATTGTGAGATCTTGTCAGCTTCCAGTATGAATGAAACATACATTACATGTGTTTACAGTGCTTAATAATGCTCACACCATCCTATTTTTGGTAAAAATATGAAAAATAATACTTAGCTCTTAAGAAATGTGAAGTAAACATATGATAATCCATGTTTTTTCTCCAGTGTAGTGTACTGAAATGTTAATTTCTGAAGATTTATAGTTGTAGACCACACGCATGTTAACAGGGCACCCTGCCGTTTTCCCAATAAAAATACATTTTTACTGCAAAATAAGTTATATTTATTCTTGAATTTTTTTATACATTTTGAAATTGCATTTTAAAATCGCAAATCACAATTAGAAAGAGCCATAAATTAGAACCAGAAAAAAAAATAAAAAATTCACAATTAGCCCTAATATTTGTGTATATACACATATACACAGATAGATAGATAGATGTGTGTATAATAAGCCGATTTATATATATTTATAAATCAGCTTATCGTTATAAAATGGCACAGCTTTTTACATTAAGATAAATTCATGTGATATCATCTGAAAGCTAACCTTAACACATTTAACTAGAGATGCACCGATCGATCAGCCAGGGATCGGAATCAGTCTCACTTACCGATTCCGAGCCGATCCGTTTTGTTACCAGCAGCACAGGCAATAACATCAGCTGCGCGTTCTCGCTCTCTTCTCTCCGACGGTGAAGTGACACACACCCGCGCAGGCGCCTCCTTTCTCACTCGTCTCATTCGCTCCGGTTAAATAGTGCTTGTAATGCGCATAATTTTTGTCATTCTCGTAGATTTCGCACTCACACCAAAAGCGCGTGCACCACTGATCTATATTAGTGAAGCGGACAAGCCCATTCAGTTACAAGTCAAACAGAGTCACAAGTACCAAAATGAGTTGCTTACTGCGCTTAAAAGGTCAAATACATACAAAATTATGTCAAAATGCCGTCTTGGCGATTATTCAGATAAAGTCAGTTTTAGATCGTTAAACAGCTGAAAAAGAAAACGCATGTTGTGTAACAGTATTGGGTCTGTTCATAAACTCTTAAAGGGACAGCAGTCCAATATTCCTGCTGCTGTCTGTCATGTTATTTAAAGAACAAAAGACAAAGAAAATCACTTTCTGCTCTTGACTGAATATGTTTTATAACTTTAATGGTAAGAATGAATCTGTATTTAATATTTACAATAAAGAATACAGAAATTAAGGTAAGCAATTTAAAATAACACTGGATGGTTTACTTTACATTTGATTACTTTAATTTCTGTAGTATTCCTCACATGAATAAAAACCTACTTAACCTGAAAAACAGTTTCATAGCACTCTTTATTCTATTGCATTTATTTGTGCTGTTTGCAAATTTTTTTTATTTGTTCTTACTTTATTACTGACATTTTACTCTTTTTTTAAAAAATGAAAATAAAACTTTGCGTTGAAGAAAACTCGTTTTTTGTATTATAGCTCTTAGAAAGAAAACTGGAATTGGCAAACATCACTCATATTGTTTTGAATGGGAGAAAGTGCAATGCTCATTATGGCGGAATAAGTCCCGCCTTCTAAACAAGAGCCAATCGCCGATTGGTGAAGTCATCGCATCACAGCAGCGGCCGTTAGAAGCTCCGGTTCCTACAGAAACAGTCAGACACGCGCCTCCGAAATGAGACATAAGAGATGCGCATTTAGCATTGTGCATGAGCTTGGTCCGGTCATGAGCGTGTAGAAACAACATTTATGAGACAGTTGTTGTTAGATTTCACTGGTGAGTTCAAATATGAAATTTAATATGAAATTCAATATGAAAGCTTGGCAAAGAGCTTGAGAATTTGATGTTTCCCCATTCAAAGAGATAGGAGCTGCACTTGAATGCCCGAGAGGCATTTGAAAGATGGCCGCCAAGTTAAAAGACTTGTCTTAAAGGGACTTTGCTTATACTTAGCATCTAACTCAAACACTGAGTGAAATCTAACAATTTATTAGCTAATGGCTAATGATAGTCACAAAGACAAGTGATTTACTCGCATGGAAGATTGATGTGTCAAAGAAACCAGAAAATAGAACCTAGTTATATATAAAGAACACTGTTACTTAAATTTAGTTCCTAAGAGTGAAAACATTTTACTAAATTAGTTTATCCCTTTTTTTTTTGTCTTTTTGATCTTTGTGGCTCCAATCTTGGCCCTCAAACAAAGATCTAACACAAGGGAAGTTTTCAAATGACCTGCTTTGTGGATTGTGATAACCTCCTTCTCTCACACTACTTGAAATGTGTGAAGGTCAGAAACATGCATTTCAATGACTCCTGAGTGGTGGAGAGAAAGTAGTAGTTCCCTGGGTCCTATCTCTCAAACAATCCAAAAATTTGCATTTGGACACTCATTAACAGACCAAAGACTATTCTTAGACATGTCGAGCATGTCATTGCCAGCTAGCGACTCTTATTTTCCCTGGGTATATCGTTTTATCATGAGCACAATGCTGTTGTGTAATTACACTTACCTAAAGCCACAACAGCACTATCAAAACAGATCTCAGAACAGTCATATTTTTGTGTAACCTATGCCACACACAGTGCTGGTTTATGGGGAAAACATAAGGTACTTATTAAACAATCCTCTAACAGTTTGCAACTATTATATCTATCTATCTATAAATACATTTTTTTTTAAAAATCATCATTAAATTTAGGTATCAATCGGTCACATTCTACTGATTAAAACACCACCTCTACTCATCTACTCAATCAAAACAAAACTGATTTCAAGTGGTTGTAATACGTCCAGATCACGGTTCTCACACGGTCTGGACTAAGAAGGAAGTGTGTGAATGAGAATTTATCTTTTGAGTGTGTAAATGTAGGTGTGAGAGAGAGAAGGCCTTTATCTGTGGAAAGTTGACGCATCACATGTTCTTGTACTATTTTAAAACAAACCTGAGGATCTTAGGTTAAATTTGATATGAATATATAAGTGGAAAGTGCATATTTTGCCTTGACCATTGCACTATTTGTCCTGTGGTGTGATATCAAAGTTGTAAAAGTTCAAATATTCTATATAACATGAATTATCATGAATTCATAAAAGCTACAAATGTAATAATTATTTAAAAAAAATAAGCAAAATTATGTTTAAAATAGTTATAGATGTACGTCACACCACTAAACATGTCAACTATCCTTGTGGGAGGTAAATATACATTAAACTCTCGGTTCAGCCTAACCTTAGCTAACAACTTTTAACAACTGTCACAGCTAGTTAAACACAACAGTGGTGGACAAATGTAATTATTTTTTATCATGCTCTTGAGAAGATCAATCTACAAAAAAAAAAAAAAAAAAAAAAAAGTGGCAGAAGGTCAACTCGGCATTCGCATGGAGTCTGGAAGTCTTTGATTTCTTCCATATGGTTCAAGTATTCCCAGCAGGGTGAGTTTACTAACAGAAGCCCTTTAAGGCTGAAATCAGAAAGCATTTCATTTAAAAAGACTTAAAGTGAATTAACTTTGCCCACAAAAAAGTGTTTTTGTTTGTAAAACAGACACACTTGCCCTTGTAACAGAGAATAATAAGACAAACTACAAAAGTTTTCTCTGGTTACAGGCCACAGTGTCAGGTTATTTTTCCCAAACACATTAAACAGGTGGCCCTGTCTCATAATCTGACTAACTCCTCTCTCCGCTCCCAGCCAAATGGCCCGGTGATGTCTCCAGTCCCGGCCTTGAACTTTAAAGAGAGAAGAACAACCTTGATGTTTCCAGACACTGTTAGTCAGTAGCTTGCACTTTCTATCACTTTTCATTTTTAACCTCCCAAAGTCCTGGCAATCTAATGCCCTGCCGACGAGAACAGAGTTCAAATTACACTTAATGGATACAACTTAGGAGCTAAGCCTTTTAAGTTTAAAATAAAGCCAGGCCTTGGGGTTTCTGAGTCAGAAAAAAAACAGGTAATTTTGTGACACTGATTTATACTTCAAACTGACATTGACTGCAAGTTACACAGAGTTGCAAGGGTATCAATACTCAAATGGATCATAAAAGGATTACAGAAAGACTGATTTAAATGGCTTAAAACAATAATTCAATTCTCTTTAAATTCACTTCGACACCCTTCAACAGTGTGGGAGCCAAAAATAATTTCATGCAGTTCAACAGCTGAGATCTGTGGCAGCCCACACAAAAGGTATATCAAGTATGTCTAGAGAGAACAGACAAATTTTAGAATCTTTATGAATACCTCAAAAAAAAAAAAAAAGTGTCTAAACTTTAAGGTGAAATTATTTACCTAAAAAAGCATATTAAGTGCTCATTTATGTACTTAAAAACACAAAACAAAGGAAAAATCAGAAAAAGTGTAAGAGATTTCCATATGACTGCACCGCCTTGAAAACTGAAGCACTTAGTCAATGGTATTGATGTGTTACGTAACAGCTCTTCCTGTAAGGAGGGGATGTAGGACAATGATAAATCTGGACGGAACGAAAAGAAAGTACACAACAGCTCATAATCATATGTCTACCCCTGGAGACTCTTAAAATATCCCACAGACAGACTTTAACCATTCAATACATTACCTGTCCAGTCAATGTAATAATGAGCTAGTTTATTATGTTGGGGGCAATCAAAACAGACTGTTCCAGTACACAACACAAAAGACCTCAAAACCAGGAAATAAGAGAGCAAACAGAACAAACAGCACAAGAGAGAGACATGGCATTTCCCATTAGGGATCAATACAGTATCTATCTATCAGACGAGGGGGGAGGTTTGGGTCTAGGAAAGTCTTTGTTTCAACAATGTTTTAACCCCATCTGGGAACAACAAGGTTTCAGAAAGACAAACAGGCCCCCCATTTAATAAATTACAGTCAATATCTTGTAGGACAGACAATATTTAATGTATCTGAATGTCTTATGAAGGGCTGAACATGTTAAGGTACAAAATGCATAATAAAATCACGTCATTAATGAGGGACAATACATCACGAATGTCTCTTCAAATCATAAACATCACGTACACATGCGGAACCTGTTATATTTGAGACCTGAGATCAATGGTGTGCTGCGAAAAATATGCAACGTAACGCATTATATAATGGAAAAGTACAGCGCGTTACACTAACCACAGGTTGAGCAGGTTAATGTTCTATTACACATAAAGCCCTCTGCTGTCCACAACCAGGCAAACTACTGTGCTAAATATAATAAACCCTTAAATTAGATGGAAAATAAGGGTTAGGACGAGCTTAAGGCCATAAAGAATGGCTGGCTGCGTTTCGAAAGCTGGCGTGCTGCCTACTAAAACAGGATTTTTGTGAATTATTTCGCTACGTTTCGAGACGCAGCCGATGGCTGAGCAGCGCGAGGAGATTCTCATAAAAAATCTCTCGCGACGTCAGTCCGGTTGAGCGGGGCGAGGGCAAACGAAAAGGGAAAGAGGGGAAAAACAACAAAATATTATGTAATGCAGCTAGTTATGGAAAACTCCCCGTGTCCAGTCTCAATGCAAAAGTTGTAACTGTTTACCCCCTGATTGCATCATTTTAGCACATACGTGTGTATATTCAGTACTGAACAGATACCGGAAATCAAATTTATGGGTGATTTGTTTTCTTTAAATGATATCAGAATAAAAAAATAAAACATTTTTGTGAGTCTTAAAGGGCCAGTACGCACTGACTGTATAATTAATCTGTATTACTGGAAATCCATGTGATGCATAGGCCTGGGACAACATCCAATAACCGAGATAGTAATGCAATGCACACCATTCGCACAACACGAACGAAACCCTACTGATCTAGATGCAGCAGACATATACTGCGCACCCAACCCATGATCACACACGCGCACACTGCATGGGTTTAACCTACTCAATGCAAAGCCCCTGAGTAAACGAACATGCCTCATGCGTGATTACCAACTACGTGCTTTCGTAAAGTTGACACGTATAATTATGTGTGCGCTAGTCGGGCTGATTTTGCAACCTTGATGGTCTGACTTTCAACGCCGCCTACTTCACGAGTTTAACCAGAACAAACCGTGGAAAATAACTACCGAGAGCGAAAAGCGTCCGATCTGAGCCGCATTTATAGAGTTAACGCGCCCTCGACGTGCACTATTTCACCTCACGGCGATTTAATGCATAATTGCGTTAAAAATGTCTGAAGTTGCCTCACGCCACCGAGTTTTAAACTAACAAAGAGAAAAGGAGGAACCTACCACGTGATGAGGAGCCGATTCCGGGGGAAATGTATGTAATAAATCCCCACGCTTAAGAAATATAGTAGTAATAACTGACACGCAGAAGCAATTATCCAGATGCAGATTCCGCTGTTGCACGTTCAGGTGGAAAAATCCCCGGCCTCTCGTGCGCTCCGGTGTTCGGTAACCCCCCCACCCCCTCCTTCTCCTCTTCCTCCTCCCACTCCTCTGGGCTGCGTTTAGGAATCACGAAATGGGCGAAAGAAACGGGGGCAGTCGAGCTATAGGAGCCCAGTCGGCTGTTTTTCAATCGCCCCCGACAAAAGCCACGTAAAAACAGTGAAATGTATCCCTTGTCCGGTCGTTCTTTGAGCGCAATCCCTTCTCTCCTTCTCCGAAAGGTCTTCGTGTTCAATTTCGGCTGTTAAAACTCCGTTTTTGTCCGTTTTTTTATTGTTGTCGTTCGAGGGGGAAGCGACGAGCTCTGAAAATGGCGGCTCGCTCCTCTCCCTCGGATTGCGAGTCTGACAAACAGAAAGAAGCGGAGCGGCGCAGTGGCGGGAGAGAGACGCGCTACTCTGACCGGCCGCTAGAGGCGCCAAGCTTCCTGCGTCATGACGTTAGGGGGCGCCACATTTAGACGTACATTTACTACATCACCACATTAATCCTAGTCAAACAGACGCATAATTGGTCGAAAACAGTCAGAATCTAAATTTGACCACAATTAAAATGTTTAAATTTTAACAAAATGGCATACTGCTATAATTTAATTAGGATGAAAACAGCATAATAAGTAGTGCCTAGAGCCCTGCCTACTGCTGCACATTTCTAGAAAGAAGTTATAAAATAAATACTCTAGAGGGAACTCAAGAGGGAACCTCTACCAGTAGAGGGAACTCAAGGGCCTCTAAAGTGCTCTATAGTGACCAAGGGATAGGAAGTCCTCAAGAAAATAATACTAAGTTGAGCGGAATATGACAGAATAACCACTATAAAATCAGATCAGATGACACTACACTGAATTACTGTGCATTAAAATAAACACAATCCAAGAACTAACGTGTGAACTGAAATGCAAGATTTGTATTAGTAGTAGTAGTAGTTGCAGACAGAAAGACAAAAATTAGCAACATAAAGTGAATATAAATCAAAATATGCTGAACACTATGTGGCAATGGGCTTTTATCAGGTTGAAGAAATGAGAAATTATGAAACCAATATAAGGAGGGTTTAGAGCTTCCTGTTTACAGAAGCCTTCATAAATAATAAAATAAAAAGACAGCACCCTCTACTGTTTAAAATGGGAATACTCCATATGTTTTAACTTCCTTTCTGTGGCACTGGTTATTTAGCTTTACCCTATTTTCTCTGTTTATTCTAACAACTTATAGTATACATACTGCAGAGATACTACAGGAACATCCCCATAATATATTATTACAACTGAATATACTAAAACAGATGCAAATACACACATGACTTAAAGAGTGTCAGACCTTAGAGATGAATGGTTTCAGTCTAATCTGATGGTTTACTGGAACCTCCATTATTAATCCAAATGTAACTTGTAAACTCAAAAACACAGACAGCGATCCAACCTGCAGTCTGAAAAACAAACAAGCAACAACAACAACAACAAAGAAAGTTAGCATTTATTCTTAGCATTTTAATAGCCTATATTCCTAACAATAACATACATGATTTTAAATGTATTTAAAAAAAAAAAAAAAAAACTTAATCTGAATTGCACAATTGTAAGCTAAATATTGTAAAAGTTTCAATATATTAAACGTAAACATTCATAACATAATAAAAAGCTGCAAATGTATCATGTATTTCACTTGTCACAAGCAGAACTTTGGGAGACAATAACAGGAGAAAACGTATTTAATAAAGTAAGTTAAACTAACTTAACAGATAAATTGAAAACAGATAGTAAAATGTAAACAATAAGATTTAAAAAAAATACTAACAAAAAGTCAAATACAAAACAAACAGCGCATTGTAAGCTGCATCTGAAGGCAGATGATGGAGTTACGGAATGTGTTTCAAAAGCATGTAAGCTGCCTACCTGACATACGTGCGTTCAAAATGTTGACTTAGTAGGCAGCTCACTAGGTTTTGAAACAACCACATACAATCAATACCAATATAATTAAAAAAAACTTGCAGAGTTATAATAGAGATATGAATACGAATATAATTATTGCTATTAGTTAGATAAGCTTTTTAATAAAGTCCAGTATTAATTTCGTTTACTCAGGCCCATTCACAGTAGGTTTAGCATGCTAACATCATCAGCTGATAGTCTCTGCTGTATTACAGCCTTTCTTTCATCACCACTCACATCTTGAAGACGAATTCAAAGGGTAAAATTTTAGCGGACATTCTCGCTTGTAACTACAGGAAAAATACAATTTTATGGTTGTTTTAATTTTACTTGGAGGTTAATTCTGATGGACCGAGAGATTTTTTTTGAACCCAAACAATTTTTGGCCTGTTGACTGCAATCTCCGGGATGAAATTACTTTGTCATAATGTCTACCGCTCACTGAATAAGAGGAAAAATGAAACCGTGTTTTCTTGTAGACCTTATTCAGCATTTTACGTTGAAAATAGTATTTTTCCCATACTAAAATAGCAAAAAGAAGTATATTTTACATGACAGAGTACAGAATTCACGTTCACTTACCTGCACAGATCAACCAGACTTGAGCCGGAAGTACCGCCTCATTTCAACCTGTGATTGGTCAGTGGCTGGAAAGGCGGCCGCTGATTGGCTGCTTTATGTGTTTTTAGAGAGAGATGGGTTTACGAGTGAAAGTAAAAAAAACTGTAACTTTGCAAGAGTTGATTTTTATTTGTTTGTTTGATTTTGTTGTCTGTTAAATATGCAAGTACCAAATACACTGTCACGTTTGAACATATAATATCAGGTCTACTGTAAAGCTTAATATCGCAGTATCTTTGTCTGCTGTTGTCATTCCCGCAAGCGATTTTATAAATGTCAGCGCATATATATGGAAATACATTATTATTATTATACATTTATAATTAAGTTACAAATGCTAAAACCTTTTACATTGTCCATTGAAGGGACATTGCATTTTATTTGTTTTCACAGTTGTATAAACAACTGTAATCATTCCAGCGGAATTATGGCATTTTGGTGAAAACCATGGTAATTTTAAGAACCTATGCACTTTTAAACAGTGTTAAAGAAAAAGCCAATGGTAGATTAGTGTACCAGGTTTCGTATTTTTCCTCAATGACCACATCAGGACTTTCAGTCAAAGTTGTTTATTCTATTACCTTTTAATTCCTTAAAATGTACAATAAGAAGCATTTAGCAGAGATCAAAAACATTTCATAATAATAAACATGTTCTGGTAAAATAAAATCCATGAAAGATACTTTGTGCACATTTTCTATATGTTCATCAGTATTATCCTCAACAGCACCAACATTTCAGAAAATTGTCTCAAGAAGTCTGACCACTGGTCACTGTGCCATACAATAGTGTTGTAAATTTGGGCATTGTGGTTTGGGTTCCAAAACACACAGTAAGACTAATGTGAGCCAAGGAAACCACCACACCCATTCACTTATCGTTTACTCAACAATTCTCTAATCAAGGTCTTGCAGCTAGGCAAAATGTGGATGCAGATGTTTTGAAGGTTGATAACTTTTAGAGTAAAACAGATGAGTGTGAGAGTGGCAAATTGGTCTCAAAACAAATAAATAAAACACAACAAGTGCTTTTTTGAGCATAACTCACAAGTTTTAAAATCTGGGGAAGGGGGGGGGGGGGCTGCATCATCCAGAACTAGTACTTTCTATAGTTAACTTTCAAAAAGATTTTTCTTCTAAACAGATGGCAATCTGATAGAAGATATGCAGTTGACACTGAAGCCAAACACTTTTTTTTTTTATTTATTCAGAAAGTGCTTTTTTTTTTTCTCCCGGCAATTACGATCCATGAAGAAAAAAGGAGGGGAGAGGAATCAGAGGACTACCAACTCTTACACAGGTCTTTATTCAGATTAAATGCCGATAAAATAACATAAAAGGCCTAAGCATTAAGACAGGAACATTGATGAACGTCTCTGTGGCTCTTTTTTGAGTCTTAAATTGACAATTAACTTGTTGAGAAGATAGTGGAGTCATTGGCAAATAAGGGCAATTTGAGCTCAGACAGAACTTGAATTCTTCAAGTGATCATGTCTGCGATAAACATGTCTGCCAGTGACGATGAGGGATGAGACAGGACCAGAAGATCAGACCGATGAGAGACCTCTAAGGCATGATGACGAGGGGGTGGGAAAAGGCAAGAACGAATGATGAAAATAACATGACAGAAATGAGGAGGTACTGTTATTAGCAGCAGTTTGTTTTCCTTTTTTTCTTCTTCCTCCTTTTTCAGAGCTGGAGTCTTCGAGCAGCCCCCGAATTGGCATTATTTCAAAGTCCAGAGTGGTGTCCAGGGGGGCTACAGAACCTCGTCGCTCTCCGTGGTGTGAAGCTGTGTGTCATCAGCGTCCGTCATACTGCTCTCCTGTGACTCCTCCACTTCTGCTGCTGAGACCAACCAATAACATTACATAGTGCACACAGGGCCACTTAAATGGCTCACTGGGTAGGAGACTTACTTGAGTAGTAGGGATAGTCATCAGGAGTGACAGGTTCATCATCATCTGGGAGGTATCGCTTATCTATGGCCTCTTTGATCTGATTATTGGCCCCTTTGGGGTCTAAGTCCATGGCCCAAGAGAAGTTCATTAGTGCCAGATGAGTCTGACCAAGCTTCTTATAGACCTATAAAATGATGTACATTTGTTTAGTGGACATTTTTAAAATGGTGATATCAGTATGTAGCTGATGTAAAATAAATGCAAGTAAGCAGCAGAGCTGTAGGTGTACCTTTCCTATTAAAAAGTAAACAAGGGACTCTTTGGGCACTATTTGCTTTAGCTCTTCAAGCTCCTGCAGAGCAGCCTGTGAAGAATAAATTAGTTAACATTTTTAAAAGGTATATAATCTTGTCTGACTGTTGTTAGAAGTTGAGGCATACCTTGTACTTTTCATTGGCAAAGAGAATCGAGGCCCTATGAAATTTGCATAGCGGGTTCTTGGGGTCAATGCTAATGGCTCTGTTCAGGGTCTCCAGTGCATGGTCTGATTTCTTCAAAGCATGTTGAACCTGATATGGAGCACATGAGAGAGGATATGAAGATGTAACAATGCAACCATTCAAAACAAACATGTACATATAGAGCTAGTCTGGCATTTCCAGATTCAAGTAACAATCTTGTCGTTCAAATTTAGGTTGAATCACTTTAGATTTAAGGATTAGTTCACCCAAAAATGAAAATTCTGTCATTTATCACTCACCCTCATGTCCTTCTACAACTGTAAGACTTTCATTCATCTTCGGAACACAAATAAGGTATTTTTGATTAAATCCAAGAGCTGTCTGACTCCTCTGTAAACAGCAATTTTATTACCACTGTCAAGGCCCAGAAAGGTACTAAAGACATCATTAAAATAGTCCACGTGACTACAGTGGTTCAACCTTAGTTTTATGAAGCGACGAGAATAATTTGTGCACAAAAAACAAAACAAAAATAACTTTATTATTTTTTGTTTACGCAGTTTACATTGTAGACACTGTGTTCTACGTCAGAACACCGACTCTGTGTTGGCCGGCTCCCGCATCAGCATCACACGCATACCTTGTGCTGCTCACGTGAACAGCGTCAGCCAATACTGAGCCGCCTTTTTTTTTTTTACTACTTTTCTGGACCTTGAATGTAGTAATTATATTGCTTTCTAGGGAGGATAAAAAAAACTCTTGGATTTCAAAAATATCTTAATTTGTGTTCTGAATATGAACAAATGTCTTATGGGTGGGGAAAGACATGAGGGTGAGTAATTAATGACAGAATTTTCATTTTTGGGTAAACTGACCCTTTAACACTAATTTCCCTGCATTAGATTTACTCACCACTCCGATATGACAGAGCAGCACAGAGCTCTGAGGATTGATGCTCAAAGCCTTCTTGAAATGAATCTCGGCTAGGTTAAACTTCTCCTGCTTGTAGTAAATCATTCCCAAACCGTACCTGAAGTAGCAGAAAGAAGCAGACACAATGTAAAATTAATTAGTGAGATTCAACTGTTTATTTTATTTTATGCACTTCAGGTTTCATTAAAAGTAGCATCTCATTTCCAAAGCCAAAGAGTAGAGTCTGAACCATACCAGGCATTGTAGTGACGTTTATTGAGGCGTATAGCATTGCGGAAGCAGCCCAGGGCTTTTTCCAGCTCCTCTGTGAGAACTAGTTCATGCCCTAAAAGTGTGTATGCGTATGCAAAGCTGGGGTCCACCTGGATGGCCCGCGTGAAGAACTTAATGGCAATGTCATGCTCCCGCTGTAAGCTGAAACAGTTACCAGCTACACACCAGGGCTGTACACAGAGAGAAGAAAAAAGAAACCATGAGATAAAGCTTTTAGGAACTGCAAACCCTGCCCAATTGTTAAATTGCCCTGAGAAACTTACTTCTGGTGAGTTTTTGTCCATGTCGGTGAGATCTTTAGAGAGGGCGGAAAGCGCCACATCCTTCTGTAAATGCCAGAGTGTTGTGGAATAGATCTCCATTCCTTCCACACGATAGCTCTCGATACGCCGGACTTCTGAGAAGATCCTCTCTGCCTGGTTAAACATAGAAAAATCTTACCTTTTCTGTAAAAATAATTATAAATAAATAATTTTCACCACTGATCATTTTTTGAATGCCTTTAATTATAACCTGTCCCAGCGCCAGGACACACGGCTTGGGGGGCTTTTATAATGTGTCATGCAGGCACAATATAGGACAGATGTCCTATCATTTCAATTTGTTAACTACATCATGAACTATATGATAAATTCCAGTTGTCAAATACAAAAAAAAAAAAAAAAGTGAATGTGTTTGTATAAAACACTTTATAATGTAAATTTACCCATTTCTCCCGAAATACATAAAAGTCGCCGTTGAACTAGGAGAAGAATAGAGTGAACTTTATAGTTACCCACACAATGTGTATATGAATAAAACATTTTACAATAAAACAAAATTTTAACTGAAAGGATTATTGCCATTTTCTATAGACATCAGTGTATATATATATATATATATATATATATATATATATATATATATATATATATATAGCAAACTGACAAATATCAGTGTTTAACAAATGTCTTTTTTTTTTTGCTAGTACTTAATTTAAATGTCTGAAACAAAAACTTATGTGGTTGTAAAACACTGAATCATTGTGATATATACAGTGCTCAGCGTAAATGAGTACACCCCCTTTGAAAAGTAACATTTTAAACAATATCTCAATGAACACAAAAAAAAAAAAAAAAAAATTCCCAAAATGTTGACAAGACTAAGTTTTATATAACATCTGTTTAACTAATAACATGAAAGTAAGGTTAATAATACAGAACAAAATTTTCAGTTTTACTGAAATTAGGGTGATGCAAAAATGAGTACACCCCACTGAAAATCTCTGGAGCAAAGCTAAATTTTAGACTACAAATGTCTTAATTTAACAAGAATTCAGCCACAGGTGAGTCTAATTATTCATTACACAGGTGTTCAGCAAACATTTGACTATAAAAGGGTGTTAAAACCCCTTCCCATTTTATGCTGTCAGCAATGGCACCACATGGAAGAGAAATGTCACAAGACCTGAGAAAGAAAATAATTTCTTTACACTAGAAAGGTGAAGGCTACAAGAAGATCAGCAAAGCTTTACTTATCAGTCAGAATACTGTAGCAAAAGTGGTACAAAAATTTTAAAAAGATGGAACTGCAACCATCTCACAGAGACGTCCAGGTCGTCCACGGAAGTTAACAGCTCGACAGGAGCGTCTTCTGAGGAGAAGGGTTGAAGAAAATCAGCATGCAAGTTCACTGCAGTTATCTAAAGAAGTAGAAAGCCAAACTGGGATGACCACTTCCCGTGACACAATACGGCGTACGCTGCAGAGGAATGGCATGCATGGGTGCCGCCCACGAAAGAAGCCTTTCCTAAAGCCCAGACACAAAAAAGCCAGTCTAGAGTTTGCCAGGGTCCATGCTGACAAAAATGAAGACTACTGGGACTCTATACTCTGGAGTGATGAGACCAAGATAAATGTTTTTGGAACTGATGGCTTCAAAACTGTATGGTGTCGCAAAGGTGAGGAATACAAAGAAAAATGCGTGGTGCCTACAGTGAAACATGGTGGTGGCGGTGTCCTTATGTGGGGCTGCATGAGTGCTGCTGGTTTCGGGGAGCTGCATTTCATTGACGGCATCATGAATTCACAGATGTACTGCTCTATACTGAAAGAGAAGATGCTACCATCACTCCGTGCTCTTGGTGGTCGTGCACTTTTCCAACATGACAATGATCCTAAACACACATCTAAGGCCACTGTTGGATTTCTGAAGAAGAACAGGGTGAAAGAGATTCAGTGGCTCCTGATCTGAACCCAATCGAACACCTATGGGGAATTCTGAAGAGACAAGTTGAGCATCACTCTCCATGTGTGGGGTGTACTCATTTTTGCATCACCCTAATTTGAGTAAAACTGAAAAATGTGTAATATAAGTTATATTATTAACCTTACTTTCATGTTACAAGTTAAACAGATGTTATATTAAACTTAGTCTTGTCAACATTTTGGAAATTGTTTTTGTGTTCATTGAGATATTATTTAAAATGTTACTTTTCAAAGGGGGTGTACTCATATAGGCTATGAAATGCACTGAGCGTGTCTATCTCTGGCTCAGACAAAGCGCGAAACACATCTGAATTTAGCAGTGAACGTACACCAGTAATCGTAGGCATTGACTGGTTAAAATTGACACGTCTCGGGGGGGTGGAGGAGGTCAAATTCAATCTGAGACGTCATAAATCAGATCAGAGGAGATGGGCATGACATTCTGAAGCCCCCCCCAAGCCCCCCCTTGACACCAGGCTTGATGTCATAACTGATGTCATCTGATTTAAGTAGCCCTGACTCACCTGCATGTATTCAGCCAGTTCAAAGTGGGCTCGTCCAACCTGACCCAGCACCCAGCCTGTGTTGTAGTGGTGTGAAGGCAGCTGACTCAAGATGTTAATGGCCTCTCTGCAGTTATAAGAGCAGAGAGCGAGATAGCCCCTCCCAATATCCCGCATCAATGTCATCAGCCCATCTGAATAAAACAAAGAAAAACAAATTGAGAACCTGCTTCACAGTTTTTCTGAAATTTGTCTATAGTTCTTCAAATACATCTTAAAAAGACAAGATACTCTCAGATACCCGCAGCAGCCTTTTGTAGATTAAAAGCTTGAAACTGTGGTGAGCTGATGTTGCCTTTGCCCTCCGATATAGAAGAATCCAGCTTGAGGATCTCAATGCTCTCATTCAGGTTAGATGGGGTGATTCCTCCCTTACCCGTTTTCGTTTTGGTCTTTCGATTAGGAATCTTGGTGGGGAACTTCATTTTCAGCTTCTTACTGTTCTCCTGTTCAATTCCATCATTAACAGAGTGTTTATAAAACCTTCTCTAAGGTGTGGTTGAAGTGTTTTTTTGGCAAATGTATATACATAAACTTGCATGTGTAAAAGACAATACCTTGGCAGTGGAGCTGGCACTGGTGAAGAGTCTTGAGCTCCGCCGTGGCTGCACATTTGGGGGAGCAGCAATGGTTGGGCTCAGCACTTGCGGTGTAGTACTACAAACCAGAAAGTGTTGTCATCAGAAGCCATCATCATAGCTATTAGTTGGCTGTATAAATGTGTAGTGACATGTACCTGGTCTGTGGGGCAGTGGTCTGAGTTTGATTGAAAGGGTTTGGAATGACCTCTCTGCTGTTGCCACTCTGTGCAAACACTGACTTCGTCCCCACTTGGCTGATTCTACTGACGGCCTGAAATGGGAAAAACAGACTGAAATTTCAATTGACGTAAGTTGAAGTTTCAAAAGACGTAATTTATCATTTTTAATTTGATTATATAAAGCCTAATTCTGTCAGGTAATACATGAATTTTTTTTTTTTTTTTTTTTTTTTTTTAACAAAGCCTTAAATAAATACAATTTTAAAGATTTTATTTTGATAGTATGATAGACTGTATTATAAATGGAACACAGAAAGAAGGATTTTTCATGCACTTTTGGAATAAGAGTTCAATGTCCTATCTAAACAATCAAAGATTCACAACAAAAGCTCCCTCTCCTGTCCACCCAGACCATTTATTAAAATAAGCTGAAAAATCCTGTCATTCAGCAATAAAGCTCAGCAAGAAATAAAAACAGATATAGGGTCATGCACAAACTAAATTACACTCTCTTCCAATTCAATAAACCTTGGCTAATATTATAAGAGGTAAAAAAAGAACGCAATCATACAAAATTGTAAAACAAAGCCCTTTTAAAAAGTCCCGTGGGAATACTATAACAGCAAACTGCAATGAATAAAGAAGATTCACCTTCTTTGGAGGGCCAGGCGGAGGAGGTGGTTCCATCCCAGTTCCACTGTGACTGTAATTCTGCAGGTATGTTGGGTCTCCGGGGCTCGGCTCCAGGGGCAAAATTCCAAAACTTCCAAAAGAGAAAGAATAATTACTAGAATGAAACCATGAGATATCAATGTTCTGGCAATGTATCATAATCAATGAAGAAAAAAGTAATTGGAACTACAGGTGCTGGTCATATAATTAGAATATCATCAAAAAGTTGATTTATTTCACTAATTCCATTCAAAAAGTGAAACTTGTATATTATATTCATTCATTACACACAGACTGATATATTTCAAATGTTTATTTCTTTTAATTTTGATGATTATAACTGACAACTAAGGAAAATCCCAAATTCAGTATCTCAGAAAATTAGAATATTGTGAACAGGTTCAATATTGAAGACAACTGGTGCCACACTCTAATCAGCTAATTAACTCAAAACACCTGCAAAGGCCTTTAAATGGTCTCTCAGTCTAGTTCTGTAGGCTACACAATCATGGAGAAGACTGCTGACTTGACAGTTGTCCAAAAGACGACCATTGACACCTTGCACAAGGAGGGCAAGACACAAAAGGTCATTGCAAAAGAGGCTGGCTGTTCACAGAGCTCTGTGTCCAAGCAAATTAATAGAGAGGCGAAGGGAAGGAAAAGATGTGGTAGAAAAAAAGTGTACAAGCAATAGGGACAACCGCACCCTGGAGAGGATTGTGAAACAAAACCCATTCAAAAATGTGGGGGAGATTCACAAAGAGTGGACTGCAGCTAGAGTCAGTGCTTCAAGAACCACTACGCACAGACGTATGCAAGACATGGGTTTCAGCTGTCGCATTCCTTGCGTCAAGCCACTCTTGAACAGCAGAAGCGTCTCGCCTGGGCTAAAGACAAAAAGGACTGGACTGCTGCTGAGTGGTCTAAAGTTATGTTCTCTGATGAAAGTAAATTTTGCATTTCCTTTGAAAATCAGGGTCCCGGAGTCTGGAGGAAGAGAGGAGAGGCACACAATCCACGTTGCTTGAGGTCCAGTGTAAAGTTTCCACAGTCAGTGATGGTTTGGGGTGCCATGTCATCTGCTGGTGTTGGTCCATTGTGTTTTCTGAGGTCCAAGGTCAACGCAGCCGTATACCAGGACGTTTTAGAGCACTTCATGCTTCCTGCTGCTGACCAACTTTATGGAGATGCAGATTTCATTTTCCAACAGGACTTTGCACCTGCACACAGTGCCAGAGCTACCAGTACCTGGTTTAAGGACCATGGTATCCCTGTTCTTAATTGACTTAATTGGGGTATTGTGAAGAGGAAGATGCAATATGCCAGACCCAACAATGCAGAAGAGCTGAAGGCCACTATCAGAGCAAACTGGGCTCTTATAACACCTGAGCAGTGCCACAGACTGATCGACTTCATGCCATGCCGCACTGCTGCAGTAATTCAGGCAAAAGGAGCCCCAACTAAGTATCGAGTGCTGTACATGCTCATACTTTTCATGTTCATACTTTTCAGTTGGCCAAGATTTCTAAAAATCCTCTCTTTGTATTGGTCTTAAGGAATATTCTAATTTTCTGAGATACTGAATTTGGGATTTTCTTTAGTTGTCAGTTATAATCATTAAAATTAAAAGAAATAAACATTTGAAATATATCAGTCTGTGTGTAATGAATGAATATAATATACAAGTTTCACTTTTTGAATGGAATTAGTGAAATAAATCAACTTTTTGATGATTTTCTAATTACATGACCAGCACCTGTACATTAAAAAAAATTCTTATGTATGTTTAAGTGTGAGGCATAACAGCCCTAAAGGGGACCTATTATGCACCTTTTCACAATGTAATATAAGTCTCTAGTGCCCCCAGAATGTGTCTGTGAAGTTTCAGCTCAAAATAATCAACAGATAATTTATTATAGCTTGTCAAATTTGCCACTATTTAGGTGTGAGCAAAAACATGCCGTTTTTTGTGTGTGTCCCTTTAAGTGCAAATAAGCTGCTGCTCTCAGCCCGCTTTCCAGAAGAGGGCAGAGCTTTAACAGCTTACACTTCAGATACTCAACAACAACAAAGCTGGAGAATCTCACGCAGCCAAAATGACTATGTCAGTAACGGTGTTTAGCCTTACATTGTTCAAACCAGAGTTAAGACACTGACTCAGGAAGAATTTACTACTTTTAGAATGCAACTGGACGTTTTTGAATGGTTAGTGGATACATTTATGTAGCTCCTGTGGAGTTGATTCAACTCATCGACTAGCATGTGCCGTCATGTTAATCTTTTGTGCAAATCCAGTGTTGAACTGACCCTTGTTTGTGAAGCAGTCTGGCGTAAAATGATTTGCACAAATATATAACACTTTACCGACTTTCTTCTAGAGGTCAACTGATATGGGTTTTTCTCTGGCCGATGCCATTATTTAGAAATCAGGGCAGGTGATGACCAATATATAATGCTGATTTTTTGGCCGATATGTTTGGACAATTTTCTTTCCCTTCATCTCACAGAATCTAACAGTTAAGCAATATGAAGTGATACAGAAAATTGCTTAAATTAAACAACACAATCCTCTCCAATCAGTGCACTTGTATAATTTAAATAAAAATGCATACGTTAAATATTAAATACACAAAACAGGTAGTCAAATGTAGACTTTGTCAAATAAACTTTCAGTGAAGCTGCCAGCAATGCACAATAAATCTCTTACTTACATCGGGTCTACACTTTGTTAATGAAAAACCCATCTGACTATGGTAGTCAATGGGGGCGAGATCTGCTTGGTTACAAACATTCTTCCAAATATCTTCCTTTGTGTTCAGCAGAACAAAAATTTATACAGGTTTGGAACAACTTGAGGGTGAGTAAATGATGACAATTTTAATTCTTGAGTGAACTATCCATTTAATGTTTAATTTGGGTCATTACCTTGGTGTTAGGGGGCTGAGTGTGGCTGTGCCCCCCAGCAGACAGCGGCCACTCTTGGGTTTGTTTTGCACCTGTTTGGATAACAGTGAGCCACCGGTGCCCAGTGGGATGGAGTCTGGCGAGATGACGGAGGAGTCGATGTAGGACACAGAGGAGTCAGTATTCAGGGAGTATTTTGAGTTAGAAGATTCTAGATTGAGCCGATTTAACTCCTTCAGAGAAGAAAGAGACAATGGCAAGATATGATGATGATGAGATCAGAATTCACATCGTTCAATATAATAGTCAACCCACGTCCCCAAACAATACGTCATATGCTTAATGCATATAATACATATCGCTGCATAAATCATAAAATGCATGGAAGACCAGAGGAAGGACATACCAAAGTATCCTGCGGGGTCTCCATTAGGACGGTGTCGACTTGTCGGTGCCCCATGTTGTTACTAGGTGTGTGTGCAGGGCTGATGGGAGGAGGAGGGACGCCTCCTCCGCTGCCTCCACTGAAATTCTGTAAGGAGGTCAATCTGAAGATCTGCTCTGGATCCGGTCGTTCCCCTGTAGCACAGAGGGCACAGTTTAAAACCACATTATCTGGCATCTTCTCCTCAGGGAGTCCTGTAACTGCGCAGGTTGGATGAGGTTGGATGATGAGGACCCTAATTAATAACGAAAAAGAAACTCACCAATCTGACATAGAGACTCAAATGGAGACCATAAGAAAGGGTTCTCGCTCATGCTCTTTTGGTAACATTCAGCTCCTTTTGCTATTCGATCTGTTTTGCTGCAGGGAAAAAGAAAGTGGTATTAGTTTTGTGCATGATCACCGAAATTTTAGCCACTGAAAATGTTTCATAAAATGCCATTTTTGGTTTTCTGCCAAAATATGCAACAGGCTGAAAATGTCAACAAAAATCAAAACTTTACAATACAATAGCAATCTAAATTGACTAAAAAATGTTTTAATTATTGAATTTAAATGTAAATAATTTACAGAAAATGTCACATTTACAGCTGTCGAGAATCACAGCTTCTGAAATCCAAGCGAGGGCAACAAACTTGTTGATGTCTATGTTGGTAGATGTCAACCACCCTACGCTGCTCTATACGAGTGCAAAACAAAATACTCAAAACAAGTCTCTAAATCCATTACAGCTAAAGAGCTTTGGTTCCAGCCTGCTTTATCCATAAGCTAAACAACACAGCCTCTGACTAGTGTCTCTTTCCGAGGGAACCTCGTATTTTCACTAAGGTTCACTGATTTCAATAGGTCAAGGCAAGCAGCCAAACAATCTTAACATACCAGTAGATTTGCCCCAGCAGTGCCAGAGTGAAGCAGGCTGAGTCTCCAAACTCAGTAATGATGTCGTCTTGGCTCTTCTGTTTGTTTAGGACTCCTCCGGTCAGGATCTGTTCTCCCTCTGCCAACCTGACAGAGAAAAATACAAATAACTCAAAACTGAAATGTGTAGTAAAATAAGTAAGCTAACCCACACAACCCAGACCTGATGCCAATCTTATACGAAGGCGAAGCCACAGTGTTCATGGTTAATAAGATCTATAGCTTTCAATCCCACTTATTCTTATAATTAACATCCTTTGAGCAAAATGCACGTTTTGATCAAAATGCTTGGATGTAAACAGTCACTTTGTCTTAAGTGAAAGTAAACAGAACAAAAAGCAGTATAAACGCACAATAAGAGACCTGCTGCCTATTATCACATTAATATTAAACAACAGTTTGACACACACAAAAACTGATTGGAGAGTAAATTCACTGAAAAATAATTAGGGATGTCTCGAGCCATTCTCTAGGATCGGTATCAGGGCCGATTAAACTTTTTTTTCTCAACAGATCAGTATGGGCTATACTAAGCCTGATCCTTTATTTTACATCAGATGTTGAGCAGTAGGTGGTGGTATGCAACTTCAAGTGGGTTTGCCAACCACCATTAAAAATAAAAGTAGCAGCTCAAAATATAAGCGAGTGACAGCGAGAACCAACGGGATGTGTCAGGGGTTCACACACGCACTTCCGTGTATAGCATATTTGATGATCACTTTTGTAACGAATCACTCAAAAGTCATTTATTTACTGTTTATTTTTCATCTTTCATCACACTGTCTGAGACGTCATTGCCATAACGCATTGATGGGGGTTGCGTCTTGCTTTGGACTTGATGACAGACTGGCATTCTGACAATGCAAGCCTCATGCTTTCTAACCATGCTTTTCAGTTGTGTTTTGTTTTTTTTGCAGCAATTACTCTGCTTATTGTACATATAAAATACAAGAAGTTTATATTAGCAGTCCCATATTCATAATTGTGACCACACAGTCTGTTTACAATATCTACCATTTTATCACAGTGTATAGAGAGAGCGAGAGAGAGAGAGAGAATCTTATTAGAATTATATAATTATATTTATCATTATTATTAAAATATTTATTTAGTAGAACTATATATGTATATATTTATTAGAAATATATACACTACTGTTTTTTAATGTTTTTAAAAGTCTCTTTACTGCAGTCTTCAGTGTCACATGATCCTTCAGAAACATTTCTTCTTAGTATTATTATCAATGATGAAAATAGTTGGGTACAATTTTTTTTAGGATTCTTTGATGAATAGAAAGTTCAAAAGAACAGTGTGTATCTGAAATAGCAAGCTTTTGCAACATTTTAAACTACCATTCAAAAGTTTGGGGTCAGTTAGATTTCTTTTTCCAATATAACAATTACTATAACAATTACTATATTATATATATATATATATATATATATATATATATATATATATATATATATATATATATATATATACATACACACACACACACACTATAGTACTATATAGAGTAATTGTTATATTGGATTTGCTCAGTAGTAATAGATAACCCTTTTTTACATTTGAGCCCCTGAGAAACTCTCTGTACTTCCCTGTATACACTGAATTAATTTTAATAACTTTACTGTACTTGAACCAAGCACTAGGAAAATAAAAATATCGAATCAGGACTCGGTATCGGCAGATACTCAATATTCAATGACTCAGCTTGGATTTGTACATCCCTAAAAATAATATTTACTTAATTGAGAAATACTTGACTTTTAATTAGTATTTATATTAATATTTAACTTTAATTTTGTGCAGTAGCATATAGCAGTTGCATATCACTATGATTGTGAGGTATTGAGTATTTAGTAAGGAATATCAAAGATATTAGAAAGAAGGCAGTGGGATATGATGACCATGAGTTATGATTAGTTGGGGAATCATCCATACTTGCTCAGTTCCACACAGCACTTGGCAAGGAGATATTTGCATTGTGGCGTGGTGCAGCTGTGTCCTTTCAGGAGGTGGTAGGCCTTGTACGCTTTCCCTGAACGGTAGTAGCATGTGGCCAGCAGGAAAAGTGCCTCTTCTGAATGTACTGACAGGTGAAAAGAAAAGAATGTTCAGAAGAACATGAATGATAGAATGGAAAAGGATTCATCCTAAATTATATAATCAAATTCTGGATTTAATATGATGGACATAATTTTAAAAAAAACAAAAAAAAAAACAATGCAAGCAGTGTTTCAAACAGTTTATGTTTATGGGTTTCACAGCTTCCATTTTGAGTCGCACAAACTTGTTTTAATGCAATGCCTCAGCTCAGCTCTGAAAGATAAGGGGAAATGGAGGATGTTGTCTGTCTGTACGGAGCACGATTTGTGCAATTACCCTCAGCATAGAGCCTCTCTGCCAGGAATACAGCATCTCGGTAGGCGTAGTGGTTCAGAGCATGCCAGACAGCAGCCTATGGACAAAAACAGAGCTGCTGTTACCTTCATCCCCTTTACGGTTAACAAAAAGAAAATTGCGTCACAACAATGGTAAACCATAGCACTTGATGAATTAAGGTTAATGACTTTATTAACACCTGGCAGCAAGTATACATGTCTGATCATCAAAACTACAGATGAAATAAACTCCCACACAAACAATGAGATTGAATGCACGGACTTTCATGTATATTAAGTTATTTGCGGTCATGTCTTAATCACAGTTTCAGGTATATACAAAGGTTGGAAGAGATGGAGGGAAACCAGGTGATGTTGACTGACAGATGTGATGCATATAAGCGCGTTCGAATGCCCCAATATACTGACTAGGTAGACAGCTTATTCTGCTTTGAGACACAGCCAATGTGTACACATTGTATATGCACTTGAATTGATGTCTGACGTTTTTACCTGTCAGACATACACAAGTTTAAAAGCTGTACTCGATGATCCGTTGGCTAGCTAGTATATGACAAAGACTTATTAAACCCACAACCTTTAACGTTTATGTTGGCTCATTAAAACAGCGTAACTTAAACATAAAAATACAAATTTAAAATGCGATTATGTTATGCTTTTATTACCAATGTGTTCATATATCAGAAAACTAACCAGCTCTAGAATTGCTAATCATCAATCATAAAATCACTTCAAATGCACTGTTAATGTTACTCTTCATATATTCTCTTCAGTAATCTCTGTAAACACGCGAATCTACAATTTACAATAATTCTTACCCCTGCAGATATTTTCACACAAACGTCAAAATGAAACATCACTATCCCAATTATAAAAACCCCAATAAATCAGGCAGTTGGCTAACCTGCAAGACAACACATTAGCTTGCCTGCAAACTACTAACAAACTGCCCCGAATTGACAAGCACTGCATTTATTAAAATAGCAATTGTAAATAAAAATAAAAGCAATATATTGTATGTTTAAAGGCAGGTTTTGTGTGAGGTAAAGGGCAGAGGCCCTTAGCATTAGCCGCTAACTGAGGCCGCGGTGTAGCAGCGCTCAATCATCCAGTCTCTCGCGCTGGATAAAAGTCTTCTCCCGCAACGGGGACTGCAACAGAGCGCTTTAACATTTAGTTAAAATACCTGGACAGGTTCCTGCAACACCGTCATTCCGTAACCAGGCTCCTCTTCACCTCCTTTTTTTGGTTTCTTTGCTCCTTCTTCAGTCGCTTTCTTAGCTCAATATCCACTCCAGGCCAGAAGTAGCAAAACTAGCATCGAAGATTTGAACATTCCAACCGTTATCGGTGAATCCGGAAATGCCCGAACACAACCGATTCAAATACACACTTTACGATAAGGGGCGAATTCTGTCGGAAATAGCCGATTAGGAAATCTCCAATTTTCGGAATCATGGGGCGAAAAGCTATATATATATGGTAACATTTTACAATAAGTTTCATTAGTTAACATTAGTTAACTACATTAGCTAACGCGAACTAATAATGAACTGCACTTCTACAGTATTTATTAACCTTTGTTAATGTTAATTTAAACATTTACTTATACATTATTAAAATCAATAGTTGTATTTGTTAACATTGTTAACATTAGTTATTAATGCATGTTAACTAACATGAACAATGAACTGCTGTATTTTTATTAACTAACGTAAACAAAGTTTAGCAAATACAGTAACAAATGTATTGCTCATTGTTAGTTCATGTTAGTTAATACATTATCTAATGTTGACAATGACGAATGTACCTTATTGTAAAGTGTTACCATATATACACCTGTTTGTTTACTGTTGAATGCATATTAGCTGGACCAGCCTGAAAAATACAGTTTCTGTGTGATTTGAGCTAAGCTAGCTTTAGACATAACTTTGTCAAAACAAAACACTTGCTTTTAGTAATTATAAGTTGTTGTGAGTGTAATTCAGCAACAATTATGAAAATCAAAACTCCATTCCATGTGTTACATGTGACAGATTAGTGAAAACATTTTACAGCTATATTTCATGACCTTGGAAATTGACACCTGGTTTAATGACCTAGGGATGAAAAAAGAAAGAGTTCATAAAAAAGAAACATTATAAACAGAATGAAAGTCTATTCTGAAGCTGATCATGGCAATAGAGAGTTTGACCTAGAGATTCGACCAGATCACCACAATCAATGTGACAAAGTTGTCAACTTTGTCAAGAACAGTAAGATCCCACTAATTAGAAAATCTTCACACGTACACTATATTGCCAAAAGTTTTGGGACGCCTGCCTTTAAGTGCACAACTTTAATGACATCCCGTTCTTAATCCGTAGGGTTTAATATGGAGTTGGCCCACCCTTTGCAGCTATTACAGTCTCAACTCTTCTGGGAAGGCTTTCCACAAGGTTTAGGAGTGTTTATGTGTTTATGGGAATTTTTGACCATTCTTCTAGAAGCGCATTTGTAAGGTCAGGTAGTGATGTTGGCGAGAAGGTCTGGCTCACAGTCTCCGCTCTAATTCATCCTAAAGGTGTTCTGTCTGGTTGAGGTCAGGACTCTGTGCAGGCCAGTCAACTTCCTCCACACCAAACTCGCTCATCCATGTCTTTATGGACCTTGCTTTGTGCACTGGTATGCAGTCATGTTGGAACAGGAAGGGGCCATCCCCAAACTGTTCCTACAAAGTTGAGAGCATGAAATTGTCCAAAATGTTTTGGTATGCTGAAGCATTAAGGGTTCCTTTCACTGGAACTAAGGGGCCAAGCCCAACCCCTGAAAAACAACCCCACACCATAATCCCCCCTCCACCAAACTTTACACATGGCACAATGCAGTCAGGCAAGTACTGTTCTCCAGGCAAATATAGGCTGCGTTCCACTCCACTTTTAGACACGCACTCGCAAACTTCCCTAAGCACTTCCCCTCGGGGGAATCCCTGCCGCCATTTTGAAGTGCGTTCAACTTTGTGGATTGAACAAAGGGAAGTTCAATTTTGACAGAGGGAGCGAGTCTACTTCATAGACTTCAGGCAGCTCCATATACCACAATGCAACAGAACTGTGACGCCACTGCATATCGCGTTTAATTTGAGACACGCGTTTAATTTACAACTCTATGATATATTAATTATTTTTTTTAATATTTAAAACAACCCAAACACACCTATATGCATATAGAATGCTGCATTAAACAATTTCTTAAGGGGGGAAAAAAAAAAATCAACTCCATAGTGGATTCCAAGTGATCAAGGGCTTAGGATGTTCCAATTCAGCCCATTGCAAAGGTTCTGCCAGTAGTGGGCACTCGTGCATCATAAGCAATGACATACATCCAAGTCAACCAGACTGAGGGAAGTTAGCGAGGGAAGGGATTAAAAAAAAAGAACTGGAATGCAGCCCTAGTGTATGTGAAACAGGTGTCTTCTCAGTTGTCTTTTCCCCCAAGGGGACATTTAGTGAATATGTTATTGGCCAGAATCTGCATTTTCCACCAGTCATGTCTCACGTATCATCTTACCATGCAATAAGGAGGGTTTTGAAAGCAAATGCATTTATTTCACAGTCTCTTAGTGACATGTCTGTAGCAACAGTATTTGTATAGTAGTGTTTTGTGTTCATAGTAGAAATTTAATGACAGGTTTCTTTTACCTAACCTAGTTGTTTATGTGCATACAGTAAATGCACTGTACATATAATGATTTATAATTTTGGACTTAGGAAGTAATATAAATTGTCTGATCCCCTCTAGATTAAACAATGACTATATACAGCATTGATTTTAACTCATTCTAATTTGACAACTAACTGTGATTTGATATCAATGCCTGGTAAATTAATGGGAAAAATTATGTTGAATTTGCAATCTAACCAACTAAATATTATGCTGTATTATATATTGTATGAACAGTTAGATGGCTGGTTCACTTAGCCCAACAAACACCAAATTACAATGACTGTGGCAGAGTAAAAATTACAGTTGTTCCCCAACATACAGTCCAACAGACAAATATTAAATGGATGGATGCAGATCTGCTCCATTAGATGGCACTAGTGTTATTCATAATGCATTTCCTTTTCTGCACCAGTACTGAAATGTATGTGTTTCTAAAGCTAATCACTTTTGCTCAAAACATTGACTTATACAACTACAGACATTTTGTATTTTGTACTTGTGCATGTGGGTAGTGTTTTATTTGATTTATTTATGCAATGTACTTATTTATTTATTTGGCCAAACATCACACAATGATTTTGCACAAAATATACTTACATTTAGATTTTCGCATTTGGCAATGTATTGGAATACAGTGGCCCCAAAAAGTGTTTGGTATAGTGTATGTATGAACTGTTATAATGTCATTGCATTTGATTACAAATTATCATGACAAGTAGCATGTTCCACAAAAGACTGACAAACTGAAACTGTCCAAAAAAACATTTGTCTTAATTTGAATAGATTGATTTATAATATAAAACCCAACAAATACACAGTAAAACAAACAGTAAAATTAGTAAAATACCTGACACATGGTTTATTACAGTATATAATGCAGTGATATTCACACATTGACATTATATAATGCAAAGACATTTACGAGTACCTTAAGTGTCCAAATATTTTGGGAGCACTGTATACTGGCAAATCTCCTCAAAATGTTGCTTGATGCATTCCGATACTCCAGGCTTTTTTAAGAGCTGGACTTGTCCTCTAGGGTCTAATAAAAGCTTAATGAAAGTTCCTTGTAGGTTGAATTAGTATGTCAGATTCTGTGCTGTAAATTTACTATCCTCAGATAAAGTGACACACTTAATTGATTGGGAGTTGGGATGAACTCCAGCATGCAATTGAGGATACTGGGATACGAACATGGGGCACACCAGCACTGATGATGTGACATGCTCAGCTGGGATGATGTGACACTGGGTCGATAAGTAATTTAGCTGTGGTATGTTCAGCTGGGTGCTGCATTTACAACATTTAGATAGCACAAGACTACTAGGTCTGCTCTGTTAATTCACACTGTGAACATGAGGCAGAACCGATGCAATTCTGTGCCGTGTCTGAGTCAGAATCAAGTTGGCCTTCAAAGTGTATTGCAGTTTACTGCATTTTTCATGAATATGGTAAAGGGTTTTTTTAGTGACATAATTCCCACATTTTTTTCCTGAGAACTATTAAACATACTATAAAAACATAAAATTAGCTTAGAATAAAAAGTAATTAGCTTTACACACATCAAATATCTGTATCACTTATTCCCCTAACCTTTTAAACCATTGACTTTCTTCACTGTATCAATTACAAAAGTTGTTAAATTGCCAAATACCTCCTTTTTATGCTCCATGCCTTTAAGCCTTCACTATTAGATCCAGTGTTCACAGGTTAGAAAAGGAATCCTTACCTTGAGAGATTTATATATTGACAATAATTTCGCCTCATTTATTCACCTTCCTGCATCACACGTCTTCAGATACTTACAAATTAGAAATGATGTTCCTCTGTGCCAAATTTCTAAATATTATCAGCTGATAATGAATTCCATAAATTGCTTACTTGCGTTCCCAACACCCCAAAGTTAATTACAAAATTTGTTGACTTTTTCACGAGTCAGCTAGATATTTCCACTACCCGTCTGAAAAACAATTGGGAAGAGGAACTAGATATTCAGATCTCTGAGGAGAACTGAGGAAAATGTCTTAAAAATAAATACACCTGTTCTATAAATACTAGGCACCAGCTTATTCAGTATAAGGTGTTGCACAGATTGCATTACTCTAGGGTTAAACTCAATACTTTCTATCCTAATATCTCTCCTCTCTGCAATAAATGTGAATCCGCTGAGGTCTCTCTTGGTCATCTTTTCTGGGCATGCCCAAAACTTGGTGAATTCTGGTCAGAAGTTTTTCAGTTTCTTTCTTATGTTTATACATATGAGCTTCCAGTAGATCCTGCGACTGCCATTCTTGGCTGGTCAGCTTACCTGCAGCGCCTTAATCATGCTACCCGATTGCCTATACAGTATGGCATGATGATTGCCAAAAAAACTATACTCTGTGTGTGGAAGAAAAATTCGAAGCCACTATTCAAGATCTGGTTATCAGAACTTTCCTCCACTCTGCATGTGGAAAGACTCAGATATAGTATCTCTGGTAATATATATAAATTTGAAGCTTCTTGGGGGCCTCTTTTTAATCACCTGTTAAAAACCAATAATGATGAAACAACTTAATATTTCATTTTTTTTTTTTATTGTCATTTTCGTTAACTTTTGCCTTCAATTTGAAATCAAATGTTCTCTTTTATTATTGTTACTCCCCTTAAATTCCACCAGCATTTTCATGGTAAATTTGCCTATGCGTATTTTTTTTCCCTTTACATCTTATTTGGACCATTTGTACAAATTCACCTTATCCATGTCATACTGAGCAAAAATCTGTTTTGACTTCCCTTGCCTGTGTTTGGCGTTGTCGTTAACTGCAAACATGAATCTAACTGAAGGAGTTTTTTTGTTTGTTTTGTGTGTAGTTGTGTTTGTTTCTGTCATGTGATTGTACTGTCCATCTGTCTGTAAATCTGAAAATACTACAATAAATATAATATATAAAAAAAAAAATTGCAAAAGTTGTAAATAAAGTATTAAAAATATATATACACTGGCCACTTTATTAGGTATGTTTATCTGCACATTAATGCAAACACCTAATCAGAACCTTGAAGCAGATGAGCTACAGCAGCAGAAGACCACACCAGGTGCCACTCCTGTCAGCTAAGAACAGGAAACTGAGGCTATATTTGCACAGGCTTACCAAAAAAACCTTTGAGTCTTGATTTCTGCTGCAACATTATAAACAAAATGGCGTAAACAGTTCAGATGATATTTTCTTGGCACACTTTGGGCCCCTTAGTACCAACTGAGCATCTTTAAATGCCACAGCCAACCTGAGTATTGTTGCTGGCCATGTCCATCCCTTCATGACCACAGTGTACCGATCTTCTGATGTCTACTTCCAGCAGGATAACACGTCATGTCACAAAGCTCAAATCATCTCATACTGTTTTTCTTTTGAACATGACAATGAGTATACTGTACTCAAATGGCCTCCACAATGTCAATCCAATAGAGCACCTTTGGGATGTGATGGAACGAGAGATTTACATGGATGTACAGCCAACAAATCTGCAGCAACCGTGTGATGCTTCATGTCAATATGGACCAAAATCTCTGTGGAATGTTTCCAGCACTCACAGAAGAATTAAGGCAGTTCTGAAGGCAAAAGGGGATCTAATCTGGTACTTGCAAGGCGCTTACCTTATATACACAGTATTTAATAATAAAATAAGATAAAAAAAATAAAATGGCAATTATTAATCTGATGATCCAGAATTTGTTTCCTCCCTCCAGTCTTAGGTACAGTGGCAGTTCTTCAGGATCCATTTACATGCTACTCTACATTTCACTTGGTGGCACTGCAGAACCATGTTCTGCTCAGTCTGATGAGTCAGTGATTCTGAAATTCAACTTATAAGTGTAATGGAACATGTTAGTGATTACAGCTTTATGCCTTAAACATAGTTCTTGAGAATAGCCTCGAGGGCATGTGGACTTTTGGGAGAGAGGGAGATTGGCTCACTGATTTTCATTAAGGTTTGGGATAAGTTCATCGGAACACTTTGTTTTTTGTTTTTTTTTCTCTTAGAACTAATTACATTTTCTTAACCGAATTTGTAATGATATGGTGGTTGACAGTGGGTCAATGAGGGTATATAAGATATATAAGTCCATTTCACAAAATCAACAAGGCACTGATTCACAGCAAATGCTTGTAGTCAACAAAGTTCATTGGTGACATTTTTTTTGTTTGTTTTTTTTTGTAGAAAGCTAAATTTGTAGTTGCTGACACAAAGCCATTTAACCTGCTGATTTTTTGTGGGCTATATAACTGCAGGCTTTATATCCCTCTGATCTTTTTTGTTAATTTATTAGCTATTTTGGCTAATTTATTAACACTTTCAGATGCCAAAATGTGTGTAGTACTTTCAGCTCCATTTAACCCATTTTACCAATCTATTCTGCAGAGCTCCAAAATTAGTGTACAAAAAAGTCTGCAGATTCTGTTTGGGCCTGTGTATGGGCTGAGAGAATCATATAAAAACATTGTTATTGTTCAAAGATGTTTGATGTTGCATTACCATCGACTTGCGCTTCCCATGAGAAGCCTTTTTTATCAGATGTTGCAGATGATTTTTTCATTTTTAGATGTAGAGAATAATGGCCTAAATTTGGTCCCACTGGTATTTGTTTATGCTCCAAGACATCAAACAAAAGAAAATCAATTAATGAACAAAACCAGCAGTAAGAAAAGACACATTTGGCATCAGATATAATCATACTGAGATACTGCAGACCTCAATTACTGTCACAAAACACCCCACCGAATGTACAAGATGTAGTTATTTGGTAAATTCTGTAAATGTGGTTTTACTTTTTTTGCTTTCTTTGGTTTTCTTTGGGCTTGTCATCCATTCATGGGAAAAAGATACTAATCTCAAATCCATATGCTGTGAGTGTGGGCTATTTCAGAGCATAATAATTCCAGCAGGTCCATTTCTTCCCACGCCGGGCTTTCTCATTCAGCTGCCCTGTATTATCAGGCCCAAACTGTCAGGTTTGCTCCATGCTGCCCCCTGTGACATATATCTGCAATAGCTTCTGTTGACAAAGTGAGTGGATTTTAATATTGCTGGAGCTAATCATATGCCACAGTAAACATAATTTTAATAAATTGCTAATTCCAGAATGCATAGCTAATGTTTGGCCCATAGTGAGTCAAAATATAATTAGATGCATAACACAAGTTGTTTAAATGATATTTTAGATTGTGTATGACATAATGTTTGTTTTTGTTTTACTTATACAATTATCCTCATAAGTTTGCATATCTCTTGCCGAGTATGCTTTAAAGGGATAGTTCACCCAAAAATGAAAATAATGTCATTTATTAGCTTACTCACCTTCCTGTCGTTCCCAGTGTTAATTCTGACAGCAAATTTTGATTTAGTTTTAGTCATAGTCTTTTGACTAAAATGCTATTTAGTTTTAATCATGTTTTAGTCATTGAAAAATTGTTTTAGTTTTAGTCTAGTTTTAGTCGCCTAAATATCATAAGATTTTAGTCAACTAAAACTACAGTAGATTTAGTCAACTAAAATCTAATTTAGTTCAATTGTAATGCATTAAGTGAGCATTTCTCTAACAATACACAGATCCAATACACTGATATACATCTGATATTCTCCAAACTGTTTATGTTCACTGTCTTAAGACAACCAGCTGTATTTTACTCTTCAAAGCGGATGGGTTTTGACCATTCAAGTGTATAAAGACGCGAAAGAGAGCTCAATTCAGTACTTGTCAGTGATTGACACACTTATCATTGAGGTACTATTATAGTTTTTGTTTAAAATTTAGATTAGATTTGATTTTTAGTTTTTCTGCTTTCATTGTAATTTTAGTTAAAAGTTTATGTCTTTTAGTTTTTGCTTTTAAATGTCTATATAGTTTTTTATTTCTGTTTTTTAGTACATCAGGTTAAGATTTTTTATGGTTTTAGGTTTAACTATAATAACCCTTATACTTGTAAAATATATTGAATAATGTGTCAAATAATGTTCTTAGTCTTTCCTTCCTGTGAAAGAAGATACAGTAGTTTACTATGAATTAAATAGAAATTAAATTGAATACAGTTTATTGTGTAAACAAAATAACAATAATGACCAGGAAAAAAAATAATTATAAACCATCCCGCATACACCGTGACTCTTATTTTGAAATGTCTGCACTGTAGCAGTAGCAGGCTGCTCATTTAAGTTCAGATGAGGGAGATAAAATATGCATTCTTACAACCGTCTAAAACATGATACCACATAGCGTAGTAAACACTGACATAATTTATCAACAGTAGCTTATAAGCAATCACTTGGCATAAATGTGTGCTATTCATTAATTTGCGAAGCAATCTGAAGTGCTGCTGGTTGAGCCTGTAGAGCGTGCAATAGCACCATGTTTCCTGCGGTTAGATCAGCACGTTACACTTCAAATGTGCACATCTTCCACACAGGACAGCATTCCTGACTGGATATCTTCCCAAATCGTCCCTCTCTATAATTTTTGTCTCTTTTTTATTCGTTGACGAAAATTTGAGAAGATTTTAGTCATAGTTTTAGTCATTTAAAACGCATTTTTATTTAGTCATTGTCTCGTTTTTGTCAGTGAAAAAATGTCATTGATGAAAATTATCACTGAAATTAACACTGGTTTTCACACCCATAAGACCTTCATTCATCTTCAAAACACAAATTAAGATATTTTTGATAAAATCTGATGGCTCAGTGAGGCCTCTATAGCCAACAAGTTAATTAACACTTTCAGATGCCCAGAAAGGTTTCTAAAACATATTTAAAACAGTTCATGTGACTACAGTGGTTCAACCTTAATATTATAAAGTGACGAGAATACTTTTTGTGCACCAAAAAACAACAACAAAATAACTGATGTTGAAACAAAATGTTGAAAAGTCAACAATATCTAATATCTACTTAGAGATATTAGATACTACTACTTTTTTTTTTTTGCCACACAAAAAGTATTCTCGTCACTTTATAATATTAAGGTAGAACCACTGTAGTCACATGAACTGTTTTAAATATTTTAATGATGTAATTAATTTTTATTTAATTAAATATGTCTTTAGTAGCTTTTTGGGGCATCTGAAAGTGTTAATGGCCTCACTGAGACATCGGATTTCATCAAAAAGATCTTCATTTGTGTACTGAAGATGAATGAAGGTCTTACGGGTGTGGAACGACATGAAGGTGAGTAATAAATAACAGAAATTTCATTTTTGGGTGAACTGACCCTTTAAGAGCCAGTGGATGTAAACCTTGTGAATTGGATGATCGGGGTAAATTGTACTTATTTTGTCTTTGTGAAACATGTAAATATCTATATCTTAAAAAAAAAAGAAAAAAAAAAAGATCAAATTTACAACCTGGGTAAGTCAGTAGTAAAATTTATATAAAACATAAATAGGAGTATAATCAAAGGATTAAAGCATCTACTAAATTACATCTTATTATTTACTTTTTTTTTTATTCTTTTTTTTTTTACTGAATATAGAATTGAGCATGCATGGACATTATAATATTCTTTTTTCTTTTAGAATGGTTGAAAATTAGAAAATCTTTTAACAACTTAAGGCTTAATTAATATGGACTATTCATTATGTAAGGGAACTTAAACAGCAGTGTTATTTAGCCAGCCAACCATGACCTGTGGAGATGGGTGGGACCACGAGTGGTTCTTATTCAGTGGCACTTTGGAATCATATCAGCCTAAAAGAACTGGTTCCATTTTACAATTCATGATTACAATTGGGAAATCAATGCCAAATTCTAATACAGAGAATAAAATAATCTGTTCTAGGACATCTGCTTGCTCTGAATCCACTAGTTAGCACATCTCTGTTTGAAAACAATCAGCAGGTGCAAATGATCTAATAAACATCTTGTCATTTATTGTAATTTATTAAGTTGCCAGGTAAGTTACTAGCAGTGAAGATGCTCAAATAGTGCTTAGAAACCTTTGGGTGTCAAAACACTAATTTATGTCTTTATCTATCAATACTATTTGTTTTTTATTAATTTAGCAGGTCCTCTGATTCCAACTATTCAGAGTAGTTGATTAAGCTATTAAGACCATTAAAATTCTGTCCTTAGACTGAGGATAATTCATATGTTTTTTATTCTTTTTTCCTTCTGTTTATTTAAATATTAAAAAAGAGTGTATTGTTTGAACCTAGGTATTAAGGCCGATTGGCACTGGTAGATTTTTTTTCTTTTCTTTCTTTATTTTTATTATATATATATATATATATATATATATATATAAAAAAATTGAGTGATTTGTTTGTGAATCAAGCTGCAGAGACTCTTATAAACTGGTTCTTTTAAGTGGATCAGAAACATGCAGCGTGACGCTGCATGTTTCTGATCCACTTAAAAGAACCAGTTTATAAGAGTCATTGGGTCAAGTTTCTGGTCACACTATATGCTTTTGATTCTCTAAAAAGAACTGGCTCATAACAGTAATTTGTTTGTGAATCACACCACACTGATCGCGCTGCATGTCTTAATTAATGTACCCTCATAATCCTTAATCAAAATAACTTCTCCTCTGGTACAGACACCTCATCCTTCTGATGAGGGCGGGACAAACTGTCACTGACATCAAAGCAATAGCAGACCACAACCATCCAAGAATCCAATAAATTATTAATGGGCATGTTTCCTTTGAATATCTTGTTTAACTCAGAAATTCATCGAATTACAAAAGTAGTTAACAAACACTTGCTTCCACTGTGTTTATCTTTGACCTTATGATTATGTTTTTAAAAAGTGATGTGATGTTTACTCATTAGCACCATGTTCTGTCTGAAATTGCTTGGCATGACATTGAAGCTCCAGGGTCAATTTTCAGGCTGTTTCTTTGTTAGAGGGGGCTGGCTTTGTTGAACTCATGGTGGGAGCTCAACAAATCCAGAGAAAAACACTGAGAAGCATATAAGCTGTTTTGACACCTTGTTGTTCATTAAGGCAATGTGCTATTGGCATGAGATGTCCCTTTAAATAGAACGCAAGCCTTCTTGTTTTCTCTCGCTTAAACATCCTGTCTTTGTTTTTCCCCTCCTTGCTTAGCATTATGAAAGAAATTGTCTTCTTTTTTGATTTACAGATGCAAAACAATAAATGTGGGAACAGTCACTGTAATCCACCTGATTTTCACACACACAAGTATGTACTGTACCTCCACATGTGGTTATTGGATATACTCAATTATTCTGATATTTCAGTTCCTGCTGTTCAGTTTATCTTTTTTTTTTTTTTTGATACTTAAAGGATTCTTATAGCGCTGTAAAAGATAATACCCTACATCTACTCAAAAAAATTGTGGCAACAGATTACAAGCAATATTATTAATTAAAATTTAACAACTAATAATTTAGTTAAAATTAATCAAAAGTGAACCATTTAAAATGAGTAATTGCAAATAGCACACAAACAAATTAAGTAAAATTTAAACAAAAATATTGGGTTCATTGGACAAAACAAAACTATATTAATGAACACTACTTAATGAAATGATTTTGACATAACACAAAATTAAGTTAATATTATTAATAATATTAAGTGGATTATTTAAATTAATGTATTTTAATTAATTAAATCGGATTTTAAGTATAAATAACAGACAGACGTCAAAGATTAAGAACTCTTTATTTATCAGAAAACTGGGCAATATAAATGCAGACAAGGCACTGATTTTCCATGTACAGATGACTGGTGTTGTAGTCTGTAATGTAAAAGATCACCCCTTGATCTGCAGATTTTACACCGCCATCTCATTACGTTGCACCTATTAAAATGAGAGAAGAAAAAAAAAACACGAGTACATTTACACATTTTAACGTTAACTGCATTTTTTTTTTTTTTTTTGCAGTTTAATTAATTTTTGTGACTCTAATACCTTATTATACGGAATTAAATAAAATGTTGAAATGATAATTATAAGGGCTGGAAAGGGAGCGGTGCATGTGAGCACTGGAAACAGCATACACTGTTGAATGGCAGCAATAGGCTAATTGTTTTAGCTTATTTGCTTTAGCCATTAAACGGTCTAAAACACTTTCCTACTTTGTTGGTGGTAATAACACACAACCTGGACAATTAACAACAGTTTTAAAAGATCATTTAATTTATCTTCCTACCTTTGTCAAAGAATTAGCTTAAAACAGCATTGTCAGATGTCGTCATCGTCAGTGGGAATCCAGTAAAGCCAGGCCTTGTGAACATAAACCATTCAGTAGCAGTGCTCAATAGGGTTACAGCTGCCTTATTTAGCCTTCTTTGTTAATATTAACACAAAACTAAGCAAAGCCCTCAAAAAGAGTGCCATCAGAAATGTCCTCACACTGTCTGCTGCGGGAAACTCCAGGTCATTTCTTAAAGGCACGCACTGCAATGCTTGTCAATTAAAAACAACTCATTTCCATCATATTGGATTCAGTCAATATTCTCTTTGTTTGGAATTACTCAATAAGAATAGATAAATCCTTAACGACAAAATTTAGTAGATTTTGTTACAGACGATTTGAATTAATTTTAACACCAAAAACGGTCAAAAAACCCCCCCGAAATTAATTTTGTTAAATAAAGTTTACATATTAAATTCCATTAAATCTTCAAACCCACAGAATGAATTTTTACAGTGAGAATTTATATTTAAAATTATGATCATATCCACAGGGAAATCTCATGCAAACAGGGAGCATTTTAAAACATTGTGTCAAATACTCTGGTTGAAATGTATGATAATGACATTAATTAGAAGGTTTTATAGTGAGGTTAGATTGGTGCAAATTTGTAGGGCCTGTTTAGTTGTAGTTGCTTGAGGGCGCATTCATGATTTAATATATTTTCTGAGTGAAGCTTGAAAGACTGAGGATGTATTTAGAGGGACAGTTTAGTTTTCTTGCTCTAAAAGGTCTTTGAGGCTTTTCCCCATGAATGCATGCAAATGCACACTTATTCTCAAAGGTCAAACAATGTCTGTGTCCACATGATGGGATTGGGGTCACAACCTTTTACTCCGGAAACACAATTGCCTGGGAGACAGCAGGTCAAAAAATCATGGCGCACTATTAGCACAGACTGGATGAATTCGATCCCAGAGGTCAAAACAGAGAAAATGTGATCACTCTGCCTATTTATTTGTCCCCTGGGGGCAAGAGGCAACATCATACTGTATCTGAACTTTAATTTCACAAGGAAACCAAATATATATTTAAAATGGAAGGTTCTAACCCAATTTTCCCAGTTCATTGAAACATGAGTATAGTCAGAGTGAATGGACTTAAGCCCCATACCACCAGATTTGAGAGCATGTATCTGCATCTGATTGCGTCAATCAGGATCTGTTTGTGTCATCCAGTAATGTGAGTGTGTATTTGTTCTAATGCTGTTTGCTTAGATGCAGTTATATAGATGTATGCTCATGGACTGGAATTGATTTTCTCCTGACCAATATCATTGTCATTTGTTTGCAAGTTGACAGATAGTCATGTACAACATGATATGCTATATCACTTCAGATATGTTTTATGTTTTATTGAAGTATAAAATTCATCTCAGGACAGTGGTTTTTAACCTTTTTGTCTCATCTGACACAATTTTTTAATGTATTTGTTTGTTTTTTTTAGCTTACAAATTAAGTTTGGAATTCCCATGTCAGAAACCCTTTTGTGGGTCCACTTAGTGACAATTGTTGACATACAGTAAGAGTATAGAACTATTAAATGAATGAATAGCATAGCTCAGATAATTTGATTTTAAAAGAATTTAATGAGAGATATTTGAGTTCTATTTTTGAGTATTGAAAAAGCAAAAGACTTAAGCAGAAGCCTCTATTTGATCTCCATTTAATCTCAGGACTGTCTAGTTATAAAGTTAAAGTTATAAGAAATCTCATTTGTTTTTTTCTTGCCAGAGGACTCCTTTAAAACGACAGACAGGAAGCAACTAAAACATTTCACATTTACATATTGATTTGAAATTATGATTTGAAAAATGAAAAATATATTGCCAAAAGTTTTGGGACGCCTGCCTTTACGTGCACATGAACTTTAATGACATCCCATTCTTAATCCGTAGGGTTTAATATGGAGTTGGCCCACCCTTTGCAGCCATTACAGCTTCAACTCTTCTGGGAAGGCTTTCCACAAGGTTTAGAAGTGACAGAAATTTAAAAAAAAAAAAAATTCAATACAGAAATTTTTGACCATTCTTCTAGAAGCGCATCTGTGAGGTCAGGCAGTGATGTTGGCGAGAAGGTCTGGCTCACAGTCTCCACTCTAATTCATCCCAAAGGTGTTCTATCGGGTTGAGGTCAGGACTCTGTGCAGGCGAGTCAACTTTCTCCACTGCATCCGACACTTTGCATTGCACTTGGTGATGTAAGGCTTGGCTGCAGCTGCTCGGCCATGGAAACCCATTCCACGAAGCTCTCTATGTACTGTTCTTGAGCTAATCTGAAGGCCACACGAAGTTTGGAGGTCTGTAGCTATTGACTCTGCAGAAAGTTGGTGACTTTTGTGCACTGTGCGCCTCAGCATGCGCTGACCCCGCTCTGTGATTTTACGTGGCCTACCACTTCATGGCTGAGTTGCTGTTGTTCCCAATTGCTTCCACTTTGTTATGATAACACTAGGAATATTTAGTAGTGAGGAAATTTCACGAATGGACTTATTACACAGGTGGCAACAAATCACGGTACCACACTTTAATTCACTGAGCTCCTGAGAGCGACCCTTTCAAAAATGTTTGAAGCATGTAGAAGCAGTCTGCATGCCTAGGTGCTTGATTTTATACACCTGTGGCCACGGAAGTGATTGGAACACCTGAATTCAATGATTTGGAGGGGTGTCCCAATACTTTTGGCAATATAGTGTATATGTTTATGATGTGTTGATGTTGACTTCTGTTTTCCCTCTTTTCCTGTTTTCAAATATTCCAATATCATGTAGGCCAGTGGTTCCCAAACCTGTCCTGGAGGATCCCCAGCACTGCACATTTTGTATGTCTCTCCTATCTAACACACCTGATTCAACTCATCAGCTCATTAGTAGAGACTGCAAGACCTGAAGTAGGTGTGTCAGATAAGGGCGACATACAAAATGTGCAGTGCTACATTTGGAATGTAGGCTATTGTTCAGTTCAAAACGGCCAAAAATGCAAACTGTCTTTCTTTTGCACCAAAAACAATTATTTACATCACATTTAAGTAAACAAACATACAAGAAGATAAAAAAAAAAACGCAATCACATACACAAAATCTTACACATAATACACAATTTAAATGAATAGTTCACCCAAAAATCAAAATGATCCCATACTCACCCTCAAGCCATCCTAATTGTATGACTTTCTTCTTTCATCCAAACACAATCAGAGTTATATTAAAAAATATCCTGGCTCTTCCAAGCTTTATAATGGAAGTGAATGGTACCCGAGATTATAATCACTAGCTTCCAAAAAAGGCCGTCCACGCATTCACGAAAGAGTCAAGTTCCAACGGAAGGATGACCTCTGACCCAACGTATGACGTAACTCCTCTTCTCTTATATCGAAATCCTCTGACATTTTTCTTTAAAACTTCTCCTTTTAGACTTCTAATTTGTGACCAGCATTTTGTTTTGCTCTATCCTCTGTGCTTCTGTGTTCATCAGTTCTCACCTGAGCTTACGCTACGCCTTCGTCATACTTCGGGTCAGAGGTCATCCTTCCACTGGATGTCAACCCTCTTGTGAATGCGCTGACGGCCATTACCGGAAGCCAGTGATTAAAGTTTATAAAGTTATAAATATGGATATTTTTCTCATAAAAATGCATGGCTTTGCTTCAGAAGGACTTTATTAACCCCCTGGAGCTGTATGGATTACTTTTATGATGGATGGATGCCCTTCTCTTGAGACGTTAAGCTTTCTGTAAGTCTCCTTGTTAAACTGTCCTAAGCATAGGATGTAGTTAGGCCTCCTCTCGCTTTATAGAGTCATTATGCTGAGGTCTCCATCCTCAGAGCTCAGCTGGGCAGTATCTCTGTTGAAAAAAAACAGCATATGCTGGTTAGGTATGTTTTGAAGCATGAGCTATTTCATGGTCATGGGCTGTTTCAAGCTGGTCCTTAGTTGATCCTCAGTTGGTCATTAGCTTGTTTAGGCTGATCAAGTGCTGCTGCTAAGCAACTAGCTCCAGCTCAGGACCAGCTTAAACCAGCCCATGACCAACTAAGAACCAACATAAACCAGCTGGCATGCTTCAAAACATACCTAACCAGCATATGCTGTTTTTTTTCAACAGGGATGTCAGGTTGCTAGGCTCTCTGTGAGCCTCCTTGGCTGCTGCCTTTACAGTATTGGAGCGTTGTTAGGCCTCCTCTTGTTATAAAGAGTCATTCTTCTGAAGCCTCTGCTCCCTAGATGGGGACTATGAGTCTGACTTACGTCAGCCATTAAGGCACTCTAGGGGACACAGCGCTATGGGGAACGAAATACGAAATACTGCCATGCTGAAGGCACAATGAGACGTTCCCTTTCGAAAGGGGATATCTCAGGTTACTCATTTAACCATGGTTCCCTGAGAAAGGGAATGAGACGCTGCATCCCTTGGCTTAAGGGGTGAATAAATTATGGGATAATTTTCATTTTTGGGTGAACTAACCCTTTAAGAAATAAACTTCTGTGCAATGCACTGTCATACTGCTGACATTACTGCAGCTCACAATGCTTATTTCCTCATAACTATAGCTCGACCTAATAATTTGCATCTCTACAGGAGAGGGTGAAGAGACTCAAGCTCTTTGTCATCTGCCCACGCATTTTCAACCCTAATGAAATAAAAATTAATTTTGTAAATGCATTTATGTATCTTATTGTGAACAATCCATTGATGCACGTTTCAACTTTTTTTGACCTCATAAGGTTTAATGAAAATGTCATATATGCTAAATATATATATATATATATATATATATATATAAAATGACAGTACTAAAACTGACAGCACTGTATTGACATTGAATATGAATAAAGACACAGAAATAAAACACAATTTCATACCAGTGTAATTCCCATGTCAGTATACAAATTTGTGTCCTCATAAATCACAAAAATGCACACACACACACACACACACAGAGAGATTTATAAAAAATAAATAAATAAATAAAACCCCACAGGGATACTCTAACACAAAGCATCATTTTAGCACAAAATGGTTCTTCAGGATGATATGGTTCTAAACAGAACTGTTACTATGTGTAAAAAAAATAAAAAATAAATTAAAAAGTGTAAAAAAAAGTATTTAGACCTAAAAAGAGCTGTGGCCAGTTGCATAAACTGCTTAGACTAGTCTTAAAAGTAAAGTCAGCTAATTTTTTCTTCAAGACTGGTACTAACTTTGTAAAGTCAGTTACATAAAAAAGTAGATCGGTCTAATTTGAATCAGAAAAGTAAGACTGATTAGCCCTAACTAACTGCTATTTGGTCAAAATAGATTAAGTCACAGTCTTAACATAGAGGCAAGGTTTATGCCACTGATCTACATTAGCCTTTGGTGCTCTATATCTAATAATATGGAAGCAATTTGCCCTGTGGGGATGTTGCAGGACTATAGCTTATATGTGTGTGAGTGTGTGTTTGATTGGATGCCATATTTCTGTTATCATTTACTCACAAATTCCATATGACCTGTGCACTACATTTCAATTTTGAATATGTAAATGCACAAATAACATATGAATCTGTTCTCATATTGTACAGCTTCAGAGTACTCGTAATGTTGCACTCAAGTCATGTGGATTCATGCTAAACTTTGTTTATCAGATCAGTTGATTATGAGATCATCAGCCATTGGTAAATTGTATTTATACATACAAATCTGCATCTTTTATTCACAATTGGTTTTACAGCAATCTGAATCTTTTTATGTCAGATGTGTTTTTCTACTTTTTTTTGCCTTGATTGTAGTGAAAATGAAAATAAATAACATATATAAACTAGATGAGTAAAGTTCATAGACAAACTTTAAGTTGGCTTGAAAAAGCCTAGCCAGAAAGTTTGGAGTAGTTTTAAAAGCTTGAAGTTTAAAGCTTTTCAGTTTGAAATAGTTTAAGTTTTAATTTAGTAGTTTAAAAGCTAGATAGTGTGTGAGTGAGTGTATGAGTGCTAGGGTACTCAGGGTGGTTGCTAAGGTGTTGCTAAGGTACTCAGGATGGTTGCTAGGGTGTTGCTATGCAGTTGCTAAGGTACTTGGGGTGGTTGCTAAGGTGCTGCTATGCGGTTGCTAAGGTACTTGGGGTGGTTGCTAAGGTGCTGCTATGCGGTTGCTAGGGTACCCTGAGTGGTTGCTAAGGTGTTGCTATGCAGTTGCTAGGGTATTTGGGTTGGTTGCTAGGGTGTTACTAAGTGGTTGCTAGGGTACTCAGGATGGTTGCTGAGGTGCTGCTATGTGGTTGATAGGGTACCCTGAGTGGTTGCTAAGGTGTTGCTATGCGGTTGCTAGAGTATTTGGAGGTGGTTGTTAAGGTGTTGCTATGCAGTTGTTAGGGTGCTCAGGGTGGTTGCTAGGGTGTTGCTATGCGGTTGCTAGGGTACCCTGAGTGGTTGCTAAGGTGTTGCTATGCCGTTGCTAGGGTATTCTGGGTGGTTGCTATGGTGTTGCTAAGTGGTTGCTATGGTACTCAGGATGGTTGCTAGGGTGTTGCTATCTGGTTGCTAGGGTATTATGGGGTGTTGTTCTGATGTTCTGTGTGGTTGCTATATGGTTGCTAGGGTGTTCTGGGTGGTTGCTATGAGATAGATGAGAGTGTGTGAGAATGTGAGTTTGAGTGAGTGTGTAAGTGTGAGTGAGTGAGTGAGTGAGTGGGAGTGTGTAAGTGTAAGTGTGTGAGTGAGTATGTATGTGAGTGTGTGATAGTTAGATAGTCAGTTAGATAGTCAGTTAGATAGTTAAATAGTTAGTTAGTTTATGAGTTTGAATGGCTTATAAATAAAACATAGAATGGCAGCTTCATTGAGTCTAATAGGCTTCAGTGTGTTTAGATTTGAATTTGTGACAGTTGGAGGTTGATGGAATGTTCAGATTTTCAATGTAAGTCTATGGGAGTTTTCCGAGTTTTGAACAGCATTTTTAGGAAAACCATAAGTCGGATCAGTCTGAAAAGAGATAGCACACTAAGTCAGAACAGTCTGAAGATCTGAGCCAAGTTTGGTGGTTGTAGCTTTAAAGCTCTAGGAGGAGTTACAGTCTAAAATTTGGCTCAGAGGAAGAGAAAGAAGCAGAACTAGAATGTACATTTCCTGAAGAAAATGTGAAAGGTGCTTACAGTGGCAAAACGTCTGCACGTTTGCAAGTGAGCCAACCACCATGTCTGTAGAATGTTCTGGTGTATATGTATATGGCTGTATACATGTGTTTGTACGGTTGCTAGGGTACTCTGTATGGTTGTGGGGTGTGCTTATACAGTTTATGGGATGATATTTAAAGACTATTTGCCATTGTGAATCAAAAGAGCCCAACTCTGTGTTTTTACAATATTCTGGTGCTGGACATGGCTATGAAGTTGTTATGTCACTACTTATTGGCTGCTTGATAGACTGATCCAGCTGAGCCCAGCCCCATGATTTTTCGTCCGCTGTGCGAACATCGTACACCCAATCACTTAGAAATGTCATAGCACACCTCTCCTCAAATAGCCAGTTGATTTGACACCTCATTCATGGGTCTACGACAAATGGTGCGGGACAAGTTACACGCAAAAGTTTTGTCCAGGTGAATTATAATACTAGAATGTACATTTCCTGAAAAAAATGTGAATGGTGCTTACAGTGGCAAAATTCGGCACTCGGTTGCTAGGGTGTTTCTAGGCAATTGCTAAGGTGTTCTGGGTGGTTGCTAGGTGGCTGCTAAGGTACTTGGGGTGGTTGCTAAGGTGTTGCTAGGCGGTTGCTAGGGTGTTCAGGGTGATTGCTAAGGTGTGGCTAGGTGGTTGCTATGGTGTTGTTAGGCAGTTGCTAAGGTACTTGGGGTTGTTGCTAAGATGTTGCTAGGCGGTTGCTAGGGTGTTCTAGGTAGCTGCTATGGTAACCTGGGTGGTTGCTATGGTGTTGCTAGGCAGTTGCTAAGGTAATGGGGTGGTTGCTAAGGTGTTGATAGGCGGTTACTAGGGTGTTCTGGGTGGTTGCTAGGTGGTTGCTAGGGTGTTGCTAGGCAGTTTCTAAGGTACTTGGGGTTGTCACTAAGGTGTTGGTAGGCGGTTTCTACAGTGTTCTGGGCAGTTGCTAGGAGGTTGCTATAGTTACCTGGGTTGTTGCTATGGTGTTACTAGGTGGTTGGTAGTTGTCACAGATGGTTACTATGGAGTTTTTATAGAGTTCTTAGCATGTTCTTAGCCCAATTTAACACTTAGCTAATCACTATTGGCATTTAGCTATTCACTGCTAGCATGTGTAGCATGTTGGAAGTCCAGTTTGCTAGCATGAGTCAAACGAGCCACCCCCCATGTCTCTACGATGTTCTGATGCAGATATATAGGTCTTGCTAAACGGTTGCTAGGGTACTCTGTTTGGTTGCTAGGGAGTGGCTTGGCAGCTGCCAATGATGATACTCAAAGGCTGCTTGTCAGTATGAATGATATAAACCAACCCTATGATGTTCAGATTTGAAGATATCCCTCTTTAGGTTTGGGTTGCTAGGGAGCTCTAAATGGTTGCTAGGGCATGGCTAGGCAGTTAGCAGGCTTAAACTAATAGACTGCATGTCTGCCCAAATCAAAAGGCTTTTTCGTCCGCTGTGCAAACACCGTAGGTCCGATCGCTTAGAAAAGTCATAGCACACCTCTCCTCAATGAGCCAGTTCATTCACGGGTCGATGACAAACGCTGTGGGAGGAGTGGCACGCCAAACTTTTGTCCAGAAGAAGAATAATAAGTATGCAAGAGAACAATAATGATTCATTAATAATAATATGTTTATATAGCAGATCAGACTTGAAAAAGCCAACTTAATAAAATAAAAAATATATAGTAACATATATTACAAATATATTCATAGTATAAACTATTTGTAAAGATTTTGAAGTTTCTAAGGCTGTACATACGTGAATACTTTGAAGTTTTTATGCTGTCAATACATCCTTAGTGTAGGCCAATGTTTTAGTATATAAACAAACATGTTGATTCAGACAACGAGCAGCACGACTGTGAGTGGGATACTGCTTTTACACAATAAACAAGAAGTTAATATTGAGTAGCGTTTTAGATACAGTATACTTTGTATGTTTTGCCTCGCTATCAAAAATATTTCAAAACAAAGGCAAAGCAGAAATAATTGTTCTGCGTCTGCAATTGGTTGAGTGAACGATTCAGTTGTTACTGGATGAATCAATGTGTATGAACGAATCACTTGTAAAAGACTGAGTGACATTTGTTGCCACCTACTGGCATAATGTCATCTGTAGGATTTAATGCCACTAACCAGGAAAAGTATCGGTTATTAGGAGATTTATATAGGCTAAATTGTGCCTACCATAATTGAATTATTAACATGTTATTAACATATTAACATTATTAAGAATTAGAAAAATTGAACATAAATTAGAAGCATTTGACCATGTTGCAAAGATGAAGTAACAGCTGAGGGAGTTGTGGTGCTGAAATACCTGAGTTGCCACTCCAAAACAGGTAGCAGGTTTATTTCTGGACACGGGCACAAATATGGCTCGCATCAACATTTTCGCAGCTTTTAGCTGTTCAACACATCTTGCTGACAGCTTTTCCATTCACACCTCACAGATGGGCTCCTAACTGTACATCCTGAGAAATGGACAGAAAATTTTAACAAGAAGACTAACTGTGGTGAAACAGAAGAGAAATTGACCAGAACCTATGTGTTGACATTTTAAGCACATAAGCAGGCAGGATAAATGAAGTGAGAAATAATGTATTGGGAGCCAGAGCTGAACCAAGTTAGCCTCTCTGGCATTGCTCCAGATTATCATTAGACATGGAGAGCTGAGTTTCTGTCGCATAGTAAACTGTGGTATTCGCTCGTGGTTTAAGAATATTTGCAAGTTGTTACTTTCATTTACTCTTTAGAGAAAGTTCTTTTTCATACTACAGTTCTTTGTGCAGTTAATTGGATCACTGCAGTGCTCTAAATCTACTAGAGATAGTGTTAATAGTTTATCTTTAAATCCAGCCCACCTTAATTTGTCTCTTTCTGTATTTTTTGTGGTCTTTAATATTATTCTAGCCTAGATGAAAAAAAAAGTACACTTCCATAATGTACTTAAAGTGCTCTATTTTCACACACTAATTTTGTGAAATATACTAAATAAATATACTAAAAATTCTTCTTTAGTACTTCTTAAGATAATCTTAAGGACATTTAAGTGTACTCAACTCTGCTATTTTGAGACACCATGAATATGAACTAAAATGTGCTTTTGACATACTACCTCTGTATTAAAAAATGTATTTAGTTACCACTTGTAGTACACTTGAACCCATCTTTCATATACAGGATCAAGTGTACTACAAATGGTAACTAAATAGCCTACATTTTTTAAATACAGATAGTATGTTAAAAGCACATTTTAGTCCATATTCATGGTTTCTCAAAATAGCACAGTTGAGGACACTTAGATATTCTTAAGATTATCTTGAGAAGTACTAAAGAAGAATTTTTAGTACAAAATTAGTGTGTGAAAATAGAGCACTAAGTACATTATGGAAGTGTACTTTTTTCACTTGGGAGATATTGTTATACTGCAGTATAACTGTAATGAAGGGAACTGGACGACAGAGTTGAGGATCCATGTGCAGGCTTTATTACAGGAGCGTAGTCGTACAGGCAGAGGTCAAACACTAGCAAACAGATACAAGAGGGCAAGGCAAAAGAGTAGTCCAATTCACAGGCAAAGGTCAAGGCAGGCAGCAAACAATCATCAATAAGGAAACAGTCCAGAGTCAGAAACTGATGGGAAACAGGTGTGAGTGCATGATTGGTACCTAGGTGAGGGATTGTGGGAAATGTAGTCCAGAGTGAAGTATAACTGTGTGTGCAATGAAATGGTGAACCGGCAACCTTTGGTAGGGAGTAGCAGGAACCAGATACATACATGTAGTCTAATATATCCAGCATGGCTCATTTCTACTCCTGGGTACACATTTCAGAGGTTAGATTTTCGAGCTTTTGATTCGATTCTGATTTGTTCATGTTTATTCAGTAACTGCTCTGATGGATTCAATGAGTTTCAGTGAAGGATTTGTCTGACTGATTCCAAACGTTTGTGAGTTTTTTTGAATAATTCATTACAAGGACCAACTCAAGAGAATTTGCTCATAGTTCTGACTACATTGTTGCTGTATGTTTTTGATTCACTAAAAATAACTTCTTTATAAGAGTCAGTTGTTCATGATTTGCACTACATTGCAATCTGACATTGTTTTTGTTTTGTATGTTTTTGATTAAATCAGACTTACTGTGGCCTGTTGCACAAAGCCGGTTTCAGTTGCTACCCTGGGGTGCGTTTCCCAAAAGCATCGTTAGCCAACTGACATCGCAGTTTTCGTCATTACTAACATAGTTCAACGATTTGGTGTTTCCCAAAACCGTAGTTCAAACGAACATTCGCAAACTGCATCTCAAACTTGTGTGGTTTGAATGACAGCTCTCGAGCTGTGGTTAGAAGAATGGTTTCTATGGCTTTTATTTCAAATATATACAAATGTAATTTACATATTTTAGTTTGTCCAGAGATTTTAAGCACAGTTTTTGAAGAGTGCCCATGTGCATATGTGCTCTGATAAGTTACGTAAGAATGAGCCTATGATTGAATCTGGAAAATAACTGAAAAATTAGTCCTCAGATGCCATGTCCGTATTTTATAGCAAAAAATCTAGCATTAATTCGATCTCAAACGGATTATTTTAAAGAGGTTATTACTCCACCACCTGCGTGATCATTCACCTACGTGGTTGAACCAGAGATTGTATATTATAGGAAGATGAGAGGGTCTGTATCTCTTACCATTGGAGAAAGCGTAATGGCTAACTTAATTATGTGTGGCACCTCTCAGCCTATTCGGTTGTTAAGTCTGACGTCACGCGGCAGCGCTTCCAGGTCCAAACGCTCTATCTCATACCACAAGAAAACAACAAATGGTGCTAATATACACACACTGTCACGGAGACACAGCCAACACCCACCAACGTGTCGTCACCAGATCTCCACGCTCCGCCCACTCGTTCACTCTCCCCTGAGTACTGATCATGAGCACCTGCACCTCATCTCACGAGCATATAAAGACTCTTACTCCCCACACTTCGTTGTCTAGTCTTGTTGTTACATACCTGGACTCCTTACCCGCTACTTACCTGTGTCATCCTGCTGTCCCAACTCCGTCTCCTGTCTCCTCCCGATCACCTATCAAGAAAACACTACATTAGTCTCCAGCTAAGTGACTGTAACTACATGCTTGCATCTTGACTCACCCGTTTACTGTCGTCTCCTGTGTTCGTGCCTCTGTCAAATAAACACCTGCTTACACTTGCCTCTCTGTCTCCGTCTGAGTCTGACAGAAGACCAGACCTTATGCAGAGCTCCACGAACACAGGGTGAGGATCGTGCACCGGATCCGTTAGCCACCTCGCTCCTTCTTATTGTACAGTACTACTCAGAGTATGTAGTCAAGATCCAAATCATTTAAGAGGCAATTTATTAGCAGACGGAGTCAGAACCAAACATCTATTGTGCACAATCTTTATCAACTAACTCACAAACACATAACTAAACTAATAAACACATAACATACGCGCAGGTCACACACATACGTAGGTAAAAATGAGCAATGACAGAGTTGAACCGGCAGTGGGACCGGAAATAGAGCTATGGGAAAAAGTCAAAGACAATCTGGGAAAGAATCATCAGTTTTTTCAGTAATAAAACACCTTTGCTGACACAGGTGGTCTACAAAGTTCCGAAGTTGTAGCCAGTATCTTCTGCGTTGGATGAAGTAATATGAAACAACTTAAGCTGTTAATTTGACTCTTAGTGGGGAAAAAGTTCTTTCTCTCTCTCATAGATGAGCACATGGCTGGATTGCAGGCCTAGGCCTACAGGCCTTTCAGGTCCCACAGGCCTTGGCCTGAAGAGGCCTGCAGCAAAAGGGGTCTCTTCAGTCGTCCAAGAAGCAAGAAAAAAACAGAGAGCAGGAGGGGTGTTGTGCATTGACTTTTAACCTCTGGTCAAAGTCACACCTCTTAGGGTTGACCTGACCAATGAAGATGTATTTCTGGTCAACAACACGCCTCCTGTCAGGGCTTTTACGACCAAGCAAGATTAACTGGCTGAGTTTTTGAAGAAGAACTATTAAAGATTCTTGTAATACTGATGTGTTGCACAAATATCGACATATCGCATACACAAGCATTTAAATCTTCTCGATATGAACATACCGCCAGAGGCGGAGTGTTAGCATTAGCCGTTATGCTTTTTTGGCTAAAGGTTGCAGGCTTGCCTTCCAGTGGCTTTGGTCAAATGACAGGCATAGTTGCCAAGTCCACTTATAGTATGCGACTTTCTTTTTTTGGTTGCGCTAAAAAATCACGGGTCACGGATTTTTGGGCTTATTTTAAAAAATGTGGTTGCTTGTTAGGAAAATATGATAAGCAACTTTGCTTCTTTACATTTATGGTTGCCGTTTTCTCCAATACATTGATTGACACTGTCTACTCACAGCTAATAGCCAATCAGTGCAATAATACAAGTGCTGTAGCGTAATTGTCCTCCCACATCCCACCTCCTTCTCCCCCTCATTGGAGAAATGCAAGTAATAGGCTTGTTTGAGATGCGCCTAGCCTCGCCTGAAATGTAGGCGAGAGTAGGCGGCTGCAGTGAGGGGAGGAGTGAAAAAAGAGCAGGCAAGACGGACAGTTCTCTGTTCTTGTAGTGGATCAGACACCTACGAGATCAAAGGCAGATATCGCGGGATTCACACTCGTGATCTGTGTTGATGATAAATTGGACGTAATTTAAGTTCTGCTTCTTTTATATGAAAATAAACATAATGAACAATACACCCAAAGTACTTGTTATTTATTTCCATTAGAAAGATGGGTGTATCAATCATTTTTACTTTAATTACAGACATATTTATATAGGCCTATATATATATATATTTATAAATGACAACAATCACATAACCCACAGAGCAGTGGTTTTCAACCTGTGGGCCGCAGCCCACTAGGGGTCCTCAGTGATCCTCCAGGTGTTCAAATTCAACATTTGATAGAAAACACTTAAAAAAGACAATAATTACCACTTTAACCAGCAGGTGGCGGCAAAGTAGCATTTATTTGCACATATATCAGCCATTTTCTCTAATTGTTTTTCCACTTCGTTTTTGACTAAATATTAAACATTATAAAATAACTAGGTTTAAAAATAAATTTTGTCAGTGTAAAGTATGAAATACTCAAAAAATCTTTAAAAAACCCCACATTTTCTTGTGAATGAATTACACAGAAAGCGAGCACCGCCCTTTCCCTTTGTAATCACAGCAGCTGTCAGTGCAGCTCAAGATTAATGATTTCAGCACACTTGTAAAAACACACATTTTATTCAGTTAATCTATCTAAAGTGCACAATAAATATTTAATTTTTGAAGCTTTTTTTCACATAAAAGTGTGAAAACTGATGCTGGAATTGAATTTAGCCGAGGAGGAACACTGAGGTACGTCTTTATTTATTTATTATTATTTTTTATGCTGTCTTACGTTTGAATAACTAAATTAATGCTATGCCTGACTATTTAAGTGACTATATTCTGATTATAAACTAAGTATTACACTACTGATGCTCAACACACTAGCAAATGACATTTTACCGGAAGTTTTCGAGCTGGTTTATGTTAATGCGGAAGTTCTAAAGAACACTCTGTGCATATAGGCCCATTGGCCTTCACGTCACTTTTTCTTTTCCACCTTCAAACCTATTCTGTTCATAGCTGATCGGAGAATAGTGCGTGCCCTCCTGCTTTGTTGTAATTTGATGATTTTTGTAAAATAACGTGTTTTTGCTTTTAAAACTCCGAGTGGTTTCAGTTTAATATGTTGCATTCTCATTTACTGATAATAAATAATATTGATGATACGAGTTGGAAACGCACCCCAGATTAGTTTGAGCAAACTCTGGTTTTTCGGGCTCAAGAAGGTGGATTGTTTTTCAGCGGTGTTCGTCGCCATTGTAACTTAACTACACAGCTAACCTGCTCCGGAGCAGGTTTTATTCTAGGTTAGAGATCGCAAACCCAAACTGTGAGTATCAGCCGTGAGTAAAGTGACACATATCTGATGCAATAAAGCCACTCCACTTGTATCTCTCGCTCCAAATTACAGCAGTTTAGAGCGAAAGAGATTTAGAGACAAAATTGCTCATCTTTTGTTGCTAACTTTTTATTAGGCTATATTTATATTTTAATAATTATAATTGTGTATAATTCATATAATTGTTATATTAATTGACAATTAATATTACACTTTGCTTTTAAATACAAATAAAAATAATACATGCAGGTTAATATGTAAAGCTTTTAAACAAAATAAACAAATGTTTATTCATTTGAGCTCTTTGTGAACTAAATAAATTAATTTCATGGTACACAGTGTTTTTTAGGCTATCTTATCACTTTCAATTCCAATGTAAAACTGCTGTGGGGAAAAGCAGCTATAAAAAGTGGTGCAGGTCAGGAGCTGATTTGTTTATGACAAGGCTGCTGTGTCTGACATTCCTTACTCATTAACTTATTCACTATTCCCTATAGAAGGAATTATATAAAGAGGAAGCAATTATGGACAAAGCAAATACTGTATCATCGGACTGGTTTAGTGCAGCACACCTCAACAAAACTATCTTAATCAATATGACACGACATCACAGTAAAAATATTATAGTTATTTACAAAATAATGGTTGAAGACACTCGAAGAGCTTAAGGAACATTTATTCATATGTCTTGTCCTTTCATCAAGGGCAAGGCAAACTTACAAAAGGGGTACAGTACAGGTTAGTCATGAATCTGTTCCTTAAAACTTTTCCAATTTGGCATCCATGCAGCTGCTGTTAAAAATCTGATCTTATGAGCAACCTGGGGCGCCTGTAATGTAATACTGGTCCCCTGCCAGCATTGTGTTTATACTGTAACAGTTAAAGTAAATCCCAAATTGCCACTCTAGAAGCTCTTAAGCTGGTCTTGGGCAAACCACTTAGCAGTTGCCATGGGGACTAAAAGTAATAGGATTGTTCTGTTAAAAACATGGATACCACATAATTATGGTAATTATGTTGAGCATGAGATAGCAGAGCGCTTCTTTACTAAATCACCGGGAACAACGAACAAACATCTAAAGAGCAAATACTGCACACTTGGATGGTTTAATACAATGACGTGTCCCAGTTCTGAATGCAGAATTGCCGGTTTATTAATTCACCACTCATCCAGCATTGTGTTAACATGCACAATATAATACCTTGCACATCAATACACTCCTCCCTGACAATAAAAGCTGATAACAATAATGAACACAAAGTCTAATTTATATGTCAAACTTTGTATCTGTGCAGGGAACTGTGCAGCTTATAAATACCAAGTATGCTCTTTAATGTTCAATATCCGCAACTGACCACTTTAAAAGAATGTGTCTTTTCAAGTGCTTTGTTTTTACAACACATCCATCTATCTATCTATCTATCTATCTATCTATCTATCTATCTATCTATCTATCTATCTATCTATCTATCTATCTATCTATCTATCTATCTATCTATCTATCATATAGAATAAATTAAAATTAAAGTGATTTCATTAGTATTCATCAGTATTCATTCATGTATAGGAATTACTTTTAATTTTTCTGTAATTTAATTAATGTTACTTCTGATGTAATTGCATTAAATACTATATAGACTATATCAATTTCTATATAAAAAAATTGTGGATTTAACATCAAAATTTAATGTCTAATGTTAAAATCTATGTTTTTAATGTAACCTTTTCCCTTTAAATACTTCAGTCAGTTTATATTATTTATTTGAACGAATTAAAAGGGCAGTTTTATGTCCATCCTTGTGTTTTTCAACTGGTACAGGTTTATATGGGATTAAGAAAGTAATTAGTAATAAGTAATGCAATACTTTGTAGAGAGAGTAATGAGCACAGTAATCTAATTACACTGTTAAAGATTTAATAAGTAGCTAATTAGTTACTTTTATTTATATATCAGTGTTGAGTATCCCAACACTGATATATAATTCATACAATTTATTGGCTAGTTTTATTAAATTTCAGATTAATGAGATTCATTATATTTGTTTAATGCCATTAGAGTATTTTTTTAATAGAGATTTGTAAAAAAATAAAAAAAAATAAAAAAATGTAATGTCTATCAAAATGTACATGTGGGTCAAGTTCCTGTTTTTCTGTTGTTTTGGGTATATATATATATATATATATATATATGATCTGCAAGTGTTTGTACAGCACTAAGCATTAAACAATTACAGCTCTCTCACCTGCTCACGATTGCTTGTTACAACAGTCCGTTCTCTAACTTGAGCATCATCTACCTGCACACCCACAACGCACTTATGTCACTTCAGTTTGGATGTCAAGCCAGCAGAATGAACATAAAGTGCATGAATCACATTTAAACATCTGAGTTCACATTTAAAGACCACAAAGAAAGCTCTTGAACCACACAGGGAGAAAAAATAGCATGCAGATTTCAGCTGTCAAAAATCTTGCTGATCTGTGTGAACACCACCGTAACTACATGGAAAAACAGTGTCAGTATATGAAAATGCTATTGCATTTGTGTTATGTACTGTAATGCAGTAACATGGCCTCACCCCTTTGTTGCGTGTATTCGGGGGCAGGGTTTATGTAAATTTTAGGGTTAGTGATGTCACCAACCCGGGAAGAAGCTCGTTGTAGTCCCTACCAGCTGTTTGTTGTAGTCCTTAAACAGAGAATTCTTTAAAAGAAAATATCTCCCTTTGCTTTGAACTTTGAGCGTCCTAACTTTGCAGACGTTGTTTATGCTCTAACAGCAACATCACACACTAACTAAAGTTAAAAAATTTAAATCATAATCAACCACCCCTTTAAACAGTGCTGCATATTTAAATTAAATCATTGTCATTCTTTTCATCATAAAATCATCCTCTTTTCCATGCAAATTAGACTCATTTTAAAATGTACTTTATTCAAAATATTCAGTGTTACACATATTTTGTGGCCACATTTGTGTCTTTACATGGTTTACACAATTCTCTTATTGAATCTGGGGCTAAAGCAATCTAAACCGTGAATTTCCCCCATGTTATTTCATTATTGTGCTGAAGCTATGACAGTTTTAAGAAAAGTGAAAGTGTCTCTTCTTTTTTGTTCTCCTTCATGAACAAGAGAATCTCTTACTTGTTTCAGATCAGCTTTGACATTTTTATGGTATGATAAAGGTTAAAATTGGGATACAAGACAATGAATCCTCATGGGATCCTCAGTTTGCTGGAAAAAGTACCATAAAAAGTTAATAATAAAGAATGCAGTGACATATACACCCTCTTTTCTTTCAAACAGCACCCAGTTTTACATATTATGTTGGTAAAATAATGACAGAGAAGGTCAGGTCTACTTATAGGCTGATTTTTAACACAAGGAAACAGGGAGTTTCAGTGAAAGACTAATCATGTACATTATACTGGTTTTGGTTAAAGTCATGTATAGAGAGCCTAGGTGGCCCAGTTAGAGGAAAAAATAGGCCAAAGAGTGTGCAGGAATCATTCGATTTTATATTCAAGGTAGAGGTGAAAGTGATGAAACCTCAAACACGTGGTTATCTGTCGCCCTTCAGGCCTGAACTGAAAATGTGTTTAGCTTTTAAAATAGGTTATCAGTTCAAGGGTGTTGAGGTGGGTATAATAAATACTGGACATGAGACAGAAGTAGGTTAGGTAGGGAGGTGAATAGCAGGAGCAGCAGTGCTAGCTCAGTGTTTTTACCATGTTTTTCAGTTAAGATTTTCTGAGAAGATAATTACCTTTTAGCCTCATCTTAGAGTTCACATTATGCATCATTAAATTGAATTCATCATTCCAATTGGGTGCACTTAAATGGAATTTCAACACCGCACTGATCCTCGGAGAAAGAGTGATCCTTCTTCAATTTGATTAATTCACTCAAAAAGGAAAACTCTTTCATTATATTTCATTCGTCATTCCAAACTGAAGTCACTTTCTTTATGTGAAACACGTTAGGAAGAATTTTTGAGCTGCTTTCTTTCATATAATGTAAGTGGATAGAGACCAGCGGCTGTCAAGTTCCCAAAAAAAAAAAAAAAAAAAAGAGCAAAAATCACCATAAAACATAAAAAAAGAAAACCCAACTTAAACTTAAAAAAATACACTAAAAAACAAAAGTGCATTGAATTTACATGATTTAATAGTGTACATCGCTCCCACATGAATCAGTTAAGTTACACAAATATAATTTGTTCATGTAACTTCAACATGATGATATTAAGTCATTTTTAAGTGACCCAATTAATTAGTCTCAAAGTGAATTTTTGTGAGGTTCCCTGACATGATTCATTCATCCAAATCATTCATTCATTCATCCATCAATCCCTTGTGTACATTTATTCAAATCAGCTTTATATATGTTATGTGACTGAATCATTAGACTGTGCTAGGTAGTCAACAGCCTATTAGCTAACAATAGCGCACACACTAGCATGTTAAATGCTAACTTTAAGCGCAAAGCAGCAATTAAAGGGGTTGTATAATGCCACTTTTACAAGATGTAAATAAGTCTCTGATGTCCCCAGAGTGTGTATGTGAAGTTTTAGCTCAAAATACCCTACAGATAATTTTTATAGCATGTTAAATTTGTCACTTTTTGAGGGTGAACAAAAAAGCTCAGTTTTTGTGTGTCTCCCTTTAAATGCAAATGAGCTGCTGCTCTCAAGAAGGGCGGAGTTTCAAGAGTTGGTGTTAGCAATTAGCAGAGCCTCACATTACCTCACGCAAGACTCACTGAAAGTGTCAGAAACTGTTCAGCCTTTTATGTTCAAAATGGAGTCAGAAAATGATGGAGAGACTCAAGATTGATTAGCATATTCTGTCATGATAATCTATAAATCGCTCGTGTGGGAACTGTTGTAAGATCCTACAGAGCCAGAGAATATATGCTGCATGAAGATAGAACAGGCATAGTTTAGTTTAATTATGGTTATAACTTATGTTATCAAAACACGGCTTAAACCAAATGATTATTTCGGTCTTAATGGCGTTGCAACAATCTATAGAGATATTCTTAACGTTACTCAGAAAACAAACTACAGGTTTATTCATTTGAAATTCTCGTGCTAAACGTTACACTCTCAGATATAAGTAAAAAGTCGCTAATATCTCTTGCTTTGGCTACCGTTTATAGACCTCCAGGGCCTTATGTTGATTTCCTAAGAGTTTGCAGACTTTCTCTCAGACCTATTGGTCAACGTTGATAAAGAGCTGATTGTTGGAGATTTTACCATTCATGTAGACAATACAAATGATGCGTTAGGGGCTGCGTTTACAGATTTACTAAACTCATTTGGGGTCAAACAAAACGTCACTGGACCCACTCACCGTCTTAATCATACATTAGATTTAATTATATCACATGGAATCAGTCCTACCGATATAGAAATGCTACCGCGAAGTGATGTCACTGATCACTACCTTGTAACATGCGTACTGCCTACTGATGATATTTGTCAAATTGCGCCGCGATATCGACTAGGTAGAACAATTCTCCCGACAACTATAAATAAATTCACAAATAAACTGCCTGATCTGTCTCGGCTGCTCATTGTACTTAAACACACAAAGGATCTCGAGAAAATGACTAGCAGTATGTGAACCATTTTCACTAGTACATTAGATACTGTTGCACCCATGAGATTAAAAAAGGTTAGAGAGAAAAATACTGTACCATGGTACAACAGTATTACTCACGCTATCAAAAGAGAAACTCGTAATCTAGAATGCAAATGGAGACAAACTCGTGTAGAGGTCTTCAGAATCACGTGGAAAGACAGCTCGTCCCATTATAGAAAGACTCTAAAAGCAGCCAGGGCCAAGCATCTCATAGAAAATAACCAAAACAATCCAAGGTTCTTGTTTAGTACAGTGGCTAGATTAACAAATAAACAGACATCACCAGAACAAAACATTTCATTACAGTTTAGTAGCGAAAGCATCAGAAATACAATTGTAAATGTACAACCTTTGACAGAGTTTTATGATTCAGCCTCAATTATCACCCCTCAAGAACAGTTTCAGTGCTTTACAACTATAAGACAGGAAGAGCTAAATAAACTTATCACTGCGTTTAAACCAGCAACATGTTTATTAGATCCAATGCCCACTAAACTACTAAAAGAATTGTTACCTGTAGCAGAAGAGCCTCTTCTCAATATTATTAACTCGTCTTTATCTCTAGGTCATGTCCCAAGACCGTTCAAGCTAGCAGTCATTAAGCCTCTCATTAAGAAACCACAATTAGATCCAAATGTTTTGGCAAATTACAGACCCATTTCAAATCTTCCATTTATATCTAAAATACTAGAAAAAATGGTGTTGGTCCAATTGTGCTCCTTCTTGCAAAAAAACGCTATCTATGAAAAATTTCAGTCAGGATTCAGGTTTCATCATAGCACAGAAACTGCACTTGTTAAAATTACAAATGACTTACTTCTAGCTTCTGACCAAGGCTGTACCTCAATACTAGTGTTACTTGATCTTAGTGCTGCGTTTGACACTATAGATCATAAAAATACTCTCAGATCGACTACAATTACACTGGTATTCAGGGACAGGCATTACGGTGGTTTAGGTCGTATCTATCAAGACCGTCACAATTTTGTTTATTTAAACGGGGAAAAATCTAAGATAACGATAGTAAATTATGGAGTGCCGCAAGGATCTGTGTTAGGCCCTCTGCTATTGTCAATATATATGCTGCCACTTGGTGATATTCTAAGAAAACATGGAATTAGTTTCCGCTGCTATGCCGATGATACTCAGTTATACAGTGGGTACGGAAAGTATTCAGACCCCCTTAAGTTTTTCACTCTTTGTTATATTGCAGCCATTTGCTAAAATCACTTAAGTTTATTCTTTTTCCTGATGAATGTACACACAGCACCCCATATTGGCAGAAAAACACAGAATTGTTGACATTTTTGCAGATTTATTAAAAAAGAAAAACTGAAATATTACATGGTCCTAAGTATTGAACTTAAATGATTTTTGCAAATGGCTGCAATATAACAAAGATTGAAAAATTTAAGTGGGTCTGAATACTTTCCGTACCCACTGTATATTTCAACACAACTAGATGAAATCTCTAAATTATCCAGTCTGACAGTGTTAAAGAAGTAAAACATTGGATGACTAGTAATTTTCTTCTATTAAATTCAGATAAGACTGAAGTATTACTTATTGGACCAAAAACCTGTACACAGAATCTCTCAGACTACAATCTGCATTTAGAAGGATGTACTGTTACTCCATCCTCCACAGTTAAAGACCTGGGTGTTATATTAGACAGCAACTTGTCCTTCGAAAATCATATTTCATATGTTACAAAAACAGCCTTCTTCCACCTCAGAAACATTGCTAAGATACGGAATATGTTATCTGTTTCTGATGCAGAAAAGTTAGTTCATGCTTTCATGACGTCTAGACTAGATTACTGTAATGCATTACTAGCTGGTTGTCCTGCTTTCTCAATAAACAAGCTACAATTAGTACAAAATGCAGCTGCCAGAGTTCTTACCAGGTCAAGAAAATATGATCATATAACACCAATTTTATCATCTCTACACTGGTTACCTATTAAGTTCCGTATGGATTATAAAGTACTGCTAATGACCTATAAGGCTCTAAATGGTTTAGCTCCAGTGTACTTAACCGATCTTCTATTGCCCCACAATCCTTCACGCTCTTTAAGATCACAAAACTCTGGACTTCTGGTTGTACATAGGATAGCTAAGTCCTCTAAAGGAGGGAGAGCATTTTCACATTTGGCTCCTAAACTCTGGAATAGCCTTCCTGATAATGTTTGGGATTCAGACTCGCTCACCCAGTTTAAATCTAGATTAAAGATGCATCTCTTTAGCCAAGCATTCACATAATGCATCTCATATCAGATCAATTGCACATGACTCTATTTGCTTAATGTTATGAACAGCAGCTATGCTAATTATTCTCCATTTGCTTTTCCGTTTTACCTCGGGACGGGCTAGAGAGTACATCAGCTTCAGTTTGGATCCAGCCTCTTAAGAAGACCTCAGATGACCAACACCTTTGAAGAGACTGCGCCAACTCCTGCGAGGACTTAAGAAGACGCAACATCTGGATCAACACCCACATTCCCAAATTTCTATATATCCTAATTATTAATATGTAATTCATTTTTCCACGAGCTCATTGCTTCTACCTTCAATTAAATTGCTAACAGTGATTGTAAATAAATTGCCTAAATTACATTATTAGCTAACTGTATTCTCTAAATTGTAATGTTGACATGCACTCTCTGTAAAGCTGCTTTGAAACAATATGTATTGTGAAAAGCGCTATACAAATAAATGTGAATTGAAAAAAAAATTGAATCTTGCTTTTATGACATGCTATTGCATTTGTGTTACGTACTGTAATGCAGTAACATGGCCTCACCCCTTTGTTGCGTGTATTCAGGGGCAGGGTTTATGTAAATCTTAGGGTTAGTGACGTCACCAACCTGGGAAGAAGCTCGTTGTAGTCCCTACCAGCTGTTTGTTGTAGTCCTTAAACAGAGAATTCTTTAAAAGAAAATATCTCCCTTTGCATTGAACATCATAACTTTGCAGATACTGTTAATGCTCAAGCAGTAACATTACACACTAACTAAAGTTAAAAGAACAAAATCACAATTAACCACCCCTTTAGATATGAGATGCCAGTCCACAACCTAAGCAAATGCTCCACTCTTCTCCACAATGGTAACAGTGAAATTTTAATAATAATAATTCCAATATAAATGAACACTGAACAGTATTAATCAATATCAAGCATCCCCCGTTTTCATCTTACTACAAAAATAAAATCTAATTTCAACATTTTCTCTCTTGATCCAGCCAGATGCAATGCATGCTGGAAACTCATAAGCACTGCCTAGTTTCAGTTAATGCAACACAATTCATTCATGTAATACCAACACAAATGGATTAAGTACACTTCAATATTAGATATATTTAAGTGGATTGAACACAAATTAAGTTAGGACAAGGAATTGTTTTGCCTATGCTCATTTTAACCCTTTCAAGCTTGAGTTTAAAATATTCTAACTGTGACCCCCCAGAGTGAGTTTTTTTTATAAGGCGACCGTTTTTTTTTTAAAGAACGTTTGCCCTTATTGTTTCCATGGCGACGCGTCATGCCTGTCACTTAAGCTGAACACAGCCACAATAACACTGTATGACAGATGGATCGCTATTATTTTGTTTTTCCTTTTTTTATTTAAAGTATTCACAAACTTGCTTACCATGTCATCAGCTATATGATATTCCGATTTTCAAATATGTGTGAGTTTGTTTTGTCGTTTAAAAACCTTTAATGATCTTTATCTTGATCTATAACGCGAGATGGGCGCCGCCATCTTAGTTTGCACCGTAGTTCGCAGAGTCCTGTCAGCTGGATTTACAGCATGTGAATTCATCAGTTTCTCCCAAAATATATGCAAGTAAGTGGCTGGTGAACTGGAAAAATAATAGAATAAACGTTATAGTTACTTAGGCCCATTATGTGTGTCTGATATGAATAAATGTCGCCAAATTATATTTGAATGGATCATTATTGCTGCTTCCACTGGTGTTTGACATCAGTGTGTATTTTATAAACTCTAAATGTATTGTTTTACTGGTGCTTATGTGTATTTAAATGTATGAAATCTTAAAAGAAACATTATGTGGCTGAAAACACTGCATAGCTGTGATATTTGACAAGAGCTGAGCGCGTTCGTCTCGCAGCAAAAGCACAGTTTGGATCTGGCAGTTATGTGACGTTGCTGAACGTTCTAAATCCCAGATGTGGGACCGTACGCCCAGGGGCACAGAAATAAAAATCCCATATGTGGGGCCATATCGCTCAAAGGGTTAATTAAGTAACTTGAACAAGCAGCAAAAAAAAAAAAAAAAAAAAAAAAAAAAAAGTACAGTAAAGACATTTATAATGTTACAAAAGATTTCTATTCCACAGGAAAGCTGTTCTTTTGAACACTTAATTCATAAAAGGAATTGTGGAAGAAGTCTCTTATACCAAGGCTGCATGTTTATGTATTTTTAATACTAAAAATATTATTACAATTTAAAATAATTGTTTTATAATAACTGAATTATCAGCATCATTACTCGTTTTCAGTGTCACATGATCCTTCAGAAATCATTCTAATATGATTTGCTGCTCAAGAAACATCTCTTATTAATATCAATGTTGAAAACAGTCGTGCTGCTTAATATATTTTAATATATTAAAATATAATAATAATATTTTTGTGGAAATATTAGGATTCTTTGATGAATAGAACAGCATATATTTGAAACAGAAATCTGTTGTAACATTATTAATGTCTTTACTGTCACTTTCAATCAATTTATTGTGTCCTAGCTGAGAATAGAAATATTAGTATTTTACTGAAAAAAAAAAAATCGTACTGAGTCTGACCCCAAATTTTTGAACATTAGTGTGTGAAGTGGCTGTTTTTACATGTTCACTGTTGTTAATCTAAGCATTTTTCTCTGGATATGTATTTGTATTTATTGAAAGGCAAAAAAGAGAGAAAATAGCATTTGTTTTCTTCCAAAATGTTACTGTTGCTTGTGTCAGAGCCATGAGTCATTTAAGGGGCTTTTGCGGAGCCAATGTTTCCTGCACAGAATCATCTTTCCTTCAATGGAGAGGTGTGGAACGGCGCCAGATTGAACACCAGTTACTCAGTGGAAAATGGGTAAGAGTGCCTCTTTATCTCTGCTGGTTATGTCCCCACATCCAGCTTATGCTGTTCTCCATTTGAAAGCTTCTGGCACTTTCACAAGAGCCTTGAATCGACTTTATTCAGTAGCGTCCCTTGGTTGACACACCATGCTGGCTGTGTACATTTGTCATTCAGGGAGTAGACCTGCATGTGAGCATTTGGAGGCAGTAAGCTTTTAGATGTCCGGCAAAATTAAGCAGAAAGCCTAGAAAATATGACTAAAAGTCTGTCTGAAAAGACATTTGAGCAGATTGCATATTGGCAGTTAGAACACTAGCCACTGTATTGAGCCTCAGTTCCATTTGTAATACTTTTCTTTGCAGGAGCCTGAAGATTAGACAAATAGAGAGCACCGTGCTGTGCACATGCTGTGACAAATGTCATTTCCACAGAAACTGTCCTGAATGTGCAGTTACAGTTAGCGCAATGCATTTGCTGCACTGTTGTAGACTTCTTCTTCAATAGAGAGTTCTAAGCCATGCATCCAACCAGCTCCAAGGTGAATTACGCGTTTAAAAAAAATACAATAATGGTGACTTGCAGTCTATAGTATTACATACAATATATTTCAAGAGAGTATTTCATATTTTTATGAACAAACATTTTAATATACAACATCTGCTGCTTGCAATATGCTTGCCAACAAGAATATTCTTTCAAAAAGTCATTCTGAGAATGTAAGTTAACATATGTAAAGGTATATATTTTTGCTTTATATATTTTATTCTATTACACTATTTTTTATGTTTTTTTAGTTACTTTTCCTTTTAATGTTTCCCATAATGTTCACTATGAACGAAGTGTGAAAATAGTTTTTTTTTTGTTTTTTTTTTTGGTGATGTTAAACAATTTCATCCTTATTTTTAATACATTTTTTAAAAGAAATACTAATGATCACTTTGTGTAAAATAATGTGGATCCGAAGACAGTTCTGAAGAAACTTTTGTTTAACTTAATTTTACTGCAAAGTGTTAAATTATAACAGTCGGACCAATATTATGCTCTGCTATTGGCATAAAAAAAAAAAAAAAGATCATATAAGAGTAATTTATAAGGGGAAAAAATAAAAATAAAAAATGTAACCAGATCAACTGACCATTCATCCATCCAGGGTGTTTCCATAGCATTGGCTCCAGCATCCTTGCAAACCTACATAAGACAGACAGTTTGGAGAATGGATGGATTCATGGAAACATGATGCTTCAAATATTCACAATATAACTCTGTTAACTTAACCGCATGGCTGTGCTTTATCTCAGCGGTTTGGCAAATTTAACTGTGATTGACAGTTTAAATTGTGACTGGTAATGTAATGACAGCAGAAAATCCTCCCTTGTTGATTTAACACATACTGAATTGACAAGATGTGGCTGGACTCAAGTTATGCTCACATCTAGTATAACTCCCTTTACACAGTTTTCGTGGAACTTGACATTCATGTCTTTGATATTTTAGCAATATTACATATTTAAAAAGTACTTTAGCAGTGGCTACATTAGATATTCTGGGCAAGTACTAGGAAACTTGAAGGAGTTCTAAGCATGAGTAATGTATCTGAGTGCAACTTTTCTACTACAATATACTCAGATTTTTTTACATTTTAAACTTTTTTTTTTTCATTTTTTTTTTTTTTTTTTTTGAACCAACAATAGCTATAGGTTCAATTAAATATAATGTTTTTTTTCAATAGTTTAAATATACCTATACTGAAAAAACAAAATAGTGGTTCACTCCCGATCACCCTCTTCCCAGCATGCACTAATAATACTTCACATGGTTAGTGTTTGCTGATTTGTATTTTATTTGATTGCTGTTAATTATTTTGTTGCCATGTTTAGTAAATTGTTGTCTTCTGATGACAGAATGACTTTTCTCCTCAGTTATGATCAGTTATTTTTCCCTTGTTTCTTTTCATGTTTTTTGAGGTCAAGTCAAATTTATTTGTATTGCACTTCACAATTCAAAGCAGCTTTACAGAAAATGATGATGTTAATGTTTATAATATCTTTGTTACATTGGGTGAATAAAGATGACAGGAGAGGCGAGGATCCAAATGCAAATCCATTTAACGAACAAACAAAATGAAAGGACGGGGAACAGAGAACAATAAGAAACCAGAAAACTGAGAACCACAAGGGAAATCCAAACCATACAGCAACAAGCCAAAACAATGACTGACGAAAGGACAGGGGAAACACAAGGGCTAAATACACACTGTGGAACCAATCACGGTGAAAAACTACACCCATGGCACATGAGACAGGAAGAACACAGGACATCATGACAATCTTCATCTTCATTTTTTTTAGGAAATTAGAGCTGGATGACAGTATAGTTTACATTTGTGACGATATAGTAGTTGAGATATGCTGTATGATATAGTATATGTCGCCCTATGCAAGTATACTGTATGTATGCTAATAATGTTGGACACACTTATACATCTAACTTTAAATAAAGAGCTGGCTGGGCAATAATATAGTTACATTTTGTGATTAAATAATAATAATAAAAAAAAAGGCAGTTCTGATTTTCTATATCACTTTACGTGAATGTACTATGTATGTAGATAAGATTAGATACAAGGGCTGTGTGTGATGTTTAATGTATGAGCATTTATCTCACTAGTGTTAATGTTATGAGAGAAATCACTTTCCATAATGTGCATTTCTCAGAAAACATGATGCCATCAAACCATTTACAATTATGTAAATGAAGGCAGCACTTTGCATTGAACTTTGTTAATAAAAGTTGATCAAACTTATAAACTCAAAATTTCTAGAAAAAGTCAGAATTGTGAGACAAAAGGTCACAATTACCTTTTTAACTGCAAGTTAATCTCTCACAATTCTGACTTTTTCTCGCAATTGTGAGTATATATCTCACAATTCACACTTTGTAAATCACAATTCTGAGAAAAGAAGTCAAGGTAAAATGTCATTTACCGCAAATTGAAAGTTTATCTTACAATTCGAAATTTCGAGGTTAATATATCACAATTCTGAGGCCCTGTTTACACTAGTGCGTTTTCATTTTAAAACACATATGTTTTGCTACGGTTATGCCTGTCGTTTACACTACACCGGCGTTTTCAAACTTCGAAAACGGAGACTTTCAAAAAAGCTGCAGACCCCATTGTAACGACTGAGACAAATCAGACACAACTATTTGTTATAGTTAACCAGTAATTGTTTAAAACTCGCTCTGAGGTCTGTCCCCCATCCCCTGAGAAGACCAGCCTTTTGCATGAGGCCCCAGTTATAAGAATTATTGCGCCAAAATATGTGGGAAGAGCAGAGACAAAGAGACACACAAAACCTGCATCTTTCCCACAGAAAACAGACTTTCCTGCATTAATTTATAGACAGACTGTTCTATAAATGAAAATGCATATCCCCAGGAGATGGTATCCATTATTATTGTTTGTTGTATTGTACTCAGTATTGTATTCACATGTTTATGATACATTTAAGGTAACTTCAATTATGCCATGTTTAGTGTCTATGGGTTCGTATCGAGGAGATTTAAATGCTTGTGTATGCGATATAATCTTTAATAGTTCCTCTTTAACAACTTAGCCATTTTAATCACGCTCGGTCGTAAAAGGCCTGACAGGAGGAATGTTGTCTACCCATTTCATTGGTCAGGTCAACCTTTAGGGGTGTGACTTCTCCCAGAGCTTAAAGCCAGCACGCAATGCTCCTCCCACTCTCTCTTGCTTTTCCGACAACACAGCGACTGCAGGGGCTGCCTGTGGGCCTGGGCTTGCCCTGCCCCCAACTATGTGCTTGACTAGGAGAGGGAGAACTCTTTCCCCACTAAGAGTCAAAGTAACAGCTCAAGTTGTTTTATATGTCTTCAACCAATGCAGAAGATATTGGTTACAACTCCAGAACGAATCATCAAAGATTTCTCTTCAGCCTGCAGATCCGATGCTCCTCAGCCTAAAGGCATTTTGCAAATATCGTACATTTGAACACTAAACAGCAATTTAGTATTAATTTGTAAACCACCTGTGTCAGCAAAGGTGTTTTATTACTGAGAAAACTGATGATTCTTTCCCAGATTGTCTTTGATTTTTTTCCCATAGCTCTATTTCCGGTCCCACTGCCGGTTCAACTCTATCATTGCTCATTTTTACCTACGTATGTGTGTGACCTGCGTGTATGTTATGTGTTTATTAGTTTAGTTATGTGTTTGTGAGTTAGTTGATAAAGATTGTGCACAATAGATGTTTGGTTCTGACTCCGTCTGCTAATAAATTGCCTCTTAAATGATTTGGATCTTGACTACATACTCTGAGTAGTACTGTACAATAAGAATGTTGTTTTTCCATAACCTGGAAACAAACATTTCTTAGAATAATTAATAATTAGGTTAATTGATTGTAATATTAATTTTCATGTAGTTACATCAAGTTAATTCGATTAACTGATTCACATATTCATAATTAATCATAATTGATAATCATAATGAGTTATGAATAATTGTTAATACTTCCCCTTTGAGTTAATTTGCTACACCGTTTTAGTTTGAAAACACTGGGGTTGCGTTTCAGTACAACCAAAATGGAGACTTTTGAAATGCAAACGATGAACTGCAAAATGTGAGTTTATATCTCACAATTCAGACTTTATAACACAATTCTGAGAAAAAAGTCAGAATTGTGAGATATAAGCTCACATTTGCGAGAAAATGTCAGAATAATGAGATATAAATTTGAAATTACGAGGAAAAATTCAGAATTGTGAGATAAAAAGTTGCAATTACCTTTTTAATTTTTCATTCCATGGCAGACACAAGCTTCCATACCAAACATTTTTTAAAGTAATTGGATAAATGAATTCCAAAACAACAAACAAACAAACAAGCAAACTGTTTCCTAAGTTACCTTCAAATACTTCATTTTGTCATCATCAGTTGTGTTAATAATACCACACTGCTATACTTCAATATGCCCTTGACGTGTGACCTGTGCAGTACAAAAAGTTCACTAAGAAGCAACTCAGAAACTGTCACAGAGAAGCAAATTAGAGACACAAATGTGAACAACAAGTTGATTTCATGGTTGGTCTGTCGATTGAGAGCCTGGCCACAGTAACATAGCCCCCATCAGTTGTTGGTACGGACACTAATTAAATCTGAGAAGTCTATCCAGGATCTCTACATTGGACCTCAGCTCCCGTCACATTCTGTCGTGAAAGCCCCTTTTTCAACATATTTGGCATCTTTCTTCCACTCTCCACATCTCACAGCTGTCTCCCTGGGTCTTATTTTCTCCAGAAGTCTCTCACCCCTGTCGACAGCAGCTCTGCTTAATTGGAACGGACAGCATCTCTCCCAGCACCCAATAATCGCCCTTGACGGCCTCAGAGCCTGGCATCCCAAACTGCCCCTCCTCCTCTAGATTTCACAGAACTCACATTTAACATATGCCAGCCATAATTACCCATAATTTAGCCTGTATTTGCATTTCAGCCTTTATTATCGGTGGAAATGGGGAATGAGAAGGGTGAGTGTAACAAATTGTATATATATTGCAATGTGTGTGTGTCTCAAAATCAGTTTCTTTTCTATTTCTAAATCAAAACAAAATGTCAACAACATTTTGGCTAATAGAATGTCTAAATGTGAAATCTACACAAAAGGTTATTGAAGAAGCAAATGATTAAACATCCATTTGTTTTATAATATTTTTATTGACTTTACTATTATTATACATTTTCATAATACTATTACTACTAATAATTATAATAATAATGATGATGACAATAAGTAGGCAAACAGAATGATTTTATATCCTCCTCCAGCTCTGAATACATTGTGTTGTCTTGTTGAGCATCAGTGAAGCTTTTGTAGTTGTTGGTTCCTTAATTGTCCTCAGTGTGAAAATACAAAATCATATGGTCACTGCTGGAAAGGTTTCAAATATGCTAACAATGCTGGAAAAGCAAAGAATGTGCAGGAGCTGGAGGATTTTCCAGAAGAGCAGTGCTCAGAACAAAGAAGTGAACAACCAACACAAAACATAAAAACAATTGTAGATCATCCAGGTATCGACACACTTATTAAGAATCAAGCGGATGTAAAATTTTCAATGGGGTGATTTTCATAAATTCAGGTATTATTTTGTTATGTGAAATAGCTTATTCAGGGCAGTACTTAATAAAAATAAGCAATTTTTATTATCCATTTTATTTTGTAAAAATGATTAACACTGCAGATTCTGCAGCTGTAATCTCTGCTGCTGCACCGGGAACAAATAACTGCACGGGCAGAGATAAAATAATAAAATAAAAGTCTCTGAAATGCATTGAACCTTTTTCTAAACGTCACCCACTAAAACTGGACTCACAGTGGAAGTTAGTCCTTGTCACTTAGCAGATGCTTTTCATTTAAAGTGACTTATGGTACGTTAATTGCAGGGACAGTCTTCCCCTTGAGCCGCCTGATGTTAAGCGCCTCAAGGGCAAAAGAAAGAACTGCATAAAGTGATGTAATGTTTATTTCAGGCAAGAAGGAAGATTGTGACCCTATTCACTAAATCAATAGATATCTACAGCAACAAATATTTCTCTGTCAGTGGTTGGCATGCCATAATGTGCATCTCTGGCCCTGTTCCAAATTGCACACTTCATGTGCACTTGTGGTCTTGTGGACTTACAATGCCCACTGTGTGTCCATTAAGTCCACAAGACCATATAAGGTGTCCCATTTGTAATTTTAGGTTTCAGAAGGGTGCTCGCGAGTACCCCCTTTGCAGCCTTTATGCGGCCTCGATGCACACTTTTGCTGAGCCTGTGAGCTCTGCAGCAGACTTCTACCCAACAGTCAAGGTAGCATTACGTCACGAAAGTGTGGACTCAGATAGATCACAAGGGCTTAGGGTTCCATTTGGGACAGGGCCTAACAAGACAAATAATTGAGCTGAGAGGGTTTTATTTATTTATTTATTGCCAGTTATTTTTTCTGCCAATTAAAACTGGTGAATTACACAACAGAACTAACTATTGTGCTTCTCCAAGTAGCACACAGTAGGAGCTTTTTGAATGAATCAGTGTTTTGAATGAACTGAATTCAGTGACACACTTAAGTGTATATAGACTTGTTTTACTCAAATTAATAAATGAATCAGTTTTGAACAAATAGTTTGAGTGAATTATTCAATGACTCACCCAAAAATATAGTAGTAATAGTAATTGTTTTTTCCTTAAAAAAGTATTTTTTGAACAAATCGATTAAGTGAATGATTGAAGCAACTCACTCATAAAGCGAATCTCTTGTCGCCACCTACTGGTGTAACGATATAACCTACAGAAAAGAGTGAAAACCACCTCCACTGATGCACAGACTGTCAGCATGTCTGGAATGAAATATTATAATATATTTGTCATTCTTTGTGAAATACTCAAGCTGAGTTGGAGAGATGCCATGGAGTGATGTTAACCAGAACTCTGGGAAAAAATGTCCCAGATAGTTCAAACAATGACTTTGTAGTGTTTGATGTTTGACATATTTCATAACATTTCATAATATTCTATTCTAGGCCTATCCTGTGGGTTTAATATTGGTGTAGTGCAGACACTGTAGTGACCTTTAGCTGTCAGATATCTGTTTTCAGTGTCTTAGAGGCAAGTGTTGTTGAATGTGTAGCTAATGTGGTTTTTGATGGAAAACAACTTGGGAAAATAAAAAATGCTCCCAACAACTCTAAACCCTGAAGCAGTGATAACATAAATACAAACTGTTACAGTAGCTGTATAATCTAACATGGACCAGTTATAGGCCAGTTATTCAAAATACATTCTACCTATGCATGTCATGATCTTGAATTTAGTGCTGACAATTAATTGTCATATAAATAATTGCAATTAATGACTGAATTCTGTTATGTTCATATTACAGTGTGTATTATGGTATTTATTTTTTTTTTTTTTTTTTTTTTAAATATAATGAATATAATATAATGCAGTCTGATTAAACCCACAAACCTTCATTTCGTATGAGGGAAGATCTTTAAAGGATTAGTTCACTTTCATATTATTTCATATTCCTGATAATTAACTCACCCCCATGTCATGCAAGATGTACATGTCCTTCTTTCTTCAGTTGAAAAGAAATTAAGTTTTTTGATGAATACATTCCAGGATTATTTTCCCTATAGTGGACTTCAATGGACTATATGCACGGTTACTTCCTGGTTGTCCTTAAGCCAGCTCGGGCATTTCCTGTAAACTGTTAGCTGTTCATTCAAAACCATCAATGGTTGACTTTTTAATGTTGTATTCATATTGTAATGCACTTATCACATTTACTTAATTTTCCAATAAACCAGTTTTATTGATTGCAATAAAGACAAAGCTATTTGGACCGTTTAAAAACGCTGTGTCTGTAATTAGACACGCACATGCATTTTTTCCCCCAGCACTTCAAGTGTTATTTTTAATGTGATGACCTCAAACATTATTTGTTCATCCTTCTGAGATTGTGCCCATTGTAAAACCGAACGTTTAAAAATGTAGGAAATTCAACATTTGATAGAAAACACTTATTTAAAAATAAAAGACAATAATTACCACTTAAACCAGCAGGTGGCGGCAAAGTAGCATTTATTTGCGCATATATCAGCCATTTCCTCTGATCGTTTTTCACTTCGTTTTTGACTAAATATTAAACATTAAAAAATAACTAGGTTTAAAAATACATTTTGTCAATGTAAAGTATGAAATAATCAAAAAATCTTAAGAAAAACAATAACCTTGTGATTCATGACAGAAAGCGAGCACCGCCCTTTCCCTTTGTAATCACAGCAGCTGTCAGTGCAGCGCAAGATTAATGATTTCAGCACACTTGTAAAAACACACATTTTATTCAATTAATCTATCTGAACTGCACAATAAATATTTAATTTTTGAAGTTTTTTTTCCACATAAAAGTGTGAAAACTGATGGTCGAATTGAATTTAGCCGAGGAGGAACACTGAGGTACATCTTTATTTATTAATTTTTTATGACGTCTTACGTTTGAATAACTGAATTAATGCTATGCCTGACTATTTAAGTGACTATATTCTGATTATAAACTAAGTATTACACTACTGATGCTCAACACACCAGCAAATTACATTTCACCGGAAGTTTTCGAGATGGTTTATGTTAATGCAGAAGTTCTAAAGAACACTCTGTGCATATAGGCCCATTGGCCCCAAACGGTTGAAGGTCAAAATTAAAGTTTCAGTGCAGCTTCAAAGGGCTTTAAACGATACCAGACAAGGATTAAGAGTCTTATCTAACTAAACGATCTGTCATTTTCTAAAAAAAAATTATATACGTTTTAACCATAGACGCTCGTCTTGAACTAGCTCTCTTCTGGCAGTGTAGACGCTGCTAAGTGTATTACTGCCCTCCACAGGTCAAAGTTTGAACTAATTGTTATATACTTGCACTAGCATATTGTATATGACAGTTTAGTTCAAACTTTGACCTGTGGAGGGCAGTAATACACTTAGCAGCGTCTACACTGCCAGAATTCTAATAGAGAAGAAGAAGAGAGCTAGTTCAAGATGATCCTCTATGGTTAAAATGTATATAATCTTTTTTTTTTTTTTTTTTTTTTTTTTTTTTTAGAAAATGACTGATTGTTTCGTTTGTCTGGTATCGTTTAAAGCCCTTTGAAGCTGCACTGAAACTGTAATTTTGACCTTCAACCGTTTGGGGCTAATTGAAGTCCACTATAAGGAGAATAATCCTGGAATGTTTTCATCAAAAACCTTAATTTCTTTTCGACTGAAGAAAGAAGGATATGGATATCTTGGATGACATGGGGGTGAGTAAATTATCAGGAAATTTTTATTTGAAAGTGAACTTGATCCTTTAACTACCTTTGTGTACTTTATAAGTGTTTTACTGAACTGAATCAAATTGTTCAGTTAATTCAACTGAATCAGTGCTAAGAATCTGAAGAATTATGGCTGTTAATTCTAAAATCAACATCAAATACAGAAGTATATATGGCACAAGACATAACTCAATAAACACTGCCTGTAAATTATGTCTGTCATGATCATTGATTTTTTTCGTCTAATCATGGTTATTTAATCTAATCACAATTAGAGATTGGCATATTGTGATAAGCGTAAATTTCAGAAGGCAAAATAGATTTTTGATGTTAGATGCTAGGTTATTTTTTCCCCCCCAGATGCAAGAACATATTCAGCTTATATATTTCTGGGTACTGCTAAAATATTAACTTAAACAAATGAGCAATAATGGTGAATTTCCACAAAGTGGCAATGACATGTCTATACTTTACTAATAAAAAGCGTTCACAAACAACTGCCAAGCAAAATCTGGGGTCTAACTAAGAAACTGAATTCCACATGTAATGCTTGCCGGAGCTAAGCTTGCCAACTTGATCCTGCAGCAGTAGGTTAATTATAGTTTCATACAGCTAAGCTATCAGCCTCCTGACACAAGAAAATTGTTTTTTGGGGGGGGGGGACAATAGAGCTGGAATTGAAGTTACATTTTCTGTTATATTCATGTCATTGTAACTTTATGAGTTTTAACCAGTGTTGAGAATTTTTTGTGATTAACATCTTCAAATAAAGCTGTTGAACTCACTTAAGGAACAATGTAGCATGAAACAACTGCTGCTGTGAATACCTGCAGTATCCTTGACCTGTATGACATACAGGAGTGAGTCAGTCATTAAAAATACATTTTCTCCCCTCTGTGAATAGACCCAGGTGGAAACAAGAAAAAAGGACACAGCTGCATGCTTTAATCGCTTAAAGGAGGCGACAGTGTAAATTGTCTTGTTTTGTCACAAGCCTGTAATACAAATTTCTCCTTTTTAGAGATGAGTGAAAGGGTTTATGCTATCAGAGCCCTCTGTTGAGTGCAGGTCAACTTACAAGAAAAAAGCAGAGCTTTGATTTTTCATTCAGAGACTGACTTACACAAAAACATCTGCACTCTAAGAAAAGTAAAAATAGGGCCCAATGTACTGTTAATATGAAGGATTCCCTTTTGAAGTGGAACTTTAACACTGCGTCAACAATGATGCTATGGGAAACGCCCTCAGCATGACCGGTGTCTGAATACGTGTTACAAACATGGCAAATTTATTGGCTGATGGCAGTCCATGACATCACAAGCGGAGCGCCCGTGAGTATAAGAGGACACCTGCAAGACACATCATCAGTTTTTCTGTCCACAGGAGCCACTTTGTTTGTATGCATGTGTAAAACGAAAATCTGTTGGAGTGCGTTCAACTCTCAAGGGAGCTGAATGCGCTCATTGTGATGCATTCACGGTAAGAGCTTTTGTTCTTGCTTGATTCTTTCTCAAGGGATAGAATCTAGAGGTTTTTTTTCAAGTCAATAGCTACTGTCAACTGTCTGGTTATCAACATTCTTCAAAATATCTTCTTTTTAGTTCAACAGAAAAAAAAAATTACAGGTTTGGAACAACTTGAGGGTGAGTAAATGATGACAGAATTTTTATTTTTGGGTGAACTGTCGCTTTAAACTCCCTCTGTTTTCATCACAACTATTGTTGGGTCTTGAATCAGTGGTATTGCTTCGCTTTAGATGGATACTCGTCTATGGCCATGGTTCGACAGTACTAATAAGTAGAGGAAGTTTGCCTGTGGGCATCCCCATCTTGTTATCTGTCATGTAATATCATATGAAACACTAGCTTTAATGGGTCTTATTCAAGGCAGTTGTTCTCCCCCAGTTGTATTGAGGTCTTGAAGTATAGCTCCCCTGTGGTTCCTTAGTGTTAAGAGTCTGGATGATAAGACTGGTGGGCACCCTGCTCTCATTCTCCCTCCTTTCCTGAGTAGGAGCAAGAATTTAGGCTTCCCCTTTGGATGGGCAACAACAGTTAAGGTAAGAATTGGAAAGAATTCTTACCTTAATTTACTCTATACCACTCTCGAATTTGCATCCCTTCTGATAAGCTGAAGGGTTTATTCTCCCCCTTGGAAGTAGTGGTAAATCGAAGGTTTTAGTTAAAATGCTTCCTTTGGTAAGCTACTCTCTAAGAGCTTTGTCCAAAGTATGGACATAGCTAGCACTTTTATCAGAGCTTTTGCTCTTGAGGCCTTTAAGGTTCTTGCCTGTCCTGCGAGGAAGGGAGGAAGGTTGTAAGGTTGTATTGGCCTGGACTTCCCTGATAGGAGGGCATAGAAGCCTGGTTAGCTTCTCTTGCTATTAGAGATATCGGGCTTATGGAGTGGCTCCACTAAGCAGTCTATGAGTCATATTTGAGCTCTAGGTGTTGAAGCGCTCTGACTCTGGCTAAATAATCAATATATAGTCAATTTATGCTATACCAGTGGTGTCCAATCCTGTTCCTGGAGGGCCACTGTCCTGCAGAGTTTAGATCCAACCCCAATTAAACACCTGAACCAGCTAATCAAGGTGTTCAGGGTTGCTTGATAATTACAGACAGGTGTGTTGGAGCAGGGTTGAAACTGAAGTCTGCAGGACGGTAGTTCTCCAGGAGCAGAGTTGGACACCCCTGATCTAAACACAGTATTTATTAAAAGGGTAATCCACATTCGAAGTCCAAAAACAGGCAAAGGTCATACACAAATAAACCACCCAAACAATAGAATTCAGAAAATCCAAACAAACAGGCAGAAAAACACAAAACCATGGGAAACCCAAAATACAAATGCTCAGAACTACAGTTAAGACACAAACAAGACTTAGCAATGAGTGATTGAGCAACCAGGCTTTAAATGAGATTCAGCTGAAAACCATCATGAAAGATGAACTCAGGCAATGGACTATGGGATATGAAGTCCGTAAGAGAATTAAAATAGTCTGTGATGGAGTGCCCCCTGGTGGCTCTCAAGGGCAACTGGTGATTGTGACATTATGAACTACTTTTATACAGTTTTCTTTCAACTGCTTACACACAAAATCTTTACTTGTCACACGATTTCTGAAACCTGACACTCACACACCAGAACCACACACCAAATCTAATTCTCGGACTTCGACTCAGTTTTCAATTTCATAAAACACTTTTTGCAAAACACAACACACAATTCTCTATTTAACACAAAAATCTAACAGGAAGTATCTTGATTTCCTTTTTCAAACACAACCACTGTTACTGTCCAACTACACATGGTTGATGTATTTCATTTCTTTCATACTGTGTAATACTGTATTCACAACCACAAATGCTTACAGTAAAAAATAAATAGTTTGGTTTCAATCTTGCTTTCGTGTGTGCCGTGAATTTTTCAACATCTCTGCCAATTACTTTCAGTCTTGTACAGAAATGTACATAGCAGCTTATGAAAGAAGAGCTTTATCCAAAAATAGAATATAATGGAAAAGGTGCAACGTATGTGTTTGTGATATTTTGAATGCAGTGCTTCATTTTGCAAGAGATGCGAGGCATTTTGCATTTTGTGTGTGCAATTCTTTGATTTGTGTGTAAAGTTTTGGAAAAAAAAGAGGCAAAGTTTTGAAAATGTAAGCAGTTGAAAAAAACGGTATAATATGATGGAGCAAAGAAAATGTTAATATGGCATCAGAATGACAATAGGGTGGTGAATGAGTAAATGATAACTATACCTTTAAAACATTTCACACATTGAAAGCACTTTTTACACCAAGAGAGCACAGTTTGAATGGTGCAGAAATCCCGGAAAATTCAAAAGGACTGACTTTTCAATAAGGAACATCTGAGAAAAGAAGGAGCAGAAGCAATTACACAGTAGGTACTGAGATGGACATGTAATATAAACACAAAACAATATGTTCAGTCACGTAGAAGATATGCTGTTGTGTCCATTGAGTCATTGCCTCGCTGTTCGGTGGTCTTCCTTTACGTCCCAGGGCACAGTTCAGAGGAAACCTGAGTATAGGCTTTGCAGGGGGCACGTCTCTGATAGATAAAGGCTAAAAGGGCCAGATGGAACAGAACATGGTCTTCATTCATGTAGACGTAGTAGGCACACATGAATACACAGACAGAATTGAGAGAACAGAACACTATTACAGTGATGGTTTGTGTTTTGAGAAGAAATGTGTGTTTGTGTTGGAATAAGGCGTGTTTGAAGGGAATTTAGGTTTCATGCTCCAAGAGTTTAATCCATAGCTGATGACCAGTCTCTCTTCTCAGAATGTGAAATTTATAGATGGCAATTATCCAGAAAGCACAGATGTGGAAAATTGTTAAATTATACGCTTGATCTGTGAATGTCAGGTTTGGGTAAAATTCATAATGTAAGAACTGGCTTCTTTTCAATTCATCAGTTTAAACTGAATTGGTCACAAGGGATTTTAAATTGGAAACTGAATGAAAAGACATAAAGGATTCAATGAATTGCAATTTAAATAAATTCAAAATCGTCACACAACAGAGTAATTGTACTAGTCTCAATACCAAAAAAAATTGGCTAAAATAGATCATTTTTAAGTGTTCTGTTTACGTTTCCATATAGTAAGACTGCTTCATGTTGTATATATATATATATATATATATATATATATATATATATATACACAGGTGCTGGTCATATAATTAGAATATCATCAAAAAGTTGATTTATTTCACTATTTCCATTCAAAAAGTGGAACTTGTATATTATATTCATTCGTTACACACAGACTTATATATTTCAAATGTTTATTTCTTTTAATTTTGATGATTATAATCCCAAATTCAGTATCTCAGAAAATTAGAATATTACTTAAGACGAATACAAAGAAAGGATTTTTAGAAATCTTGGCCAACTGAAAAGTATGAACATGAAAAGTATGAGCATGTACAGCACTCAATACTTAGTTGGGGCTCCTTTTGCCTGAATTACTGCAGCAATGCGGCATGGCATGGAGTTGATCAGTCTGTGGCACTGCTCAGGTTGCTCTGATAGTGGCCTTCAGCTCTTCTGCATTGTTGGGTCTGGCATATCGCATCTTCCTCTTCACAATACCCCATAGATTTTCTATGGGGTTAAGGTCAGGTGAGTTTGCTGGCCAATTAAGAACAGGGATACCATGATCCTTAAACCAGGTACTGGTAGCTTTGGCACTGTGTGCAGATGCCAAGTCCTGTTGGAAAATGAAATCTGCATCTCCATAAAGTTGGTCAGCAGCAGGAAGCATGAAGTGCTCTAAAACTTCCTGGTATACGGCTGCGTTGACCTTGGACCTCAGAAAACACAGTGGACCAACACCAGCAGATAACATGGCACCCCAAACCATCACTGACTGTGAAAACTTTACACTGGACCTCAAGGAATGTGGATAGTGTGCCTCTCCTCTCTTCGTCCAGACTCTGGGACCCTGATTTCTAAAGGAAATGCAAAATTTACTTTCATCAGAGAACATAACTTTGGACCAATCAGCAGCAGTCCAGTCCTTTTTGTCTTTAGCCCAGGCGAGACGCTGTCTGTTGTTCAAGAGTGGCTTGACACAAGGAATGTGACAGCTGAAACCCATGTCTTGCATACATCTGTGCGTAGTGGTTCTTGAAGAACTGACTCCAGCTGCAGTCTCCCCCACATTTTTGAATGGGTTTTGTTTCACAATCCTCTCCAGGGTGTGGTTATCCCTATTGCTTGTACACTTGTGTAATGAATGAATATACTATACAAGTTTCACTTTTTGAATGGAATTAGTGAAATAAATCAACTTTTTGATGGTATTCTAATTTTGAATCCCACACTGCAAAAATTATTTTTTTACTTAGTATTTTTGGCTTGTTTTCCAGTACAAATATCTAAACATTCTTAAATCAAGAATTTTATTTAAAAAGGAAAATTACTTAAGATATGTACTTGGTTTATGAAAAATGTATAAAAATTAAGTGAATGCTTAAAACAATAAAAAATATCTGCTTAATTTAAATTCTGCTTAAAATTTTTTTTTGCAGTGCACAGAAGATATAAAATCATACATATACTGGAACAAGGTTAGTAAATGATGACAGAAGGTTCATGATATTTTTAGAATTGAATTGAAATTGAAGAGAAATTTCTTTTCTTTTCTTTTTTTAAAATCCTGAATGGTGCATGACCCTTGTGGAAATCCATGATTATAGTACAGTCTGTAATGAAAATATGTAGCACTATCAGCCAATTTTAGCTATCGATTTTGTTTCAGGTTAATATTCAAACATTTTACATTGAATAAGAAGTTCAACACAACATGAAATGTTCACCTTCACAGATGTCTGTGTAATCCAGCCTGGGGTTTGGAAACCCTCCTTTGCTTTCTCCTCTGACATATGAATTAATCTCCTCCTGCACATATTTAAAAGGTCATCTGTGTTGGCTCATTGCTGGATAATGATGACTGCTTCACTTCCCTTTGCTTTTGTACTGTGCGTATCTCTCTAAAGCATCCATAAAACCACTACTTTTGTGGAAGAAACAGAACAAGCTCAGCTTAGAAGCTTATGGGTTACTGAACATTTATACTATTTTATAGTGACCACTTCTGTTCGGTAATGAAGTAAATCCATTAGATTTGATCTCTTTTGCTTTAGTGTGCCAGTAGTGTAGTAGAATAGATAGTTTTGTACATTTGAACTTGGCTCAGTAAAAATGGTAATCAAATTTTTATTGAATTGGCCGATACTGACATAATGGCCAATATACTATGCATAAATTATATTTTTGTCTCCCTTAGTCTCACTGAATTTGGGGGTAATAGGCATTTAAAGTCTTCATCAAGGTCATTCAAGGATATAGATGTTTGTTGTTTCAGCCCAACAGTCTTGGAGACGGTGGAGAAGAAGACAGTGAACTTGAATCATCCCTTTCATCACTTGCTATATCCTCCTCTAATTTTCATTAGGTGATTTATTCAGAGCTCCAAGCTCAGTTTGTTCAGAACTCAAAGTGTACCATATCACTGCCATTTTCCCACCAACTAGAACAAGATGAGACCAAGTGAAAAAATAAGAGACAGGAGAGAGTGTCAATAAAGAATGCTGATCAAACTGTGTGAGAGCAGATGGAGTCCCATATTGCTTGCAATGATGCAATCAATTTTACAAATAGCCTCTTAGAAATGTAGTGAGGGTGAGCTAAACAGAGCTCAATTCTCTTGTCTTTGTTTTTTTTTTGGGTCTCTGTAAAGGTATAGTTCAATCAAAAATGAAAATTCTGTCATTATTTACTCACCCCCAAAGTTGTTCCAAACCTGTATGAATTTTTTTTATTCTGCTGAACACAAAAGAAGATTTTAAAGAATGTTGGCAACCAAAGATTTCCAGTTCTGACTTCCAATTTTTCCCATACAATTGAAGTTAATGGGAACCAAAGCAGTTTGGTTTTCATAAATGTAATTTAGCATTTTTCTTAGTAATGCTTAACACACACAACTACAATTTCAGAATGAGTTTGCTCAAATCACTCAGGCTGGGGTGGTTCATTTGTGACATTTATAAAACTATATCAAACATCTTTCCAGACATGAGAAGCATCATCAACATCTTGTCCAACAAAAGACAACATTTAATAACATGTTTTTACTCCAAACACAATTCATAACGAGGTCATGAACAATTATTTAATTCTACCAAGCATGTCTTTGTTTTAATCTGATTTTAATCATTGGATATACCTGTCTCTTAGCATAATACATCCAGAGCAGCTTATATATTCTATACAGTGGTAACTATTCAAAATTCTATTGTAAAACTTTTAAGTTCGCCAGCATTTTTCTGCCCCTTTCAGTTTGTCATAGTTTGTACAGATTCACCTCTGGTTTTTCACGTTAAAAGCAAAATTATAGGGTTTAATCTTAAAGCCAGACTGAATAAAAGCATCAAATATATATTCCGGCATACATACAGGCTTTGATGAGGGCTTGTCTGCCTGCTGCCTCCATCTGTCAGATGTGTGTGACACAAAGTTCATATCTTTTTTTATGTTATTTTTTTTAATGTTATTGTACTAACATAGAATATTTTTCTCGTTTGGCCACTGATGTAAATGAAAGGGTTGAGGGGGAGTAAATCACCTTTACTCTCTCAAATACTGGCTTTCAAATGCAAATTATGTTGGTGGTTGTTTTCACTAAATGCATTTCATTCTACAGTCTCTTTTTCATCCTCAGAGAGATTGCTGTCTATGAAAAGTCTTAAAAAGCTATACGATGAAGGGACTGACCTTTCTTTTAAAAAGAAGAAATAGTCTAAGCAACAATTTCCTCACCTTTTCCATTTTTTTTTTTTTTTTTTTTTTTAAATCATTGTTGGTGGTCTGGGACCTTACAAAGCCATCAGTAGCAGCGTGTGAGCGTGTGAGTACACACGTGTGGGCATGTGAGAAATGATCAGATTCGACATGCAGGAAGCTGTCATTCAGATACAATAGGTGGCTGCATTGAGTGTCAAAAGGGTGTCAGCCAACTGAGGATTATGCTTTGAAGTGTTGATCTCTTGGAGATAAAATATCTCCAGGCAACAGCTGCAAAGGTGATTGTAGAATGCTGTGGAGAGTCAGGCAGAAAAATGACAATTATTATACAACAGCAAGAATGAAAGAAATCAAGTTTACAAAGCATAGTCATGCTTTTGAAAGTCCTTTTAACACATTTTCAGAGCTTCTTGAGAACATTCATGTTCTGTTTGGGATGCCAGACCACAAGGCCATTTTAAAAGCTTGAAAAGTATAATTATGTAACGTTTAATGAGATTTTTGATCCTCATCATATTAGAACTGATTATATTTAAATATAAAACTTGGTTTTAAAATGGTCTACATGCTACTTTTTTTTTTATGGAAGCTTGTTTCTGCCATGGAATAAAAAAGGCAACTTTTTATTTCAAGATTCTGACTTTTTTCTCACAGTTGCGAGTTTAGGGGTCTCATTTATAAAATGTTGTGTATAAACGATCCTACATTTGATATAAAGCTGGCTGCACACTTGGCCACAATTTGCCCGTCTGAGACCAATTTTGTCAGTCCTAAAAGATTCCTCTCATCCTAGGCCAAAATCTTAAGACTTTGATTGACGTTCACTGACAGCCAATTAATGACCATTGCGATCAAATTTTACCTCTGATGAAATTCTGCCAGTGTCAGAAGTTTCGAGGCACAGTCCTGTAGTTTGGCTTCTCCTACGACAACCATCAAATCAAAAACCAATAGGAGCGCAGAACCTGATGCAGTTAGTGCGACAACAACAAACCACCACTTGCTCCACACACACGTCTTTCAAGAAAAGCTACAGTCAAAAGTAAGGCTATAGATTGTTTTTGTTTGCTAGCCTCTATTTCTGTCCCGTATGTAATGTAGCTCACAGTCATTGAACGTGTCACGGATTGATGATGTAAAACTCTGGATGACTCTTCGTGTGTGTGTCTGTTTTTAACACGTCTTGCCGAACAGTCTGGCACTTTTTATAAATATGGACATTTGCGTGGATTTTAGTCAACTGTAAACCGTATAACTAACAGTATAACAGTATAACTAATTTATAATGGAAAATACCTTTTACTCAAAATCTGCCAAAAAGTTTAAGTATTATTTTTGAGTTCATTCAACATCTACCAGAGATTTAAGTTAACACTAAATATTATTTTGAGTTTTTACAAGTTTAGAGTTCAGGGAACTTGAAAAAATAGATTAAACTATAATCAAATATTTTAATGTCAAACATATGCCCTCTAGTGGTGTTTTTTATTTCGATAGCTACAAAAATATGCAAGTATTCAGCTGTTTATAATTGGTCTAATTGGTATCGGCTACACTCACATCACCCGCCAACAGGTTAGGTTGTATACTCTAAGATCAGATCTGTGTATATGCACGTTTACACTGATAAAAATGATTCTGAGGTGAAGTAAATACTACAGAAAAAAACTAAAACTTTCTACATTCTAAATTCTACATTGAATAAGTTAGTTCAGGCAAGAATATATAAAAATAAAAAATTAAATTCTATATTAGTACTCAATTCAATCTTGTAAATTAAAGGTTGAAATTATAAATATATTTTACTTAGAATTGTTTGTGTTTACAAAGATTCATTGAGTAAGTATTACATTTATAAAATGAAGTAAAGCCTACTAAACTTTCTGATACTGGTGTTCCCATCATGCACTGGGGCACAAATAATTAATAAGGTTTTTCACTGTTTTCTAGTTGTATTTACAATGTTTTATTGTTGCTTTTTTTTTTGTTTTTTTGTTAGGTTTAGTAACTTGCTGTTTTGCGACATCTGGAGTTCATTTTCTACTCAGAAACTATCCACTGATTACTGTTATTTTGTTTTGTGTACCAGGTATTAACCTGTTAGTGTTCCACTGTACCACCTGCGGTACACATACCTTTCAAAAGAGACCAAAACCATGCATATACTCCAACTGGTTCAAGAACAGCATGCAGTTTACTTTTGGTATGCCTTTTTTAGGGGGTTAAGGTCTCTGTGTTCGTTTGGGTACCTATACCTACATTGCAGACAGTCCGCAGCTTCATGGACATTTGAGGTTTTCTGCTGGTGGCGAGCTTCTGGGACATTGACATAAACAGCACTTTTTCCTACAATTTCAAAAAAGTTGGTGACAAACAATTTTGGTTTTCTTGTTTTTGTGCCTTTGGAATTCGTCAGTTTTTTTTTTCATCTTATATATCATACAGAATGATATTTTCTGAAAATGTAAAAATGTAGAAAGTTTTGTGGGTAGGTTTAGGTACCTTTGTATGTGAGGGAGAAAATGATTGCGCATATAAGCCTCATTGTCCTCCAGACTCTTCCTAAATGAGAGTTAAAGTGTTGTAATGGTTTGTGTTTGTTTAAAGTATTTCTTGGGTTTTTCTTGTGCATCATCAAAAAGGTTTTTGTGTATTTGTTGATTGTAACTTGGTAAATTTTGAAATATACTAAATTGTAACTTTATTATTATGCAAATTTAATTACAAATGTATTAAATTATATAGTATACATGTAAATTACATTAAAGTATATTTTAGTTCACATTAAATGCTTGTCAGTACATTCGGAAGTATACTTTTACCATATTTCAAAGTATATAAATAAATTGTATTAAAGTCCCAGTGGTTTAAAAAGTTCAACTAATTGCATTTAATATGAACTTAATCTGTGATACATTTGAAATTAATTACAAATAGAATGCACTTAAGCGGCTGAAAACATTACATTTAATTCACACTTAAGTGTGTTCTTTTAAAATATATTATTTGTGCAATAACTAACTTATAAAAGTATACTAAAGTGCACTTCTTTTTCACAAGAGTTTGCTCTCCCTTTCGAGTGCCATGGGCAAAGCATGCTGGGAAATAGAAATCCCAGCCCAGTTTCAGTTAAACTTAAGTTTGTCAAAATGAAAAGAAATAAGTTCATAAAACTCAAACAATGAAACAGTTCAGTTTACTTAAAATATATCAGTTCTGTGAACTTGAAAGTAAAAGAAAGTTCTAAATACTTACAAAAGTTAATTTGACTGAACTCATTTGTTTAATTCAGTTTGTCCTACTCAAACTAATTAATTATTTTGAGCGTTATGGTTTACAGTGCTTTCAAAATTACAGCAATCTGGTCAGTTTAGGGCTAATTGTAATTACATCTACCCTTATGTTCAAACTACTCACTCTCTCATCAAAGTGCACAATAATGTGCACATATCACGATACTGGCAATTACCAAGAAATTCGGCTGAGCTGAATGAGTCACATAGAGACATTAATATTTGTTTATGCATGCAGGCTCAGAATGTAGGTTTAAGTACAATACAATAGTGTATGACTAAAGGTGGTGGGTATATTTCTGTACATGAACATTGTTATTAGAATTATTAATTCTTGGTTTTAAAAATTTTTTTTTAAGCACTACTGGCCTTTTTTTCTTCTGGCAATCCAGTTGTCTTCTGGAAGACAGTAAATTCGATTTGAGGTAAGGTGATATTAATCTGCTAGTAATAATTTTGTCAGTTATATGTCAGTTATAATGTAGCCACACCTCTGTGCAGAATGTTAAGTGGCTTGGGGTATCAAACCTGCCCGCAGGTGCTAAAACAGTCACATCTCTGACTGGTTACAGCATTGATCTGTGCAATGTGAAACATGATTACAGTGTCTGAAAGCTGTCTTCATGGACCTTTTAAGATATAGTTAAGAGCTGAATGAGACAGTTTTGTCCATAAAATCATCAGGTTGAGGAATGGACAGAAAGACCCTTGTGATTATCACAGCAGTGGTTTTGTGGATCCATATGCCAATTTCTATGGGCTTCAAATGCTGCCTTTCCAAGAAAACGTGTAGCAAGTCGAAGCTCAGATAGCCTAGGGCTCTCTGTGATTGACAAGCATAATGCAAGGAACCACGAAATGACCTTGGCAGCCTATGCAGGCCTCACAGATCAAAGGACAGTTTGCCATTACATGCTAAAAAACGTATAGGTTTAGTGTCTCTGTTGAGAAGGAAATTAATGCTTTTATCTTTCTTTTTCATAATGGCTGAGGGTCACTGAGATACTGAAATCGTTGGGGTTTTTTTTTTGTTTGTTTGTTTTTTCTCTCTGTTCCATTCCCTCTACATAGTTCTTTGTTTCATATGTGCTCCTATTCTTTGTACTAAGGGGAGTAGTTACAAATATAAATAGTTTTGGCAAGAAAATTGAGGCCTGGACAAATTGGCCCCAAATTACCCCATAGGGCCTTTAAATTCTGCACAAAAGTAAAGGGATTGTGAATGAAGGCTGGCAAAAGTTCAGAAGAGCAGTCATCCATGATGCTCAGTGCATTGTTCCAGTACAGGAAGTATAATTTATTCCTTGGTTAACACTTTGGAAAGCATGTGAGGCTCTGAGATCAGAACATTTCTTTGTGATCCTTATTTGAATAGGTAAAAGCTCAAGCTGACAATGACATAAATACTCATTATATCATGAATCAGTTGAGTGAATGTTTCAATGACTCACTCATGACGACATTCACCTGTTTTGTTTGTGAATGAATCTGTGTTTTTGAAGAAAGTGGTTAAATTAATGATTCAAGAGACTCACTTATGAAGTTGCCACTTACTGGCCAAAACTATGACATCACAATAATTATCTTTCATAAAAAAATGTAATTAGAAAAGAAACAGTACTATTTTAATTTCATTTTTTTTCTCTGTACTGACACAAAGTCAAGTCCAATAATCTCACTGAAACACAGACACAGTGCATATATAAGCATTCAAATGTCTAGCACAATTAGGTTTGTAAATTAGCAAATGCACTTCAATGACTTAGATCTCCTCTGACTCACTTTTAATCTTCTTCAAGAGTTCACACATTGACAATTTAAAACCTAAACTCTGAATATACAAATCGTATGGTCTCAGGAACCAAGTGTTTACCTTGTGCCATTCTTTGTTATACAAGAAAAGCATGAACAATATTCCATCTCTTTTATAACTTTCTTTTCTCCTATTTCCTCTATTGATACATAGAGCCTTGACTATGTAAAGCTTTAAAACACAGCATATGTCTAATGGTTTATGGCTATTTAACATTTGAATATAATCGTTTATAAAGTGATTATTGACCAAATTCTCTTTTAAGCATGACATTTTTTTAATAGTAATATTTCGGAGCAGCATTATTATCTCTGTCAGCCACCAATGCATGCTGTTTAGATTTCTCTCCCCTTAGAATTCCTGCATCAGTGTGTGAGTGGCCAATTGCACAGACACAAACAGAAAGGACCCCTCAGCTTTTACGCCACACAGCATCATCCAGATGGCTTTTCGTCACAGTCACTTCCTTTCATCCAAGAAAACTGCCTGATTCTGCTCTTCTGTGAAGCTGCCGTCCATGCATAAACATTCTTTGACTCTGGAAAATACATCATAACTTGGTGACAACGGGGTCTTTGATGGAAAATATGGATTTAAGCCTCAAACAGCTTTGTGGCTAAACTAGCACTGACAGATTTGGGAACTCAGCTTTCAGTCTCTGACAGACTCTTTAAAGCCAAGCTGTTAGATTTCTTTAAATGCTAAATTAATAATGATAGCTTTGACTCTACTAAATGACAGGCCTAATTTTCATACCAACTATCTATTTCAGGGCATATTGTGCTTGGATCAGAAAAATGAACACATGCATTTAGTGTAACAACTCAAATAAGTAAAGGAGTATTGATTTATTTGTAAATGACGAGTGAATTCATTAAGTACATTTTGCAGCATTTCTGCTAGAAATATTCTGTTAATCTCCCTTGAGCTGTTAATTCTGTTAATATCACACTCTTCCTAACAAAATAAGATGTCAGCCGGACATCGGTACATAAACCAGCCCACCCATATAGTTTCACTTCACACTCATAAAAGTAACATGTCACATCATAATTTTGCAATGCATAAACCTTCTGAAACAAGCACATATTATCAATGATCACACAGACAGTCCCTGTTGGTTGATTAACAGCATTCCTTGGCTCACGTACAATGAGCTAGTGCCACAAATAAGAGTCCCATGTTTATAGACGCTAAGCGCATGAGCAAACAGTCCATTTAGGAAACAGTCCATTCCATTGCAAAAATAGTCTTAAATCCTGGCCGATGTCTCAAAAGTGCTCCAAGGAATGTTTTATAGTGTTCAGTTCATTTAGTTTGTCTAGGCCTTTTAACAGCCCATATTCTCTTGGCCTAACAACAGTTGATTCTGTGTGAGTGCAGCAGTCCCTTGTTTGACAACAGTTAATTGCAGTTAATTAAGGCAATAAGTGTAGGTATGATGGCAGTTTGTGTCATTACAGTCCTGCAATGCCATCTGAGACCTGGTCAAGTGAAAGTTCATTGGGTTTCTTTAACTGGCTGGATAACAGATAAATGAAGGCTGAGGGTAGTTATCAGTCATTAGTACCCCATAATTTATATTTGGTGTCTATATGTATATAGGGTGTGGGCTAAACTAATTTCTTATAATTTCTGTAGCATGCAGTTCCAAAGTTATCATATGTGAACCTCTTTGGTGGTCGTTATTGTCAAGTTCCAGATGGTTCCTCTGCAGGATTTCTCTGCACAGGGAACTGTTGATCAGGTAAGTCTTGTTCTTCAGCAGGAAAGTGAGGCTATGCCGTTGACTCAAGCATTAATTTCGAGTCGCTGACCGATCTGACAATTTCTCACAAGTAGGTAAGAGTTGTGGCGTGGTTTCCACTTCTATCTCTTTATGACTATTTTGCTGTGTCCTAAACTGGTAGGGCTCCACTTGGACAAAGTACTTGTCATCACTTGCACTGTCATTCTCATGTTTCTCTTATCTCTTAGCAGGTGAAGCTATGTGTTTTTGTTGGTGTTTTCGCTTTGGTGTGGCGTTTTGTGTCAGTGTGGTAACCAGAGGTAAGTGATCACAGGGGAGAAGATGATTACGATGCAACACTCTTGCTCTGCCCTGCTCTGGTTTCACTTCATAGATTGGAGTATCCTCAGCAGCCTGACGGATGACAAGGTGGACTTCATCCTCCCAGTAATTTCAACATTTCCATGGACCCCCTCTTGGAATCAAATTTCTCACAAGAACTCTGCCAGGAGTTCTGCCATGTTAGTACACCTTACTTTTTGGTCATAAAGTCTTTTGTTTCTCCCAGTACTCTTTTTCGCATGCTCTCTCATATCTCAATAGGCCTCACACATACCCTCTGTCCACCTCTCCACTTTTGCCAATGGAACTGTTGAGTTTATTCACTGCATTGTTCCAAGCTCAATTTTTAGAGTTAATAGGGTTTCCAGGGGTTTAAGACCATCTTGACACTGTGGGTTTACATGTGGTTCGAACCGGAGAACTCTGTCCTGCTTCACATATGACACTTTAACTTGACACTGTATCTGCATAATTGTGCATTTTGGTATGTTCTCAGGGTCTTTCGTCATTTTTACCATGTATTTACTCTGATTCTCAGCAATAACAAGATTAATGAAGGTTGTGCAAACCAGACAGCAACTTTGTGCTGGCCCAAATCCGGCCCACATCTGCCATGCGTGGTATGATGATCTGGGCCACATGTAGCGTGGAATGAGCCACAAGCAGGCCATAGCAATGCCACATGTCAGCCAAGAACAAAGAAATAAACCAGAACTGGACCTTATCTGAGCCACAAAATCTTTATATATTATTTATACAATAATCTTAGCATTAACAAGCCTGTTAACAAGCAGAATCACTAAAGGAAAGAAGAGAACAGGAAAAAAAAGAAGAGACAAACAGAAACACAAGAGCTACAATTGACTTCAGCCACAGCCTTAGATCAACTGAAGATAAAAAAAAAGACATTATATCTCTCCAGATCTCAGCAGAGAAAGATTAAACAACTCCATAATCAGCATTACAGCTTCACATATTACTTACCAGATTTACTTTATTTCTGTCATTCATCTACAGAAGTTTAACACTCATGTTTGTTTCATTTGAAGTCACCATAATGGTGATTGGTGTTTCCATTAGTCAGGCTCTTAACTCTTATAATATGTTTGTCTTCACTGGCTCCTGTTTTTAAAAATTAAAAAAAATGTGATGATACCTGCATTTCTCCCTAGCATTTTGAACTCTGTTGAGTGGATTCTTAAACACCTCTGATTGGCCATTGTGTTCACGCACTCAACAAATATGTCTGTGACTGGCTACAATGTTCAACAAAAACATGTTGTAAATAGACATCTGTGACGCTCTTCACTGAGCGTTTACACAGATACACACACATACAATGTGAATGTGTCTTGAGCTTGTGTTCACCACAGACCTTATTTCAGCCATTTAACCAAAGTCCCATTTAAAAACCCCATTGACTTCGGGACCCATTGACTTGGAACTGGAAGTGCTAAAATGCTAACTTGTTTCCATGTTTGGCCTAAAAATTGATGTCATGCCTGTACCACTCTATTTTGCTTAAACAAAAAGTGTTTCTAAACCGTATTTTAAGGTTCCTTTACAGATTTTTTTACATTATTGAAACGGTGAGGTCACCAAAGTTATAAAAACACTTCTGACAGATGCCATGGAAAGGAGCGAGATAATATGACAGGCATTAGTGACGTTCTGTGTGAGATATTCAGACATTCTGCACTTACCTAATCATGACCAATGGACATGTTGTAAATGTGTTGTAAAGCTTTAGTGCCTTAACTGTATTTCAGCTGAAAGCTAAAATTACTCACAGCCTTTATTTTTAACTAGGAAAATACAGAAATGGTGGATGAACTCTGTTTTACCCCCTCTGTCAGTGTTACTGCCTGGAATAAGAAATGTACTGCTTTAAAAAAAAAAAAAAAAAAAAAAAAAAAAAAACTACTACTTTTTAAATAATAAAAATAAATATAAATTAAAAAAAAAATAATTGCAGCATAATTAGTGGCATTTAATATGAAGCATAAAAGATTTAGTTTATTTATTTATTTTATTTTTATGTTTTATTTTTTTGTCATCATGCAATAAAAAAAACAATTACATGGGCTGTTTTTTTTAAACTTTCTTTAAACTTGTTATTATATTAAAATGTAACTGAAGTAAGTACATGATACAGAATATCTTCTTCTTTAATAACCCTCGGAGTCAAGATAACAATGTCTAGAAGGTTAAAGTTTACAAATTGCGGATATAATTTGTATTCCTTTTCTTTGCGACTTGACTTACAATACAGGTGAAACCTAAAATCAGTCAACCAATCTCACACAGTGCCTCCAGTCAAATGTTTCCACCCTGTCTGAATCCATTTTGAGATTATGTTGTCATCAGACATGTCCGCTGATCTCATAATGCCTGAAACTAAGGCAAGTAAAGTAACTGCCTTTGTCAATTCTACTTGTGCTCATGTCTGGGTTTTTTTTTACCCTGAGGACGAGCATTGGTGGAAGTTTCTCATGTGTACGAGAGCTCAACAGATGGCCTTGTGTTTGTCATTGAGACTGTTGGCTCTACTCCCACCGTGGACACAATCCAGAGACACAGTCCTGGAGTCCCTTCTAACCTTCATCCAGCCATCACTAACAGATTCACCAGAGAAACTCTGGAACGACATTCATACCCATCAGAGAGTTCTGCTTCATGAAACATTAGGAAATGATTCTCTCATTTGAATTCACTTTCAGTTAAAATTGTAAACATCTTTTGTTTTCATACTTTTACTGGAGAGAATGAAAAGATGCTCAGACAGAAAAACAAAAATAATTTTCTAAATCAGTATTTTATATCTGATATTAGTATGTTGAATTAGTATTAAACAAATCTTAATATTGTAGGATCCCAGCATAACTCTGTAAATAGTTCTGATTGGCTGATCATGTTGCAAAGCATCATGGGAATGTTTTGCAATTAATCGAGTGCTGTTGTGAAATGTGTTGAGTTTAAACTTAATGGATATCTCAGTATAAGAGTGCTGTTTTCTGATTTTAAGGCCTCGATATACTTCAAAAATGGTTTAGTATCAGATTGATAACAACATCAGGCCAAAACTAAGTTCGTTTTGTGTTCGTTTCGGGAGTTTGAAACCGCTTGCCAAAGCGAACTTTCTGAAAAAGTTCACTCTTGCTGGTAAACACTGTTGAACTACCATTGGTCTGTGTCGATTATGTAGTATGCAGGTGTGGCTCTGAGGCTCCGCCTTATTTGTTGTGGAAATCTTCTCTGGTTCATTTCTGTTGTTCAGTCCCTCAAAGTCGGACGTTCACGTGTAAAAACATGAACACACTGAAGAGCTGCTTTACCGTAGAAAATGAAGTTGTAATTCTAATTTAAAGAGACACTGACATTGTTTTTTCATGTTTAATACTGTAAAGCTGCTTGCTTTTAAACAATCTGTTGTATAGAGTGCTATATACAGTGCCCTCCACAATTATTGGCACCCTTAGTAATTATGAGCAAAAGCAGCTGTGAAAATATTGTTTATTGTTTATCCTTTTGATCTTTCACTCAAAAAATTCACAAAATTATAACCTTTCACTGAAGGAAAAGAATTGAAAGTGGGGGGGAAACTCACATTACGAAATAAATATTTTTCTCCAAAACACGTTAGCATTATCGGCACCCTTTTATTCAAAACTTTTTGCAACCTCCGTTTGCCAAGATAACAGCTCTGAGTCTTCACCTATAATGCCTGATGATTTTAGAGAACACCTGACAAGAGATCAGAGACCATTCCTTTATACAGAATCTCTACAGATCCTTCAGATTCCCAGCTCCATGTTGGTGCTTCTTCTCTTCAGTTCACTCCACTCATTTTCTTTAGAAAACTGGGACGACCATGGCAGAAACTTCATTTTGTGCTCAGTGAGACATTTTTGTGTTGGCTTGATGTTTGTTTTGGATCATTGTCCTGATGGGAGATCAAACCAGGGCCCATTATTGGATTTCTAGCAGAAGCGGTCAGGTTTTGATTTTTTATCTGTTGGTATTTGATAGAATCCATGATACCAAGTATCTGAACATGATGTCCAGGACCTCCAGCAGAAAAATAGGCCCACAACATTAAAGATCCAGCAGTATATTTAACCATGGGATGGGGTACTTTTTATCCATTTGCTGCCAAAAAGCTCTTTTTTTTAGTTTCATCTGACCATAGAAGCCAGTCCCGTTTGAAGTTCCAGTCTTGTCTGACAACTGAATATGCTGGAGATTGTTTCTGGATGAGAGCAGAGGATTTTTCTTGAAACCCTCCCGAACAACTTGTGGGGATATAGGTGCTGTTTGATAATTTTTTTTAGGCTTTCTGAGACTCAAGACTCAACTAATCTCTGCAATTCTCCAGCTGTGATCCTTGGAGAATCTTTGGCCAGTCAAACTTTTCTCCTCACCGCGTATTATGACGATTTAGACACACGTCCTCTTCCAATCAGATTTGTAACATCTTTAATAGATTAGAACTTCTTAATTATTGCCCTGATAGTGGAAATAGGGATTTTCAATGCTTTAGCCATTTTTTTACAGTCACTTTCTATTTTGTGAAGCTCAACAATCTTTTGCTGAACATCAGAACTATATTCTTTGGTTTTACTTATTATGATGAATGATTAAGGGAATTTGGCCTTTGTGTTTCCTCATGTTTATACTCCTGTGGAACAGGAAGTCATGGCTGGACAATTTCATGCTCCTAGTCACCCTGGTGTGCTAAAAAATGTAAATATGAATGGCAATATACTTCAGAGATATTTTACTCATGAGAATTTCTAGGGGTGCCAATAACTGTGGCCAACGTGTTTTGGAGAAAAACATTTATTTCATAATGTGAGTTTCCCTCCCACTTTAATTGTTTTACTTCAATGAAAGGTTATAATTTTGTGATTTTTTCAAATGAAAGATCAAAAGGATAAACAATGCAGATTTATTTTCACAGCCACCTTTGCTCATATTTACTAAGAGTGCCAATAATTGTGGAGGCACTGTAAATAAACATGACCTGACTTTACTGGAGTGCCGAATTGCAGAGCTTGTGCAAACATCCACATCGCTATGAGCAGATGCTTTCTTAACTACTGTTTTCTTACCGCTGTCATTTTTATTGTGTTTATTTTGTTATTGAAAGAAAAGTGTGCAGCACATATGAATATTTTCATCTAAGTGACATTCTCAGCAGCATGGGCAGTGTCAGGGGGTTTGCTAACAGTATACCGCTGGTCTTGTAATTCTTTTTAACCAAATCTTCTTTTTACCCCAAACAGAAGAATAAAAAAGAACTTTGATGGATATCAGGGCCTTAAGTTTTTCTTTGGTCATAATATATCTTACACAACTTTGCTTCTCAAGTAAATTTAGCTTGTTTTATGAGAAAACTAAGTAGTTTGAGCTGTGGCCTAAGCAGTTTGTTATTTTAGTTCACAGTCTTCTCTAAATGAAACTGCTGAAGAGGTCAAAATAAGTGAAGCAAAAACATTATGCATTAAAAATCAGATCTTTAGTGCCCTTCAAGATAGCACTTAACCTTTAGACAATCTTTTTTTAAGATTTGATTTTATTAAATCACAGAAAACAAAGCCCTAAAACCTGTCTAGAGTGATGAAATTTGAATTCTGAGTCAGCTTTTTACTTTACAGCTCTTAACTACCAATTTTTAGCCTGCTGGATTGAATGTATATGCCATGTCACTAATGATGCTACAGCTGATGACACCATAGGAACACACTCAGTCCCAAACTCTTCATTGGTGACTTTTCTGAGCTGTTAGATCAGGGAAAATTAAAAATGGATGAGAGCAGAGGATTTTTCTTGAAACCCTCCCACACTTCACACACTTAAGAACCCTCCAAATTCCAAATGTTTGCACTATTGATGAATGAATAATTATAATGTATGTATATTTTTGAATGGTCACAAGACAGGTAGTCTCTTGGTATTGCAAGATAGGTAGAACTGTTTACCACTGTGTAGCATCCCCTCTTCTTTTTATAACAGTCTGCAAACGTCTGGGGACTGAGGAGAAAAGTTGCTCAAGTTTAGGAATAGGAATGTTGTCCCATTCTTGTCTAATACAGGCTTCTAGTTGCTCAACTGTCTTAGGTCTTCTTTGTCGCATCTTCCTCTTTATGATGCACCAAATGTTTTCTATGGGTGAAAGATCTGGACTGCAGGCTGGCCATTTCAGTACCCGGATCCTTCTTCTACGCAGCCATGATGTTGTAATTGATGCAGTATGTGGTCTGGCATTGTCATGTTGGAAAATGCAAGGTCTTCCCTGGAAGAGACGACGTCTGGATGGGAGCATATGTTGTTCTAGAACTTGGATATACCTTTCAGCATTGATGGTGCCTTTCCAGACGTGTAAGCTGCCCATGCCACACGCACTCATGCAACCCCATACCATCAGAGATGCAGGCTTCTGAACTGAGCGCTGATAACAACTTGGGTTGTCCTTGTCCTCTTTAGTCCGAATGACATGGCGTCCCAGTTTTCCAAAAAGAAATTCAAATTTTGATTCGTCTGACCACAGAACAGTTTTCCACTTTGCCAAAGTCCATTTTAAATGAGCCTTGGTCCAGAGAAAACGCCCGTGCTTCTGGATCATGTTTAGATATGGCTTCTTTTTTGACCTATAGAGTTTTAGTGGCAACGGCGAATGGCACGGTGGATTGTGTTCACCGACAATGTTTTCTGGAAGTATTCCAGAGCCCATGTTGTGATTTCCATTACAGTAGCATTCCTGTATGTGATGCAGGGCCCGAAGATCACTGGCATCCAGTATGGTTTTCTGGCCTTGACCCTTATGCACAGAGATTGTTCCAGATTCTCTGAATCTTTGGATGCTATTATGCATGTAGATGACGATAACTTCAAACTCTTTTTTTCTCTGAGAAACTCCTTTCTGATATTGCTCTACTATTTTTCGCCGCAGCATTGGGGGAACTGGTGATCCTCTGCCCATCTTGACTCCTGAGAGACACTGCTACTCTGAGAGGCTCTTTTTATACCCAATCATGTTGCCAATTGACCCAATAAGTTACAAATTGGTCCTCCAGCTGTTCCTTATATGTACATTTAACTTTTCCGGCCTCTTATTGCTACCTGTCCCAACTTTTTTGGAATGTGTAGCTCTCATGAAATCCAAAATAAGCCAATATTTGGCATGACATTTCAAAATGTCTCACTTTCAACATTTGATATGTTATCTATATTCTATTGTGAATAAAATATAAGTTTATGAGATTTGTAAATTATCGCATTCCTTTTTTATTCACAATTTGTACAGTGTCCCAACTTTTTTGGAATCGGGTTTGTATGTACATTCACATTGGAAAACACACACATATATACATATAAACACACAAAATCAAGTCCCATCCTACATTTTCAGCCGTTTTACTCATTTATACATCACAGTAGGGAAAAAAAGACTATCGCAACTTCCGTTTCATGCTATGTAGAATATGTAGAATCACCTGTGAATAACAATATAAACATCATCAAAATTAGCATGAGTACAATTAAATATTAGCAGACAGTTGGATATTTCCCTTCAACATTTCATCATCATTTCAAGTCTTGTGATTATAAGAGCCATAATTTGAATAATTCAATTTAATATTAAAGTTAGAAGTGCATGAATAGATATAATTTTAATGAGTTTGGATTTATATGTATATTCCTTAAACACCCCATGTTTATTCCATAATGGTTTGCTCCGTTTCATTATTTGACTGCCTTTAAGTGCCTTTTTGTTTTGGCGCCCCTTAGTATGAAAGAAAGAAAAAAGGAGCTACACTGTTTTCTTTCTTTTTTTTCTGTTTATTGTACAAGAACATTCAGTAAACCATTGAAATTTGAATGAAGACCCGAGGAACACATCCAGGTGTTCTACATATTGTCAAACAAAAAGATAACCGAGATCAAAAGTCTGAAGACCACGACCTAGCAGTTTTGAATGCTCTTCTTTCACTGGGTCAGGAAACTTGTGGATATACTGGGGCTGGTGATGGAGAGTGCATCCTCTCCATTATGCCTGTAAAAGTGAAATCAAAGAAGAGTGAAAAATCAGTAGAGACTTATGCTTTCCTAGACCCAGGAACCACAACCACCTTTTGCACAGAAGATCTCATGCATCAACTGAACATACAGGGCAAGAAGACTGATTGGATAGGCTGGCTAGATAGTCAATGGACCCAAAGAAGAGAGCATCAAGACAAGAAAATCTGGTATACAGAGCTATACAGTGAATCGTATATCTGTGAAGAATATTGAAGATTTGCTGGTGAAGCAGTTTGATCTTGATGTCTCAAGAAGACCAAATCTACTCAGCTTCTGGATGGTCACTACTGCAGGAGATTGCCTTTGAAAGATGACAAGATCAAGATGCCGAACAACCGGGATGTAGCGGAACAGCGTCTTAAGAGCCTTCAGAAAAGACTCAGGAATCCTGAGATCCATGAGGACTACACCAGATTTATGAACAACATCACTGAGAAAGGGTATGCTGAGAAAGTACCTGACGAGAACTTGCACCGTGGTGATGGAAAGTTGTGGTACATTCCTAACCACGGGGTTTATAATCATCAGAAGAAGAAAATCCTTGTTGTCTTCGACTGTACCAAGGACTTTCTTTGAATGGTCAGTTACTTCAAGGGCCTAACCTCACCAACATGCTTATCGGGTGTTGTCCAGATTCCGTGAAGAGCCGATCGCAATGATGGCTGACATTGAATCAATGTTTTATTAGGTTTGAGTACCTACTGAGGATGCAGACTTCCTGACGTTCCTCTGGTGGCCAGACGGCAACCTAGATCAAGATGAAGAGGAGTACAGGATGCGTGTACACCTGTTTGGTGCAACCTCTTCACCGAGTTGTTCTTGTTACCCTCTTCAAAGAACAGCAGTGACAATGACACTACTCCAGAAGCAGCTCAGACACTCTTGAATAATTTTTACGTTAATGATTGCTTTTAATCAGTGGCATATGAAGAAAAAGCAATCATTCTTGCAAGAGACATCAGAGTGCTTTGTAATCCAGGTGGGTTCCATATGACAAAATGGACTAGTAATAGCAGAACTGTACTTTTGTCCATCCCTGAAGAGGAACGAGCCACTGATGTGAAGGATTTGCATAAGCTCACAAACTTCAGTGTGAGTAGATGTATCAAACCTGCAGGGTTCGGGCATGTCAAGACCTTTCAATTGCATCACTTTGCAGATGCTAGCGAGAACGGATACGGGACTGTCACATACCTCTTGTTGACAAATGATTACGATCAAAGGAACTGCATGTTCATGATAGGGAAAGTCCAGAGTGGCACCACTCAAGCAGGTTACTATTCCAAGAATGGAATTGACAGCAGCCACCATTGCAGTCAAAATGGATAGGATGCTGAGACAGGAGCTTCAAATTCATCTTGAGGAGTCCAACTTTTGGATTGATAGCACCACAGTGCTGAGATAAATCGAGAACGACTCTGCAAGATTCAAGATGTTTGTTGCAAACCGAGTCTCATTAATTTGAGAAGCTTCTAAACCTTCTCAGTGGAGATATGTGAGCTCTGCAGATAATCCTGCGGACCAAGCTTCGAGAGGCCTAAATGCAGACAACTTGATCAGAAGCAAAAACTGGATCAAAGGACCTAGTTTCCTGCTGAAGCTACAATGTAAGTGGCCAGTTCGACCTGAACATTCAATGTCATTTGCAGATGATGACAATGAGCTCAAAAAGGCTTCCACTGTTAACGCAATATCCACTCAGAACAGTAAGGAAGATCTAGAACGTCTTGTTTGTTATTATTCAAGCTGGCATCACCTAAAGAAGGCCGTAGTACGGCTAATGCATCTCAAAGAAATCCTGCTGGATGTAAGTCACAAGAGGAAGGAGATACAGATGAAAATCAGTCATGCAGAAAAAGATCCCAATATACAAAACATTCTAGTACAGAAAGAAATGGATACCTACAAAAGAGGTTTGAAAAAAATAACTCCTACCATGGAGGATATGGTGAACGCTGAGCTGGATCTAATTCATTACAGCTAGAAACAGTAGTTTCAGGAAGAAATAAAAATGCTTCAACAAGGAAAGATGCATATCAAAAAAGACAGCTGCATATACTGATTGGATCCTTACCTTGAGGATGGCATGTTAAGAGTTGGAGGTAGATTGAGCAGATCGGCGATGCCTGAAGAATCAAAGCATCCCATCATCTTGCATAAAGACCTCCTATATGCTCCCTAATTCTTGAACACATCCACCAAGACATTGGTCACTTGGGACGAAACCATGTCCTGGCAAAGATAAGACAGAAATACTGGCTTCCTCAAGCAAATTCTGCAGTTAGAAGAACAATTCAGGCATGTTTTGTCTGCAGATGATTACATGCAAAGACTGGTGTGCAAAAGAAGGCAGATTTGCCAGAAGATAGGCTGCTACCAGACAAACCACCATTCACTAATACTGGGGTTGATTACTTCGGACCGTTTGAGGTGAGAAGAGGATGCTCTATGTTCAAGAGATATTTTTTTTATCTGATCTTTATCTGCCTCACATTTAGAGCCATTCATTTAGAAGTCGCACCATCTCTGGACATGGGTGCATGTGTCAATACTATACGCCGATTCATTTGTAGAAGAGGTCATGTCTCAGTAATCTGTTCTGATAATGGAACAAACTTTACAGGGGCTGATAGGGAGTTGTGCAAAGCATCAGAGAATTTGAATCGGGCAATGATTCAAGAAGAGATGCTAAAGAGGGAAATTCAGTGGATATTCAACACTTCTGGAGCGTCTCACCATGCCAAAATCTGGGAAGGTCAGATTCGCACAGTGAGAAAGGTTTTGAATTCCACACTAAGACAGCAGGTATTAGAAGATGATGGCCTACATACACTATTGTGTGAGGTGGAATCAATCATCAATGACAGACCAATTACCAAAATGTCTGACGATCCTAACGACCTCAAAGCCTTGACCCCTAACCATCTGTTGTTGATGAGGAAACAAGTAACCTGGAGGTGTGTTCAAGAAAGATGATGTCTATGCAAGGCGTAGTGGAAACAAATTCAATACCTGGCGGATCTTTTCGGTGGACGCTGGAATACTTACCTGTCCTGCAGGAACATCAGCGATGGTCCAGGCTGAAAAGAAACTTTGAGATTGGAGACATTGTCCTGATTGTGGATTCCAATGCACCTCGGAATTCCTGGATGATAGGTCACATCATCAAGACAATGCCTGACTCTAAGGGAAGTGTGCACAGTGTGTGTGTTCAGATGAAGAGCAGCACATTGAATCGACCCATCTCCAAAATATGTCTTATACAGGAAGCTGTCTGACTTTAGTTTGAATGTAAGTTCAAGTTGTGACTCCAAAGACTCTTATTCTGAAGGTTTATGACTCTAGATAATTTTAAGTGGTAACTGATATAGTTTGCCTGCCTATACAATTAGGGGCTGGGGATATAAGAGCCATAATTTGAGTAATTCAATTTAATATTAAAGTTAGAAGTGCATGAATAGATATAATTTTAATGAGTTTGGATTTATATGAATATTCCCTAAGTAAACCATTGAAATTTGAACGAAGACCCGAGTCGATTCTTTGCCTGAGAGAACAAGAACGATTATTGCTACTACAGTGATGATATCACATTCACTTTTGTCTATTTGTTTGGGGGATGTAATAATTCCTACACATTTACTCCCAATGAGTCATCAAGGCATTTTAGGGAACAATACAATTTGTGAAAATAAAATTAAACTATAAAATGATTTACTGTATTCTGGAAGTAGGCCTACTCCCAATAACAACACAGGCTCATTGGAAAAATGTACCTGTGTCAACATTTTTTCAAAACGCAAAATACATACTATGTACAGTATATATCGCTGCAGTTTCTAACAGAAATGAACACTAGAGGCAGTAAAACAGCAAGCACTTTTAATCGTTTTCATACACACAATTATGATTACAGGGGCAGATTATGGATTAATAAAGACTTGTTTTCACATGGCTCTTTGCACAAGACACTTTTTACCATAGTGCATGATTTTATAAACAAATATATTTCGGAGTTTGCATCACTCACCCAACTCCAATAATCTTGCTCGGTAGCTCAGCTGTTACAGGATTGTACTTGCCATGCAAAGAGCACGGGTACAAATCCCGTGGCGTGAAAGACAAGTCACGGTAAGGAGCTCAAAACAAGCTAAAATGCCAAGGTTACGACTGCATTTTTATGTCACATTTGCTTTTGTAAACACTATCGGGTAGGTTTAGGATTTAGTGTAGGTGTAAGTTATTAAACATGATGGAGCATTAAGCTTTTAGCGCCACTCACCGGACATTTCAATTCAGAACTGCGGTGATACGTACAAATTTCAACATAATAAAACGTTGCCATATTCACGTTCATCTTTTCCAGAAAAAAATAAGATAAAAAAGCTTTCAGCGCCACTCACTGGACATTTCACTTTGAAACTGTCTTTAAAAATGTGCACGATGCAACGTATTTTGTGTTTTGCAAAAATGTTGACACAGGTACTTTTTAAATCATTTTTTGTGTGTGACAGACTTCTATTTAACTAGATTTAATTTAGTGGAACATACTTAATGACTTGAGTTCATGAGTTTATTGGTGTCTCTACAAACAAACAAACAAACAAAAAACTTTATTTACAAATACCAACACTAGGTATGAGATCATGTTGGATGTAGAGATACAGTTTTGTGTTTGAAAGAAATGTAAGAGAAGAGATAGTCTTAGGGTGATGGACAATAATGCAGGAAGACACTTGAAACATTTTAATTCTGTAAAACTTTGACACATGTGCCCAACCCCATTAAAAAAGCTTTTACTTACTTTGCCCTCCAGGGCCTGGAGCGTTATTACAAAACAAAGAAGTTTTGTTTAAGTTTAAAAGGTTTTATGGAAATGTGTTCTGTGGGAGTAATTGCACTAACTGCATTGCACTTTAGGTGTTATTGTCTAATTCTCAGAGGGTTGATCCAGAATTGCCCTTGCATTGATTAATTTAAAACTAATAATACAACAGTTAGGTCCTCAAATTTCAATGACAGGGCAGCGTTCCAAGAGTCTGATATTCAGTCCAACAGCATTAGGACTTTTCACTGTTTTCATACTGCACATATCCGTGTTTGCGGACATTTTAAAATGAAAACGGTCCTCTTCTACACTGGCGTTTCAGAAACGATCTCCGTCCACACTGACGGCCATTAGGACATTTAAGTAGCTTTTATAAACGTTCACTAGAGAGGAAAACAAAACCAAAACAAAAAAACATTACTAGTGTGCATCCTGACACAAAACAATGGCACTACATTTCACAATTCTAAAAAACAAAAAAACAAATCAGAATTCTGAGTAAAAAACGTCTTCCATAGCATGTGAACAATATATGATTAAAGCAAGTACCATTAGAATCATAATCACTAAATAATTTTGTTCTTCAAAAGAAGATATCTTACCCATCTCTAGCTGTCAGTCAGTGTTCAGCTCAGTCATGACTGATGTGTGTCAGTATTTGTCTTGACATATCAAGTAGAGCTAAGACAGAGCAGGTTAGGCAATGAAATGTGATAACTTATTTGGCATTTGAATGAGACTAGAATCCCACTGTCTGTTTAGTATTTAATCTGTGCTGTCCCTAAAATGCACAGCAATGTTTCTTTTGCAGACAGTTTCATTAATATAACTTGGCATGCTCCGTTCTAACATCTGACCCATTAGGCTCTGCATTTGGGTAAATAAATCCAAACCGGTTGCAACACCGCCTGACCTGTCCAAACAGTTCCAGTGCAGTCATGTTTCATATTCAACTGTGGCTATTATCTTAATTTACTGTGAAATCTCCTTTTATTTTCTCTCCAAGTCTTTGGGGCTGCGTATCAAATAGTCATGCAGACCTGTTCTTTCACAAAGGCCCATAGAGAAAGGCAGCTGTGTTACGAAATACACCCTTTTTGGGTATTTCAAACGCCAGCATCCTTTTAAATGACTCATGTTGTGTAATGATTTTCAGGGGTCCATAAACCTTTCTAAAGGATTTGAAATGCTTAAATACTGACAGCAAAAACAATTTATTGATAATGAGGCTATTAGGATAGCTTAAGTAGAATCTCCATAACAATTTATTGCTCTTGATGTTAAGCAACTTTATGTAAAATAACGAGACCATAATAGAATGAATTTTAATGTATTTATTTTATTAAGTGAAGCTGTATCAAGTGTTTTTCCAGCACTGTAACAATCTATTGTAGGCGGATTTTCACTCTGAAAGCTTTAATGGGTCACTTATGGATGCGTGTGATAGAATGTGACACTGTAAAAAAGATTAGATACTTGAGGCACCATTTTGGGTGGAGCAAATAAGTTATTACAAGAACTAAAAAGATTAGTGGTTCCCCCAGTAACTCAATCATAATCAATCTTTTGGAGTCGATTTGATTTGAGTTTTTTTCTCTATTCTTTTAAGATTTAATTATTATTATTATTTACAATTTTATCTCTAATATATCAAATAAAAATATCAGTTGTCATTTTATTTGATTTTTTATTTACTTTTTTCTTGTTCTTTAAATTTTAGTTGAACACTGTAAGCCTTTTAAGACTATAAAATGGAATCTTAATCAAACAATGACTCTGATCAGGCAAAATGGGCCTATTTCCTTTGTTCCTTTAAAGAAAATTGGCCTTGCTGATCATTTAATTAGCTGGGTGAAGGTCCTATATTACAGTCCCCAGGCAGTAATTTCAACTAATGGACCAGACTGTTTTCAGATGCTTTGGGGTACAAGGCGAGGTTGCCCCTTGTCCGCCCTCTTGGTTATTACCACAATTGAACCCTTGACCCTCTGTGCATGGCATGCAAGTTTGATGGCATAGATCGAAAGATAAGGCTGTTTGCAGATGCTGTCTTAGCATCACTTATGCATGCACCCAAATAATCCATTTGTAATCGGATTGACGGCTCAATCGGATTGAAAAACGTTCATGTAAACACCTTAATCGATCCGATTGAGCTCGATCCGAATGAAATTTCGATCGGATTGGAAGGGGTGGTTTATTCCTTTTCTAATCCGATCCAGCATCAAAAAATGACCATGTAAACGCCTGAATCCGACTACTTTCTCAATCGTATTCAGAAGTCTCTGGGGCACATGTGCAGTGCAATGTTGACACGCATTACGCAGTGAGCAAGTCTTTAGTTGTAAAGATGTATGCCAACAGGCAGTGTATCCCTTCGTCATAATATCGGAAATCTTTCCGTTTTAAAACAAGAAGGGGAGCCAATGGATATCACACAAGAAGCAACGTGCAAACTTTGTGCAAGAGTTATGCCGGTAAAAAAAGTCTCATCCTCGGTCAGTATTTACTACAGAAATTGAAAGTAATAAGTGACGGAGCTGCATTAACGGAGCATATTCTCTCAGAGACGAATTTCAACATAATATGCTGATAACGGTATATAACTGTCTTAATTTATTCCATTATCTCTTGTAGCCGTACAGGCTAGTGAAACAAATGAGAATAATAGTATTTTGTGTTAAACAGGTTGTTTTTTTAAAGTTGGTGCTTGAAGTAAAGCTGCGCTTAACTTTCATTGATGACTGCGGTGTTAGGAAATATTATAGCCTACACTCTTAATAATTTTATAGGCCTTTATAGGCCTATAATTCATTGTATAATAGACATAAAAAATTGTTTTTAAAGATAGCTAATAGCCTAATCTTTTATTATCCTCACAGCACGTATAATATTAATTTATTAATAAAAGATGCCGAACTTAATAGTTATAATAATAGACTAGAATGTAACAGGCCTACATTAATTGGAAATACCAAATCAATATCTTGACAATATCTCTGACTATAGTGGATACATGATCATGGTCTGTTGAGGCAATGATATGACGTCACACACACAGAGCGCGTGCGCAAAAGTTTTATTTGGAATGTATATAAAACGGATATTTGAATCAGATTACAACGTTCAGAGTACATGTAAACAGATCTGCAATCGGATTCAATTCATTCGGATTGATGAAAATTGATGCATGTAAACGTAGCCAATGCCAGCTCTGCTTAGTAATATTGATTCATTTAGCAAATTTTCTGGTTACAAAATCAATTTTTACAAAGCTAAAAGCCATTCCATTGGGGAGTTTCTCTTGGGGGTCTCTGAGATTTAGTATACATCTGGATTAACTTGTAACCCCTACTATAAGTTTAAGTAAATGTCAAAAAACACAACGGTTTAAAGGGGCTATATGTAAGATTTTTACTTTAATAAAGCATAAAAATACCCCAATATGTTTGCAGATATTTAGGAAACATACTAAGTTCACCTACTTGTTTCTCAGAAAAACAATGCTACAGCCAGATATTCTACTGTGAAATGTGCATTCCGTGTCGGAATGTCTGTCTTTGTTTTGGTCTGTGCGAAACCGTGTGCTGCCAGTTTGTCCAATAGTATTTCGACATCACAGATTGCCAGAAAACACAGCGTATTACAGCCATGGAAACCAGCAAACAAACTGGGTCAGAGAATGGCAGATTTTACCTGACCTAAAAAGCCTCTGCATCCATCAAAAAATCTCTATGAACTACAGCGTATTAAAACACAGATAAATCAACTCTTCAGCTTACAGTGTGTAAGTCTTCTCAGCTTTCATTGTCAATTGCGCTCACTCTTGTTGCGTGTCCTCAAGCTGGCCACCTGTGTCTTTGAACGAGGGGGCGGGGCAAACAATATTTTGAATTTGGACTGCAGTACCTATTTCGACCACTGTCATTCCTACATAGAGCCCCTTTAAGTTAGATATGTTGTGTTTTGTTTGGATTACACATATAGATAAACATTAACTCTACTATTTGTGTACTGCTGTCTGCTACGGTTGACTACAGACAATATTAGCATTAACAAGGCCCAGTATGAAATTAATGCTCAGGTATTCCTATTACTAATTCTCTTTCTTGTGTGATGTATTACCTAATGGGTCAAATGCAATAATTACTTCTCACTGTGCCACAAAGTAGATGTATAGGGCATGACTCATTTTCAGTCTGAAGAATAATGCAATAAGTGCACTAAGTCTAACCACCAGTGCACAGCTATATTCACATAACAAATGACCTCTATGCCGGGTTCCAGATTATTATGCAAGTGACATATCAGTAGGATTTCAGTACAATAAACATTCAGATTTTAGTTTTTCTAAGAAAGTGTTTGTTTGTTTATTTATCCATGTCTTTTTAGATAACTGGTATCAATCTCAGACAAAATAATTTGCCAGGTCTACTTAGGTAAATGGAAATCCTACTTAGAGGTTGTTCCACATTATTAAGCAAGTCACAGTTCTCGTGCAATATGGAAAAGAAGAAAGATCTTTTTGAAGGTGAAAAGCATGAAATGGTACAATGTTGTGCAAAAGGCATGAAAACAACTAATATTGTGTGAAAACTGAATGGAGATTATCGAATTATAATAAGATTTGTGAGTGATTTAGAGCACAGCAGAATTCGGTAAGATAAAGGCTTATTACGGAAAGTTCCTGTAAAAAAAAAAAAAAAAATTGTATTAAAAGGGCAGCTATAAAAAAGCCACTGTTGAGCAGCAAACAGGTATTTGAAGCTCCTGGTGTCTCTGGAGTCTCAAGAACCTCTCCATGCTGGCTGGCAGTTGTGCGTAAAGATGCGTTTCAGCCACCACTAACCAAACCTCACAAAGAGAAACATTTACAAATCTTTCTGTGGTTTGTCAACAGTGTCTTTGTCACAGACACGCCAGGCTCCAACAACCACCAATCACGACGCACTCCATCTCCAGAATACTAATCACGCACACCTGCACCATATCAGCTTACTCATCAGCTCCAACATAAAAGACACTCACACATTCACCTTCACTGTCTGGTCTCGTTCACGTCAAGGAACTTACCTCTGACTTACCTGAAGGACTCCCGTGTTACTTACCTGCTTCCAGTGTCATCCGACTTCCTTGTCCTCTCCTACTTCTCTCATCATTCCTCCACCATCCTGCTGATTATCAAGAACTCCGTTATCATCATTGTCACCACTGTTTATCACCATTTACTCTGCTTGTGTTCAAATAAACCACCTGCTACAACACCGTCTGTCTCCGGCCTGTGCATACTGTAACAGTCTTGAGGTTTCATGCCTATCTGTCTATTTCTGTCTATCTGCTATATATATATATATATATATATATATATATATAGGTGCATCTCAATAAATTAGAATGTCGTGGAAAATTTCAGTAATTCAACTCAAATTGTGGAACTTGTGTATTAAATAAATTCAATGCACACAGACTGAAGTACTTTAAGTCTTTTGGTTCTTTTAATTGTGATGATTTTGGCTCACATTTAACAAAAACCCACCAATTCACTATCTCAATAAATTATAATACTTAATAAGACCAATAAAAAAAAAGGATATTTTAAAAAGAAAAGTCAGGCTTCTGAAAAGTATGTTAATTTCTATGCGCTCAATACTTGGTTGGGCCTCCTTTTGCATGAATTACTGCATCAATGCGGCGTAGCATGGAGGCATTCAGTCTGTGGCACTGCTCAGGTGTAATGGAAGCCCAGGTTGCTTTGATAGCGACCTTCAGGTCATCTGCATTGTTGGGTCTGGTGTCTCCATCTTCCTCTTGACAATACCCCATAGACTGATTGATTTCCAAATGAAATGCAAAATTTACTTTCATCTGAAAAGAGGACTTTGGACCACTGAGCAGCAGTCCAGTCCTTTTTCTCCTTAGCCCAGGTAAGACGCTTCTGACGTTGTCTTTGGTTCAGAAGTGGCTTGGTACGTGGAATGTGACAGTTGTAGCCCTTTTCCTGAAGACGTCTGTGTGCGGTGGCTCTTGATGCACTGACTCCAGCTTCAGTCCACTCCTTTTGAAGCTCTCCTAAATTCTTAAATCGGCTTCGCCCGACAATCTTCTCAAGCCTGCAGTCATTCCTTTCACTTGTACAACTTTTCCTACCACACTTTTTCCTTCCAGTCAACTTTCCATGAATATGCTTTGGCACAGCACTCTGTGAACAGCCAGCTCTTTCAGCAATGACCCTCTGTGGCTTACCCTCATTGTCGAGGGTCTTGATGATCGTTGTAAAGTCAGCAGACTTCCCCATGACTGCTGCTGGGATTACTGACCTAAACCCAGTATTTATACCCTAAGAATGGTTAAATATTCTTCTTGAAATTAAATATTCTAATAATTTGAGATACTGATTTTTTTTTTTTTTTTTTGATGAGCAGCAAACTGTAATCATTAAAATGAAAGCAAAAAAGTCTGGAAATATTTTACTTTGTCTATAAAGTTTCTAATATATTTAAGTTTTATACTTTAAATTAAATTTGAATTAATTAAATTACAGAAAGAAAAAAAAAACTTTTTGATGATATTCTAATTTATAGATGCACCTGTACACACACACACACACATATACATATACATATACATATATATATATATATATATATATATATATATATATATATATATTGACCTTATCACCTAGCCTGGTTTTTTATTTATTGTCATTTGATTGCAATGTTTTAAATAGTCTGTTCTCTGACAGTTATTCATGCTGCTGTCTGAGGTAAAACAATGCTTTGTTGGTCATTTAAACACTGATATAGAGGGATCCTGTGCTTCCAGACAGAGTTAAATGGATGCATGAAGAATGTAATTCCGAGTGACATTCTTCCAGATTTGTACATTTAATTTTTCATACAGAGGAATCCATGAGGTTCAGAAATAGCTCCAACACGTTTAATGCATTCCACTGATGTTAGGAATATTACCATCTCAGCCTGGATCTTGTCTATTTTTCCTCTTTAAAAACGTTCCCTTGTGAGGTATCTGGTGATGGAATGTCAGTGTAAGTCTGTGTGGTAGTAAAAGCTGTCTGTCAAAGCATAGCAACACACATGTTAAGATTTTCAATCATGAATAAACTCTGAAAGCATTGGTTTGTAGTGTTGAAATATTTAATTACACATTAAAATATAAGAACATATTTAAAAATTATGTAATATATATTATTTTATAATAATTTGTTTATTTTAAGCATTTTACTATATAATTTTATAATATTTTTATTTTATACAATATTATATGTTATAATATAATTTAAGCAATACAGTTCTGCCAGCAAGTAATATAGTTCATTAGCATAACTATAGGTTGTTGCAATTAGGTTGTTGCTTTGATTAATATAGAATTCATTAGATTCCAAACAAAGGTGTATCACTACTTTTTCAGTGCTGTTACCTTTTTTTTTTCTTGACCAGACCTGACTTCCCCTGAGCTTCCAGCTCCTCTTTCAACAGCTCACAGCATTATCTGACATTCTCCATCTGTAGCTATCAGCCAACCACAGCAATTTAATCTATGAAGCAGTGTGCCTCCTAAAACACAACCACGATGTTTGAGGTGGTCGGGCAGATAAGAGGTGGTTTCAGAGCAAGGCCTGCACCATGAGCACTTAACCTTATCTGCACCTGAGCTCTGTGCGGTTTTGGAGCTGATACGCATGAGTGTGGCATTGCTATGAACCTAAAAGTTGGGCTGCATTTGATGATGCATGAAAAACTGCAATAAAAGATCTTTAAATGTTTCGATGCTATACTAACATTTGTCTACTTACGGCATAACACAATTAACGCAGAACACATCAGTATCAGCCAGATGTTCACAATGGGCAGATTTATCATCCAATATGAAATGAATGTCCCATAATGCACCTGGAATTTAATATAAAAATAGTTGCGGGGCTTTTAATAAACTTTTAGTTCATAGCATCCGTAAGGTCACAAACTGGTTTCAAAATTAATGTACCTTCTCAGGTCCTCTTCTGGGCTAAAGTTTAAATATAGGTGAGGAGGTGCAGTAGCAGAGCTGGCTATTTTTAAATCTTTTATAGCAGAGGAGAAGTCTGAAATAGCTCAGCTAAAGGTGGCCCTGCTGAGCAAAAAAATATAGTTTAAGTTGTTCAGTGAGGAAATTGTAAGCTTTATGTCATCCTGTACCACACCACAACATTACAGTAGATGCAATATATGCCCATTGTTAAAAAAACAACATTGTGTGCATTCATTAAGCAAATATGCCCTGATCAGGCATAACATTACGACCTCCTTCCTAATATTGTGTTGGTCCCCCTTTTGCTGCCAAAACAGCCCTGACCCGTCAAGGCATGGACTCTACTAGACCCCTGAAGGTGTGCTGTGGTATCTGGCTCCAAGATGTTAGCAGCAGATCCTGTAAGTCCTGTAAGTCCTGTAAGTTGCAAGGTGGAGCCTCCATGGATCGGACTTGTTTGTTCAGCACATCCCACAGATGCTTGATTGGATTGAGATCTGGGGAATTTGGAGGCCAACTCAACACCTCAAACTAACCTGCTCCTCAAACCATTCCTGAACCATTTTTGCTTTGTGGCAGGGCGCATTATCCTGCTGAAAGAGGCCACAGCCACCAGGAAATACGTTTCCATGAAAGGGTGTACATGGTCTGCAACAATGTTTAGGTAGGTGGTACGTGTCAAAGTAACATCCACATGGATGGCAGGACCCAAGGTTTCCCAGGAGAACGTTGCCCAAAGCATCACATTGCCTCCGCCAGCTTGACTTCTTCCCATAGTGCATCCTGGTGCCATGTGTTCCCCAGATAAGCAACGCACACGCACCTGGCCGTCCACGTGATGTAAAAGAAAATGTGATTCATCAAACCAGGCCACCTTCTTCTATTGCTCCATGGTCCAGTTCTGATGCTCACATACCCACTGTTGGTGCTTTCGGCGGTGAACAGGAGTCAGCATGGGCACCCTGACTGGTCTGAGGCTATGCAGCCCCATACGCAACAAACTGTGATGCACTGTGTTTTCTGACGCCTTTCTATCAGAACCAGAATTAACTTCTTGAACAATTAGAGCTACAGTAGCTCGTCTTTTGGATCAGACTACACGGGCCAGCCTTTGCTTCCCACATGCTTCAGTGGGCCTTGGCTGCCCATGACCCTGTCGCTGGTTCACCACTGTTCCTTCCTTGGAGCACTTTTGATAGATACTGACCACTGCAGACTGGAAACACCCCACAAGAGCTGCAGCTTTGGAGATGCTCTGACCCAGTCGTCTAGCCATCACAATTTGTCCCTTGTCAAACTCGCTCAAATCCTTACGCTTGCCCATTTTTCCTGCTTCCAACACATCAACTTTGAGAACAAAATATTCACTTGCTGCCTAATATATCCCACCCACTAACAGGTGCCGTGATGAAGAGATAATCAGTGTTATTCACTTCACCTGTCAGTGGTCATGTTATGCCTGATATATATATATATATATATATATATATATATATATATATATATATATATATATAAAATCACATGAGTAGTGGTGTGGTATTCACACTAGTAGTCTGTGGCCTAGTGCCTACAGCTGAATCACAGCCGTTCTGATATAGAGCCATATCTCATGGCTATGAGTGTGTTATTGTGTTTATACAACAGTTTGATGGCACAAGTGTGTAAATAAATAAGAAACAACAACGGGGTTTAAACCCCTCTTTTGAAAGGAACTACTTTCTTCCACCACAGGTTTAAATCTCAAATTGACAGTTTAACAGATGAGCCCAACCCTGCGTTACTATTTCAAAAACATCACTTTAGAACTAGTAACAAAGGAACGTTGAGTCGCTTCATTGAAGCTTGTTGTATTATGTAGAGTAGATTATTATGAGAGAGAGAGAGAGAGAGAGAGATCGACTAAGTGAATGTATTAATTGCATCTAGCTGATATTCTTCAGGTCAATCTTATATTCATAATCACAAAATCAGTTTGAATGTACACTGAGAAAAGCAATATTGTCTTTGTCCTTTTAACATTTAAGGGGATTTCCCCATAACAGTGCTAGTCAATGCATGTCAGTTTCTGAAAGCGTCTAAACAAATTTTCAAAAAGGTGCTATGTTTATAAATCACATATTTGAGGTCTAAACAACTACATTCTCACCTAAAAAACTCTTAAAACTACATTTGGTGAAACAATAATAGTAGTATCTCTAAAAATATAGTGAGTTTGCTTGTCCTCCATGACACTCGCTGTGAGGCTGCTAAAAGCGGAGTGATTCAAATGGTAAAAACTGTTTCCATGGTGATACTAGTAGAATATCGCATGGCTGGAAAGACCTCTCAACTAATCAGATTCAAGAACCAGAACAAACTGTTGTTTTTAGGTGTGTATATATATATTTTTATATATTTAACTCACATTCCCTCTAGATGCATGTGTTCATAGACAAAAAGAGCCAGAATAAAATCATTGCCCTTAAAATGGCATTAAAATAAAGAAAATGTGATGTTTTTAAACATCTTTATTTGAAATGAAGTCATTTGTTGAAAAATGGAGATCAGAGTATTGCTTTAAATTATAATTGAGGTATTTACATCTGGATAACATGAATGTTTGTTTATTGGCTTCTGACCTTCTAATTTCTGCCAGCTTATTTTTTTACAACAATCTGATAAAGATGAATAACGATGAAGTAAACAGGAAGTGAGCATCTTCATATCTGGCAGTCTTAGAGGGCAATTTGCCCTTGGGCAAAGTCATGACGCTATTCCTAACTTCAAGCAGGGACCGAGGGACTGTTAAAAGCATTGCTGCCGCATTAGAGGACATAAATGTGTCACAAATGCGAGCTGTGATCTCCCAAAGCTGCCATCGTCTTGTGCTATTAAGTGAATTTATGTGAAAAATGCCACATCTTTTAATTGTTTGTGCATACTTAATAGGTGACAGCTAACTGTAAATATGCAATTTTCCTCAGCATTAAGTTGACAGATATATGTGGTCTTTTAACATGGATCAAATCGCATTACTGTAATTCAATGTCAAGTTCACTCCATCTGTCATAAATATCCAGCTCATTGACTCAATCACAAATTACATTTGAAGTGAAAAAAAAAGAAAGCTTTTATGGCTCCAATTTAGTTCGATGACTACAATTTGCACAATAAACTCATATTGAGTTTGATGTACAGTTTGAGGTTACTTAATTTAGGTTAAGCGATAACATCAATTAGACAAACTGTTTGATGTGATTTTCAAAATACATTACTCTCCATTTTCATATGCTGAAAAATCTATTTAAAGTTAAAATACAAATGCGCATTGAAATAAAAGACTTTACATTTTAATGTGAAGCACTTGTAATAGATAAAGAAAGTGACCTTGCTGTCAGTTTTCATGAAGTACTTTCATGAATCACTTATATGTACTTATATACACTTTTAAAGGGTTAGCTCACCCAAAAATAAAAATCCTGTCATTAATTACTAACCATTATGTCGTTCCACACCTGTAAGACCTTTGTTCATCTTCGGGACACAAATTAAGATATTTTTTAATTAAATCTGATGGCTTGTAAGGCCTCCATTGACAGCAAGATAATTAACAACGAATCAGTGGTTCGGAGCATGTATCAAACTGCCAAAGTCACGTGATTTTTGTAAACGAGGCTTCGTTACATCATAAGTGTTTTCAAAACGTTTAAAAATTTCAATGGTTCACATGACTTTGGCAGTTTGATACATGCTCCGAACCACTGATTCGAAACAAAAGATTTGTAAAGCTTCGAAGCTTCATGAAGCAGTGTTTTGAAATCGGCCATCACTAGATATTGTTGAATAAAGTCGTTATTTTGTTTTTTTGGTGCACATAAAGTATTCTCGTCGCTTCATAACATTAAAGTCGAACCACTGTAGTCACAAGAACTGTTTTAAATATATCTTTAGTAGCTTTCTGGGCATCTGAAATGTTAATTATCTTGCTGTCAATGGAGGCCTCACTGAGCCATCGGATTTGATCAAAAATATCTTAATTTGTGTTCTGAAGATGAAGGTCTTACGGGTGTGACGACATGAGGGTGAGTAATTAATGACAGAATTAATGACAGAAATTTCATTTTTGGGTGAACTAACCCTTTAATGTCCTCTTGTGTCTATGGACATTATTCTGAAGATTTCTGCAGGATTTCAGTGGTCTTGAGCCGGGCAAGCTCTACAAAACCAATTTCTTCAGCGATCTTTCAAGACTTATTGAGGTCATTGTAATGTGACCTTCTGTTTTGACCTGTTTTTTTTTTGGCCTATGTGGGAATCTGAAGTTATTTAAAGGAATAGTTCACCTAAGTTTTACCCTTATTTACTCACCCTCATGTCATTCCATGCGGTATGAGCTGCTTTCATTCTGTGTATTTGGTGTTTTTTTCCCCGTTGGGAGTTTGACAGCTGTGAACACTATGAACTGTCATTATATGCCAAGAGCCATGTGCTTTCATGCACAGAAAAAATAACAGCTTATGGGTTTGGATTGACACGAGGGCAAGTAAATGGTGTGCAGATATCAGTAAAAAGCAATATAGACAGAAAATCCTGACGAATATTTTTGCATCCATTTGTTATGTTTTTGATTTATTATGTTGATGACGTTCCAACAATTTCCAAGACCATTATGGTTATTGCTACGAAGCAGATTGTTTTCAAAAGCATCACTGTAGCTGTAATAATGCAAAATACATCCACCCAAACATTCATCTCACATTAGGTTAAACAAACAAATACTGTCCATATCTATTTATGCATTTTATACTAATGCATCCTGATCCCGTAGGCATTTATCTTGTTTAAAATGGAAACCAACCTTACATGATACATTATTTATTATTCTTTGATTTATGCAATGCTGATGTTTTCAGGTTTCTTTTTGTCTTTAAACTATATGCATAGGAAAAACTTGTTCTAAGGAAAATGCAAAATTGTATTTCTGTACACACACACACACACACACACACACACACACACACACAGTGTATCAGTCAATTGATTTCATTGCAATGAACACGGTCATTTTTACTGTACGTCATTGCAAAAGCATTAAAGAAACGGAAGGTGAAAGTTTACAGGATGATTCTATGAAAGGGCTGTCAAGGTAATCGAATGCTTTTCATTGTAATGAGAAACAACAAGGGAACATGAGCAGGAAACACCACATTTTGAAGAAATGCTATTTTGAGCTTTTCAAGCCAAATGAACCAGATAAAAATAGCCTTTTTCTATGAAACATGAAAACAACTATTTCTCTTGTAAGGCGGATTGACTTTCTCCAAAACTCACATTGTTCTGGCTCAGATTGCATGTTGTTTCAGAGCTTTAGAGCATATCCTGTAGAAAATATATCAGCATTTGATTACATATAGCTCATATGTCATGTTAACCTAAAGAAGGCTTTCAAACATTTCTGTAGAATTACAAAAACATGATGTAATGACACCTTGAGAGGATTAGTCATTGACATTGCCCTTTCAACGAACTCAATATCTTTGAAGTGACGCGATGTTATGTACAGCATGATTTGAATGAAGTATGGCAACTTTTAATATCGAACCTGTGGACGTAAACACACCACAAAAGAAAAGGATTTAGAAAAGAAAAACAATTTAATGCACATCTTGATCAGCACAGTACTATATGCTTTCAACATATGACTTTACTCTTTGTGTAGTTGATTTAATATAAATTTCTGTACAGTTCCTAGATTCTCTCAAACATGAAATCAGTCATAAAACAAACAGAGGAACAAATGAGCAAAAGTAATAAATAGAATGTTCTTGAAGCACTGCAGGAAATGACAGAAATGATGGCAGAGATTGTCTCACAGAATCACAAAAGCAAGACATACAAGATTACATTGTCTTCACACATTCTGGACATTAATGTTATGGATATATTGATATGAGTCACGTGGGCTCGTGTTTTCTGACCTATTTAAATAGTGAGATAAATATATAGATATATATATAGATATATATATTTTTTTTTTCTTTCTGTGCCATACATTTATAAATAAATAAATTTTTCTTTGTACACTTTCACATCAGCGACTAAACACAACAGAAATACCCGAAAAAAGATCATATATTGACATCTTTGTCACAAATACAGCTACACAGCTTGTACTTGTTTGGACCTTCTGTACATTTCACAACTTTGGAAGAACTTCTTCACAACCTCTAAAAAAAAAAAAAAAAAGGGAAAATAAACTTTGCAAAAATATTTTTCTTAATCAGTATTTTTGTGTTGTTTTCCTGTGAAGAACTTAAACATCTTTAAAACAAGATACATTTACTTACCAAAAACCTAAGAACATTTTGTTACTTTTATGCTTAAAACAAACAAACAAACAAACAAAAAATTAACATATTATAACTTTCAAGTAAACTTATGCTTCAAATGTATTGAATCTTAACTGGAAAACAAGACAAAAATAGTGATAAATGTGAGTAAAAGAAACAAATGAATACAGTCACCAGTGTTTCTTCTCTCAGACATAGAAAATCAAGCTCACCAACACAAAAAAGACAACACTAATAGAAATGACTAAACTAATACTGAAAACGTACAATTCTGGCTGGAGGATGGCGGCCAACAAATCTGATACAGACACTGACCTTACCAAGAATGGTGAGTCTAAACATTTTTATCTTTGAGCAGTAGAAAGTAATTGAGTTATGTAGAGATGAAATGATAAGTCATAAACAGAGACTGTGTTTTAGGCCTTCTTTGAGGCACGTTGGAGGAGCACACCGCGTGTGCCTTACTTTGGAATACCACATAAGTTCAAATGGAAAATGGTGAATTGCTTTGGAATGGTGACTGTTGTCTGGTGGTCACATGACTTACAAACAAAAGCCAAAGAGAAAGAGAGATACAAATTAGTACTGAACACGTGGTACTACTACACACAGGCCACACAATCTCACAAATCACAATTAGTTTAAAGCTGAAGTGTGTCATTTATGTGTCTCTAGTGCTTGCTAAGGTATTCAGAATGAGTTTAGCACTGGGTGGTTGCTTGGCCAAAGCCGAGAGAGATATGGCTTGGGTGCCTCCTATAAAGGATTTTCCACTCGTTTTATCACCTGCCAAGAGAAAATCAAGAATCTGATCATCTAGAAAACTAACAGCACACCAGGCAGTCTCACCTGAAATTCAATGGCTGAATCAAATTGGCTTAAGCAAACAGAACAATGTTCACAGCGCCAATTTTTCAAACTATGATTGGCTTACATATAGTTGTCTGCATAATAAAATGGCATTACACACTTCACCTTTAAAGAAAAGATTGATGTTCTGAGAAAAGAGCATATTAATGAAACCATCAATTCGCATCAAGAAGAATGGTGGCACTATGTCCAAAAGTCATTGATTAATGAATTGTAAACAATATACATGACAGTGGATTATATTTTATGAAGGGTTTAGGTACTGTTAGACACTGCAAGTACTAATGGGCATACGAATATGGCTCCAACTAACACCTAATTCACTAGACTTGTCACTAATTTAGCTCTTTAGGAGGATAATACTATAATATTATTTTATGTTGTATAGATTGTATGTGTCTCTAAAGGGCCTTTCTATAAGTAGCCCCTTAGGTTTGTATACTAAGTGAACATTTGAGCTGTTTACTGTCAAACTGCTATAAATAGTGAGGCAAAGGCTGATGGAGTGTGTCTGAGCAATGCTGTGATAGTCTTCATTCTTACGATGCTAAATCAGATCCCTTAGGTGACACGATTCCACATGCACCAGCAAACAGATCTGTTAGACATAAATAGTAACCTAAGCTTCTCTCATTTCTGTCCACATCATATCCATCACTGTCTGTGGAAATTTGCTATTCAGCACCCAGCTATTATTGGTTTCTTGCTTTCTCTGTTTTTGTTACATGGTTTTCTGGAATACTTGATTCTGATTGGTCAGTTGCAGTCAGATATTTTCAACCACTTAATTGCACAATTGTCTCACAAAACTAATTTCTTATGCTGTTCTAGCTCAATAGCACTCCACAGACTCTTTCTCCTGACATAATCAAATCATTTCAACTTAAATCAATATTTTATATCCATTTATGTATTGAAATGAAAAGCAGACATCTAATAAGTAGGATAATGTACAGTCATAATCTCAAAATAAACCTCTAATGACTGTATCTCTTGACCATATCTCCTGATATTTTTGTCCAGCATATATTGTGCTGTAAGAGAGTCTTATCTGAATATTTACTGGCATGCCAGCAAATCAATGGGATGATTCATTTAGTTTTTGATTAATTTGATGTTCCTTTGTTTTTGCAATTTGAAATAAACTAAGGACGTTTTACACCAGACTTTAAAAAATAAGTAACCACAGACAGAGGGACAATATCCATATGTGGTGTCATTTTAAATCTGCATTTCAGTTTAAATGGTCAAATCTGAGTTTTTTCTTTTTTTTCTTTTTAATTAGGGGGCAACATCACACACACACAAGTTTGGCATCTGCAAGATGTTTTTGAAAGAAGCTTCGTATTCTCACCAAGGCTAAATTAATTTGATCAAATATACAGTAAAAACAGTAATATTGTGAAATATTATTACATTTCCAATAATATATTTGAATATATTTTAAAAATGTAATATATTCCTGTGATGGCAAAGCAGAATTTTCTTGTCATTATTAATGTTAAAAACATTGCTTAATATTTTGTGGAAACCAAATGGATTCTTCCATGAATAAAAAGTTTAACAGAATTTATTTAATTTGTGTAAGAATGTAAAAGCCTTTATTGCAATGTATATCAATTTAAAGGGTTAGTTCACCCAAAAATGAAATTTCTGTCATTAATTACTCACATTCATGTCGTTTCACACCCGTAAGACCTTCGTTCATCTTCAGAACACAAATGAAGATATTTTTGATGAAATCCGATGGCTCAGTAAGGCTTACATCTCCAGGTATAACACTCCCTTTTTTAATGTCCAGAAAGCTACTAAAAACATATTTAAAACAGTTCATGTGAGTACAGTGGTTCAACCTTAATATTATAAAGTGATGAGAATACTTTTTGCATGCCAAAAATAACAAAATAGCGACTTTATTCAACAATATCTAGTGATGGGTGATTTCAAAACACTGCTTCATGAAGCTTCGAAGCTTTACAAATCTTTTGTTTCGAATCAGTGAAGTGTGTATCAAACTGCCAAAGTCACGTGAACTATTGAAGTTTCAAAACACTTATGATGTAACGAAGCCTTGTTTACTGAAATCATGTGATTTTGGTGCTCTGAACCACTGATTCGAAACAAAACGTTAAGCTTCGAAGCTTCATGAAGCAGTCTTTTAAAATCGGCCATCACCAGATATTGTTGAATAAAGTTGTTATTTTGGTTTTTTTTGGCGCACAAAAAGTATTCTTGTCGCTTCATAACATTAAGGTTGAACCACTGTAGTCACATTAACTGTTTTAAATATGTCTTTAGTTGCTTTCTGGGCGTTTGAAAGTGTTTATTATCTTGCAGGCCTCACTGAGCCATCGGATTTCATCAAAAAATATCTTAATTTGTGTTCTGAAGATGAACAAAGGTCTTGCGGGTGTGAAACAACATGAGGGTGAGTAATTATGACAGAACCTTCATTTTTTGGTGAACTAACCCATCCTTGCCGAATAAAAGTATTAATTAAAAAAAAAAGAAAAAAGAAAAAGAAATCTTGCTGACCCAAAACTTTTGTATAATATCATCCAAAATTCTTAATATTGTCTCTGGTGTGTCAGAATACACTTACTTTCCTCATATAGCGAACTATGAAAGCCTTTACGATGTGGTGAATAGTGAACAAATAAATGGTTTTGGACACAGAATGAATGGGTAAAATAGCCATCACTAATGTTCTCTAATGTGCCTTGTGACGTCAGAACAGTGGCAAGAAATCATGATAGACATAAACAGAGGCAAGATTTCAAGCTTTCCATCCTCTCTTTCTGCCAGCAATTCTTGAATGTTGCATGAAAGATTCTCTTGGCGCCCAAATATTTACTGCATTGTCAGAACAAATGTATCATATTTCACTGCAAAATGACAGTGTGCACCATCTAAAAACAAAACAGATTTGACCGAACAGGCCTTAGTCCTAAATGTAGTAGCAACACTAAAATGAAACTTGTGTTTCTGTTTACTAGTCGAGCAGTGACATGAGATTGGTCCTCGGTTTGTCAGGTATACACACTGCTATATGGTAATAAGCAAACTCCACAATGCTAGTCATCCTATATATACACAACTAGATGTCTAGATGTATAATGGACATGTACACAACATGCATGGCTGAATGTGGAATCTGCTGAAGCCTTTACAAATGATTCTTGCGCAAGAACTTCAGGAAGGTCAGAATAGCACAGAGGCATAGATGGAGGTCCTGAGTCAGTTTTTTTGAACAACCTTGCTCTCCCTATCAGATGTGATTGATTGGATGTATAGCACAAAAGCTAAATCTGCTTTACTGTGCTGAGTCAGCAGTCACAGGACTCTGTCATTGGCGGCTCAACTTAGCGAGGGTTTTAACACATGGATGGACATTAAATGACCCTATGAGAGGCATGCAGAGCTCTCTTGACTCTCTAATGATAAAGATTTTTCATATATCGAACCTAGGGGTTCCCATCATGGGATCATTTTACGGATTTAACTTTAATTAGTTTTGTTTTAATCTTAATAAAACTATGAATTAAGCAGCTTCTAAACATACTTTATCACTAGACATATTTTGCCTGATTCTGTTGGGATTGGAATTGGAGAAGCTGGTCCTAGATCAACACAAAAACACACTACTCATCTATATTTCAAATGTAGAGATTTCCTTGCACACAAAACAGCTGTCCAGAGAAGCTAGAAAAAATATGGTCCACCAATAGCAATGTAATTGTTGAAATGCACCTTGTTTCATATAAACCACTAACATTTTTAAAGGTAAAGTTTACCCAAAATTGAAAGCTGTCATCATTTAGTCACACTCATGTTGTTCTGAACCCATTTGACTTTCCATCTTGAAGCACAAATCTTGTGAACAGATCATTTTTGAGTCAAATATTTTTGAATCATGAAATGTAATTATTCCAATTATTTGCAACACCAGTCTGAAAGATTCATTCACAAATCAAACTGATTTAGTTTAACTCACTAGCCGCATTTCCATTACCTTTTAAATTGCGCAAATTGAAATTGCGAATTGAAAATATGCCCAATGGAATTTCGCAAAAACTCCCATACTCTATATCGCAAAAAAGTTTTGACGCTCACATGAGGTGGTTTTTCAGGCAATTAGAAAAAGGAATATTTTGCAAAACGGCAATGGATTTACAGATCACCTGCCGTATGTAAAAGTTGATCATTCTTTAAAGAGGGTGCGGTATGTTTGGACAGAAGATGAGAGCAACACACAAAAGACAAAAGTATTACAGGAATAATGGATTCTAAACAACAAAGAAATGCCACAATTTGAATTTATCAAGACCTTGAAGCAGATAGGAGGGAAAAACACCCAAAAACACCTCATACGTGGCCGATCCCAAGTATAAGGGGCTTTCCTTGCCATAAATGCTTGGATAACCAATGCTTGGATGCTTGGATGCCTACTTCTCCTTTGATTAAAAATAACTTAGTGCAGTGGCTGGGATATACGTAAACCTACCAACATCCACTGCCATGATTTTTGGAATGACTTTAGTCACATAACATTGGTTAATGGAAATGCCGTCACTCCGCAATAGTTTTTTTGGAAACGCAGCTACTGACATTGATTTGTTGAAGTCAATAACATATTGGAGTGGAAGATTTTTAAATTAAAATAAGTGCTTTCTAATTTCTTTAAAAAAAAAAATCTTTTTGACCCCAAACTTTTGAATGGTAATGTACATTCTTCAAAATTTCTCATTTTGTGTTTGTTGGAAGAAAGTCATACAGTTTTGGAACAACATGAGGGTGAGTAAAATGTTTATTTATCCCTATAAGGCTCTTGTGCAACAACAATAACAACCTTCAGTCATGTGTGATTAGAATTAGTTTTTTTTTTGAAAGAGTCAGCTTCCCAAGTGTTTAGTACTATGATTATCTCGTAAACCTGCTTGATAACTGGGAATTTATAAGAAACTGTGCATGGAAAGGAGAGCTGGAGTGATTAATTGAAATACATTCAATCGCCCGCTTGGCTGAGGCTCCAAATGCAGGATAAAATCAAAATCCTTTCTTTGTTTGAGATAAACCCCTTATTTAAAAGATTGTGTTAAGTGTTTAGCATTAGAGCGTGTAGTCTTCTACTTTAGCTGGCATCAGAGTCTTTCACGATGTTGTTCCCTTTCCTGTGAGCTTCCTTCCTCTTTCTCCCCGGGGTTTAGATATATCCTTGAGTCCCAGGATGCAAACTGGCTTAGAGAGCATTAACACGTACCTTTCGTCTTTGTAAGAACTGTTTACAATTTTTGCACTTGCACTGCATGATATACACAGCAATAGATGTACTCATCGTTTCAAATCAAAAAGCGTTCAATTTAAATGAGATAGCTCACAGAAATTTATGAGAATCAGAGGAAACTATTACTAGCTGCAGTAACGTGTAGAGCAGCGAGTGAAAAGTAATAAAAAGCATAGGAGTCACAATCTGAACAACTTGGAGAAAACACCATACATTTATCCCCAAAGTAAAAGATTCAATAACGATAATGAAAGTTCACATTGAGATCTGTCAAAGATATTCAGTTTGTTTTCCTATTGGAAAGCTGCTGACTTTTTCCTCTGATTACATAGTTTTCTTTTAAAACTCCTAAAACCTAAAACTAATACACTTTATGGCCAAAAGTTTGTGGACACCTGAACATCGAACTCAAACTCTTAGAAGAAAAGGTTCTATAGAACCTTAAAGCAGTGGTTTCCAACCACGATCCTGGAGGCCCCCCAACACTGCACATTTTCCATGTCTCCTTTGTCTGACACACCCATTTCTGTTCTTGGAGTCTCTGCTAATGAGCTGATGACCTGATTCAGGTGTGCTTGATTAAGGAGATATGCAAAATGTACAGTGTTGGGGGCCTGCAGGAATGTGGTTGGGAACCATTGCCTTAAAGGGTTCAGTCAGGTGCTTCATATATAGAACCTAGGGATTTCCATCATGGGATCATTTTATGGATTTAGCTTTAATTAGTTTTGTTTTAATCTTAATAAAACTATGAATTAAGCAGCTTGTAAACATACTTTATCACTAGACAAAAAAGAAAAAAAAAAAAAAAAAAAAATTAAATAACCCGTCAAACATAAAAACATTATGGAATCATTTAAGACATTTCTCCTTATACAGAGCCATTTTGGCATAAAGGGTTCTTTAAATTTGAGTCAAGAACCCTAGGGTTCTATATAGAACCCCATTTAACCTTTTTTAATAAGAGTGCATATGTGCTTGCTTGCTTTAAAGGTGCAGTAAGCGATTTCTGAGAAACGCTGTTGAGATTTGAAATCACCAAAACAAACACGCCCCTGCCTTGATCACAAGATAGGGATCACACGCCTATATTGATAGCTCTACCTCCAAATTCATGAACATGCTATGCAACACAGGCACCTAATGAGGCACCTCACTCCCCTCATAAGTGTATACGCCCCTTACTGCTGAATGGCTACAAGTGTGTCATGGCGCTCAGCCCGATCCACTTTCAACAGTGTTTCTCAGAAATCGCTTACTGCACCTTTAATTCCAAAACTATTGGCATTAATAAGTTTCTCTTCCCTAACAGCTTTGACTCTTCTGGAAGGTTATCCAATAGATGTTAGACTATGAATAGAGAGATTTACTCCCATTCAAACACATGTCTGGCTCACAATCACACTACTTTTGGCCATGCAGAGTACATTCAAGATTATCCTACTCTGATAGTTCTGGAAACAAGTTAGGAATAAACTGAGGTCTCCAATCAGAGAAGACTCAAGATAGGAAAACAGATCAGGAGGGGATAATGCAACATATAACTTTATCTATTGAATAAATACACTCTGTCTGTATTTATTGACCTTTTTTTGTGTGTGTCAGATTCCTCCCACAGTCTCCCATCATTGTCTGAGACCACCGATGCTCTAATCTGTTTCTGAAACAGATTCTTCTTCACTGTGTTCGGCAGGTGGACCTCATTGTTTGTGTATTTTCCACCCTTCATCTATGTTTCAGCTGAGGATCATACCCTGTTTGGCCCATAGCTGTTATCCCTGGGTTTTGCAGAGGACATGGATGATTAGCTGAGGACAGAAAGAGCAGAAGCAGAAGAAACGGGGACAGGCGCTTCGCTTCTATTAAGGTCAGACGGCCGACGACTGCTTGATGCTGTGGAAACTGACCCGCGTTGGAGAGGTGGGAATAGACATGGCCCGTGCCACCCGTGCCCGAATGGAGTGCTTATCCTGCCAGCGATGCCATCGTTTACGAACGGCTGAGCGAACCTGTGGACAAAAAAAAGGCACTTTACTAATAATATTAATAATTGAATGGAGCTCAACTACAGATAAAAAAAAAAAAGGTTTCACTGCAAGTTAGTTCCAAAACGCCATATGAGGGAAATAACATTTAATTAAATTAATTAACACACATACACACAAAATTGGCAAGTGTTGCTGTTTTTTTTTTTTTTTTTTTTTTTTTTTTAAGAAAGCTCTGAATACCAAGTCAAATTAAATGACAAATGACATAAAAATGTACAGACAAGTTATAAATATGTGATGTAACAAAACAATGAAGTGACTTTAAAGTCATTCGGCCACATTTAATTAATACACTTATATATAGTTCTGTCATTCATTTGTCAAACATGGCAACAAAAAGCATGTATTTTCTGTCAAACCTGTCACTTGTCATGCTACTGCTTCTCATAACAGAGCTAGAATTTTCATTACATTAACCTTGTCAGACATCCTACTATGCTGTAAAATGACAGGAGAGAGAATGTTTTTTTGTATATAGACAGATCAATGTTCTTATATAATCATATTTAAATATAATAAATACACCCAAATCTCTAATAAAAATGTAAAATGTTGTAACTTGTTTATCTTTGTTCAAAAAGATTTAGTGAAAAAAAAAAAAAAAAAAAAATGTGGGAAGTTTTAAACCCCCCCCCCCAAAAAACCAAAAAAAACCCCAAAACATCATTCCGAAGAGTAATATTAACAAGACTAATAATGACTTATATTCTGCCTTTCCCATGTTTGAGTGAGAAAGAGCGAGAACAGGTGTGTGTGTGCTTACGTGGGCGGATGGATGTGTGTGTGACAGGGAAATAAATGTGTGAACCTGCGTATCTGTGTGGGTACATGTGTGAGCGACTGTGTGTGTGTGTGTGTGTGTGTGAGAGAAGCGTATACGTCAGAGAAAAGAGGTTTCATTTACAGTGGATAGAGAGAAAAATATGGAGTGGGTGAGTGATAAAAATAATTAATAATTGTCATTCTTGTACACTGTTTACGTTCGGCGCTTCAAGGTTCTACTCGTTATTGGTCGGCTCCTGCGTTGTGCTGCTCAATACTGAGCCGCCGTTCTGACGCAGAATCTGGAAGCACTGAACATTGTATCTAATTTATATCTTAATTTATGTTCTGAAGATGAACAAAGGTCTTATGGGTGTGGAACGACATGAGGGCGAGTAATTAATGACAGAATTGTTATTTTTTGGGTGAACTAACCCTTTAAGTAAGGAAACACATGGGGTTGTGAACCAGGTAATGAGAATCTGGACTGACTCCAGTTTTTGTTGCTCCGTTACTGTCTCTAGTATGTGGTTCTCAATATTTCCAGGCTGCGACCATAAGGGTGGTAGTCTTAAGCCCTAAAGAGGCAGGCATTCTCTCAGCATGGCGGAGTGGGTATTTGCTCCCCATAGCATCAATCCAAAACTTCAGGTTATGACTGTAACCATGGTTCCCTAAGAAGAGGAACGAGACACTGCGTTGCATTGCCATGATTCAGGCCTGCCTGCACGTCTCCTTAAGACAAAAAAGTTGATGACATACATTGCAGGCACCCTCTCTTAATACTCACCGGTGCTTCAGTAATGAATTCATGGACTCATCGGACTCATTAGTCATCGGCCAATAAAATTGTTGTATTTAGACACATGCTTCAGACACCGGTCACACTGATGACGTTCCCCGTAGCGTCAATCCAAGACGCAGTGTCTCATTCCCCTTCTCAGGGAACTATGGTTATAGTCATAACCTGGGACGATTTTCACTTTGGCCTATGCTGCATATACTATGTGAAGAGAGTGGGTTTTTGTTCTATATATATAAAGAGGAAACAGATTTCATGGAACTCATATATACTTTACACTGATCTTAGAGTAGTTTAACTGTTCTGTAATGGACTGGTAAAAAGGTTAGCAGTAAAGCTTTGGTTCCAGCCAAAAAACCCTCTGAACTTCCAATAATTAACATTTAAATCACACCAGTGTGATATATGCCACCAATGAAACCCTGCATCGTTTTATACTCAGCGCTGTATCACAGCAACCAGGAGCTCTCTCCCTAGCAACCAAACCTATGACATTTCCTTCAGCTGTGCTGTCAGAAAAGGTTGAAATTGTTACAATCCTTTGACAACTAAAATGCCAAATACAGTTTCAATACAGGGGGAAGTAACCAGAAGCAGGGGGTCGAAAAATCTGAACACTTTAGACAGTAATTTGGAGGGGGGCATTTTATTGAATCAATATGTTGGCTTTCAGAAAGACAAGTCTGAGCACCGTAAAAGGCCTCGCTCTTCACAAATCAATGAGATGGATGTCAGAGTAAACATTTAAACCTCCTCTCTGTCTCCATCTCATTCAATACACTTCGTAGGGGGCCTGTCTTCAAAACGGTCGATGGTCAAATATCTGTTGGCGCTCCAATGAGCTATGGATAGTGTACAGCTTCCACGCCTGTTGCTCTCTCAATAGATTGAGTTTTTGATTCGTAGTCACAAAAGCCTGTGTCAACAATGCTGCCTGCACTGGAATTTCTCCATTAAGGTTTATAAGCTGTAGTTTTTTACTCATTTAGAATTCTTAATTCATAATATGAATAATATGTAAGAATTATTCATTTAAATTTGATTATTAATTTTACTATACAATTGACAGTCATAAACCAAAAAAAAAAAAAAAAAAAAAAAAAAAGGCTTAAGGCTGTAAAGGGTGTACCTACAATAATTATGCAAGTTAATTATCAAAGATAAAAAAATATTTATTCTTCATTCAAGTTGCATTCAAAATATATTTGGCTCAAAAATTCTAGGGCATTTTAAATGGGCATGAAATAGTTGCTGGCAGCCCATGGCACAGCATGAACAGTTGCTCATGCCCGTGATGGTTAAAGGTCAGTCTCCACAGTAGATCAGAAGTGGACAGTAAAGCTCTGGTGCTGTATGTAATTAACCTCTGTGGTGGGTGTCAAGTAGGGGGTTCAGAAGATCAAGGAGGTCAAACTCATACCAGGCGATCAAAAATCCATGTAGAGAAGAAACTTCTGACTTTGCTTTAAGAGCTTGACTGTTTCTTTCTGAGTATTTCTGTAAAAGCATAAACCCCTTGGGTCAGTGACTGCTGACACTTAAAGCAAGGTCTGAAGCACAGCTTTTAAAGCGTTTGCTGAAAATAATCCCTGACATAATTTTTTTCTTTCAGCTCACACAAGCACTATAGGCTAACTTTGCTTTCCCAAGTACATAATTCTATCTGAGGTAGTATATGTTGATTATTTTATAGCTGTTTACCTATATATTAAATCATAAACAATTTTCATATTTAACATCATAGTATCAAGGTCTAAACCTGCTCCTGGAGGGCCACTGTCCTGCAGAGTTTAGTTCAAACTGAGTTGAGTTCAAACCTCAATACACCTGTCTGGAAATTTCTAATATGACTGGTAAGATATTGATTAGCTGGTTCAGGTGTGTTTAATTGGGGTTGGAGCTGAACTCTGCAGGACAGTGGCTCTCCAGGAGCAGGATTGGACACCCCTGATCTATACTCTTTTCAACCATTCCTTCTAAATTAGCATTAGCTGTAAAACCGGTCAAAGCCAAGCTCAGTTAACTCAATCTTCACTGATTCTCATGTGTATTTGTATACTTAATGTTCTTATTGCATCGATAAGAACGACAATACATTTTTTGATTAAACATTTTTGGTTAAACTATCATTTTAAATAGTTTCAACCTTAATAAACTGTTATGCACCACATTGAAAGTGAACAAATTATCATGTGACTGAAAGAAAGTGCTTTGTTGCACTTCCAAGCCAGATCATTTCTCTGTTGTCTTTTGACTTTCAGAAACTTATGGCAAGTGTTTGTTATTGTAGCTGTAATTTAGTACCACAGGCCTTTTAGTTCCGAACATGTTTGCATAGCCACAATGGAGCCAAAGGCACCTTCTGAAGGTTCATAACGCCAGTGAAGGTATTTTTTTTGGAGGTCTTGCATCTGACATTGCGGTGTCCCTTTCATATGTACCGGGAACAGATCAATGTTATCGCTTTGACTTTAAGCAACACTGTACGCTCTGCTTTGCTCGTGTATTCTGATATCTATCTGTGATTCAGGGTGACCTCAGATCAAGCCCCACACTTTTCTGCTTCCTCTGAACTTGTTCACTAGCTAAAATGACAAACAAAACAGCCCAGACGGATCCGATCCTGGATCCCTTTACACCACCTGTAAGCGTGTTCACTTAGGGGGACAACATGATGCGTAAGATGTGCTTACATTTGCAATCTGGGCACAATGCTAAAGAGGAACATTTTGGCTGGAAATTCCCAAAGGTTTACTGTCCTTTTCAAAGGGCATGTAATACAAGCCAGATTTAGACCTCGCAGGAATGAATATTTTATGAGCAGAGTCAGTTTTTATAGTTAGTGACTGCCAAAAGGGTGGTTTTGGGTTAATGGAGAGGGTCTCGATTTGATTCTTTTTTGGCCAGGTATCATTGGGCAGCCATGGCTGAGGAAATCTGAATTACCCAAATTACTCAGACTGTTTGCACTGCACTTCAAAGAGACCCATCGCTGTTGTAGAACTACGAGTCAAAAGCAGAGGGCATATTTGTGCAAAAAAGGGTGGAAACAGAAGACCAGGAAAAGAGCTTTCTTACCTCACTGTTCAAAAAGCAGTAGAACACTGACACAAAGAATCCCTGTAAAGAGAACAAGAGACATTTACAATTTATAAGAAAAAAATAAGAAATATAAACATTTATACACTCAAATTTCACTTAAAAACGACTTTAAAGTCACCATTTACAACCCATTTGATCTCACACATTATCTCAAGTGAAATAGGATATTCAATGTCAAAAATGGAACAAATAAGAATGATTTCAACCTTGCCTAAATTATTAGCTGTCAATCCTAAATCAATCAATTCAATTCTAAATCAATTCTAAAATCATTTTAATGCTGCTGGTGTCTGGGTTACATTAACAAAACGTGAGTTTGTAAAATTGCTGATGTTGAAAACAATAAAAAAATTAATTTTAATGCAAATGTAAAGATGGAAATGAAAAATCTCTGTCAAATACATCAATGCAGAAAATGTCTCACAACCCCCCAGCTCATCACTCACACAGCTCATCAAAAAAAAAAAAAAAAAAAAAATTCATATGGATATGATTTTGTAAAGAAGGGAACCAATTGTCAACCTCTCCCTTCTAAATCTCATTCATCATGATGAAAAATGCATAGACTTATCTGAGATGGATAATCTTAATCCCCTACGGATCGATTCTTATTAAAACTCTTTGAATAAACCAATAAAAAGTTTTATTGTCAATATAGTCACAATACATCCTGATGGTCATTTGAAACTTTTCTGGCATGGTACATTTTGTGGATGACACTGGAAATGCTATAATAATGCACCTAGTAAGCATTTTTTCACATATAGAAAAATATATAATTAAAAAATGTATATAAATAGTTAATTAGTTTCCTTTAAAAAAAAAAAAAAAGACATTTACAGCTAAATTAATTATTTGTATGTTATGAGGAACTGTTAAATTTGTTTGTTGACTGTGCGACAGTGGAATGGATACGGATAGAGACACTATGGACAATATTGCAGTTGTCATATGTTTTTATTTAGATTTATTTGTATTGCCCATTATTAAATTATTTGCCTTTTTAGTATTTTATGAACATTTGGTTTTAAACATTTAGTATGCTTTGAGTCACTTTCAGACTTCACAAAATGTAATAATATAAAAATCTGTTTTTAATTAATTTCTTTCCATTGTTTTGCCAGGCAAATACCTAAACAGGACCTCCTCAAATCATATTTTTCTAAATATTTTTAATTTTATTAATAAGATAACTTTTTTCTAGATTCTGCCTTTAAACCGTTCAGCATGTTTGTCTAACGTGAATACCCTAAGATTTAACTTTCCCCACAGATGAATTGTCATTCCCATGAGGAGTTGGACAGATGTGGGGCCAGATGAATCTGTGGAAAACATGGCTTCACGAAAGACCCCCGGGTCACACCAGGAAGCAAATGGTGCAAAACAGGGGACAAAGTTGACCTTGTGTGCTTCGGGTGACATGGTCAGCTCTGGATTGATGTGAGAAATGCACCACGAGGAAATGGAATGAGGATTTCCGAACACGTGGGTGAGACTTCATAGAAAACGAAACATTAAAGAAACATATTGTGCAACTGGTTTAAACTGATGCGTTTAGTGATTAGAAGCAGCTATATACTAAAGAGCTGCACTATAGTATGTGATGTTTCAACACAAAACCAGCATCTTATACATTAAGCACCTGCAATACAGTTTAACCAAGAGCTAAATGCACTTAAATAGAACTGAGCCATATTCTGATTCAGTCATTGGCATTATGTTCAATGCAAATTAGGCTTATTATACAGCATGACTTATTCACAAAACTCAGCACTTTTTTTGTAAAAGACAGCATGTGCAAATAAACAGCTCTATTAGCAGGTGCAATTAATTCTTAGAGAATTTCCACCTCTGAGTTGTAAATATCAGATTCAGATCTGTTTTATCGCAGTTAATAAGGGTCAAAACCGTGCTTGTTTACCTGAAAGGACTCTAGGAAAGAGTTGAAGTATATGAAGACAATCTGTGAGATCTCATCCTCGCCAGGGTTGACGAAGAACAGCATGTATGTAATGCCTAGCAGGGGCAGAAGAACCAGTGTGGCCTTTACTGCTTTCCTGTGAGATTCAGAGAAGTAGAGATGATAATACAGAAACCAGACTCATAAATAAAAAAGTAATGTCTTCAGATATTGCAGTATTAAAAACGGCAGTAATTTCTGCCTTACTAGTGTTGATTTTTTTGTGTTTTTTGACCACAGTAAAGATTTGCAGTTTGATATTCAGATTTCTTTTGGCTGTAAATCCCCCGTGTGCTAATTGTAGACATGCAAATAATATTGCATGTCATTATTCATGATTTGTGAATTCAGGTGATGTGTTCCTCTGGTCCCAAAAGTTTTTTTCACAGCGACTCTTAATTTTATAATCTCTATAATGCCAAAAGTTCGAAAACTGAAACCAGTGTCATCTTGACCTGACTGAGTTGTGAATTTTTTCACAGCAAAGCACTTGTCTATAAACCCCTTAGTAAGTCTGCTAGTCAGGAATGTGAATGTTTAACACCCATTCCCAAAAAACATGCTGACCATGTTAATACAAAATCATTTGTTTTATGAAAACTTTCACAATCGCATTTCAGTGTTTCTCACTGCCCAGTCCTCTTGTGTGTGTGTGTGTAATAATGACAAACAGTAACTTCACTATTATGATTTGTGAAAACTGTCACAGCACTCAAAAAAATGATTCTAGCTGCTTGCTCAGTTTATTTAAATAAAATAAGCTGAACCAACACAAATCTTTCACGAGTTCGTGTGCCCATATAATCGTAGCATAAGTGGTAAACAAATTTGGCTTGCTGTCTGCTATAGAGGGGCTCGGAGAGTATATTCTACTCAAGCTCCGATTGCCCCCCTATAACAGGCAAAATTGTACAAAAAGGAGGAGAAGGGGAGGAGGAGGGATGCCGAAAGAACTAACAACAGGAAGAGGTAAGATGCTGGTTTTATACCTTGGTATTAATTGGAAGATTAGATGGGCATACTCCTCCCGAAATTACGTTTATTAACTTCACTTAGTTTTTTACTTAATTGTCATTTGCACTCAGTTTATTATGTTAAATGAAATTACATTTGTAAAATGTTAAGTTAACCTAAACCATTTGTGTTGGGACTACATGAATCATTTATGTTGCATTGATTGAAACTGGGCAGTTGATTTCTAGTTCCCAGCATGCTTTGCATAGGGACAGATCGGGAGAGTAAATGTTGAAATTAAGTGCTGTTTAATGTGTTTTTTTTTTAAAGGGAATTAACTTTTAAAGTTTGATGTTCATATATATTTGACATTTAAAAGAGTTTATGTTATGTCGATTTTTGAGGTTACCATTATGCTGAAGTGTAGACCTCGTGGTTAGGCTTTGGGTGGCTATGTGAAATAAATCTACATACATATGGTCATCAGTTCTATCCCTCTTAATCAAACGGTCATGGTACACGTATGTGTGTGTACGACAGCTACTCACAACCTAAGCACAAGAGCACCTCTTCACCACAATGGAAAAAAAAAAAACAAACAAACAAAAAAAAACTTTTATACACTACAAACTCTTTTAAATGTTCAAAATAACTAAACATTAAACACTTAAACTCTAACAGGTCTTTTCATTTCCTTAAAAACTCTGCACAAGAGCACCAGTCTGAATTGCAACAGCACTGGCTGGATCAACAAGAGTGAATTATGTTCAGGAGACATGCCCAGAATACGTCAAATGAAACTGGTGTGATCTCATTCAACTGGGTCGAATTTTACTCATTAGGACAATTAACCTAGCTTAGGTTCAAATAAATCAGTTCAACTGTGTGGAAATAGGTGTCATAATTGAATTAAGTTAGACCAACATGTTATTTTTTTTGGAGTGTGTACAGTTTTAGCCAGTTAACCCTATCCAGAGTGCTTAACTTCACTATTCTGATTTGTGAAATCTTGCACAGTACGATTTTGGTCAGTTAACCCTTTCCTGACCCCTTAATTATTCAGGGGTGAGTTTCCCATACAACAACGTAACTCGCTGCTAAACTACCATAGCATAATGCATCGTTGAGGACTGTTTTCCGAAATCATATTGTTGCAAATTTGACGTTGTTAATGATGTCACGCAGGTGGTGGAGTAATAACTTCTCTTAATGAATCCGAATTAATGCTAGATTTTTTTTGCTATAATTAACAGACATGGCATCTGAGGAGTAATTCTCATTTTCTCAGTTATTCTGCTTTATTTCCAGATTCAATCATAGGCTCGTTCTTATGCAGTAGACTACTAGAGCACGTACACTCAAGCGCACTCTTCAAAAACGGTGCTTTAAATCTCTTGACAAACTAAAAGATGTAAATGATATTTGTTTATAGCCTATTCGAAATAAAACACAGATTGCACTGAATGTCAGCTTGCTTATTTTGTTTTGGGAAACATACCCCTGGTTTGTGAAAGGTTTTCTAATACAGTTTTAGTCAGTTAATCCTTCCCTGAGTTCCTAAAGTCAGAATTTTGTGTTAAATTGAACACAAATTTAGCATTACATTCTAAGTAAAATATTATTAATATGATATTTTTTAGCCAAGAAGTGTCTGAATAATGATACACAGAGTAACGCCACAGATTCTAATATACAAAGAGTTCAACGCGATGACATTGAGATGAATTTGGTTTAAGCAGTATGTATTGCATTTGTTATGGGCCACTGACTGTGACCATCAAAGACATTAATCATAGCTGGAGGGAATATGAGCATCACTCACATACATACACGCACACGAGAGAGAGAGGGAGACCAAGAGCCCCCTGATCCAGATGGTCCTGAGGCTGCAAAAACAAACTAACACGACTAACAACAGCCAGCCTCAGGACACTGACACCCTCATCCACAGAATTAGGCCCAACCAAATTATAAAAGCACAAAAAGAAAATTACCTGACCTGAAACAACAGAAAAACAAAGTAAACTTGAATGTTATTTGGCCCTAAATAGAGACTACACCACAGCAGAATATCTGAGTACAGTGAAAGGCTGTAAATTAAGAAGAATAATGACGAGGTACAGACTGAGCAATCACACGCTGACTGTAGAGACGGGCAGATACAGACAGAACTGGCTGCCCAAAGAGAGACGCATCTGCCCGTACCGTGACCTGGGAGAAGTGGAGACAGAGCAACACTTCCTCACCAGCTGCCCTAACTATGAAGAAATCAGAAAGACAACTTCATAAAATTAAACAATAAAACACAAATTCAACATTTATTAGGTGAAAAAATAGATTGTATCCTACTAGCAGCAAGATACATTGATACCTGTCACAAAAACAGGGATTCGACTAATCAGTAATGCGCTCACACACACACACTCACATAAACACGCAGACTCACGCACATACATACACACTGAATTCTAAATTGTTCATAGAATTCTAAAATGTTGATTACTTTTTTTATTTATTTATTTTTTATGTGTGTATATGTACATGTATTTTGATTATTTTGCTTTGGCAATACTTTGTAACAATTGTCATGCCAATGCCAGAGAGAGAAAAACACATACTCTCTTCCCTCCTATAACGCTCCTCCCTCAACACATCAATCATCCAAACATTTGTCCATCAATCCATACCTCTCTTTTTCACACCACAGTTTTGACACAGCAACTAACAGCTTATTATAAATTTCCAGAACTCAGAACAGACACAAAACATGACTAAATTCAACATCTCCGTCTGCTCATTCTCCTCCATCTTTATGGTACCCCACAGGAAAAGCAAATCACAGATGAGATCTCTTTAAAGGTGAAGCGTGTAATGTTTTGGATGAAAAAATATCACATTTTAATATGCAGAGGCAACAACAAGAAAGCAATTTATAGGATGGTTTGCCCATGTAGTGTAAACACTCTGTCCCTATTAAAACTGCTCTGTTAGTCTGAGCCTCTGAGCAGCCTAACACTGCAACGTTTGCTTACACAATAGCGTTATGCTATCCAGACTAATATTCTAGCTCTAAATTTTTACTGTATGTCAGCAGTTGTCTACTATCTTATCCTCTTGTATTTGTTATTATTTCTCATAAGGAATTTCAGGATTAGCATCTGAGATAAAGTAGCAATTTCTACACTCATTTTAAGGGAAAATATCCAGAATTCTGGCTTTAAACTTCATGAAATACAATACCATGTTTGGTCTCCTAGTCTCCTAGGCCAACAATGAGCAACATCTGAACAACAAGTTTCTTTTGAGATCTGTCTGTGCTGAATAGTCTGCCTCACCTGTACTGAATGGTCTCTGAGGTAGTGGAGGCCCTCAGTTTAGTCATCAGGATCCTCACAATGTTGAAGAGAAAAATGAAGTTAATCTAAAGATGGAGAGAGAGAGATAGCGAGAAAGGGACTCGATTTTGCACACTATAATGCCAAATATGAATTATCATCAATATGAAATTACACACATAAATCATGGAAGACATAATAAGACTCATGCAAGAGAGGAAGCACCAAACAAATAAAAAATGATAAATTACTCGTACACACCAAATCTCATGAAACATTTGTGTAATTTGATATGAATCAAAACTGTGCTGACTCACCAGTAGGACCAGGATCATGGGCCCCTGGTAAATATAATCAGTGTAAATGCCAGCCC